>CM019066.1:119789941-120406816 GCA_009667805.1 Leptobrachium leishanense
AATGCAAGAAGTGTCCTTTAAAATACCAAACAGAGGAGGTAAAAGAGTACAAAAAAATTTTACAAAAAAATTATTAAGTCAATTTGTGCAAAATAAGTGTTCAAAAAGTGCAATGGTTTAATACTCAAAGAGTGTTGTTGATTGAAGACAAATGCAACAATCTTCTCTGTGGTGTGGATATCAAATCTTCTCTTTAAAGGTGTCCCTCAGAGAGAAATAAAGGCAATAATAGTGCAGATGGTCATACTGGGATGAAGTAATTTAATAAAAATGGATGTATCACTCACATTTATTAGAGCCTAAGAGAAATCCAGGCTCAAGGAAAATAGCTTGCGGCCAAGTATAGGGTGGCACGTCCCTCCTTTCATCTATGGTGGTTACTAGATAAAGCAGAGAAGATCGGGAGACGGCACTCCCATAGCGTAACTCTGTGCAATACAGGTGGAGGATTAAATTAAAATTGGTCACACTCACCAGTTATAGAGCCTCTCAATTCCAGGCTCAAGGAGTATCGCCTTGGGTCCTCTTAAGGTGGGGGCCCAAACCTCTTTGGTGTAGCAGCAGTTGGTCCAGATGTCCAAAAAAAGTTAGGGAGATAAGGAAAAGTAGCGAATGCAAAAAATATATAGGTAATAAATTTATTGGAATTAATAAAATCCTGGACAAATTGTACCGAGACGCGTTTCGGCTAAAAGCCTTCCTCAGTCGGTATATTTAGTGTCCATAAAGTGCAAATAAAGTAAAAGTGAAAATGAAAGTGTCCTCTTATATAGTATCATTTCCTGCCACATTCGAATTGTTAACTCCCTATTTCCTGTTGGCCGATTTCCGTTCGTTCGGATTTACCCAGAAATGCTTTGCGGTCGTTTCGAAATAAAAACGGAAGTGAATACAATACATTGGACGATCGCGGAAAATCCGAATCTTTTGGACGATCGCAGCAATTACGAATCTTTAGAACAATAATCTTATGGGAGAATTTAAAACAAGACTTAAAACCAAATTGTAGCCTATGTAAAATACAGAGATTCGGAAAAACGGACAACATTTCGCATCGGAAATAAACAAAAAAGTCGACCAATAGAATTCTGCGCATATTCGTAAAAGTTGTTATCATGATCGAAATGCACACATAGTCCTAGCATATTAAAATCAGATGAAATGCAGGTCAGGTATATATATACGATACGAAAAAGAAAGAAGAAATAATGAAAATTTCTTTCTTTAGTTTCACCATGCATGAACTGGACAAACCCTTTTTACCCAGAAGTGCTTTGCGAGAATTTTCTTAGTTTCGTTTTCGTTCGTATCCATAGTCTGGGGTTTTACCCAGAGAGACCTTGCGAATACTTTTTAGTCTCGTTTTCGTTCGTATAATGAACTTAACTTTTTACCCAAAGTTTGCTCGATTTTTTAGGGCATAGTAGTTAATGAGCGATTCATCTTTCGTATATAAGAAACGAAAAAGACGGGAAAAAAAGACGAGAAGAAATATATAAATTTTCTTTTCGTATATAAGAAAAATAATAGAAATAGAAATAAAAATAAAACAAAAAATAGAAAATGTGTATAAGCTAGAAAGCAAGGATGTATTGTTAGATAGGTATATTCAGATAAGGGTAGGGGAATTTTATCTAATAATGTCTTATCATGATCATTCTGTATCCACATTTACTATTCTAATATAAAGTAGATTGGGAGGTGGATCATAGGGAAGTTATTAAAATCGCATAAAAATTGGCTCGAATTATAGAATATATACATAATGGTAAAAATTGTTATTAATGGAAACCTAAAAATGGAGAGCTGAGTATCGTAAAAATTGATATTAAAAATGGGATATAAAATATATATATAATAAATATATAACTCTAAGATGGCAACAGGGGTGTAAAAAACATCATCTGAAAAAAAGGGGGGGGGGAGATAGGAGAAAGTATTATATCGTTTAAAAGGAATAGTTAAGATGGAAATAATTAGCTGTTAAGAAAATGGCACAATTCAAAATCTGCATTTAATCCATGCGGCTGGAGTGTATTCATTAAAAAAATCCACCTCATTTCCTCTTTGCCTAGTCGTGTTTCTAGGCTTCCTCCTCTCCAAAGGGGTTCTAGTTTTTGGACTGCCATAAATGAGAGGCCTTCTGGGTTTTGCCCATGTTTTAGTTTAAAATGTAATGATACACTATGCTTATCAAAACCTTTCTTGATATTTCTTATGTGCTCCTGTATACGTATGTTAAGTGGCCGTGTGGTACGTCCCACATATCTGAGTCCACAAGGACAGGTTAGGACGTATATAACATTTTTTGAAAAGCATGTCATCATTCCTTTGATTTTAATTTTTTTGCCATCTCTTTCAATTTCCGAACTTATTTGTTTCTTGCCTTTGGTATTTCTGCAGTTTAAGCAGTTCCCACATTGGTGGAAACCTTCTCTTATTCCAAAATGGTTAGGTACTTTCTTGTTTCTCACCCTATGTGAGAGTTCCATCTTTAGATTTTTCACCCCTCTGCATATGATGCGTGGTATCGTTGGAAGGATGCCATTCAATATAGGGTCTCTTTGTAGTATTGGCCAATGCTTCTTAATACTCTTCCTTATTTCTTTATTGAGAGGATTATAAGAAAATATGAATGGCACTCCTTCCATATATTTCTGCGTGGATTCTCTTTCTTTTTCTTCAATAGTTCTAGTCTTTCCATTCTTCTGACTTCTGTTCTTGTGTCCTCCAAGGTCTGTGGGTTGTATCCTTTCTCAACGAAATCCAAATGTAATTTCGCGGACTGGGTGTCAAAGTCCGAAATGTTAGTACAGTTTCTTTTCATTCGTAAAAACTGTCCTTTCGGGACGGCATTTAGCCACTGAGGTAAGTGGCAACTCCTGCGTTCTATAAAACTATTGCAATCCACGTCTTTAAAGTGCGTCTTAGTCTTGATCTTGTTATCCTCGACAAAGATTTTTAAATCTAGAAAGATAACTTCACTAGTGCTCCAATTTGAGGTTAAAAATAATGCCTCTATCATTGGTAGCTAAAAGGTTAAAAAAAGACTGTAAAACTTCAGCTCCCCCTCTCCATATAAAAAATATATCGTCAATATAACGGCGATATAAAACCAGGTTTGTTTTCCAGTCAGATAAAAATGAATTTTCCCAATGTGCCATAAAAAGATTTGCAAAACTAGGGGCAAATCTTGTTCCCATTGCTGTACCAGACACTTGTAAGTAGAACTCCTCTGAAAACCAGAAATAGTTATGTTCAAGTATAAGTTGTATGCCTTTAAGGATAAAATCGATCTGTTCCGGCTGCAATTTTTGGTCTTTCTCTAAAAAGAATTTAGCTGCCTCTATCCCTTTACTATGCGGGATGATTGTATATAATGACTGAACATCGCTGGTGACTAATATGTCGCCATCTTTCCAGTCTACGTCCGTCAAAACGTTAATCATCTCTATAGTATCTCTCAGGTAAGTCTCAGTGGTCGTGACATATGGCTGTAGTTGTCTATCAAGATATTCTGAGAGTCGACTGGAAATTGACCCTATACCTGAGATAATTGGCCTACCTGGTGGTTTTTCTAGGTTCTTATGGATTTTAGGTAAAAAATAAAAAATAGGGATTTTCGGATGATCGATTTTTAAATACTTGAGTTCATTATTGTTCAGGATGCCAAGTAAGTGGCCCTGATCTAGGTATTCATGAAATAAGTGCTTAAAATTCATCGAAGGGTCATTCTTTAAATGTCTGTACGTTGTTTCATCTCCTAGTATTCGCATGGCTTCATCTTTATAATATTCGGCCGTCATAATTACTACTCCTCCACCCTTATCTGCGGGCTTAATTACGATATCATCATCCTGTGTTAATTCACGTAATGCTTTTCGTTCTTGCTGTGTCAGATTATCCTTACTTTTCTTATGTTCCATCTTTTCCAAATCTGATAAAATCATTTGTTCAAAAGTAGTGATCTCCGAAGAGATCATAGATTTTGGGAAAAAAGGTGGATTTTTCTTTTAGGTTAGTGTGCGTATATAAATGCATTGTCTCATTTCTTTCAATCGGTTTTTTCGAAAAGTATTTTTTCAGGCATAGATTTTTTCTTAAATTTTTGTATGTCAATATACATATTAAATTTATCTAGTTTGTTTGTAGGAGCAAACTTCATGCCCTTTTGAAGAATTTGATGTTGGTGGGCAGAGAGGACTTTATTGGTTAGGTTGTATATTCCTCCGTTCGACCATACTTTCTCCTTCCGTTTAGTTCTCCGTCTTCCAGCTCTACATCCTCTTCTTCCAAGAAGTCTTCCACTCCTGGTGACCATCCTCTTTTTAGAGAGAGGTTCTTCCTTTTCAGTCGATAATTGGACGACTGAAAAACCTCTTCTTTATTATTATCCTGAGCTAGAGGTTGGAACCGATTGTAAGTATAGGTATCCTGATTATTAGGATGATATACAGGATCTCTCCTTTTTGTATACCTATTGTCGTTATTCTGAGGCCTCCTATAGGGAACTGTTGTGTACCCATAGGAAGAGTGGTGGTCTCTTCGTTGAAACTGTCTGTTCTCTTGTTGGGGTCTAAAGCTTCTTGTATTAACGAAGGGGCCCGTCTTGGTTCAGGGTATCTGGGTTAGCCGACCGGTATCTACCTGGGTTTCTCCAAGTGGGGTTAGTGGAGTGAGCTGTTTCTGGTGCTGCTCTTTGGGGGGTCAATGGGGTGCCTCTCCTGATTTATCAGATCTAGGTCTCCTTCGAGAGTCATTCCTCAATTGCATAAATCTAGTGGTAGTTTTATATTGGGACATTGAGTCTCGAGTATCAAAATACACCGAAGGTGGGTCTTGTTGCCCTATTTGCCAAACATTCCCGCGTTGGTAATCTGTTAAATCTCTCTCTATTTTTTCTTTTTACGTTCTTTTATTTCACTGTCTAATAGACTCAGATCCACCTCTAATTTTTCAAAAAACGGTTTCATTTCTTGTTCGGTTAGGGGGTGTTCAGTTCGGCATGGGTGTTTTCAATGCTCTGATTCAATTTTTTCAAATTTTCATTCCTCCTATCTACAATTAATCTCATGCTATGCAGTGAAAAACCTTCAAGCATGGTAGACCATCTTTCAAGAAAGACTACATCGTCTTTATCACAGGCTGGATTCTTATTGAATCTTAGACCTCTAGGGACCATTTTATCTTTTAAATATTTCTCTAGGGAAATTACTTCCCATTTGTCCCTAATCTCTTTCCTCAAATTTCTCTAATTGTCGCATCATTTGGACTTTATCTATTGGTATATTGCTGTTGGCAGAATTGCTGCCCTCAAAAGTGTTTCCATCATCTATGCAAAATTTTTTGCGGAAATCCATCCTAAATATGCTGCCCAATGACACTGAAGGTTTATTTTAATAGAAGAGTTGATTAAAAAGTGTGTATACGGGTATACACTATACAGTGTGGGCGCTTGTTAATTTAAGTTAATTAAAGTGCTATGTGAATAAATAATCAATTGCAGCCTAAGTATGGTAAAAAGCACATAAAAAACAACCAAAATACGTGCCAAGATTAAGACAAAAGGATAAACAAGACCATACGGCGCATAAAACAGTGAACAGTTGATTAAATGAACAACTGGTTAATAGGAGTAAAATGTGAAAAGTGTCCTTTAAGGTATAAAAAGTGTCCTTTAAAATGCAAGAAGTGTCCTTTAAAATACCAAACAGAGGAGGTAAAAGAGTACAAAAAAATTTTACAAAAAAATTATTAAGTCAATTTGTGCAAAATAAGTGTTCAAAAAGTGCAATGGTTTAATACTCAAAGAGTGTTGTTGATTGAAGACAAATGCAACAATCTTCTCTGTGGTGTGGATATCAAATCTTCTCTTTAAAGGTGTCCCTCAGAGAGAAATAAAGGCAATAATAGTGCAGATGGTCATACTGGGATGAAGTAATTTAATAAAATGAATGTATCACTCACATTTATTAGAGCCTAAGAGAAATCCAGGCTCAAGGAAAATAGCTTGCGGCCAAGTATAGTGGCACGTCCCTCCTTTCATCTATGGTGGTTACTAGATAAAGCAGAGAAGATCGGGAGACGGCACTCCCATAGCGTAACTCTGTGCAATACAGGTGGAGGATTAAATTAAAATTGGTCACACTCACCAGTTATAGAGCCTCTCAATTCCAGGCTCAAGGAGTATCGCCTTGGGTCCTCTTAAGGTGGGGGCCCAAACCTCTTTGGTGTAGCAGCAGTTGGTCCAGATGTCCAAAAAAAGTTAGGGAGATAAGGAAAAGTAGCGAATGCAAAAAATATATAGGTAATAAATTTATTGGAAATTATAAAATCCTGGACAAATTGTACCGAGACGCGTTTCGGCTAAAAGCCTTCCTCAGTCGGTATATTTAGTGTCCATAAAGTGCAAATAAAGTAAAAGTGAAAATGAAAGTGTCCTCTTATATAGTATCATTTCCTGCCACATTCGAATTGTTAACTCCCTATTTCCTGTTGGCCGATTTCCGTTCGTTCGGATTTACCCAGAAATGCTTTGCGGTCGTTTCGAAATAAAAACGGAAGTGAATACAATACATTGGACGATCGCGGAAAATCCGAATCTTTTGGACGATCGCAGCAATTACGAATCTTTAGAACAATAATCTTATGGGGAGAATTTAAAACAAGACTTAAAACCAAATTGTAGCCTATGTAAAATACAGAGATTCGGAAAAACGGACAACATTTCGCATCGGAAATAAACAAAAAAGTCGACCAATAGAATTCTGCGCATATTCGTAAAAGTTGTTATCATGATCGAAATGCACACATAGTCCTAGCATATTAAAATCAGATGAAATGCAGGTCAGGTATATATATACGATACGAAAAAGAAAGAAGAAATAATGAAAATTTCTTTCTTTAGTTTCACCATGCATGAACTGGACAAACCCTTTTTACCCAGAAGTGCTTTGCGAGAATTTTCTTAGTTTCGTTTTCGTTCGTATCCATAGTCTGGGGTTTTACCCAGAGAGACCTTGCGAATACTTTTTAGTCTCGTTTTCGTTCGTATAATGAACTTAACTTTTTACCCAAAGTTTGCTCGATTTTTTAGGGCATAGTAGTTAATAGCGATTCATCTTTCGTATATAAGAAACGAAAAAGACGGGAAAAAAGAACGAGAAGAAATATATAAATTTTCTTTTCGTATATAAGAAAAATAATAGAAATAGAAATAAAATATAAAAATAAAAAATAGAAAATGTGTATAAGCTAGAAAGCAAGGATGTATTGTTAGATAGGTATATTCAGATAAGGTAGGGGAATTTTATCTAATAATGTCTTATATGATCATTCTGTATCCACATTTACTATTCTAATATAAAAGTAGATTGGGAGGTTGATCATAGGGAAGTTATTAAAATCACATAAAAATTGGCTCGAATTATAGAATATATACATAATGGTAAAAATTGTTATTAATGGAAACCTAAAAATGGAGAGCTGAGTATCGTAAAAATTGATATTAAAAATGGGATATAAAATATATATATAATAAATATATAACTCTAAGATGGCAACAGGGGTGTAAAAAAACATCATCTGAAGAAAGGGGGGGGAGATAGGAGAAAGTATTATATCGTTTAAAAGGAATAGTTAAGATGGAAATAATTAGCTGTTAAGAAAATGGCACAATTCAAAATCTGCATTTAATCCATGCAGCTGGAGTGTATTCATTAATAAAATCCACCTCATTTCCTCTTTGCCTAGTCGTGTTTCTAGGCTTCCTCCTCTCCAAAGGGGTTCTAGTTTTTGGACTGCCATAAATGAGAGGCCTTCTGGGTTTTGCCCATGTTTTAGTTTAAAATGTAATGATACACTATGCTTATCAAAAGACTAGAACTATTGAAGAAAAAGAAAGAGAATCCCACGCAGAAATATATGGAAGGAGTGCCATTCATATTTTCTTATAATCCTCTCAATAAAGAAATAAGGAAGAGTATTAAGAAGCATTGGCCAATACTACAAAGAGACCCTAGATTGAATGGCATCCTTCCAACGATACCACGCATCATATGCAGAGGGGTGAAAAATCTAAAGATGGAACTCTCACATAGGGTGAGAAACAAGAAAGTACCTAACCATTTTGGAATAAGAGAAGGTTTCCACCAATGTGGGAACTGCTTAAACTGCAGAAATACCAAAGGCAAGAAACAAATAAGTTCGGAATTGAAAGAGATGGCAAAAAAATTAAAAATCAAAGGAATGATGACATGCTTTTCAAAAAATGTTATATACGTCCTAACCTGTCCTTGTGGACTCAGATATGTGGGACGTACCACACGGCCACTTAACATACGTATACAGGAGCACATAAGGAATATCAAGAAAGGTTTTGATAAGCATAGTGTATCATTACATTTTAAACTAAAACATGGGCAAAACCCAGAAGGCCTCTCATTTATGGCAGTCCAAAAACTAGAACCCCTTTGGAGAGGAGGAAGCCTAGAAACACGACTAGGCAAAGAGGAAATGAGGTGGATTTTTTTAATGAATACACTCCAGCCGCATGGATTAAATGCAGATTTTGAATTGTGCCATTTTCTTAACAGCTAATTATTTCCATCTTAACTATTCCTTTTAAACGATATAATACTTTCTCCTATCTCCCCCCCCCTTTCTTCAGATGATGTTTTTTACACCCCTGTTGCCATCTTAGAGTTATATATTTATTATATATATATTTTATATCCCCATTTTTAATATCAATTTTTACGATACTCAGCTCTCCATTTTTAGGTTTCCATTAATAACAATTTTTACCATTATGTATATATTCTATAATTCGAGCCAATTTTTATGTGATTTTAATAACTTCCCTATGATCAACCTCCCAATCTACTTTATATTAGAATAGTAAATGTGGATACAGAATGATCATATAAGACATTATTAGATAAAATTCCCCTACCTTATCTGAATATACCTATCTAACAATACATCCTTGCTTTCTAGCTTATACACATTTTCTATTTTTTATTTTTATTTTTATTTCTATTTCTATTATTTTTCTTATATACGAAAAGAAAATTTATATATTTCTTCTCGTTCTTTTTTCCCGTCTTTTTCGTTTCTTATATACGAAAGATGAATCGCTATTAACTACTATGCCCTAAAAAATCGAGCAAACTTTGGGTAAAAAGTTAAGTTCATTATACGAACGAAAACGAGACTAAAAAGTATTCGCAAGGTCTCTCTGGGTAAAACCCCAGACTATGGATACGAACGAAAACGAAACTAAGAAAATTCTCGCAAAGCACTTCTGGGTAAAAAGGGTTTGTCCAGTTCATGCATGGTGAAACTAAAGAAAGAAATTTTCATTATTTCTTCTTTCTTTTTCGTATCGTATATATATACCTGACCTGCATTTCATCTGATTTTAATATGCTAGGACTATGTGTGCATTTCGATCATGATAACAACTTTTACGAATATGCGCAGAATTCTATTGGTCGACTTTTTTGTTTATTTCCGATGCGAAATGTTGTCCGTTTTTCCGAATCTCTGTATTTTACATAGGCTACAATTTGGTTTTAAGTCTTGTTTTAAATTCTCCCCATAAGATTATTGTTCTAAAGATTCGTAATTGCTGCGATCGTCCAAAAGATTCGGATTTTCCGCGATCGTCCAATGTATTGTATTCACTTCCGTTTTTATTTCGAAACGACCGCAAAGCATTTCTGGGTAAATCCGAACGAACGGAAATCGGCCAACAGGAAATAGGGAGTTAACAATTCGAATGTGGCAGGAAATGATACTATATAAGAGGACACTTTCATTTTCACTTTTACTTTATTTGCACTTTATGGACACTAAATATACCGACTGAGGAAGGCTTTTAGCCGAAACGCGTCTCGGTACAATTTGTCCAGGATTTTATTAATTCCAATAAATTTATTACCTATATATTTTTTGCATTCGCTACTTTTCCTTATCTCCCTAACTTTTTTTGGACATCTGGACCAACTGCTGCTACACCAAAGAGGTTTGGGCCCCCACCTTAAGAGGACCAAGGCGATACTCCTTGAGCCTGGAATTGAGAGGCTCTATAACTGGTGAGTGTGACCAATTTTAATTTAATCCTCCACCTGTATTGCACAGAGTTACGCTATGGGAGTGCCGTCTCCCGATCTTCTCTGCTTTATCTAGTAACCACCATAGATGAAAGGAGGGACGTGCCACCCTATACTTGGCCGCAAGCTATTTTCCTTGAGCCTGGATTTCTCTTAGGCTCTAATAAATGTGAGTGATACATCCATTTTTATTAAATTACTTCATCCCAGTATGACCATCTGCACTATTATTGCCTTTATTTCTCTCTGAGGGACACCTTTAAAGAGAAGATTTGATATCCACACCACAGAGAAGATTGTTGCATTTGTCTTCAATCAACAACACTCTTTGAGTATTAAACCATTGCACTTTTTGAACACTATTTTGCACAAATTGACTTAATAATTTTTTTGTAAAAATTTTTTGTACTCTTTTACCTCCTCTGTTTGGTATTTTAAAGGACACTTCTTGCATTTTAAAGGACACTTTTTATACCTTAAAGGACACTTTTCACATTTTACTCCTATTAACCAGTTGTTCATTTAATCAACTGTTCACTGTTTTATGCGCCGTATGGTCTTGTTTATCCTTTTGTCTTAATCTTGGCACGTATTTTGGTTGTTTTTTATGTGCTTTTTACCATACTTAGGCTGCAATTGATTATTTATTCACATAGCACTTTAATTAACTTAAATTAACAAGCGCCCACACTGTATAGTGTATACCCGTATACACACTTTTTAATAAAACCTTGTGAGACCTGAACGGGCCCCACCATAGAGCAGGCCACTAGTGCTGTTGCTCGTCCTCAGGATCCTCGCAAAACCCCCTTTCCCTCACTATAATAGTGAAATGGTCCACTGTATCTCTAACCCATGTCACAGGGGACATGGTGTGATGCATTTGTTTGCCTTTATTTCAATTACAATACATTGTTGTACATAAGCTCTTAATGAAACTCATTGAAAGTTAAATATATTTCTTTGGCACAGTAAAGGTGAACATCTTATGGCACTTACTTCTCTCATTTAGTGAACTAAAACAAGCCTTGTTGTGATTAGAGGTCCAATTTTAATTTAGAGACAAATTTTAAAGTCCCTGAAATCGCATGTGCATTTCAATTCGGCGCATTAGTATTCTGAGTTTCCAATTAACACTATATTATATCATAAAGAATTTAATTTAACTTCCCTGTTTTGCAAGCTAAACTGACTAAAGCCAATTAAAGATTCGAATCACAGTTCAATTTGCTCTGTTAGTTGAACCTCTGACAATATAATGGTATTACACTTCTACCTAACTTCATTATGACTCTGCCAGTTTACAACTTATTGAGAACTGCGATGGGAAGTTGGTATATATTGTTTTAACATGTCATTTCCACTGGCTCTAGTCATTCCTGTTTACAAATGTTAGCTTGCAACGCGAAACGACTTAGCAATATGAATGTGGAGATGTTGCACCTGGTGTAATAGAAGAAAAGGGAATTTAAATGAGCACATTTTTAGATCTTTGCTTGCAGAGCATTAGTGGGAAGTGATCTCATTTATTTTATCACTGTGAAAAACACAGTAAATAAATAAAAATCATTTTTCACCTTGGATAGAAACACAAATCTATTTGACATATCACCACAGTATTATCTGTTTCTGCTGTTGACATGATTACATAATCTCTTTTAGGAAGGATATGTTGATGCATTTATACCTTCATTTCTAATAAGATTACATCACCATGAAAAATGTAATCCCCGTAACTGAACAGAAGACAACTGATTATATCCACTTTTGTATATGTTGATATGCTTTTCAATTTTCTTTTGTTAAATTCAGCAGCGCTGAACATTCTGTTTATTATATTCCTATAAAAAAAATGGTTCTTGTAATGGGACATGAATGCGTTTACGAATTAACCATTGATTACCACAAAATCAAGCAATGCAGAGCAACTTTATATAAAGCAATATTGTATGAGACTGGAATAATGAACATTGGGTAAATAAAATTAGGTAATAATTATAAAACAGTTTTTTGTTTTGTAGGTAAAAAATAAAATTATACAAAACATATCCTTCTCCTATTTAAAATATCAAAAAACCTTTTCTATAGCGATTTTTTTAATGTAATCAATACAACAAAAACTGATAATACATTTCAATGTAAAAGAAAATAAATAATGGTTTAGCACTCCTGGGACTACCAATATTATTAGCACAGAATGTGAAAAAAAAGGCATTGTTTCGGTCCGAATCAGCAGGGACCTTTGTCAAACATACTGCAAACAGCTACTGCAACATAGTGAATAAATACTTTTATAAATTAACTGACTATTCAATTAATAGTTCTTTAGTTTTGTGATTCTAGTCGCTTTGATACAGTGAAAGTCAAAGCTCCGTAACATATTATAAATAATGCACAGTAGAACTAACAGGCATAAAAAGAAAGATGTGCTGGATTGACTCACATAGCACAATATTGTATAAAATGGAGTGCAAACAAAAGGAGAAGAATGTCATACTCATATTTACTGGTGTCTTATCGATCAGACACCAGATTTGTAGGCAGCCGGTGACTTCAGAAGGTGCACCGGATCACCTATCAGCCTCAGCCACCTCCTCGGCCAATATAAGCATCCAGGACCGGGATAGGCGTAAAATAAGGTGAATTTTATTAGTAATAAAATATACAGTATACCAAATCGCGTTTCGCATAAAAAGCTTCATCAGTTGGTGCTACTGACAGTTAGCTATTAATGTAAGTATTTTTCTATTTATTCCCACTGATAACACAAGACTATCTCAGGCACTTGCATGTACGGCTTATATCACTGTCGTGTTTAAACTTGTTTTTATTTCGTTTGATCTTTATCATTGCTACTATTGCTGATATTGCTACTGTTTTTTCACTAAATTAGTAGATTTTATTGATTACATCACGCACTTTATACACTGTGTCACACTATAATTATTTCTTTGCGCCAGAGGGACAGTTTTTATTATTCTATATGAAATTTTGTGAAATTTTTTCTGTGGTTTTTTTTGCACAGTATAAGTTCCCCTTAGGCAGTATACCCTTATAGTTAACTGTTTCATACTTGCTTTTTATATTCGCATTAGCATACCACTCTATCGTGCCCTATTGTATTCACACATCTACAGCATCATGTCTGTTGCGTATTAATAGAAATCATATGAAGCTGGAGCTGTGTTTGAGGTGAAAAATATGTTTTTAACATTTAATAAATTAATATGATATACTTTATTTAATGTATTAATAAAGTGTATTCAAAGTGAGCAAATGCCTTTCTCAAACAACACACAGGAAATATATAGATAAAAATTAAGAGAATTTCATTCTAGGCTAATGAAATCTCATTGACACTGCATCCCCACTTTAAGGGCTAATTTACAATCTTTGCGCAAAAACCCTCGCGCAAATCGAAAATCTTTGCGCCAAGCGTTAAACTTTTTGCACGTGCAAATCACCGCTGGAATTACAATCCTTGTGCGTCTTTTAATCCTCCGATCAATACCGCGTGCAAACAGGACACGGCCAAATTCTCGCGCAGTATCGTCTCACACAAAAAACAGTGTGCGAACAGTTTTTTTCTCGCGATTCAGCCAATCAGAATTAAGAACCACAATTATCTCACGTTAAGAAATTGCACCTGCCACAGTCAATCTGAGCATATTTGCTGCAGCAATAATACATGCACACACAACTTCTCCATTTTATTGGTTTGGTATGTGTTGAAGGGGCAACTATACTTTGCTGCATTTTTTTACTGGGCTGGTGTATTTGGGTTCGGCCAGGTCGGTCAGATTTGCCATTAACAACAGCTTTTTGCAGTTGTTAAAATTATGCGGGCAAAGGCCATGCGGTAATTACCGCAAATAGATTGTAATACCTTCCTCGTACCAGCGCACATTCGCATTTGCGCTCACAATATTAAGTATAGGAAGCGCAAAGTACAGTAAGCTCATGCAGGGTTCGCGCAGGTTCACCCACAGTAGACGATTGCGTGCGGTTGCGCTGACTATGTAATATGGGATTAGGCACAAATGGTTTTACCCCTCACGTTAATGTTTTTTTGCACCGGCGCAAACGTTTGCGTGAAGATTGTAATTTAGCCCTAAATATTTTATTTGGAAAATAAATATCTCATGCTAAAATTAGACGATATTTCTATCTAGTTGCATTTGTTTTGTTGGCCTGGTATGCCATAATGCAATAATATTCAATTTGTTTTTGACAAATAAGCAATGCGTTAACATTCTATTTCCTGTTAGCAATGTAGAATTCAATGTGTTATTATGATATTCACTGCAATAAACCACTGAGCCTAACATGAGTATTTAGTGCTTTTCATTTTTCTAATATTACCCCTGGGATATTGGGATAATCTCCAGTTCCAATTTATTTATTTTTACTTTTTTTAAAAAAGCATTTATATTTTGCACATTGTATAAGCTATTCCAGGAATGAAGATGACCTTTGTATGGATTTTAACTGGATTTTAAAGATTTGTTACATAATTATGGATGCTGATCTACTTGGTGCTGCATAATGTTTTATTTCTTCATTTCCTTATGCAATCGAATTACAAAAAAACTCTGAACATTACCCTACATGATGATTTTTTAATAAACATTTTATTGGGAAATAATCACAAGAACATTGTGCAGTTAGCATCAGGTTACAATTCCATCTGCTGATATTATAATTTTGGAATGACTCTAATATTAACTATGCAACAACAAACAAATATAATCAACATAAATATATCAAGGTAAGCTACATCTTAATAAGTATAAGTAAGAGATAGTGGTGTGTGTTCTAATTGATAACAGGTGCTAAAAAGCTTTTAAAGAGATATTCTCAATTCCCATTGCTTGGTCCTTGTGTTCTATGTAACTCCATCTGAATAAGTAATTAAACAGGAGGTTGTTCCTGAATAACACTCGCGCTGTACCAAATCATGAATTGGAAAGCATGTCTTATCTGGTCTCTTTGTTGTGGATCAACAAGATTGTAGAGACCATGAAGCCGGGTGGTGCAGCGGCTCCAGGCGACCCTTTCTCGGGTGGTGGCATTTTGCCCCATGGCATGAAGCCCCCAGCCCAGACAAGATACAGCCCTCCAATAGGCCGCGAAACCAGGCCTTGCCTGCCCTTTAATCAAGCCGATGTACGCTCCTTTCAGCGAGCCAGAGCCAGGCCTCGACCAGGCCTGGCATCTAACAAGCCATCCAGCAGGCCGGCCAGGTCCGGAACCCAGCCTCGACCAGGCCCAGAGTCAGGCCTCGACCAGGCCCGGACGTCCAACAAGCCCTCCAGCAGACCGGCTGCCAGCCAGGCCTGGAGAATGGCCTCAACCAGGCCTGGCAGCATCCAACAAGCCCTCCAGCAGGCCGGAGACCAGTCCTCCAAGTGTGGGTCATGCAGCATCCCTGAGGCAGGCCTGCGTTGGTAAATTTATGTGTGTGTGACTGTATGTGGAGGTGTGTGTGTGTTTGTGTTTGACTGTATGTGGATGTGCGTGTGTGTGTGTGTGTGTGTGTGTGTGTGTAAGTGTGTGTGTGTCTGTATGTGGCTGTGTGTGCCTGTATGTGTGTGTGACTGTGTGTGTGTCTGTATGTGGGTGCGTGTGTGACTGTATGTGGGTGCGTGTGTGACTGTGTGGATGTGTGTGTGTGTGTGACTGTATGCAGGTGGGTGTGTGTCTGAGACTGTATGTGGATGTGTGTGACAGTGGGCCGGGATATGTGGCGCTTTGTGATATGCTCATACACCATGCACATTACTGTGCGTTTTATTGCTGTGAAGCGCTGTGATACACTTACACACGCCGCATGTTTATTTATTTTTTGAGGGGGGCAGCAATTCATCCTTGGCTCCAGGCAGCAAAGTGGCTTGGGCCGGCCCTGTATAGAAGGTCATTCCCCCACACTTTAGACAGGATAAGGTGTCTTTCATTGTAAAACAGTGGTGGGCATCTGTGCTAAATAAGCATTCAGTGAGATCCAAGGATGCATCTCCTCTGCATGGACACCCGAATGAGTTTCAAAGAGTTCACTTGTAGTTGATAGCAATTGTTACTACCAGTGACATTCTAACAATGTTGTCCATTTTTTTTTGGCTATGACTGGTTCATACAGAGTGACTTTTTTTAATAGAAGAGTGATGGATTTTGTCAACAGAATGATTCTAGTTGTTGTCCAGTAAGTGAGGACTTCATTGACAATCCTGACTACCATTTTACTTTTATGGTGTGAGTTAGACTTATTTATTTATTTATAAAGGATTTTATCAGGAAGGATACATTGAGATTTCTCTCGTTTTCAAGTATGTCCTGGGTTCAAGAACATTGAATTGTTACAGTGTTACAGAAATACAAAGTAATAAAATGCAACATATTAAAAAGAAATTGCACAAATATACAGATTAACAGACACTTTTTTTTTTTTGAAAGGATTTTACCAGGAAGGATACATTGAGATTTCTCTTGTTTTCAAGTATGTCCTGGGTGGCGAGTATGTACTGCTAGGTGTCTTGCCAAGGACACTTACTGGAGAGGTTGCTTGCTGGGATTGAGCCCATGACTCCACAGGCTCTCTCCATGCAGAGCGGTGACATTACCTCTACTCCACCCAGCCGGTACACTTCTAGAAAGACATCATTTCATTATTCTCTCCTTGCGTATTAGACATTTTGACCGTGTTTGACGTAAGGCCGGCAGATTTTGTAGACGGGTTGTGCGTTTAACCAGAATGCATAGTCGTCATAATTTTTATTATGTCTTTGACTATATTTTTTAATAATAAATAACATTTTTAGATTTAGATTTTAGATTTTTTTTTGCTCAACCTAGATGAAAATGTTTTCTTCTATATACTGATTTATTTTATTATTGATCCAATGTATTTGGGATCCTTTCTCCCTGAGTAATAAGAGTTGGAGCAGCGCTATTAGCTACTACCTGCTTGTGAGTTTTGTTCCTTGAGATCTTAATTGCTATTCTTTCAATATGATATTGCAATTTCTATTATTATTGTTTATGTCCTAAATATTCTATGTCTGAAATGAGTGTTTTGACTTGAAACAGACTCTTGTGCATTGAAATATTGTCTCTATACCCTGATTCTTAAATAAATTTGCCCTATATATGACATTTTGGAGTGCCCGTGCCTTCCTTGGGATAAGTACAGTGTAGATTTGGTGTCTCCTGGTACACGGTGGCACCCGCTATAATACTGTTGGATGATCATGAGAGGGTTTGGTGCCTGTTTGCAACGTTTAGGAACATATGAGTGTCTTGAGTATGTTTTTGGCATCAATTTTTATATCATGTGTGTGAGTGTAACACATTATTTTACACTAGCATACAGCACTTTTTATGTGCAACCTGCTCAGTTTAAACTAGTTATAGTGTCGCTAACACCATTCACTATAGGGGATATTCAGACAGATGTATAGTAGTACGTATCTGGTGGCGCAATGAATATTTGTGATATTCAGAGAGAGCCTATCTGGCCCCAATATGTCACCAAACATATTTCCCTGTACGGTGACATTTTGGGGCCATTCAGCCATTTGGAGAGCAGATAGTTTGCCAAATTTTGGCAGAAGGTACTGTTCGACGGCAGTGAAATCCCCTATAGAGAAGCAATGGTTAATCTTTTCAGAGAACACTGAACAGCAGTGAAAAGTTGCTGAAGTGCCCTGCTGTTCGTTTTCATTTGGCAGGTTTTTTCAGGCAAACCCCATAAGCTTCAATGTTAAAATATATTCCTGTTTATTCTTTTAATCTGCAGTAAAAAAGTCTCTTTATTTATTGATTTTTTTTGAGGCATTATTCAGAATTGTTATATTTTAAAAATATATGTAGCGCTGTTTAAAAACTCTGTTGCTGTATTGCTCAGGTTTGGCCACCAAAGGGAGACAAGCGCAATGTAAAGTATACTGGACACAATAGGACTACGTTTTCCATCATGCTTTGCGGCGGAGACAGGAAGTGGGTGGGGGAAAGAGGAAAGGACATCCGCAGCCTCGTTCCGAAGGAGAGCCAGTGTGAGCCGAGCGGTGAACAGAGTAAGATGCACGTGAGACTGTGAGCGATTGTGACCAGGTCGGAGAGCAGGCGCTGCCTTGCAGACGCTGGGGATCGATACAGTGACTTGCCAGAGACCTAGTAATCCACCGCTGAGAGGTTTTGCGCAGACACAGAGTTCCGGTTTGGACCCCGAGTAAGGAGACCGCGATGATCCACTGGGAGTACAGACGGTAGGCTGTAGATCTTGTTGCAGAAATCGGGCAAGCAGGAGAAGTGGATCCGGTGGCACAGAGTTCCAGTAAAATCCAGTGGAGAGACATCCTTGAATGGGCAGCGGAACGGATTGTCTGGCGGATGGGTGAGAGGCCTTCCAGGTCACAGTCTACAGGCCACAGGCCTTCCAGGCCACAGTTTAACAAAGCACGCTGCAGTATTGTTTAAATCTACAGGGCCCCAACGTGACTAGTCGAAGATTTGCTAAATCCATTCACTGGCCAGTCGAATATAGTACCCGGGTACCTGAGCTCACACACACACACCTTTTTTTTGGGACATTACCCTCAAGGGACTTACATTCCAGAAACAAAGAGGTTAAACTTTTCTTTTACCACTGCGCGTTTCTCGCATTACGAAATCCTGTTTTCTATATACCGTGCTTACATTATATATGCCGCTTTATTGAGACCAGTAAAGTATATAATCTATAAAATCCACAACAGTGCTGGTGTATATTTATTCCCTAGTGTGGAGAGACTAACCCGAGGTTAAATTCAGCAGCTCCTCCGGGAGTGAGCGCTACATATATATATATTTTTTTTAAAGTGTTGTTTGTTTTTTCTGTAACAGACCTTTTTATTATCATTCATAGGACTCTATATGTAAATTCCAGGCATTTTCATTCATCAGTTTTTTTGCAAACAGCGTCTCAATTTTGACACTTTCAAGTAAGATGTTTTTTTTTTTTACCCCATTCATCAGCTTGTTGGCTTTTTCCGGCGGCTGGTCTGCGCTATGATTGGCAGCTCAGCGGCTTTTCCGACGTGTTCGGCGTGTTTTTTAAGGTGGTTTCGGCTGGATTGCGGCAGGTTTTCCCTGCATTCCGGGAATCCTACAGTGAATGCTGCATACACTGCTGGTTGGGGAACTTTGATTCTCCGAAGTGCAGGGAAGGAGAGAGCACTGAAATGTCGGCGACATTTTAGTGCTTGCTCTCTGAATAAGCCCTAAATCTGTTAATTGTAATACTGAAAGTGATTATTTTATATAGAACTGCCCTGGTTTTTGTAAATTCAACTTTACTCGAGCCATCGAATGTATGAAACATGTGAATCATTTTAAATACATGTTCTGTTGAAAGAAAAGAATTTGTATAAAAACTTGGGTGACATCAGAAAGGTATCTCTGAAATTCTTTTTAGAGAAATTCTTAAGGGAAAGTGTATCGATTTTAAGGTAAGTCATGCAAGACCTGTTTTAGGTTCCTGTTGGGAAGATAAAATCCAGCTCACAGTGTTATGTAAATGGAATAGAAGAGAGCCTAAATCCACTTAGGTCAACAATAGATATGTATTATAAGCAATGTGATAAAGGAAAGTCTAGTAATGGAACTTCCCAGAAAAGAACAATAATGCTTTGAATTTGTAATCAGTGTAATACGGCTGAAACTGCCCGTATCCATTTCCATTTTCAGGAATTACTTCTCCATGACATTTGCTACTTTACTTTATTTAAAAATATGAATCACAGAGATTTACTCCTTGCCTGTTTGAACCTTTATTTTAGTCTTTATTTAATGCGTTTGATTTGACTATGTAAGCACGAGAGAAATACATTGAATCAGGTATTTTAGTGTTGAACTCTGAAGATATACTCAAATTTGCAAATGTATAGCTTTCAGGACATCTGTTACTAAACAGTCAAATATGACACATCTGGAATTAATTGGACTTGATTTTCAAAATATTTTATTCATGCTCATGTTAATGTATCCTTCCTGGTAAAATACTTTGGGCCCTATTACATTCTTCGCGCAAAAATGCACAGTAAACACGTGAATTTTTGTGCAAAGCGTTAAATAATAACGCGCGTAAAAAAGACGCACAAAAACGCGTGCAAATTAACGTTGCGTGCAGAAATCGTGTGTGGACTGTTTTTTCACGCGATTCAGCCAATCAGAATTAAGAACCACAATTATCTCACGTTACGTTTTTGCGCCTGTCAAAGTCAATCTGCGCATATATGCTGCATCATTAATAAAAACACGCACAACTTCTCCATTTTATTGTTTGGGTATGCGTAGAATGTGTAACTATACTTTGCTGTATTTTTTTTTTTTGGGCTGGTGTATTTGGGTTCGGCCAGGACATTCAGATTTGCCGTTACCACCAGCTTTTAAAAGACGTTATAATTATGCGCGCAAACGTTGTGCATTAAATTTTGCGCATAGATTGTAATGCCATCCGTGTACCAGTGCACAAACGCATTTGCGCTCACAATGTTAAGTATAGCACGCGCGCAGTACATTGCGGTCACGCAGGATTCGCGCAGGTTCACCCGCGGTAGACGTTAACGCGCATTTTTTGCGCGGACATTGTAATACGACGTTCTGCGCAAAGGGATTTGCCCCTTGCGTTAATGCGTTTTTGCGCACGCGTTAACATTTGCGCGAAGAATGTAATAGGGCCCTTTATAAATAAATAAATAAACGACTGCTTATTAATGACGAATTGAAAATTATAAGTGTTGAATGGGTGCACGCCCCAATACGTCTGCCTAGGTTTAAAACACAGTCAACATTCGGTCAATCCAACATCTAAAAGAAAATAACTAGATAAGAGTAACGTGTAGAAGCAAAAGGAAATACCATTTTTTAATATAGAAACAATCAACTTTACTGATATCCCATTCACACTGCAATCGTGAGCACAAATAGGATCTTAATATATATAGTTGCTATATACCTTAGAGGATCTCTGGAAAATCACATTATCATCAATTCCACATGTCTAGTAGATGGTACAGAACAATAACAACAAGCTTTTATAAACCCTACAGCGTTCTGAAAAAGAATTATGAACAATGCTCTATTAATGGTCTTTAGATGTCTTTTATATTTATGCGTGAAGCTGCTTGTATTGTTCTTTTTTAATCACTGACATATATATACTCCATTTTTTCATTCGTTTTTCACTGTCTTGCAGTGTGACTCGCCATATGACTTGCTTATTATGAGGGCACCTGAAGACGAATGGAAGTCCCAGAGGTTCAGAAGGATTTAAAAGGCATATAATGCATTTTAACCTATTGGATCTAAAAGGTTAAGACACTGAATTGGCAGCAATCACTAAAGCAGCCAATTGCAAAGATTCTTCATATTGTAAGTATAAGTCTTGTAATCAAAGGCATAAAATGGGAAATTATATTTAATATATATATATGAGAGATGGCTGCACTTAACCTTAACATGCATTTTTCATAAGGATACTGCTTGTGCAAATCATTAGAACACACCTAATGCAGCTCGCTGTGCTTTAAAAAAAGCATTAACATTTAAAAGATACCTGACAGGCAATACAAGCAGGATTTAGTAACATACACAGAGCAGTAGGACTGCGGCCAACCAGATTATGTATATATTATAATAGTGCTACTTAGACTACTCGACACAACACACAAAATTAAGAGCACACCACCAAAATGTAAAGATTTACAAACCCGTGACTTAGGCTACAAAAATGATGATGAGTATTTAGTTACAAAATATGATCACACATTACATTAGCCTGTCACAACCTCATTGCACCCCATCATGGTAGGTCCTATCTATGACAACCCATTACTTGGAACACACATAGCCTTTCTGGTGCTGCAGAGATATTTTATAACTAAACAGAAAAACAAAATCCCAATAGAGACAAGATATAAATATTACAGATATAAATATACAGCTTGGTGGCAATCAGGATTCTCTACTGCAATAAACACAAGGGGGTAACCAAACAATCTAACAATATACAAGCCCACGAGAGGCTAGTGCAGAGTACACTACATTAAAAATACTTTATTAAACATAAATAGATCCATAGAGAAAAAAATTAAATACACAAACACGGCTATTAAAACCACTGTGTCCCTGAAGATCGATAGCGAAATGCGTGTCGGACACGTATGCTCACTTTCTCACCCTGCTAATATATTTATTCATTATTTTTTGGCTCCTGTCTCCTAGCAGCAATGTTTTTTCACCCAGTCTAGGATGTCTTATGGCCTTAACGATACTTGTTATTTCATCATGCTGGTGACAGGTTGACATGGCATACATTGTATCTGACGGGGTGTGTATTATTACTGCACATATCAGAGGGAGATTTTTCAAAGATATTCGCCAATCAATTTCTTATCATTTTCTCCCTATTCTCCCTGATATGTGCAAACTATAACATGCTTCTGTATACATTATATGGTATATATAGATTTATATTTGGACTTTTGGTGCAGCCATGGCTGTCCTCTTTGTTCTTAATAGCCAGTGTTTGTTAAACATAAATAGATCAATAGAGATGAAAATAAACAAAGTATTTTTATTTTTGTTATTTTATACTAAAGACTCATCCATCGGGCCCTGTCACTTGGTCTTCGCTAAAACGGGGATGCTAACGGGAAAAACCTGCGCCTGAAGGTTTCCCTTTTGCTTCCCCATTTAAAGACCAGATTACGGGACAGGTGCTGAATTCAACAGCCTGCCCAGTAACGAGCGCTACTCACAGAAGCACTAACGCACCGCGTTGGGTATCACCTCCTGGAGTCCATAGGACTCCATGGAGGGTTGTGCTTCTGGGCCATGTGGCTTGGCCGATCTTGCTCTTGCGAGAACATGCAGGGCCGCGGAGTGATCGTGATCGCGAAGGGAGATTGGGAACTATTTGTCTGCAGTCTCCCTCTGCTCCCAACAGTCAGAAGTGGCAGATCGGGCCAAAGTTTGCGTCGCAGGATGAGAGGCGAGTATCTGATTTTGGGGGGGTCCAGCTGGTGCTGACTAATTCTGCAGAAGCGAAATCAGTTAGCTACTGTTCCAAGCTGGTGCTAACTAGGGATGGGCTGCCGGTTTGAATTGGTTCAAAGTTCGATTCGAACATCAGCTGTTCGAAAGTTCGCGAACTTCAAACTTTTCGGGACGTTTGCGGAAAGTTCGAGGGAAAAAAAAGGTTTTCAAAAAGATAACAAAAAATTCTTAAAAGATCCTAAAAAATATAAAAATAAAGAGACTCTTTACTGCAGAATATAATAATAAACGGTTTATTAGATATTGGATTAAAACGGGAATATTTTTAACATTGAAGCCTATGGGATTCTCCTGAATGAAACTACCAAACAGCAGGGCATTTCGGCAACTTTTCAATGCTGGTTTTTGTGTTCTCTGAATAGACAAAGCATTGCTTCTCTATGGGAATTTCACTGCCCTCGAACAGGCACCAACCAGGCACCGTATGTGCAGGCAATTTGCCAACATTTGGTGAACTGCCTGCTCTCTGAATAGCCGAATGGCCAGGAAAGGTAGCCGTATGCTGAATTTCACTGTTCAGTTACCTTTCGGCCACAATTCGGATCTCTTTGAATAACCCTGTTATATTCTCGGTGTCGTGCACCACCGACTAAGACACCATTTTTCTGCACTCGAATGTGACAGGTGCATATCATTTCAATATTTGACCACAGGGTCCAACCCTGCACTCTTCAACAATACCTCAGAGGGGTTACGGTGTGAAGGCACTAGCTGGCACCAAAGGCCCAATATTTGGGTGCACTGACCCGGATGCATACAGGGCAGCCATCAGAAATGATGGGGCCCCTTACTGAACCTCACGATGGGACCCCCGTAAACTTCCTCAACCCGTAACAGCTTTTCGCCGCCTTCCAAAACAAAAAAGGACATAACACAGTTCCACAGCAATAAAACTCAGTAATGTGTGGTGTGTATGAGCGTATCTGTCATGTCTGGGGCTCAGAGGGGGCCCGGCACCCGGTGACACCATCGACAAGCTGGGTGCCAGGAGTTGTGCCGGCTTCTGGAGCTCGCAGGCTGGTCAGGAGGTCTGGCGCGGCATGATGACGCGTACCCGCCGGGTTTAAATACAGACAGCGCGATCCAGGCTCATCGCCCTGTCGTGGAGTTTGCTTCCCTCAGTGCTGAGTGTCTTCTGGCGATTCACTACTTGGTTAATTTTTCAGTCTCCGTTGTTACCTGGCTTGTATGAGAACCACCCCCGTGTACCAGTCCTTGGCTATTCCTTGACCACTCTAATCTGATTGATTTTTGGCTTATATGATAGATACCCCTTGTGTACCGTTTTGGCTATTCCTGACCACTCTAACACTGATCGATTTGGACTTGTGTTAGAATGCGTCCTTGTATACCGTCTGGCCTATTTCAGGTATACTCTGTCCTGTGTGTTGGTTAAACATTTCCCACTCATTGTTGGTCAAACATATCCCACTCATTCATATAGAAAAAATGGTGTCGCGCCCATACTTACGGGAGCGGCTGCAACAGCCAGGAGTAACAGCCCAGTTAATGTATGAAACATAACAAGAGAAAAAAGGTGTCCTCTGCGCTTGTTTCTATGTATTTCCATGTACAACAAAACACTATGAGGATTTAGTTTGTTTCAATGGCTATTGCAACGTAAGCTCACTCGCCCCTTCAAGGCACCTCTTTGTAGAGTGAGTACCTAACCAATGTACCAAAAGCCGCTCCACTGAGCAGCTCCATGCCCCTCCTGCTGCTTTTCAGCTAAGGAGAGGCAGAAAGATGATGGGTTTTATTTATACACGCACCAAACACTTCCCATTTGGGGTTAAAAACAAAAACATGGAAAAAGGAACAGCAGCAAAACGACGAACTGGTGTTACAAGCATAATATACATACATACAGAAAAAATGGCGTCATGCCCATACTCACGGGAGCGGCTGCAACAGCCAGGAGTAACAGCCCAGTTAATGTATAAAACATAACAAGAGAAAAAAAGGTGTCATCTGCGCTCGTTTCTATGTATTTCCATGTACAACAAAACACTATGAGGTTTTAGTTTGTTTCACTGGCCATTGCAACGTAAGCTCACTCGCCCCTTCAAGGCACCTCTTTGTAGAGTGAGTACCTAACCAATGTACCGAAAGCTGCTCTACTGAGTACTTTGTGATCCTAACGTTAATTACTCTTTGCTTTCCCCGTGTTAAGTATAGGGAGAAAAAAGTACAGTAAGCTGGCGTTTGAAAGTGCTATTACCAATGCACTTGGATTGCAAATGGATTTTTTAACCAGTTAGCATCATGCTCTGATCTGGTCGCCTGCGGAAACCTCTTTTTCGCCAGCACTAATGCTCACGTATGTGAGCACTAGCGTTAAGGAGGTGATAGGTGTTTTTAAATTATTAGATAAATGAGTGGAGTGCCTCTTATTTGTTTGTGTGTATATGTATATATATATACACACATGTGCGTGTGTGCACATATATCCCACTGATCAGCCACAACATTAACCCCTTCACTACCAAACAATTTTTGTTGAAAAAAGTTTTATCACAACATTTGTTTGAAACGTGGGATGCAAAGTTAACATTTAAATATAGGGTAAAATAGAAATTCTGCACAGAGATTGTTGTTCTAAGATAGTTAAAAAAATAAAATAATCTAAATTCGCTCATTTGTAATTTTTCTTGTATTTGTTTATCTGTTACAAAAACATTGCTAGAAGGAAAGATCCTGAACTCTAGCTAGTGTCCTTTATCTTACACAGTGTCACACAGTGTCTGGGTTATCAGCAGAAATTGCCTTTTTTTCAAATACTGTAACTGTGGTAAAGATAAATAATAAAAATGTTCAGATCTCTTGCTTACAGGGATTTGTAGTGATCATTTTTTTTCAATATAAAGATTTTTATTGAGTACCATCATAAGTTTGAAGTACAAAAATATGAAAGGACAATAGAGGCCGCGCAGGGCCTGTCAACGATATAAGTCACATATGTGCAGGTAGATTGTTGTCAACATTTTACGGTACAGTTTACATTTTAAAATAAACAATAAGGAACAAATACAGTGGTTAATACAGTAGTCGAATAAACATAGACGAAAGAGAGAGGGAAAAGAAAAAGAAAGAGGAAAACAAAGAATAAAATATGCGGTTCGACAGGTTGAAAGTAATTTTAAGAGGATTATTAGGAGGATTTTTAAGAGGATCCCTTGGAGGATCTATAAGATATCCAACCTTCCCAGGTAGCCTGGTACTGTGGAAGGGTGTTATGGGCCGAAGCGAACATTTCCTCGTATTTACAGATACTATCTAAACTGGTCAGGACTTCTGGGAGTGAAGGGGTGGAGGCCGAGTTCCAGTAACTAGCCAACACTAATTTGGCAACCTCGAATATTGCCGATATCAACCCTCTGGGTGGTATTTGAATGGTAATGGGGATGAAGTGTAACAGGTACGTTTCGGGCTGGAGAGGAATATCCAACGAGGTACATAGTTTGACCAGGCCCTGGACATCAGCCCAGTAAGGGCTAATTTTCGGGCAAGACCAAAAAACGTGTAGCAAAGAACCCTTTTCTATTGAACAACGCCAACATAAGTTGGCACCCTTGGAGATATGGTGCAGTCGAGCAGGGGTAAGGTACCAGCGGTATAATAATTTAAGATGTGCTTCTCTCATGCCAGTGCTTTTAGATAGGCGATACACCGATGACGTGGCATAAAACCAGTCCTCTCGCGAGAATGATAAATTTAGGTCCCTTTCCCATCTCAACATATATGGCAGTTTGCGTTCCTTATTAGGTGACACTAAGCATCGGTAACATAGAGACAATGGTTTCCGTAAGTTTTTTTTACCCAAGCACAGCCTGTGGAAAGCTGTCATATCTTTGTCTGGTATCGCCCGACCCTGTGCGTTAACAATATATGTTTAATACGAAGGTAGGTAAAGAGTTCGTTGAAGGGAATACCAAATTCTTGTACTAAGTCTGGGAACAGTTTAATAGAGGTTGGAGCGAGGAGATTTTGGACAAGGGTCACTTCCTGAAGCGTCCAGGAGGCAAGGTTTAGGTCAGGAGACAATCTACTTAAAAAACTAAGAGGTGCAAAACTGAGCAGTCGAAACGGTTTTAATAGCGGTCTACCCCAGTGGCGCAAGGTCAGGACCGAGAGATAAGAGGAGGGAAGTATCCCTTCCAGTTTACTTCTAGGGAGAGGGTCATACCACATAAAGTCATGAATAGAATTAGGAGCGATAACGGCATTTTCCAGGCACAGCCATAAGGGAGGTTTTGAAGAGTGCAGCGCAGCTAGTAATTGGGCTAATAGGGAAGCTCTATAATATTTCAATAAGTCAGGGAAGCCAAAGCCACCCATCTCTCTCGGAGTTGTAATTGTAGTAGCCGAAACTCTAGGGGGCTTGTGTTTCCAGATGTGGGCAAATAGCATTTTCTGCAGACGTAGGAGGATATGTGCTGGGAGAAAGATCGGAACATTGCGAAAATAGTAAAGGATTTGCGGGAGGATTGACATTTTTAAGGAGGCCATGCGGCCCAGCCAGGACAGATCCACTGAGTGCCATGATTGCAGTTGTTTTTCAATTGATTGCAGGAGAGGGAGATAATTATGTTTAACGATGGAGCTCCTATTTTTCGTTAGGAAAATACCTAAATATTTAATAGATTCCGAACGCCAGTCAAACGAGTATTGGGTTTTAAGATCAACCAGTGAGAGACCAGGAATATGCAAAGGGAGGGCCTGAGTCTTACCAACATTATTTTTATAGTAGGATAGCTGACCATATTTCTCAAGTAAATTAAAAAGAGGGGGGAGTGAAGTTTCTGGGGTGGATAAGTATAGGAGAATATCATCTGCGAATAGAGCGAGTTTCTGTTCGCCTGCCGGTGTAGGCAGACCTGATATAGATGTGTTCAATCTAATATGAGATGCTAACGGTTCCAACGCCAAGACAAAAATTAGCGGGGATAAGGGGCAACCTTGACGAGTGCCGTTCGTAATTGGAAAAGTAGGGGACGAAAATCCCATACTTAACACCTTTGCCGAGGGGGTGGAATACAGAGCCATAACACTTTGGATAAACAAGGCGGGAAATTGAAAGGCCTCCAATGTTTGGCGCATGAAGCCCCAGTGCATGCGATCAAACGCTTTTTCTGCGTCTAAAGACAGTAGGAGCCCGGGGGTCCCAGAACGATTAGCTAGGTCTATTATATCGAACAAGCGACGTGTATTATCACAGGTCTGCCTCCCCTGTTCAAATCCTGTCTGGTCCGGGTGAATCAATTTAGGGAGCAGGGGCGCGACGCGCGAGGCCAATAATTTTGCATAAAGTTTAATATCAACATTTAGTAGGGATATGGGGCGAAAATTCGCGCAGTGAGTGGGGGGCTTGCCAGGTTTAAGGAGTGTGACTACGGTGGCCAGGAGCATCTCTGGGGGAACTTGGCCAGTGGTTTTAATGTTATTAAATAAGGCTGTCAGAGTAGGGACCAGGAGGGAGGCGAAGTTTTGATAATAAAGATTAGATAAGCCATCAGGGCCGGGTGCTTTACCTTTCGGGAGAGCTCGGATCGCTTTGTAGACGTCCTCCTCAGAGAAAGGGGCCAGCAAGTCAGCTTGCTGATGGGGCAGTAATGTCGGCAAATGCGCTTCTGCTAAAAATGTGGATATCTCTGCTGAGCAGGGCGGTGTAATGGCCGCGTCAATTTTGAGATTGTAAAGGGAGCTATAATAGTTGGCAAATTCCGAGACAATCAGCGCTGGATTGCGCACTATTTGTCCCCCTAAGCTTTCAATATGGGTGATTTTAGTTTGAACGCGTCTAGCCCTGAGCTTGGAGGCCAGTAACTTTCCCGCCCTGTTACCCTGAGTATAGGAAGTGTAATTTAGTTTGAGTAGGGATCGTTCCATAGCCTGTAGGTTTAAGTGCTCCAACTCTCTCCGCAAGGAAAGCAATTGAGATGCAATCGATGGGGTCGGCTTATTCTTATTTTGGGATTCTAAGGAGGAGATTTGTTGTAAGAGAGTTGATGATTTAAGAGTATACTGTTTTTTCCTATAAGCCCCCTGTTTGATGAAATGACCCCTGATAACTGCTTTGTGAGCTGACCACACAGAGGAGATCGCCACCTCCTCCGAAATGTTCAATCTGAAGTAGTCCTCGAGAACAAAATGCTGCCCCCTCCCTCCCAGCCGGGTCCACAATTAATGAATCATTTAAACGCCACGAGCCCATACCTCGAGCCGGAAAATGAGCACGGAAGGACAGAATCAAAGGAGCATGATCAGACCATGTCATGGGTCCTATTTGAGCATCTAAAAGATGGTGGACCATGGTCCGGTGTATAAGGCATAAATCAATTCTGCTATAGGAGGAGTGCACCTGGGAATAAAAAGTGTAATCCCTAGTCTGGGGGTGGGAGATGCGCCAGACATCATACAGGTCAACAGATTGCAGGAATTCAGTAAAGCGGCGGCCAAGAGACTTCGCTTTTTGCGAGGGGAGGCGACCTCCAGAGGACTGGCAGTCAACCGTGGGGCAGGGAGTCATATTAAAGTCGCCACAGATATACACCGCACCTTGGCTGAGAGACTGAATTTTTTTGTGGGCTTTCCTGAGGAACTGCAACTGGTTAATATTCGGAAAATACAAATTAACAATAGTCACCGGAACATCATTTAAAGAGCCAGTCAATATCAACATTCTCCCCTCCTTGTCCTGGTGTTGAGATGCAACCTGAAACAACCAATCTCTATGGAAGAGGATGGAGACTCCCCTTGATTTGGTTGGAGACATAGAGTGATAAGCTTCAGGGTACATCTGAGACCGAAGACGGGGGGCATCGTGAGACCGAAAATGTGTCTCCTGTAAGCACACTACCGCAGGCTTATATTTATGCAAATCTCGGAAAAGGCAGTGTCTTTTAAAAGGAACGTTCAAACCTCTAACATTTAAGGAAAAAAATTTCAGTTCAGGGGAACCCATCAATCAAATTTAAAGATGACACACATTGGGAAACATCAGTTGGTGAGCGTTTCCATCCCCTCCCAATCCCACAATTCAGGCAGTCCCCCATGAGGAAGAAGCTTACGTCCTCCCAGGGACCCGTACAACAGGAGAACTGAAGGGAATAATGGACCAGACGAACCAAAAAGAAAGAAAAAAAAAAAGAGGACGAAATAGGGAAAAAAGAATTTGAAAAATACAGTAACAAAAAAACACTGCGAGCCCGCAGTGTGAAGAGGTGTAACTCGCCGTGGTGAAAAAATGCGAGGTAGAAACTCAGGGAAGTAAACACCCACAGGGGGGGGGTAACCCTGGCGTACCAGGGAAGAGAAATATCCAGATCAATAAGATCTTGTCAAGTAAGAGCCACCAACAGGGGGGTGAGGGGGCTCGGTTCTCTGTGAAGTAGTGGGTCTTCCCAACCTCGAAGAAGAAGCAGAAAGCAGCAGGGATCAGCCGGGCAGAGGGGAACGATATCGATATAGGCCCAAACACAGGGCCGCCGTTCACTTCGGCTTGACGCGGTGCCACTCTGGCGAAACTTTAAGTGGAGATGTCGTTACCACGCGAGGGGGGGTGTACTCCTTCACAAACCCACATTCCTGCAGGAGTTGCATGCCCGACGGGATGTTGGTGATAGCATGTAGCCTCCCTTCTCTCCATATAAGCAATTTGGTCCGGAAACCCCACCTGTAAGCCACCTCGTGGTTCCTCAAGAGCTTCGTCAAGGGGAGGAATTCACGCCTCTTCGCTAGGGTCGTCGCTGATAGATCCGCAAACAATAGCAAGGTAGCGTACAGAGTAGGCAAGGTTGGGCCTTTACTAGCAGCAGACATTAAGGACTCCTTAATATGATAAAAGTGAACTCGGACAATAACATCTCGGGGAACATCCGGTGAAAGATGTTTCGCTTTGGGCAGTCGATGAGCGCGGTCTAGGAGTAAGTCCTGGAGGGAGGCTGATGGGAGTAGAATTTGGAAAACCTCCATGAGATATGCCGGAAGATCAGCCAGAACCACCGCCTCCGGAACACCACGGATCTGCATGTTGTTTCTGCGCGAGTGGTCCTCTAAGTCAGCAACTTTGGTAGCCAGCGCGTCATGAGCTATTTGCAGATTCTGGTGTCTGTCCACAAGGTCATTATGAGCCAGACAAATATCGTCAGATTTGGTCTCAAGGTTGTCAGTGCGCTCACCTAGATCCTGAACATCACGGCGCAGCTCCTGCAGCGCCTCTTTGAAGTCAGCCTGGAGGGTGGCGCGGAGTCCCTGGAGCATATCATGCATTGCCCTCTCAGATGCTGGGGACGTGTTAGAAAGGAGATCCGCATCTTGTTCCTCCAGGTCCAGGCCAGAGATAGAGGAGCCCGAGATCGGGGAGCCGCCATCTTGGATTTTGCGGCCTCTTTCAGATCGGTTGGTCCGGGTCCCTTCAAGCTGCCGCTGGGCCTTTGGAGGGGCCATCCTGCGTCAGGAGGGTGTTAGGACCCCGGGGGAGGTAAGTTGAGGTTGGGGTGCCCCTTGTAAGAGCCGCTGGAATGAAAAAACCGAGCGCCGCACACAGAGCTCTCAGAACATGCGGCTGCTCGTGTCGCCGGCTAGCCACCGATTTGTAGTGATCATAATGAGATTATATTAGCAGTGCAGCTTCCAAAAAAATGCCAGCACAATAAAAAAATTATCTGTATGAGACATAATGCCCGTTAATGTAAATTACAGTAGCACTTGTTTCTGTACAGCCATTTTAACTCCCTGTGATAACTCCTTGACTCTTATTCCTGTATAGCGGTGAGTGACCCCAGAGCTATCTTTGTATGGCTGCTTTAATACAACAGTAATGTGTTTGAACCTTTTGTTACAGTGAGTTTTGGGTCTGCTAAGCAGCTTCTTTTATCTCTCTGCAGGGTGCTTGGAGATAAATAAGAAAGTAAAATTAGATTCTTCACAGGGGCACACTAATCTTGCTTTAAAAAACTGTGAAAATTGGGTTTTGCTAATATATGCTAATGAGTGATTTATAAATATTACAATGAAAAATCGACATAACTCGATTTTGGGAGTGAAGGGGTTAAACCCACCTGTCTAATATTGTTATTTTGTAAGTCTCCCTCCTGCTTGCCAAAACCGCTCTAATGTGGTGAAATCCCACTGAAAACCATGCTGAGAACTATATTGAACAAGTTAAGCAGAAACTACAGTGGATAAAACTATGAAAACTATGGCAAACTATATAGTGAACCTGATTAAGCTCACCGTTTGGGATTAAAATGCTGATTCTGTGAGTTATAAACGTTTCAGTTCCAAGACGTTGTGAATTAAAAGCTCTCCCTTTTTTCAAATATTTAAATTGGCTGGCTAGTTTTGAGTTAATCCCCTAGAGTAAAGAAGATCAACATGCACTGATCAGCCACAGCATTAAATCCACCTGCTTAATAACATGTAGGTCCCCTTTTTACTGCCTCGACAGCTCCGAAGTATTGAGGCATGGACTCCACAAGACCTCTGACCGTGTCCTGTGGTATCTGAAACAAGACATTAGCAGCAGATCCTTGAAGTCCTTCAAGTTGTGAGGTGGGGCCTCCATGAAGAGACTCTTGATAAAGCCTGCTACACAGGCAAAATGTGTCAAGTGTGTTGATGGAGTGTCAGGTCCTGGACACCCTGACCCCCTGGTGCCCCCTTAGAAACCTGCACGCATGCAATATGCAGGTTCCTGGACATTCTGCACACCCTTACTCTCAAGCCCTGGAGTATCAGCTGTGATCCATCCTGCTAAAAAGACTTGCATCAAAGGAGATTATGCCCTTCAAAAAAGGCTTCCTCATTGACGTTGTAGCTTTGCATCAGTGCAGTTTACTGCCTTTATCCTTTCCTGATCTCCGTGCTTGGAACCCCTCCTGATTTCAAAGACATTCCTGATTACCCTCTGTTTATTCCTGGACATTATCTACATCTCTCCGGTATCCCTCATTTGCCCTCTGCGCCCCTTTATCTGATTGACCATCCGTGTACCAGATCCCTGCTTTTGTACCTAACCATTCTTATTGCCTGTTCCATATTGTACTGTCGCCTGATAATACCTGTGTATCAGATCCCTGCTAGTACCTGACTATACTCCTGATCCCTATCTGTACCGTTGATATATATCTGTTATCTGTATAAATATATATATATATAGTTAATTCAGTGTCTGCCCTTCCTATGTATTATTTCCCTCCGTGTCTACAGTTCTCCCTATCTAGTATTCCATACTCCTCTTGTTTATCCTGCCTCCTAACTCCTCCAATCTTGAGTTCCCTCAACCCCACTACTCTCAGCCATCCTATTGCCTCAGTCTCCTTTCTTCATCTCACCCTCTGTGCTTTAGCCTATTGCCCAGCCTCCTACTGATGTTTAGTTTATGCCAGTTGTGTACTTCTGCTGTGTTTATTTCCAGTCTGTCTGTTTATTTGCTTTCTTGTAATAAACTCCTGCTGTTACCCCGCTACCTGCTTATCTGTTCTATCACTGCATCCTGGGCTCACACCCAACCTCCCTGCACACAATGCTAGGTCAGATCCCTGACATGGAGTGTGTCTATCTGTGAACCTTCAAGAGATAGGGACCATATTGTTGGTCCTGATAAGATTTATAGTGAATCAAGTGGCTGCTTGGTATAGGGAGTTGATAATCTATTGTGAGGCTATAATGGTGGGTTTCTGTACCCTGAAGCATTTGGTTGCTGGGTGCTCTATTTCATGAGTTTCTAAACTCCAGTTGCTGACTAGAACAGATATATCGCATGGGACACCTGGGATTCATCCCTATGTATGAAATCTTCCTTTTAATATTTTTCTCTAGCTTGCTGTTATTACTTGCCCCACACTGCTCTCCAGGCTATATAATGGTTGTGGGATTTACTATGTAGCACTTAATGGATAGCATATCCCTATTCTAGGTCATTCTCACTTAATTGTTTTTTAGACATGTGTGGTTTTTCCATCAATATGTCCTTCATTTGACATCCAATAAAATTGGTTTTATGCTATAGGGATTGAGATCCCGCTTCTGTACTTAGGTACACATCCTTTTTTGGAGGTGCCATGTACCGTTTTGTGCTAATTATTCATTAGGAGGGTTAGGTCCTTGGGATCTCTTTTGCACCATTCGGTGGTTACTTACGGGTATCGCTACTGTTGTTTTTCATGGAAATAATATATACGGTCCTAAGAATAACAATAAAAAGGTCTGCTACAGAATAAAAATAAAATGGCATTAAAAAAATCGGAATCAAACATTTCGCTGAAAAAATCCAGATAAATGCCTAAAAAATGCAAAAAAATGAATAAAAAGACTTTTTGCTGCAAATGAAAATGATAAACGGTTGAATAAAAATTTGATAAAAACAGGGATTTTTTTTACATTGAAACCTATTGGATACACCTGTTTAAACCTGTCAAATAAAAGTACTGAAAATATGGGCATTTCGACAATTTGTTGTGGCTGTTTGGTGTTCTTTGAATAGATTAACCATTTCTTCTGTATGAGGAATTTTATTGCCTCCAAATTACACCGTATTTCACTGGCAGTTTGCCAATATTTGGCGAAGTGCCAGGTTTCTGAATAACCTAATTGCCATGAAATTGCACCGTATTCTGAAATTCACTGTTTGGTGCAAATTTGCCAGTCTTTGAATAATCTCTCTAGTTAAGCTATAATATATCCGTCACGTTATACACGTCACATCAGACAGATATTGTCATATCCCATGATATGCTCTTGGTTTTATAACTTATCAACTGGATTGTACTTTGAAAGACATCAATGTAATAGTTTTTAATTAAGAATACTTAACAGCACCCACATGGATTCTTCCAATGAAAGAAAATGAAGAATTAATTGTTTCTATGCACTTTCCCCTAAATGAATTGCACAATTAAATTATTCCGTGTCCTATCCCTAATTAGAGCACTCTACCCACTAATGTACCAACACAGATTCAAGTAAAGAAAACAGTAACACAACTCCTTTTAATGCACAAAATTAAAAAGAAATATTTGAGTTGTTTTCTATAAATGGATTAATATCTCAAAGCACCCTATTAATCTATTCGCCAATTTGTCAAATGTCAAATAGAACATTCCAGCATACGCATTTTATTTTGTGATGGCATACACATGGATTTTGTCTGTTGTGTGAACTGATCCCGCTTGCCTACTTTGTATACCCCCAACTGCATTTTTGGAGAGTTATCTGCCTGATCTGTACATTAGAAATTTACTCATTAATTCATTGTGGATTTATCCCAATTAATGGTCAAACCTGCCTGAATATTTGTTAAAGGCCCAATTATAGTGCCAAAACATTTTAGAGTTGTGTATCCTCCAAAATTGTTTGTTCAATAATCTAACCTGTAGCAGATTCAAAAATGTGGAAATTTTGAATGTTAATAATCTCCACTATATGATCCTTTTTCTCAAAGTGTTCGTGCTTAGGGTTTGTAGATATGAGACCAGGATTCAGTGATACAAGTTGGAGAGCAGAACCTTAATAAGCAAGACAAGATATGAAATATACAAGATTCTCGAAGGTAGAGAGCATATGGCAAACAATACAATAGCCAAGCACGACACAGAGGAATACAGAGAACAGACCTGGCAGACAGAGACACAGAGACTTGGCTGGGCACAGGGATAAACAGACAAACCAGGACAAGGTACACAGGAAGGCAGGCTTAAGCAAACAGGATGACAGACTAGGCAGGCTTGGAGTGAGGAAGGCTCTCAGCAATGTAGCGATCTTGTCAATTGAGGGTTTCTCTGCAATGCTAGACAGGACTCACAGAAGGTAGTTGGCAACCTGCAGGCTATCAACAAATAGATAAACCAGTGCAGGCACCAGAGCACACAAAGACAAAGTCAATGTGTTGAAACAATGACTCTGGTGTGACTCCTTTTTCAGAATGTCCAGCAGGAAACCCTCAGTTGCCAACAGATACAGGGTACAGGGTACAGGCTTCAGAGCACAGAAAGACAAAGTCAATCTCCCCAGAGCCATGGACATCGACTATCTACCATTGCAGAATATAGCGGCTGTTTGTGAGTAGGGATGGGCATTCGGTTCGATTCGAACATGAGTTTGATTCGAACATCGCCCGTTCGGCGAACTCTCGAACATTTCAGGCCATTCGCAAAAAGTTTGAAAAAAATAATAATTTAGATTTTTTTTTTAACAAATGCTTAAAAATACTAAAAAATCTAAAAATAAAGAGACTCTTTACTGCAGAATATTATAAGCAACGGTTTATTAGATATTAAAATAAGATGGAAATATTTTTAACATTGAAGCCTATGGAATAAAACAATCTTGTTGCTAAAATATCAGGCAGACGAGGCCCTCTAATCAGGCACTGTAGAGGGCAGCCCGCCGGGGCTTCCAAAGGATCCCTTGAGGAGCATGCGGCCGCCAGATTACAGAGCTGCGACTGTGCGGGGAGGCTGGCCGGGTGCATGTGGCAGAGAGGCGGCGCAGGGAGGGAGCCACTGCACCTGCGGCCACGGCAGACCCCCTCAACCAGGATCCAGTGAGCCTCCACTTACTGACCACCAGGCCAAGGTAAGGTGACACATTTCTAAAAAAAAAAAAATCCGAGGACATTTTTAAATGTCCCAAGGAACATAAAATAAATGTTTTTTTTTTCTTTTTTTTCTTTCTTTCTAATACTCACCTGATTCCTGGATCCACCAACAAGTGCAGCCTCCTGTCTCCCATGCTGTTAGATGCTGCATACACCGGCGCGCTGTGTGAAGCTTCTGAGAAGATACGCTATTAGTGTAGAGGGAGCGATGCAAAATGTGCAGCCGGCTTCCTCGCTACACTAATAGAGTATCTTTGTACCAGCTGGGTGGAGTAGAGGTAACATCACTGCTCTGCGTGGAGAGAGCCTGTGCAGACATGGGTTCGATCCCAGCAAGAGCACCTCTCCAGTAAGTGTCCTTGGGCAAGACACCTAACGGTACATACTCGCCACCCAGGACATACTTGAAAATGAGAGAAATCTCAACGTATCCTTCCTGGTAAAATCCTTTCTCCAAAAACCAAAATCTTCTCAGAAGTATACTTGTTACTTAACAAGGAAAAAAGGTGTCTTGTTACTTACCCTGCTTGTTCTGAGGACCCGATCTGTTGCCGGCTTTGCCTGCCATTTGACTATTCTCTCTGTGTACTCCCTGCCTGTTCTGTTTGCCTCCTGTTGCTACTGGTGTGCGCCGATTCTCACCATATACAGTAGCGCAGTACAAGTGCCTAAACATTGCTGACCCAGTTTTGTTATAACAACTACTCTCGCTCTGCGCCCCTGTCTGGTATATTCCGCTGCTTGTTACTGCTGGTTCGCTTCCATCCTGCCATATACTATAGTGCAGTACAAACATATATTGATCTCAGTCTGTGGTGTATATTGTTGGTGCTGTCTCCCTGGCCTGTGTGGCTGCTAGAGGTTAGGTTAGGTTTAGTGGTCCCGAGTCCCGACCATCCTAAGGATCAGAGGGTTAGAGGTCTGTTACCAGGGATCCTACCAGGTCTGTACTGGGGAATCGATACAGATATGCAGTGAACGCCGCAGCAAATGTTAAAGCTCATGCAATTTTAATGCACCTGTTGTTACTTTCATCCAAAGCCTGCATAAGTTTCACCATAATTTAGCCAAAAAATCACTAAACTTGTTCTGCGTGTCCTAAAACGTCTCCTATTTTCATACAGGCTGCCGCCCCAAGCAGTAGTTTATGACTAGATTAAAGGACAACCATTTACCGTCATTTGAAATGTCATTTTTTTCTTTTTAAGTTTTTTTATACATCCTACAAATCCGCCACTTCACGGGCAGGTTATGGGGACCTCCTAGGCACGATATTTGAAGGAATTTTTCGTTTTTATTCTTAACCTTTATGTCATGGGAAAATCACTGTTCCTTTAAAAAGTTTTTTTTAAAACTATTTTTCCTTGTTTCCTGTCCCCCAGGGCACTACCAGGACCCCCATACACCTTTTATGGCCAATATCTTGCATATATGCCCTCTTGGAGGGCACTCTAAAAATCGAACGTTCGAGTCCCATTGACTTGCATTGAGTTCGAATCGTGTTCGCGTTCGAATTCGAACTTTTTCAAATGTTCGTGTTCGAATGCGAACCGAACACGGGGGTGTTCGGCCCATCACTATTTGTGAGTTGTTTAATTGTTTTATGCATGCTACAATCATTTGACCAATATATCCATGTTTAAAAATGCTTACATGTACCCTGGAGATCAAAAGTTTTTCGGCATTCAGGCAGAGTAGAGAAGGAAAATGAAAAAGGGTTTTGCTGGTATTGGCGAAATACACTGCTGCCAGTACCTCTTAGATGCCAACTGCCAGATCATATCATTTTATAAAACCTGCTGTCACAGGCTGCAGCCGTACATTTCCACCTACCGGGTGCTAGCTGTGGCCTCAGGTGACCCCTGAGACAGCACCGGCCGCACTCACCCGACCTTGGGGAGTCCGTGGGTCCTGGTATGGATCAGCTCCCTCTTCCTGGTCTGTACTGGATGTCCAACGCTATGGACCCAGCCACCAGGTCTCCCCTCCAGAGGCCAGCCTTCCTGATCTTGCCATGTCCCTGCCTGGCACGCGAGGCGTGCAGCCAAGATTGGGTCAGGGATTCAGGATTCCCTATGATGGACTGGGGGCAAGGGTTCTGCCTGTCCTTGGTAACTCCCGGCTAGCTGAGGGGAAGGCTTCCTCCTCTCAGGTAGAGAGCAAAGGTGTGTCTGACTGCAGGAGTGGCTACTTCACCTGCCTATATAATGCCTAGCGGGTCACTCTCACCTTGCTACACTGTGTTGTTGCACATCATCTCTTCCTTGTGTAGTATAGTAGCTCTGATCTGACCACTGCTCCATGCTGCCTGCCTAGACCCAGACCGCCATCAACTCTCCCTTGTGGATTGCCCCCTTTGTATCTCACCTCAGACCCTTATTCTGCCTGGGCTTTTCGGTTCCAACCATCCCACCCTGTGACACCTGCTAGTGGAAAAGGAATATGAGGGATATAGCATTGCTGGTGTTTAGGTAGTATTGTGGTTAAGCTTTTTAGATCTTGACTGAGGAGAAATATAGAGCGGTAAGAAGTAATTAAGAAGGTTTTTTTTTAAGAATAGCATTTGTATATTAACATTTAAACCTAAAGAATAGAACACATAGGCAGCCAGCATAGAGTAACAAAACAGGTTTATGGTGATGATTGATTGCTATAGCTATAATTGAGGAATGCATATTCAAACTCTTTAAATCATATATTTTTTATATTTTAACAGGGTATAAGTAATAAACTAATGTACCATGGTAAAACGTTTTGTAATCATGTTAATGGAAGCAAATTATACTAGGTACATGATTAGGGAATTAATCAGGCGGTATTATCTGTGCAGCACATTATTATTATTATATAGTTAATATTTCAAAAGCATTTTGCACATACAAAATGCAAATGTTTATTAACGATATTAAGAATATAAATTGTATGTTATTATAAATAAAACACGAAAACGTGTGGAATTCTATTATTTCTGACAAATGTCATTAAGAGATATCATCTAATACATAATCTACACATATCAAATAAACATTAATAACAAATTTGTATTCATACAGGGATTTTTCATGTGCTCCTTAGCCAAACCAATTATGCTTTCAATGACATTTCAAAAATTGTTGGGTTTAGTGGAGGAAAAACACTTGCAGATAGCTTAACAGAAGTCAGTGGGATTGTTTTTCAGGAAAATCTTGAGTCACAGTAGCATTGAATAAGATTATAAATTCTAGTCACTTTCTCTTTTCAAATGAACTCATTGCACCTTTAGAGTGCTTGACTTTAGTAACTGGTGTAAGCACCACCTGCAGAAATTAACACAGAATGCCATTTTAGCTTTACATATGACATTCTCATGGTGCTCCCTTCGAGATAAAAGTGTCCATTCATTATTCCCCATATATGTGTAAGCAATTTTTTTTGTTAACACATATAGAGTAAAAAAAAAATTAAGTTATTGTCAAATCAAAAATTTTTTTGCTACCACTCATTTGTGGTGGCGAGCTGCCTGGGTGAGTGACAACTTTTAGTGGAAGAGCTATTTACAGAACAGACAGCTGCACACTCAATTTACCCGATAGTAGGCCTGATAGCTAAGCATGCCAATGTGTTAAATTGGCTAAGGTGCATCTCAAAATGCAGGGAGGACAGAGTGGAATCTGAGAGTATCGTGTTCAGGAAGGTAGTGAGGTCAGACAAATCCGAGGTTATAATTCCCGACAGCAAACAAGACTAATCAAGGAACGATAGCAAAATAGTTGATACACAGTTGGACTAATACAGGAGACACTGTGAGGCACTTGAATTGTAGGAGGAACTCTCAACTAAGTCAACTAAGTAATGTACAACAGTTCAAAGCTTATTCAAATAGGGCACTGGAGAAGTCACACTTCGTCATTCTGAGAACAGACCATTTAGAGAGATTGTGTGGTCTGTTCCTAAGATATCAGTCCTGGTCTATGACATCACAGGAATGGATATAGCTTTTTACTGTGTTGCGGGTGCCATCTTTGTTGGGGATGGTGGACAGAGTACATCCTCTTTTTTGGCTGTCTCTGTCCCGGACATAGTGCTGGACTCTGGAGTCTAGAATTGTGTCACGGGAGCTTCTGCCTTCTATACCTGAGAATATCCACCTCACCTCACGCACCTCACGCACTTCGCCCCTTTGTCAATCTCTACACTGGCTCCCTGTTTTCTTTAGAATCCAATTCAAAATAAAACTGCTTCTCACATATAAAGCTCTCCATAACCGCGCCCCTGCCTACATCTCCTCCCTTATTAACTGGTACATCCCGTCCTGACTACTTCACTCTGCCAATGTTCTAATGTTATCATCTCCTTTTACCTGCACCCCCAACTCTCGCCCTCAAGACTTCTCCCGAGCTGCCCCCTTTCTATGGAACTCCCTCCCCTGTAACATTAGACTCTCCCTGTCTCTCCAGTCCTTCAAGAATTCTCTGAAAACATTACTTTAGAGAAGCCTATTGACTCACTCCATCGTCCCCCACTGTTCATTTCTTACGTCATCTTCCCACCCAGCCCACATGCACCCCCGCTACTTCAAGTTTTTTACTTACCGTCGCCTAGTGTGCCACCCCTCTCCTCTTAGATTGTATACTCTTGAGCAGGGCCCTCTCTCCTACTGTTCTGTTTGTTCAACTTCTATGTATCTTTGTTATTCTGCCTCTCCCATTGTGAAGTGCTATGGTACTTGTTAGCTCTTTATAAATAGGTGAGTGTGGGGGTCTGAGTTTTGGCTGTCACGGATTAGAAATTGACGATATGTTGGCTGCTGTTGTAGAATTATTTGACAGCCTATTACAACCTTACCTTTTAGGGCCAATTGGAGCTCTGCCCACAAAGCCCCTCCATTGCTGAAGTGGGTTAATGAGATATTGCTTTGCATAATGCAAAATTCATTCCCAATGGTATATCGCAGGCAAGCTACACCTGGCCATTACATGTGCTCTTTAAATATGGATGAACAAGCTGCTACATATTCTCCTACACATCTAGATATTAAATGTTGTTTCAATATTATATATGATTCAAAACTGAGATTATCTTCATTAGTGCTGTATATTTTAGGAATATAAATTAAACTCTAGTTTTAATATATCCTAGAATCTGGTTTGTAAATTCCTCTCCTCTGCAATACAGACCTTTATCTGTACCAAGATATTTTTTTATTTTTTTTAGAAAGTATTTTACCAGGAAGGATACATTGAGATTTCTCTCGTTTTCAAGTATGTCCTGGGTGGCGACTATGTACCGTTAGGTGTCTTGCTGAAGGACACTTACTGGAGAGGTGCTCTTGCCAGGATTCGAACCTGGGTCTCCACGGTTAGAGCAATGATGTTACCTCTACTCCACCCAGCCAGTACTGTACCAAGATTAAAGCAGATCATACAGTTAAAGTAATATTCTAGAGGTGTTCAACAATTACCTAAATATATTCTATCTTCTACCCACTGCATCATGGTTCTCTTTGAATCTTTTTAAAGGGACACTGTAGGCAACACAACTTCGGCTTACAGTACGGTTATGGCGTAGCTATCAAGTCTCTTCCCTCCCAATTTCCACAATGTTTTGTTTTTCTTGAAATGAATTGCACAGCTAAGCTTTTAACCTCCCTGTGACTCGGGGTTAAATTTCACTACCACGAACGGTAACCCCGAGCCACACTCGGGCTGGATACATACTCACCTCCTCCTGGCTCCCTCGCTTTCCCTGCAGTGTGATCGAGGTGAGCTGCTTCCTGGAAGGCTCCCTGCGAGTCACATGATGCAGGGGGGCTGGACTGCAGCAAACTTCATTCATAATAAACACTGAATACAAAATGCAATGCTTATGAACGGCAGATAAGAAATAGACCATACATCGTCTCACCCTTGTTCTCAGAAAGATTTCAGTGTTTTTTGTTGTATTTTATTGAATATCATTTATTTGCATTATTTTGGATAATTATTTTTGGGATAATAAATTATTATGTCGTGTTTCAAACTTTATCGGACTCCGTGTATTTACTATTTTATTTTAATTTATTTATAAAGGATTTTACCAGTAAGGACTCTTGATTTCATGGATTTCAGTGCGTGATTCCTAATTATTACAGGCTAACTATGTACAAAACACGTTTCCTTTAAAAAAAAATTGAGACGCTTTTAGACACAAAATTTTGAAAAAATTAGACCGCCAGGGAGGTTAACTCTGCCCACAAACCTGTCAATCAGATCCATGGAATTACCTGAATGACACTCCAAATAGGGCTAAGAATCCTTTTTAAGTGTCAGCAATCTATCCCATATATATGTGTAATAAGATTATTTTGCAAATTCTTTTTAACCATGTGATTTTTAGGGCTGTCAGACAAGGCTTTGGTAGTAGACTGCCATAAAATGCAGAGTCCAGTTTATACCATTAACTGGTTTATGTCTAGGCATCACTGAGGGGGGGACGATGACTCCCTTAAATATATATAGTCCAGGAATCTAGACTGAACTAGGATGTCACTGAGGCTTCACTCACGTGGAGAAAGAGGAAAACAAAGACTAGCACACAGGTATAGCAGGAAACATACTTCCAAAATTCATGTCAGGGCAACGATAAGGAATCTTTTGTGGACCTTGCATGTCCATCAACAGATAGTCCAAAAGACATAGCATAGCTTTAGCAATTCAGTTTGAGTTAATCAGTTTGTAAATTTCTGAAAAAATATCAAGAGCTGGAAGCTGTTGATAAATGGATTTTCAGGCAGAAAAATAGAGGAAATAAAACTGAAATCTTATTTTAAGCATCACATTTTTCTAAAAGCCGTGTTTTTAGAGATCTTTACTTCAACTCCTAAATGAGGCCCGTCTGCCAGGGTTTGGTTTAACTGTCCTCTAGACCAGGGGTCAAGTCCAGGGAAAACTCGTGGGAACTCAGTTCCTGCACTATTTTTGCAGATGTAACTGAGTTCCCATTGGTCCTATACACTATAAAGCTTGTATTCAGGTGGTCAATCATAACTTTCCCTGTTAAGTCACAATAAATATAATAATATATCAAATATTTTTGCAAAAATCCACATATATGTACAGAAATATATCAGTTTTGAGAATGTGTTTGTGTTAAGTGCCAGATGATAAGTGCTAAGTGGGGAACATCATATTGGTGAGTTCCTGCACTTCTTTTTTTAGGACTTGACCCCTGCTCTAGACACTTAAGACCGACCACCGAGTTAACATACCATCACTTCTGTAAACTAAAGAGTGTCAGCAATTCTGGCTATCATCATGGTAAATTAAGATGCATCAAGAAAAATATTCCCCATTTAAAGTTAGGTAAAAAATAAATAAAGAAAGAAAATAAAGATCTTTAGAGCACAGGGGGTTATGCAATTCACAGGAGGTGGCTCTTACAGTAAATGTGAAATGACTTCCCTGGTTATGTCCATCAGCTTGTTATTTTATGTGATATTCTTTTCTAGAGCAATTAAGAGGTTTAAGTGCTTTTGCCAATTCCAAACCACAAATGGAAGAAAATGGCACAGAGGAAAAAAAATACCTATTGACTTGAGATTATACTGCCATCAAGAGTTTTAAAGACACAAATTGAAAGCTGACAGCTGTTGTCAGTGAGAAAAATAAAAATTGGCAGACTATGAAGTATGATAAATAGCAGCAAACCAAAAGGACAGCAGTGATGAACAGAGCACCAAAGTTAAATGACATTTCTGAAGTGTGTATGTGAACAGTGAGGCCAGGCTACAGGACATGCAGTAAATGTTTTCTGTTAAACAGTAACACATATCTTACTTGACATCTAATATACTGTAAAATACTGCTACATGTGAATATTATTCTGCTTAGAGAGGTTACCAATATATCCAAAAATGGGTGAGTAAAAATGTCAGTAATAAGAGCTTGCATACATCACCCATTAGTATAAAACAATTGATCACACATCAAAAAGGGAAAAGGTACACATGGCTGTAATGGAGCTCACTGAGCCCTGACAAGAGCTTCCAAGGCCTCCACTGGCCCTAGATACAACTCCGCGAGGAGAGTGTGTGAAAATACCTTCAGAGCTACCGGGGCCTCATATGGACCTTCTGATGGGAGCTCTTTAGAAATGTGATTATTTCAGAGTGAGGTATTACCATTGGAAATATCGGGTCCTATGAAGGACCTCTGCCACCTGTGCTAGAGTAATTAGAGCTTCCATCTCCTGGGGCTCAGAGAAGAGCCAATCTAGATAAGCTTTGAGAAACACCATACACTCTTACAAAAGCAAGAAGTGTGTGAAAGTAATGACCAGGAACGAGACAGAACTCAGTCCCAGGTTGAAACAGGAATGATTCTTTAATCCAGCTCTGTCCTTTGGCCGGAAATCGAGCCACATACAGGGGAACACAACTGGTGCCTCCCTGCCTCCTCCCCATAGTGCCTGCCTGGTTCAACCTGCAGCCAATAGGGTGATTCTGCAACATATCAGCGACCAATCACATAGCTTTGGAGAAAAAATGCATACATATTGAAAGATGGTGTCACGGATCCCTCTGATTACCAAAAGTGTGGTCCCTTTACGCAGACCGCTCTCTACCCTTCCGATCCTTGAATGGTCGGCAATACTAGACAGACAACTTACCAGACAATATATAAACAAGGGGTAACACCAGACAGAGGTATGGAATAGAGTATTGTCACAAATCTTTCTGACTACCAAGATATTGATCTCTTTATGTAGCTCCCTTTCTACTCTTCCGATCCTTGAATGGTCGGCAAAGCTATATAGACAATGAAGCAGGTAACAGATAAAGAAAGGGAAACACCAGACAGGGGTACAGACCAGATCACAAGTCCTCCCTAGGACTTTAGTAATAGCAGAGGTAGTCTGATGCGTGCTTAGGGTGCCACATAGACTGACCTCGGTACCAACGTTAAGGGCAGAACCTAGCGCAGAGTAAATGCCAATGCCAGGAGTCATACACAGGAGGGTTCGTTTGCCAATGCCAAGGGTCATACACAGGAGGGTTCGTTTGCCAATGCCAAGGGTTATACACAGGAGGATTCGTTTGCCAATGCCAAGGGTCATACACAGGAGGGTTCGTTTGCCAATGCCAAGGGTCATACACAGGAGGGTTCGTTTGCCAATGCCAAGGGTTATACACAGGAGGATTCGTTTGCCAATGCCAAGGGTCATACACAGGAGGTAGCCAAAATAACACAAGAGCTCTGCGGGAGGTGAATACCACGTCAGGGCACCGGTGTATTGGAGAGACTGGGTTTTAAAGCCGGCGGGTCCGCGTCATAACGCCAGGCCCCGCCCCTCGGCGTCCCACGTGAGCGCCCCCGGAAGCGTTTACATTCGGCGCCTGGCCAGCGAGCAGCGAGGAAGCTGCTGCCAGGCGCCCCATCCCCTGAGCCACCGTGACAGATGGGGAACATTAAATAAGTGGCTACTTTGAGGTTCAAACAAATACACAAATTTTGTAAAATATTATACAAAAATATTTGTATCTGTAAGTATTCAAGTAGATTGAAAGTGTCTCAGAGTCTATAATGGGTAGTTCCTGTTACAATGGCTTTCTGTGACCTTGGAGAATGAACTGGTTTATGTACTACAGAGAGGGTACTCCATTAATCGTATTAATTGTCTACACGTACAACTAATGTTGAAATATTATAGGTATGCAGGCAGATTAATAGACGGAAGAATATGAAAAAATGTTAAGTAAATTTTATTGGAAAATAATGTCAATGTGAGATTACATAGACCGCAAAATTCACTCGGAGGCTTATGAGATTGAACATAAGATTGAATTTAGGTTGACAGTTATGTTCATGTATAAATAGCTAAATATATGTATGCATTTTTACATAACTACCATTGAAAGGTTTTATTTTAGTTATCTATGTGTTATCTAAATATTTGTGATGGCATTAAAAGGAGTGAGACATCTGAGGTATAACGATGCACAGACACAGCAGAAGGTAATGAACAATTCAGTCACTTCACTCACTATACAACTGTCTCTGGAAAGTACCATTGTTTTTCCTCCATATATCTTTGCTGCTAACATAAGCTGGTTGTGTGTTTTGTATTGTCCCAAAAATTATAATTTTACATGTTTTAATGAAGACAGGAAGAAAACAATTGCAAGAATTTTCTATCTATATGGGTATGATGAGAGTCGCCCCGCAGTGCAAAGAGAAAGGCATAACATTTCACTAACACACAACCAGGTTGCTAGTTCGCATAATTGCCAGCAAAAATTCAGCCATTCTAAATACTCCAGCCTGACAGTTGCCGGGAGGGTTGGGTGACAGTGTCCATGATCTCACAGCTGAAAACCATTATTACATATGTTTGTGTTTTGTTACAATCACTTATATTTTGCCACAGACATTTTGGGCCCTATTCTGACTGAGTTGGAAGGAGCCTGATGCGCTAATGTTTTGGATTTTTGCCGTGGTTAAGGGGTTATTCAGAGAGCACCGAATTTCTATGCTCTCTTGTTCGACGCAAGCTCAATTCGCCGACCCTGTGGTGAATTCAGCATTCACTGCAGTGTCCCTCAAGTGCGCCGAAGGGATCTGCCAAACGTAGCAGCAGACTGCCGTAAACCGCCGAATGTGGCTGCTGATCCCCGAATGCCGCTGCACTGACAGCCAAACGCTCATGATCAGTCACCAAACGCCGGCAAAAACATTTTCACTGCCACTGAAGGTCGCTGAATTGCAGCGATCTGAGGTGAATTGAACCGTATTTCAGTGACAATTAGGCAATATTTGGTGAACTGCCAGCTGTCTGAATTGCTATGAAATTGCACCCTACAGTGGAATTCACCGTTCGGTGCAATTCGGTGGCAAGTTTGGTGCTCTTTGAATAACTCCTTTAGAGATAGGGATGTAATATGGGGGCAGGAGTTAAAGTAGCTTATGATGGCTTTAACGCTTACATATCCATATGCTACAGATAGTGTTCAGTATGTAATCTAGCCCTATATCTTTTATTTCTTTTTTGTTGATAAAGTTTGGAATAGGAGAAGATACGGTAAGTATAAGTTGGCGCCACTAAATATGTCCCCTATGCCACCATCAACAAATACGCTTCCAAGGTGTTTAATATCTTCCTAACTATGAAAGCAAATATCTCTAAAACAATTACTTTGAATGACAAGCAAAAACTAGAAGTATGGTGAAACTTTGGACTCGGAGGATTGGTTGGACATACGGGATATGTTGCACTCTGTATCCGTCTGCACCTCGCTACAAGAGCAGGTGATTAAAACCATGATGTGCTAGTATATTACCCTGACCCACCTGGCCCACACAAATCCTAATGTTCCGGAGGTCTGCTGGAGGTTATGTAATCTTCGAGGTTTCTATTATCATATGGTGGACTTGTCCACTCATTGTCCCATTTTGGTCGGAAATTCAAGATTTACTGTCTGCTGTTTTATCCAAGCCTGTCCCCATGGACCCATGGGCTTTCTTGAACAGACTGGTCCCTGATTTTACCTTTCATGAGAACAAATTGAAGGCTAAGATCACTCTAGCTGCGAGACGGGCAGTGGCTGAATCGTGGAGGAAGCCCCGATTGCCTTGCCTGACAAATGTTTACGCCAAAATTAGGGAAACACAAATTATGGACCAGCTAATGGCTCTGGTTCGCCATTCATTGCCATCCTATAATAAGACCTGGGGACTGTGGCTGGATGCAGGACTGTGATGTTTACATGCATTTTTGGTTAATTGTATGCTTTTGTGAGTTGGTACGCCTTTCTTTTTCTTTCTCTCTTTCTGTCCTGTCTTTATTTTCCTCCTTTTTGGACTGGGCCGCCCCTCCTCTCCATGCCCCTTCCCCTCCCCTCATTTTTTCTATGTAAAATTGATACTATTTTTGAACTTGATGAATCGTCTGCCTTTGTTTGTATATTGTACCTTTATTGGAGCTGCGTCGCCCTTCAAGATGCCATTCTTTATTACTCCTTTGTATCTAATAACATTTGTTTACAAAAAAAATAAAGCTAAAAGTAAGTTTGATAAATACATCTAACCATGCTGTGTAGGTGTCGGAGCCACTTTAACAAAGGCTAGCTTGAGGCTCAGAGCTTGTGCGCCATTAGTAAATGCTCTGATCTGATCCTCTGGTCCCTCATAAGCAGCAAGATACTGGATATTACTAAGTTTATAAAAGCAATTAAAGAATGACTAAGTATGCGGGATTTTGCAAAGGGAAAATAAATACCAAATTACACAGAGACAAATAGCTTAGATATGCATGAACGTGTGCTTGGTGTTCCTTGTCTCCATTCTTATTGAAATTCTGTCAAAATGATGAATTCATGTTGTGCCATTTTCGTTTCTGGCTTCAGTGCTTGTCACAAGAATGAGTTATCAGAATTTATGTCCGGTAACTTCAATGAAATACAGTTGTGTTCTGTTCTTCTTTGATCATTCAGTACTTGAATGCTTGAGACTGATCTACCCTTTCCCACATGTAGCTGGGGCTGTGAATAAAGAATAGCAGAGATGTATCCAACTAAGCTCAATAAAGAATATTGAAGAGGTCAGGATAGCAGTGAAACTCTACTTCTGAGAATTAAACAACTTCACACATTGAACGAAACCTTGTCGTCCTCAGATCTTGTATTTTTCTTATGGCATGAAGTAGAAATAAACAAAAAGTGAGAATTTTTAAATCTATGCATAGACACACTCTAGGAATCTTCATTGACCTTTCAGAGTTTTTGAACAGACAAGATAAAATAAAAAGAGCAAGTTATTAATCTTTTTAACAATTAATATATTACTTTGAGCTAAACAGGTTGCTTGTATTCCTTCTGTGGATTGATAAACATCTGACTTCCAGACACCTTGATTCACAATTTGTGACGTATTGACGGGGCACTCAAGGGATTAAGCGAATTCCAGGAACCATTAGTTGAAAAAATCCAGTTAACATTAATTCTGGAGTAATGAGCATTCTTTTTTGCAATCATGCAATTATCTTTTATTTATTTTGGCTGGCTACAGAGCACATTTATAATTGATAATGAATTATAATTAAAGATAAGCAGCTGGTATCTGTGCATGGATAAAAAAAATATTTATAATTATACCATAAATAAATTCCATTATCGGATATATCTATCGACTCTCACAGAAATCACAAAATTAATATTTACATCAAAGGGCTTATGGTCAAGATACAATGTATTTCAGTCAGCAAAATTATAATAATTTGGGTTAATATCTATGTACCTCATTTTGTCATGTAATTGATACATATCATTCTCTGGCAGAATTCAAAGGATTTTGCTAACTCGGTCTCAATTCATTACAGAAGGCCCAAAAGCAATCGCAACACGTGAAATATATTAACATTATTATACGTAACTAGGATGTATTCTATACTGTTATACTTTTTCTGGATCGATTAATGAAGAATGTACTTTATGAGCAGTGCTTCCAAACCTGTCCTCAGGACATGCCGGCAGGCCAGGTTTGCAAGATATCTGAAGCACAGCACAGGTGATATAATTTGCTGCACAGTGATTGCTGGATTCAGTCTGCATTTTCCCAAGTTAATCCTTAAAATCTGGTCTGTAAGTATGTCCTGAGGACAGGTTCGAGAAACACTGCTTTAGAGCTAAGGGTTTAGTTACTTTATTGAGTAGAAAGGGTTGACAGGTCTGGAGAGAAGATACTACTACTGCTGAATTCTGCTGCCAGTAAACATTCAGGAGTCCCTTGCTTTGAATGGCCATATTGTCAAGTCCTGCTTTTGGATGACATACCATGGAACCAGAGGTAATAACATATTTCATTACCTACAGAAATGAGCATTATCTGTTTTGCAAACAACCCCTGACATTGTGGACCCTTATGATAAAATATACCATTGTATATAAAGGCAGTGGTATCATATTGACCTGAATTTCCAGTTATCTGCCCATTGAGCCTGAATCCGGACAACAGGCTTCAGTGGCAGAAGAAATCAATCGCCTCTGTCAATCACTGTCATGAGCAGGCCACTGGTAAAATGAACCAGGATTGTCCTTTTTGAATTTGTCATTCTACAGCATGCTTTTAAATGTGAAAGCATGCATTGACTGAGGTGCCGACAGAGCAGCATGGACCCGCTAGTCTAGGCCAAACTGACATAGGCAGTTCTCAAAGGGCATTAGGGGCAGAATCTCCAGACATTGTCAGCTTCAATCTTGGGCCTACAAGCTGTGCATTAACAGCTGTCAGTAGATATTGAACTACGACTGCTGGCTTAATAGAGTAGTTGTGCTCTGCAGAGCAGCCCTGATAAGATGGGGAAGTATGGGAACAAGTTCCCTCACATTTCCAGTGGTGGACTGATCATGCACAGGCACTCTGTATATAATGTATAATTTGTGTTTTGTCTTCTCTTGTATGCAACATGCTTATATGTAATACTTTGAAAATTTCTAATAAATAAATACATGCAAAAGAAAAAGGAAAGAAGGCTGAAGCACAGGACACCTCGTCTTAGTATGCGAGATGTGGGTACCTGCATATGTGAATAGTAAGTGCTTATGTGTTGTCAGTGTCTGTTTATGTGTTTGTTGCATAAGTTCAGTTACCCCAGAACTACCACAATGGTGATATACAGAGTTTAAAGAGGGTTTTGTTGCTTTACAGGTTCAGATTAGGGACATACCTAGGAAATGTTGACACATTTGTCTGGTGCACAGACGTTGCATATTTTCATCAGTTTAACAGCCCTGGGTCGGATATTACTTCATAATGCCATATTATTTTTAAAAGTAGGCAATACAGAGTATGTCAGTAGAAGATTAGTGTATTTTCATGCAGCTATTTCACTATAAATTTCTTTAAAATTTTCAGAATCTGGTGGGGTGGTTGCATTTTTCTCTCATGTGAAATCCTAATCATGAGCTCTGTGCAACTGGAAAAAAAAAACCACTGTGGGCAGTATTACATGCTGCCACTAAAACAGGGATGCTAAGGAGGAATACCTGCACCTGCAGATTTCTCGTTAGCGTCCCCGTCTTAGCTCCATATTACAGGGCAGCCGCTGATTCAGCAGCCTGCCCCATAATGCAACGCTAAGCCTCAAGATGCTCGAGGCAGCAGTAAGCCCCGCCGCAAGCATCTCCTCCATGGGACTCCATTAAGGTTTTGACTGCTGGTCTCGTGACCTGCAGGATATTGCCTCTCGCGAGATCCTGCAGGTAGGCGGAGGGACACTGGGGACTTTTTTCCCCCAGTCTCTCTTTGCTCCCGGCAGCCAGAAGCAGCGGATAGGGCCGCTGTTCTTGCCGAGAGATGAAAGGTGAGTATGTGATTTTTGGAGATATTTTCAGTTGGTGCTGACTGATTATGCAGAAGAGGAACCCATGAGCACCAGCTCCAAGCTGTGGTTAACTTTTCAGTTAATCACAGCAGGACATAATTAGCATAAAGACTTTGTAATACTAATGCTAATTAACTCTTTGTGCTCCCCATGTTACGCATAGGGAGCGCAAAGTACAGTAACCTCACGCTGAAAAGCGCAATCTCCGAATCGCTAACAGGTTTTTTAACCCATTATTGTTTGGAATGTGCTATGGTCGGCCCGCGCTAGAGCTAGATGCTCACACAGCTGAGCGCTAACGTTAGCATTAAGTATATAATAGGGCCCTTTCTGTTTGGTAATGTCCCATGATTTCAGCCAAACCCGATGTGTACGTCCTCTGGATTTTGAGAGGTGCAGAAAGACATTCTAATCTCTGATGCCCCTTAATGCGACCCACGATCATGTGTGCATTTCCACTGATTTATGAGCCAGAAACAAATCTCAATGCATGAGGATGAATCATGGATTCAAGAGTCTGGCCAGGACCTTCGCTACACGTTCGCATCTCATATCATATTTTTAATTTTCAATTTCCCTGATCATGCCATGGCAGTAGTGACTTACTAAGTGCTACTATAGTATGATAAGGTAAATAAAATGACGGTAAGTGTGGAAAAATAAATAGCAGGACATTTATTCAATGGGAGGTTATTCCATGTCATCCATAGCTTGCGGAATTTCTAGCTGATCTACGTATTTTCTTCATATATTATTTATTTTTTATTTTTCACTGCGTACAGGCAGTACAGATATATATTTTCAACACTTCTTCAGAAATATTAATTTTAGTACAATAGTACATGAGGAAGAGGATCATAGTAAATGGATGGCCTAAAGCAGGATATGAAATAGTAAGCAACAGCCTCAGCCCATCACTTGTAAATCTGTTTTAAAGACCCAGTTTGAATGGTTTTCTCACTGGCAATTCCCATAAATTCTGTAGATCTTGACGTGCAGCTCTGTGCGATACTGTACACTGCCAATTTAATGATGTATTATGGAACAATAAATGAATAATGACATGTGGTACAAAGACGCAAACCGTGAACTTTCCCAAGTTCTTCTAGACACGTAAAAAAAATAAAAGAGATAAAAGTACTTTATTAGATTCATATAAAATATTCACGCGGTGCTGTCCCCCACATGAAATAAGCACTTAAGTATACTACAAGCAAAATAAAACGGCATAAATTTAAACTTTCGCTCTGAAATAAGAATATTTTTTCTTTTGTTGTATTACTAGGTCATGCTTCAACACAAGTTGATTGTATTTTTGTATTATTGGATTATTATATTATTTTTTCTAAGTATCCTTGGTTTATTTTCTTGCAGATAAGCGAATGTCTCAAAAATGTATTGTTCTCTATGTCGTGGCTAAGCTTGCATGTTGCGAAATTGCCGAAGCAGCTACTAGGAAAATCTTCACTCTGAGACTCAAATGTCCCAGAACTTTTACCCTTTGTCTAAGACAACATCACATAACTAGGAAAATCTGCAGGTTGATCATAGGAATGCGTTGGGTTTGAAGATGAAGGACAGTCGTATCTATCGCTTTTATGTCTTCTGATAGTATCTTCTGCAAGATTACTCTTTGCGCATTATCAAAACCTGCAACGATCCTGATAACATTTCCACTTACGTGATATCAAAGATAATATAAACAGAGGAAATCAGATGCACCCGAGCAGACTGTATTCAGGATTCCCGAGGTATAAATAAGATCGGAACAAACATTCTGAGTGAAACACTTTCCAAAAGCCTGAATCAGCAGTACCCAGGAACACATTTGAAAGATTTCCAATATGATCTTTTCTTGACCTCTGGAAATGGTTCATTTTTCACTTTTATAAAACATGGCCCCAACATAACCCTACCCGCTATGTCCCTTATTCAACCTGTAATTGCTTGACTAATGATAGTGGACGGAGAGGGAAAAGGAATGTGCTTTTATAAATAGGTTTAACAGCAATTTTAATCACATTAACATTAAACATAATGATACTTTTAACTAAAAATCTTGATACACTACATCCTGATAAAGAGTAAAACATGGCAACATAGGACAAATACTCAGTCACATAATATATAGATGACATCAAACAGATCTCAGGTAGACTTGCGCACCGATTATTTTTCGGTTCGATTCGGTTCGATTCGTTCGGATGTTTAAAATGTCGATTCGGCTCGTTTCGACCGATTTCTGTTTCGATTCGGTTCGGTTCGGCTCGTTTTTTGTATACATTTTTTTTTCGGAATATCGACCATTTTTCGTGTTTTCGGGTCACTCTGCTCGTTTTTTGTATCGACTTTTCGTGATTTGGGAAATTTTCGTTTTTTTCGGAACGTCTGTTCTCCTCGTTTCAAATTGTCTAACTCTATTCGTTTTGACGTAAACTACTATGGTTTACTTTTTTTAATCATATTAAAATGGTATGAATGCCAAGGACCAAAAAAAATGAACAAAATGATTTATAAAACGCTAAACTAACCCGAATGCCACAAGAAACAAGTGATACGCATTTACAAATACAAAATTTACAGAATCAGCGATATAACCAATAATAGTTAAATATACGATTTCCACAATTACCGAAATGGAACCGAAATCACGAATGGAACCGAAATCATGAATAGAGCAAAAATAAATTTCGATTTGACACATTTCAAGTCCATTCGAAAAATCCGAAAAATTTTCGTTTCGGCTCGGAAAACTTTTCGGATCTGTCGGTTTTCGGGTCCGATCCGATTCGGAAATTCGGCCGAATCCGAAGACACGAATCGGGAAATTTCGTGAAAATTCCGAAATTCCGAAACCCGAAACGCACATCCCTAATCTCAGGTGTCAGAAGGGTTTGTGAGTTAATCCTTGCATTTTCTGTGTGTATACTTACAGGGTTATTCAGAAACAGCCGAAATTGCACCGAACAGAGAATTTCCCTGTACGGTGCTATTTTGTGGCATTCGGCTATTCAAAAGCTGACCATTCGCCAAATATTGGCGAATTGCCAGCGAAATACAGTGCCTGTTTAATGGTTAATCTATTCAGAGAACACCGAACAGCAATTCCCTGCTGTTCAGTGGTTTCATTCCGGTTTAATCAGGCGAATCCCATAGGTTTCAATATTAAAAATATTCCTGTTTTTATTCAATATCTATTAAACCATTTATTCTTTTAACTTGCAGCAAAAACTCTATTTTTTGTTTAGGATTTTTTTTTTTTTTGTAACAGACCTTTTTATTATTATTCATAGGACGTTATACTGAATGTTACTTCCAGACATTTTCGTCCAGTAGTTTTTTTGCACACAGAGTTTGAATTTTTTTAAATTAAATTATTTTTTCTTTTTTTACTCCGTTCAGCAGCTTGTATGCTTATTCCGGCGGCTGGTCGGGGTTGTGGTTGGCAGGTCGTCTGCTTTTTTCAGACGTGTTCAGAGGGTTTTCAGGAGATTGTCGGAAGCGTTCGGTGGGTTTTCTGTGGCGTTTCGTTTCGATCAGATTTTTCGGATCGTATCGGTGACATTTTCTGCGGTTTTCCGAGGAATTTTTTTCGGATCCATTCTGCCTTTTTTCTGTGTACTTCAGGGACCCTGCAGTGAATGCTGAATTCACCACAAGGTCAGGGAATTTGATATCCCGAAGTGCGTGGAACGAGAGAGCACCAAAATGTTGCTGACATTACGGTGCTCTCTGACTAACCCCTTAAGTAGTCGTGTCTGTAACAGACTCATGGCCTAGCTATATGTTATACTAGCATTAAAATGTTATTTATATGTCATACCTATATAGCATGGTGTTCAATCCTTTTCATAATTAATTCAACAGCAGCAGTTCCCATTCTAGCCATTAAAACAACTACCTGCAAATAAATCACTACTACGGAATATAATTTATTATTAATATTTAATATAATGGTACCGAGTAAACAACCGATTAGGGTTGCCAGGTCGGCCATGTTTTCCTGGACAGTCCACATTGCTATTTCATGCAGAGGGGGACACTGAGAAAAGTGTTGCCCTGCGACATGTATAATTCATATGCTGCAGGAAGGAAATCAAGGCAGGTCACCTGGGATTCCTCTTTGATTTCTTTTCTGCAGTGTATGGACTCCACATGCTGCAGGGTGGCATTTTTCAAGCACTGTCCATCAGCTGGAATAAATTATATGTGTCCAGGAATACAGGGCCGACCTGGTAACCCTACCACCGATATCATTTTTCAGCTTAAATCAACCTAGGGTTGCTAAATTGACCAAGTTTTGCTGGACACATATCATTTATCAATGCTGATGGGCAGTGCATGAAAAATGCCATCCCGCAACATGTAGAATCCATATGCTGCAGGTAGGAAATAAAATAGGAATCCCAGGCGACCTGCCTTGATTTCTTTCCTGCAGTATATAAATTAAACATGCTGCAGGGCAGCAATTTTCCCTGTGCACCCCTCTGCATGAATCATAATAGGTGTCCAGGAAAACATGGCCAATCTGGCACTTATTTGCTAAAAAACTAGGGACTACCCGGCTGGGTGGAGTAAAGGTAACATCACAGCTCTGCATGGAGAGAGCCTGTGGAGTCATGGGCTCAATCCCAGCAAGCAGCCTCTCCAGTAATTGCCCTTGGGCAAGACACCCAACAGTACACACTCGCCACCCAGGACATACTTGAAAACGAGAGAAATCTCTATGTATCCTTCCTGGTAAAATCTTTTCTCCAAAAAAAACTTTACCAGAGCTGTTGTAAACTTCCCAGAGCCATTATAGCCCACGGAGGTCTTCAGTTTACAACAGCTCTGGTTAAGTTAGCACCAAATATGCAATATGGCTCTAGATTTTCAGGCTCTGCATGCATAACCTAGATTCCAGAAGACTGGAAATTAGCAAATGTTGTGCCCATTCACAAGAAGGGTAGTAGGGAGGAATCTGGGAACTATAGGCCAGTTAGTCTTACGTCAGTAGTGGGGAAATTAATGGAAACCATGTTAAAGTAAAGGATTGTTGAACATCTAAAAACACATAGATTACAGGATCAGAAACAACATGGGTTTACCTCAGGGAGATCATGCCAAACTAATCTTATTGATTTTTTTGATTGGGTAACAAAAATAATAGACACAGGTGGTGCAGTAGACATTGCTTATTTAGATTTCAGTAAGGCTTTTGATACTGTTCCGCATAGAAGGCTTATCAATAAATTGCAATCTTTGAGTTTAGATTCCAATATTGTTGACTGGATTAGGCAGTGGCTGAGTGACAGACAACAGAGGGTTGTGGTAAATGGAGTTTATTCGGCACAAGGTCTTGTTACCAGTGGGGTACCTCAGGGGTCAGTACTTGGACCCATTCTATTTAATATTTTTATTAGTGATATTGCAGAAGGTATTAATGGAAAAGTATGTCTTTTTGCTGATGACACAAAGATTTGCAACAGGGTTGACGTTCCTGGAGGGATCAGCCAAATGACAAATGATTTAGGTAAACTAAAAAAATGGTCGGAGCTGTGGCAATTGTGTTTTAACGTGGATAAGTGCAAGATAATGCACCTGGGACGTAAAAACCCAAGGGCTAAATATAGAATATTTGATACAGTCCTAACCTCAACATCTGAGGAAAGGGATTTAGGGGTTATTATTTCAGAGGATCTAAGGGTAAGTAGTCAATGTAATAGAGCAGCAGGAAATGCTAGCAGAATGCTTGGTTGTGTAGGGAGTGGTATTAGCAGTAGGAAAAGGGAAGTGCTCATGTCACTGTACAGAGCACTGGTGAGACCTCACTTGGAGTACTGTGTGCAGTACTGGAGACCGTATCTCCAGAAGGATATAGACATCTTAGAGAGAGTTCAGAGAAGGGCTACTAAAATGGTGTACGGCTTGAAGGAGAAAAGTTACCAGGAAAGGCTTAATGATCTTAACATGTACAGCTTGGAAAAAAGACGAGACAGAGGAGATATGATAGAAACATTTAAATACGTAAAGGGAATCCACAAGGTAGAGGAAGGGAGTATATTTAAAAGGAAACAAAATAGCAAAACAAGAGGACATAGTCTTAGATTAGAGGGGCAAAGGTTTAAAAGTAACATCAGGAAGCATTATTTTACTGAGAGGGTGGTGGATACATGGAACAGCCTTCCAGTAGAAGTGGTAGAGGCCAAAACAGTAATTGAATTTAAGCAGGCATGGGATAGGCATAAGGCTATCCTAAACAAAAGATAAATCCAGGTAAAGTATCCATGTAATTGGGCAGACTAGATGGGCCGAAAGGTTCTTATCTGCCGACATTTTTCTATGTTTCTATGTTTCTATTTGGGAAATGCTTTGTCATCTCAAGCACCAAGGGATTCCTTTACTAAACAGGAATGACAGAAACATGAACATTATTGGTCAAATTATCTGAATTATAAATATATATGGGGGCGATCCACTAAACAGTGTTTTTCCTCATAATTACAGTAGAGTTGTTCATTATATGCCATATGATAAAACTGAAAAAAATTAATAAATCTGAACAATGGTCCTAATTAGTTTATTAAACCATTAAGTGTGTAGCCTTTGCGTAGTTTAATTCCAGTTGCTCTAGATATTTACTGCTACAGTTTTAATTCATTTGTCAATTCCCATAACTGCCTGTTTAGTGAATAAACCCCGTAGCAGTAGCATTACAGCATTACATGGTTTTGCATGCTGTGAATTGGCAAGCTGCAGGATAAATGACCTACTAGAATCATTGGTAAATTAAATTATCCGTGCAGCTCTTTTTTTATTTTATTCAATGATATGTTTGTTGTGTGTCTACCAGGGATAAATAAACAAGAATTATCACGATGGCTCTTCATCAAGATGAACCGAGGGCATAAATAAATGGTGGTTTATTAATTGAAGGACTGCTGAAGTGACATGCTTCTGTTCTGTATATATTAAGGCAAGATACCAATCATGCAGGATAAGAAAATTCCATTTGACATTGAATGTCAGGATAACTACCTGTAAACTCTATAGTAAATCCTCCAGTGTTTTCTCATTGCATACAAATACCTAGAATAACATGAAGTATGTATTGTACTTAGATTACTTACCTGAACTTTGAAATCAATATATATATATATATATATATAGATTAGCTATACTTGTGATATACAGTATATATATATATATATATATAACAAAGACAAGAAGGGACACACTCCAGTACTTAGAAAATAAAATAAAAGTGATGCTTTATTGAAAAATTATTAAAAGGTGCCCAATGGCATTGGTCAATGCCATTGAGCACCTTTTAATAATTTTTCAATAAAGCATCACTTTTATTTTATTTTCTAAGTAGTGGAGTGTGTCCCTTCTTGTCTTTGTTATACTATTTTTGGACTTTTTGCACCCAGGCATCTTCAGTATATGCTGTGGCTCTATGCAGGTTGCCTCTGGTTTTATACACATATATACTATAAATATATATATATATATATATACAGTCAAGTCCAGAAATATTGGGACATCGAAACAATTCTAACATCTTCGGCTCTATACACCACCACAATGGAGTTGGAATGAAACAAACACAATGTGCTTTAACTGCAGACTGTCAGCTTTAATTTGAGGGTATGTACATCCACCTCAGGTGAACGGTGTAGGACTTACAGCAGTTTGCAGATGTGCCTCCCACTTGTTAAGGGACCAAAGGTAATGGGACAGAATAATAATCATCATAAATCAAACTTTCCCTTCTTAATATTTGGTTGCAAATCCTTTGCAGTCAATCACAGCCTGAAGTCTGGAACGCATAGACATCACCAGACGCTGGGTTTCATCCCTGGTGATGCTCTGCCAGGCCTCTACTGCAACTGTCTTCAGTTCCTGCTTGTTCTTGGGGCATTTTCTCTTCATTTTTGTCTTCAGCAAGTGAAATGCATGCTCAATGGGATTCAGGTCAGGTGATTAACTTGGCCATTGCATAACATTCCACTTCTGTCCCTTCAAAAACTCTTTGGTTGCTTTTGCAGTATGCTTTGGGTCATTGTCCATCTGCACAGTGAAGCGCCGTCCAATGAGTTCTGCAGCATTTTGCTGAATGTGAGCAGATAATATTGCCAGAAACACTTCAGAATTCATCCTGCTGTCAGCAGTCACATCTATAACTATAAAATTGAATATCCGTCGCCGCACATCTGGTTTATGTTGGCTGCGTGCGCAGCCAACAGAAACCCGATGTGCAGCGTCGGACAGACGCTGGATGCGCGTGCAGCCTCTACCCGTCGGCTGTGCGCGCATCCAGGAGAGGCAGAACAGCATCGCTGTCACTGGCTCCTTTGGCAAAACCTCCCTCCCTACGTGAGTTTTGGGAGGGAGATGACGCTGGGACGCCGCAAGCCCCGAATCCTCCAGCGGTGACTGTCCTCTGGCTGTCGCAGGCTGTTCGGCCGACCTCCAGGCTCAGGCGAGCCCCCGGCTTGGCTTGGGCCTCCAGGCCCAGCCGAGCCGGGGGCTCGCCTAAGTCTGGAGGCCGGCCGAGCAGCCTGCGACAGCCGGAGGACAGTCACCGCTGGAGCTCAGGGCCGAAGTAGGAGGATGTTGCCTACACATACTCACCTACATTGGCCCTGAGCTCCAGTGGTGACTGTCCTCCTGCTGTCACAGGCTGCTCGGCCGGCATCCAGGTTCAAGCAAGCCCCCGGCTTGGTTTGGGCCTACAGGCCCAGCCGAGCCGGGGACTCGCCTAAGCCTGGCTGAGCAGCCTGCTCGGCCGGAGGACAGTCACCGCTGGAGCTCAGGGCCGAAGTAGGAGGATGTTGCCTACACATACTCCCCTACATTGGCCCTGAGCTCCAGCGGTGACTGTCCTCCGGCCGAGCAGGCTGCTCGGCTGGCATCCAGGCTCAGGCGAGCCCCCGGCTTGGCTTGGGCCTACAGGCCCAGCCGAGCCGGGGACTCGCCTAAGCCTGGATGCCGGCCAAGCAGCCTGCTCGGCCGGAGGACGGTCACCGCTCGAGCTCAGGGCCGATGTAGGAGGATGTTGCCTACACATACTCACCTACATCGGTCCTTAGCTCCTCCAGCGATGGCAGTCCTGCTTCCAGTGTCCTCTCTCTGTTGGTCGCCGGTATGACGTCACAAAAGCCTTTGACCCAGGGTCAAAGGCTTCCGTGACGTCATACCGGCGACCAACGGAGAGAGGACACTGGAAGCAGGACTGCCATCGCTGTAGGAGCTCCAGGCCGATGTAAGTGAGTATGTGTGGAACCGGTGGAGGACTCGAGGCCGATGTAGGGGAGTATGTTCTCTCCACACCCACCCTGCTTACTCGGCCGGCATCCAAGCTTAGGCGAGCCCCCGGCTTGGCTTGGGCCTAGAGGCCCAGCCGAGCCAGGGACTCGCCTGAGCCTGGAGGACGCCCGAGCAGGCAACTCGGCTGGCCTCCATGCTCAGGCGAGCCCCCGGCTTGCCTTGGGCCTACAGGCCCAGCCGAGCCGGGGACTCGCCTAAGTCTGGAGGCTGGCCGAGCAGCCTGCTCGGCCAGAGGACGGTCACCGCTGGAGCTCAGGGCCGATGTAGGAGGATGTTGCCTACACATACTCACCTACATCGGCCCTTAGCTCCTCCAGCGATGGCAGTCCTACATCCTGTGCCCGCTCTATGTCGGTCGCTGGTATGACGTCATGAAAGCCTTTGACCCAGTGTCAAAGGCTTCTGTGACATCATACCAGTGACCAATGGAGAGAGGACACTGGAAGCAGGACTGCCATCGCTGGAGGAGCTCTGGGCCAATGTAGGTGAGCATGTGTGGAACCAGTGGAGGACTCGAGGCTGATGTAGGTGAGTATGTGCTCTCCACACACCCCCCCGCAACACCCACCCTGCTTGCTCGGCCGGCATCCAAGCTTAGGCGAGCCCCCGGCTTGGCTTAGCCTAGAGGCCCAGCCGAGCCGGGGACTCGCCTGAGCCTGGAGGATACCCGAGCAGGCAACTCGGCTGGCCTCCATGCTCAGGAAAAGCAACTGTCAGGAACCAGTAGGCTTTATGAAAAACCACTAGAATCCCAACAGCACATTTTCATATAGGGTTATACAAAGAGAATTGAAAAGTCACCGTACGTTCGGTGACTTTTCGTTTCCTGCACTTCAGGGCGATATAGCGATCCTATTTCGTCGACCCTGCAGTGTATTCAGCAAGCATTTCTCAGTGGCATTTATTTAGGGGGCCGCACAGCCCTCCATGTGCTCGCCAGAGGTAGCCTGACTGCCATTAGGTACCGAAATGAGTACCCCTTGTGAGACCATATGCTGGTGCAGTTGGCCCTGGGTTCCTCGTAATGCAAGACAATGCTAGACCTCATGTGGCTGGAGTGTGTCAGCAGTTCCTGCAAGGCGAAGGCCTTGATGCTATGGACTGGCCCGCCCGTTCCCCAGACCAGAAATTTTTTCCCCAGAAAAATCTGCTGTAGAATCCCAACAGCACATTTTCATACAGGGTTATACAAAGAGAATTGAAAAGTCACCGTATGTTCGGTGACTTTTCGTTTCCTACACTTCAGGGCGATTCAGTGATCCTATTTCGTCGACCCTGCGGTGTATTCATGTGTATGTGAATATGTGTATTCAGCAAGCACCGCAGGGCCGCCGTAGTGCAGGGAAAACCCGCCGCAAACCTGCAGATCACTGGTCGCACACCCGCCGAACACTAACCAAACACTCACCAAAACCCACAGAAAAAAGCTGGATTAACCACGCCGAATACACCGGAGTAACCCGACTAGCCGCCGATCACAGTGCAGAGCCGCCGCCAGAAAATCCCGACACGCAGACAAACGAGGTGAAAAAAAAAAAACTTTACGCATTAAAGTTTGAAAATTGAAACGCTGTTTGCAAAAAAACTACTCAACGAAAATGTCTGGAATTTACATATAAGATCCAATGAATGATAATAAAGAGAAAAATAAAAAAAAACATTTAAAAAAAAGGAAAAAAAAGTTGACAAAAAAAATACAAAAATATTCCTATATCTAAAAATAAAGAGACTCTTTACAGCAGAATAAAATAATAAATGGTTTATTAGATATTGAATTAAAACAGGAATATTTTTAACACTGAAGCCTATGGGATTCCAATGAATAAATCTGTTGAATGAAACCACCGAACAGCAGGGCATTTCGGCAACTTTTCCCTGCTAGTTTTTGTTTTCTGAATAGACGAAGCATTGCTTCTCTATGGGGAATTCACTGCCCACGGACAGGCACCGTACGTGCAAGCAATTCGCCAACATTTGGCGAATTTCCTGCTCTCTGAATAGCTGAATGGCCACGAAATGTAGCCATACGCTGAATTTCAGTGTTTGGTTACATTTCGGGGCCAGATTGGCTCACTTTGAATAACCCTGATAGTGTAGGCACTATTAGACAGATGGCTCCATCTGCTGGCCAAAAAGCGCTAGTGGGCTACAGAGCAGCTGGGACTGCCGTGTGTCTGATAGGAGACTAACATGTGTCAGCAGTTCAAACCACTGTAGCACATGCACACCACCTATAATGTCATATGTGTCACTTTAATCCCTTCCTGCCACTGGACGTTCTATGCCTTCCATGTGGTGGGTGGGCCTTGAAGACACAGGGCGTACAGGTATGCCCCACTGTCTTCAATGGGCTGCCTCGGCCCCTTCATGCAGCCAGCGTGCGCTGCACGTCATTGGCTGCATGGGTAGGCCAAATTAGAGGCCCGTGATGGCACCTGGAGGCAAGCCTTACATGAACGCCTTGCCATCATTAACCCCTGCCCAACGAGTGACGCCCACCCGTAGTGAAGGGTTTAAGGGCACAATCTGAAGTCCATGTGCAAGTGAATTTTATTTGCAATAAAATAAATTTGCATTCCTGCAGAAAAAGATCATATAGAGTTTACTTGATCTCCAGGAACCAGCAGTTGATTTTGAAGATCAAGTAAAGTTAATCTTGGTAGTGAAGGGGTTAAGTTACTTCATGCAGAGCTTAACGTTGATATTTTTGATTCAGATCTGCTAGCCATAAAAAAAAAAATATGAAGTCAACAGTTTGACTTTGCAAACAGCTGTTTAGTATTGAAATGTGTCTGTCTAGACCTCTTCTGTTATTTCCAAGGTTTTAAGAATCATTAAAAACATATAAGAGGTTATATCATCAAGCCATTAGGGGGAAGAAACAAATGCATTTCACTTATTTCACACTAATATGGTTACATCAGGGTGGCTATAGTCCTTCCCCTGTCAGTGTTTTGTTTATCTTACATTTGTGCCTTGATTATGGAGGATCCCATGTGAAATGTTCCTTTTCCCACCGGGGAAATGTATTGATTTGTTTACTTTCTACATATGATAAAGTATGCAGATCATTCAAGAATAAATAACTAGTTATTTCACTCTTATAGTTGCGTTGGTATCCAATTTATCTTGTGCTGTGAAATGCCTTGCGTTACTAACTCATCAGCGTGAGTGAATTAATTATCATTTTTAATTTACACAGACTCATCTATAGAAATTTGGAGTTCTCATTTAGGAGGTGTATGCTATTAAGGCTGGTGTCAGACGAGCGCATTTTGTACGGAATGTGCGTCCGTGCAGTACGGATGTACTTTCTGACAGAAGAGGCGGTAGTGGCTACACAGTCCGTTATTCTGACTGACGTTATTTTTAACGTATGTAGGAGGGAAAATAAATTGATATGAAAAACCATTTTGTCCGTCAAAAATGTTGGCCGCACAAATGCAGTCCGTCTGACCTCGTTCATCACTCACACACAAAGCTTTGTCGACGTTGCGGACATGGTGCCGGTTCTAGCGGATTTACGTTCTTGCCTGCCTTGTGTCCATTGTGCGTCCGCACTTCTGTGCGGACGTACTTCGTGTGTGGTCTCTATTGATCATAATTGTATGCAACCACGGACGTTAAAATGTGCGGCAACACGGTCGTGTACACTGCGCTCGTCTGACACGGGCCTAAAGAGTTTAAATATCTATATTGTATCCACATATCAATGCAAACATTTTCTTTTAACCCTTCAATACCAAGTGATTTTTATTTGAACATGGGATGTGAAGCGAACAATTAAATATAGGGTAAAATAGAAGTAACACACAGAAATTGTTATTCTGAGATAGTTAAAAAATGTATATAATGTTAATTTGTTCATTTTGAATTGTTCATGTATTGGTTTATCCTTTACCGGTATATTGTTGCAATGTAAGATTCTGGGCTCTATATGGCATCCTTTATCTTACACAATTTCAAACGGGGTCTGCATTATTATCATTCAGGCTGAAAAGACCTTTGTGTTAGGTACAGTAACTGTGATAAATAAAAATGGTCAAATCTCTTGCTTATTGGGATTTGTAGTGAGCATAATGAGATTATTAGCAATGCAGCCTCCAAAAAATACCATCTCTATATATAAAACCGTTTTCTCCGTCGCCGTAAAATGGCCTAATGCGCATGCGCGACGGGGTAAAAAAAACGCCGGCATGTGCGAGTGAAAAAAAAAAGGATAATCCGTTGAAGAGGCGCGCGCAAAGCGTCTCTCCCTCTGCCAGGGGCGGACTGGGCCGGGGGGGGGGGCGTACTAGGTGGGGGGCAGCGATCGAGTTCCTATCCGTCCGGTTTTGGAGCCATGTGCCCAGGTTTGACTCGCCCTGCCACCCGGACACATGGCTCGGAGGAACCGGCTTGCAGTCCCCACTCCATCTCATACTTACCATGCTGCCGCGGTCCACCTCCAGCAGAGATGCGCCGCCCACTCCATCAATCACTGCTAGTGTGGGAGTGGTGTGGTGGGTCGCTGACATCTCCCTTCCTCCTTGCCTCTTCCCATCAACTGCTTGCTGTGAAACAGCGCAGGCGCTGCGGCTCACGTGACCGCGTGACTTTGAGCGTAGCATCACCTGCTCAGCGTGCCAGTGTCTGGCAGCCCAGCTACATGCACTCCTCAGGCTCCATCAAAGCAAGTATTAAGGTGCCACTATACCACTGTGCCACTATACCAGTCTGCCACTGTGCCACTATACCACTGTGCCACTATACCACTGTGCCACTGTACCACTATACCACTTTGCTACTATAGCAGTCTGCCACTGTGCCACTATACCAGTCTGCCATTATAGCACTGTGCCACTATACCAGTCTGCTATTATACCAGTCTGCCACTGTGCCATTATACCACTGTGCTACTATACCAGTCTGCCACTGTGCCATTATACCACTGTGCTTCTATACCACTGTTCCACTATACCACTGTGCCACTATACCAGTCTGCCACTATATCACTGTGCCACTATACCAGTCTGCCACTGTGCCACTATATCACTCTGCTATTATACCACTGTGCCACTATACCAGTCTGCCACTATACCACTGTGGCATTATACCACTGCGCTACTATACCTGTCTGCCACTGTGCCACTATACCACTGTGCCACTATATCAGTCTGCCACTGTGCCATTATACCACTGTGCCACTATACCAGTCTGCCACTATATCACTGTGCCACAATACCAGTCTGCCACTGTGCAATTATACCACTGTGCCACTATACCAGTCTGCCACTATACCACTGTGCCACTATACCAGTCTGCCGCTGTGCCACCATACCAGTCTGTCATTACACCACTGTGCCACTATACCACTGTGCCATTATACCACTGTGCCACTATGCCAGTCTGCCATTATACCACTCTGCCACTGTGCCACTATACCAGTCTGCCATTATACCATTGTGCCACTATTCCAGTCTGCCATTATACCATTGTGCCACTATACCTGCCTGCCATGATACCACTGTGCCACTATACCACTGTGCCACTATACCAGTCTGTCATTATACCGCCGTGCCACTATACCACTGTGCTACTATACCAGTCTGCATTTAAACCACTGTGCCAGTATACCAGTCTGCCACTATACCACTGTGCCACTATACCATTCTGCCACTATACCACTGTGCCACTATACCACGAGCTCGCTCACGTGAGTTTACAATCAAAGAGGTAAAAGAGCCCACTCATGTGAATTTACAATCTAAAAGGGAAGAGGAGACTTATCACGTGAGATTACTATCTAAGAAGGAAGAGGAGCCGCTCCTCTTACAATCTAAGGGGGAAGAGGAGCCACTCCCGTGATTTTACAATCTAAGGGGTAAGAGGAGCCGCTCCCGTGAGTTTACAATCTAAGGGGGAAGAGGAGCCACTCCCGTGAGTTTACAATCTAAGGGGAAGAGGAGCCGCTCCCGTGAGTTTACAATCTAAGGGGGAAGAGGAGCCACTCCCGTGAGTTTACAATCTAAGGGGGCAGCGGAGCCGTTACTGAGCGTTTACAATCTAAGGGGGAAGAGGAGACGCTCCCGTGAGTTTACAATCTAAGGGGACAGCGGAGCCGTTACCGAGCGCTTACAATCTAAGGGGGAAGAGGAGACGCTCCCGTGAGTTTACAGTCTACGGGGGAAGAGGAGCCGCTCCCGTGAGCTTACAATTTAAGAGGGAAGATGAGCCCGCTCTAATATATAAATACATTTGTAATGCGCTCTCAGCTGCGCGCGCACCCATCACAGCTGCTCACTTGGCCCTCCCGTTGCGGACGAGACGGCGACGGACGCATTACAAATGCATAGAGATATTCTTGGATAGGGCAATGAAAAGCAAATATGTGGTAACGGATTCTGAGCTTCAACAACAACAATAGACTGCCCTCCGGGCAGGCTTAACAACTAGTTAGAATATAAAAATAATATCTGTATATGGCATAATGCTTGTTTTGGAAATTACAGTAACACCTTATACCTGTGCTCTACAGGTATATTTAGTCATAACCCCCAGAATCTTCTCCCTGTAAAGCAATGAGTGACCCAGAGTGTTCTCTGTGTTCTGCCCTCTCCCCGACTGCTGTAATGCAGCACTTGAACTTTTTGTTACAGTGGGATTTAGGGCTGCTATTTGCAATTGGTTTTACAGTCAGGTCCAGAAATAATGGGACATTGACACAATTCTAACATCTTTGGCTCTATACACCACCACAATGGAGTTGGAATGAAACAAACACAATGTGCTTTAACTGCAGACTGTCAGCTTTAATTTGAAGGTATGTACATCCAACTCAGGTGAATGGTGTAGGACTTACAGCAGTTGCAGATGTGCCTTCCACTTGTTATGTGGATGTACATACCCTCAAATTAAAGCTGACAGTCTGCAGTTAAAGCACATTGTGTTTGTTTCTAGGGATGTGCGTTTCGGGTTTCGGAATTTCGGAATTTTCACGAAATTTCCTGATTCGTGTTTTCGGATGCGGCCGATTTTCCAAAAATTTTTAGATCCGAAAATGGCAGATCCGAAAAGTTTTCCGAGCCGAAACGAAATATTTTCGGAATTTTCGAATGGACTTGAAATGTGTCAAATCGAAATTTATTTTTGCTCTATTCATGATCTGATCTTTATTTAATAAAAAAAAACACGATAGAATCGCCAGAATTATCGTAGACACTTTGAAACGAGGAGAACAGAAGTTCAGAAAAAACGAAAATTTCCGAAATTTCCGAAACGTCGATACAAAAAACGAGCAAAGTGACACGAAAATACGAAAAATGGTCGATATTCCGAAAAAAAATGTACACGAAAAACGAACCGAACCGAATCGAAACAGAAATCGGTCGAAACGAGCCGAATCGAAAAGTTTAAACATCCGAACAAATCGAACCGAATCGAACCGAAAAAAAAATTGGTGCACAAGCCTATTTGTTTCATTCCAACTCCATTGTGGGGGTGTATAGAGCCTAAGATGTTAGAATTGTGTCGATGTCCCAATATTTCTGGACCTGACTGTATGTCTCTACGGGTTCTTGGAGAGACATAAAACAAAGGATTTCTTTTTTCCACAAGGGACATACTAATCCTGCTTTAAAAAGGTGTGAAATGGTCTTTTCAAATGCTAATGAGTGCTTTTCAATGCCTTACAATTCAAAATCGAGATAACTTGATTTTAGGTGTGAAAGGGTTAAGGAGCCCCTATCTTGGTGCGGCCCTGTTTAAAATATTAAGACACACACAACTATTTATGCTGTATAATGATTTGTACTGGCAAACTGGCAAATCTTAGGTAGTTTCAATGTATGAAAGTTTATTTTTGGTGTGTCCAACTGAGCAACAATATAATTTGCTGTGTCTTTAGTACATAATAACACCTAGTTTAGTGCTGCAACCCATGGAGCACAATCCTAGCTGCGGGAAGATCAATGAGCAAATTTATAGCAGGCCATTGCTTTTGCATTTCACCTTTATGAAAGAACTAGTATTTTCCTGCCGGCTTGCCAACCTCTTTTTATGTTACTGAACTTCTCCACTTAGATGGTATGTTTTTAATACACATTTACATCAGCAGAATAGGAGTGACCCTGGGGTGTTAGAACAATTTACATATTTTGGAAATGTAGCCAGATAGTAATAAAGGCATTGAATGAAGGCGCTCGTTTAAACAGTGCCACTTTGTATGTTGTATCCAGTGCCGCTACACCTCTCATGATAAATTGTCCTCATTATGTTCCTCTGCCATTCTGATTCAAGTTGTAATCAAAAAGGAGTTTCACTTTTTGCTTACAACAACGTAATTGGAAACAAATTTGATCTTTTATAGAGAACTTGCAGGTTGCTGTGATCTTTCCATCTTAAGAGCAAAGCACTTAGACAGCGCATTTATACATTAACCACCATTAGAGCAACCAGAGGACTTTAATCCAAAGTATGTTTTGCTTAGCTAAAAACATTTCAGCATACAAAGCTGTTATTCTAAGGTTAATGGCTTTTGACAACATGCCAAAACAGTCTTTTTCATAGAATATCTCCTACACATTGTCAACAAATAGCTCCATGCATTTTGTTTAATGTCAGCGAGCTCTTCAGCTACCTTTGAGTAAATGGAAGGTCATTAGAATAAAAAAAAGGAAGATATGGGGTTTTGCCATAAAACAATGAATATTAGGAATTTGTCAAGTAAATATATTAATTGTGTAGAGGAGGAGGATGAATTCTCTACACAAAACTGAATTGCTAATTTGATTATTTCTAGATTGATTTTGCTAATTTGTTTTTTACACCAGTCGTAATTCACTGCATATAGAATACACTTTCTCGAGACAATAAAAAGTTACAATATTTTATAATGAGCAGTTTAGCATTGGGATTGCCATTGTTCAGCCCCTTCACTACCACGTGATTTTTGTGGAATTTTTTTTATAACATTTATTTGAAACATCTGATCAAAGTTAATAATTAACTATAGGGTAAGAAACATTTTTGTAATAAAATAATGCAAATTTGCTCCTTTTTAATTCTTCATGTATACATTAATCCTTTAAAGAAATATTGTTGTAATGATAGATTCTGAGCTCAGGACGGCGTCCTTTATCTTGCATAGTGTCACTTGGGGTCTGCATACTATGGGCCATATTATATACTTGGTGCTAACTTAACCAGAGCTGTTGTAAATTTACCAGAGCCATTATAGCCTATGCAGGTTTTAAGTTTACAACAGCTCTGGTTAAGTTAACACCAAGTATGTAATATGGCCCTATAACCGTGATAAAGGTAAATATTAAAATGGTCACAACTCCTTCTTATGAGGATCTGTAGTGACCATAATGAGATTGTTAGCAATGCAGCTTACAAAAAATACCAATAGAATATAAAAATAGTATCTGTATGTGGCATAATGCCTGTATGTGTAAATTATAGTAGCGCCTTGTTTCTGTACTGTACAGGGATTTTTCACTCATTATAACCCCCTGACTCTTATCCATGTACAGAAGTGAGTGACCCCACAGCTCCCCCTGTATTCTATCCTCTTCCTGGTTGTTGTAATGCAACAGTAATGCGTTTGAACTTTTTGTCAAAGTGAGGATTGGGGCTGCTATTTGCAGTTTGTTTTAATTCTCTGCAGGGTGTCTGAATAGAGATACAATTGTGGATTTAATTTCTCCAAAGAGGACACACTAATCTTGCTTTAAAAGGTGTGAAAATTGGGTTTTGATATGCTATTGAGAGCTTTTCAATGTATTACAATGCCAAATTGAGATAACTCGACTTTCGGAATGAATGAATTAAATATCTCCAATATACCGTGTATATTTCAGGGCCTTTGCACTATTTTATTGTTGATTAAATACTCAAATAGGGCAAAAATCAAAAGAATTTAATATAGCATTAATTAAGGGAACATACTGTGAAAAAATTATTATCCCCCATTTATTTCCCCCTTAAATAATTGGACAAATAATATCCTCCCTATATCTCTCCCCCCTTAAATACTTGTCAAGATGCTGCTAATAGTATCTGCACAATTATTTTTTGAATCTGTGTTTACAGTAAAGTTCTTTACTTTTCTCCCTGGGCAATGGGCTGCTCCTCCTCTTCAGTTTCTGAAATGCAGAATTTAAAGCACCTCTTACGCAGGGCTGTTGTCTCCCTGAACTCCCTGAAGGACTTTGGAGGAGAGGAAGATGTCAAAGCATGCTGACATCATCGGTATCCAAGCTGGTCCCCAACAGGCAGGATATTCAAAATTATGTCGGCCAAGTGACAGCTCTATGGGCAGTGGCAACCTCTCCACTTCACACAGCCATACCAGCTAAAAGGGGGCTGGAGAAAGGGTGGGGGGGGGGTCACTCCACCCAGCCTTACCACTTTAATTAGCTAAGGTGGTCAGGGTGCGTCGAGTGTCCATCTAAAGGTTATAAAGGATGCATTAACTGTGAAATTCATTCAATGCCTTCCTTAGGACTAGACAAAAAGTGGTTTGTAGTGCTCATAGCCTGTTTCTTAACACAAGCTAGAAGTTTTTTTAAAGCCTTGCAAGCATATTTTAAGTGTCCCCATTTAAAACATTAATGTGGCAACTCTACCATAGAGAACCCACAGCAGGAGACCTGAAGATTGCTAGATAGCAAGGGCTACTGAGCATCAAAATACATGATATAAAGTATGCTCTACAACACAGCTAACGATTACTCACAGCATGGTCCCGGATCACACTGGGGATGTCCAAGTGTATACAGTGTACAGAAAATTGCTCTGGCAGCAGCATGCTTTGGAAATATAATGGAAGTAATTAACACCCAAATTAGACATGAGATTTTTCTATGTTTGGATTTAAAAGCCTTTTCCATGTGCTATTAGTTGACCATAGTTATTTTATTTTATAGATGTTGGCTCTAAAATAGACTTTGATAATTGTGGGTCCAGCGCTTGCATCATTTGTAAAAGTTACAAACTGAGAGCGTGTGTTAGTTGCTAACTCTACAAATAACGCATCCATATAAAACCCTGTATTTGGGGTACAAATCACAATGTAACACATAGAGAACATGGCTTCTTCACAAAGGCCCAAACTCTGGGCACTATTCCCTAGTGAACACTAACATTAGCGTTCGGATGTGTAAGCATTATCGCTAGGATAAGTGACTTTAACACAATTACCTTCCTGATGCTAAACCCATAAAAAAAATCACTTTACTGCTTATTCAGAAAGCCCTGAAATTTCTGTGAAATTTTGGTGCTTTCTCGTTCGGCGCACTTCAGTGTGCTTCGGCGATTCTGGTTCTCCCACCCTGAAACCACTATTCACCACAGGGTACCCAAAAATGCACTGAATGTGGAACCGCAAAATACCGCCAATGACCGGCAAACAGACAGCCAAAGTCTGCCAATCAGCCCGCCGGTCGCCACTCGAAAATTGCCGAACTTACCGCCGAACTGCAGGAAAAAAAACTCAACAGAATTCTGCTATTCTTTAAAAGGTGTTTAAAACAATAAATTTGAAGAAAATGTTTGGAAATAATAAAAAAGGTCATATTTGAAATTACAGAATTTAAAAAAAAAGCTATAAAAAAAATATTGGGAATATAAATTGTCACCAAAAAAATAAAAATTCCAAAAAATAAGTAAGAAAACAGTTTGCTGAAAATGAAAAAAGAACAAACGGTTGAATAGAAAACCAATTAAAAACAATATTTTTTAACACTGAACCCAATGAGATTCACCTGTTTAAACCTGTCGAACTGAATCATTGAAAATCAGGGCATTTCCTTGACACTTCTGTGCAGTTTGGCGTTCTCTGTATAGTGTAACCATTGCTTCTCTATAGGACAATTTTGCTGCTGCTGAAGATCACCGATTTGCCCCAAACTGCACCCTATTTGCCAGTATTTGGCGTATTGACAGCTTTCTGAATAGACGAACTGCCACGAAATTGCGCAGTACAGTGAAATTCACCGTTCGGTGGAATTCGGTGGCAAATTCGGCACTTTTTCAATAATCCTTTTAACGCATCGGTGATTGCGCTAGCTTGCATGAGTTTACTGTACTTTCCGCTCCCCATGTTAAGTATAGGATGCACAATCAGTAATTAGCGATTTGAAAGTCCTACCACTAATTACCACATTTATGTGCAAGCCAAAATTTTTCGTGTCCTAAAATCTGGTGCTAAATAATCTGCTTTTGCAAAATCATTTAGCACTATTTAAAAACCCCCACAACAAATCCGGTACTAATCTCTCATCCCCCTGTGGCCCAACGGTGGCCCAATCTGCCGCTTCTCCTGGCTTCGAGCAGAATGAGCCTGGGAAGAAATAGTGCCCAGCCTCCCTCTGTGATCACTCTGCATCACTGCGATCTCATGACCCGGAAGCGCAATCCTCTATGGAATCGATGGACTCCAGGAGGTGATACTGACGGCAGCATGGAAGCACTACCACACGTTTTCCAGTGGTTAGCACTGTGTTCTGGGGCAAGGTCAGGGCCGGATTAACATAGGGACTGATGGAGCAGCAGCTCCAGGCCCATGCCCCAGAATAGGCCCAGAGAAAAAATAACAATGTCTGCATTGCTGGACATTTGGACCCCATTATCTACAACACCATAGCAGCTATAGGGTCATGTGAGGTATCGCTGGAAAGGCCAGAGCATGGCCTCTCCAATGGTACCAAACATGACCAGGTTTTATGTAACAATAAAAAAAATAGTAAAAAATAAATTATCTTTTCTTTCTAACACAGCAATACTTTTCAATTATAAAGTGAACAATGATGATGCACTAACTCACCATCACAAGTGTGGAGATGATGGCACGATCTATTATTACGAATTGTTACACCAAAAACCTAAGGCTAGGGTCAGACGAACGCATTTTCGCGTTGTCTGTGAAAAAGTGCGTTTGAACGAATGGACGCATTTTTTCACGGAGTACGCGATAGCGGTCATACGATGCGCCTTTTCGTCCATGATTTTGTACGGATCATCAATAAAACACTTTTTGTGTCTGGACGTTATGTTGGCCGGACATTAGCAGCGTCTGACATCTCCCAATCACGCACACACGCCTCTAGCGGACGCAGCGCACTCTGTACGTCCGTACTAGAGGTTTGACGTTCTAGAAAAAATGCGTTCGTTTGCCACTTGCGTTGCGCAGACGAACTTTCGTGCGGCCGTACTTCGTGTGTTCCCCGGCATTGGACGTCATTTGCTGCTAGCACGGCCGTGATTTCGTGCGTCTAAACGCACGTTAAAACTGCGTTCGTCTGACCCTAGCCTTAACCGTCACACTGCAGGAAAGTGCACTGCAGGGGGGGGGACTTTCAAAACCTGCGTCACAAATTTTTTACACCTCACAAGTTCAAGGGAGGTGTCATTGGTCAGGTCCGTGGCTAGCCTTTGCTTTGATACCAAACATGACCATGTAAAATCTAAAAGAAAGGAAAACCCCAAAAAAATTTATCTACTTAATTTAAGTTCCAATGCGATGGCATTGTCCATTTGTCACGTATAAAATGAGCAATACCACTGCCATTACTCACCTTCTCATTTCCCACGCTGGGAGCAAGATCAGTGTTTTATACATAGTCAAAGGTGAAAAAATTATTTTACATGCTGGAAATGATTGAAATCTGAATGTAAATTTACTTACACAGTATCTGCCTGGTTAGATAAACCCATATCTGTAATATTAAATAACCTAAAATATGCTTTCATTTCACTAAATTCCGAAAAAAGCCCACCAAAATCTTCAGCTCCAAGCCCATAGAGATCTTAATCCGGCCCTGGGCAAGGTGTTGAAGTAGCACCTGCCACAGCATCTCGCATTAAAATGGGGACGCTACAGGGAAACTTGCAAACGTTGATTTTCCCCATTAGCATTCCCATTTTAGCACACAGTAAGCAATAGAGCCCTGAAGTGTCCACTTTGGTCAAAACATCCACAAAGTATTCCCTTAATTTAACACTGATAATTTACTTTTAGAACTCACTTCTGGTTTGCTTGGAATGGTTTTTATGTATCTTCAATGCCATACATGTGATTGGTGACAAAATGGGATCTTGGGATGTAATAAAAAATGAAAGTACTTTGAATTATGGGATGAAATAAGAGGTATAATGGTTTGTGGTGTCATGAGATGAAATATGGAATAAAGTGGATCATACAATGGAAGGCGAGTTGATGCATTTTAGATGATGGGATTGCAAGGGCAAATATGTAATCATGAAATAAATGCTATCGTGTGTTTGGGAAAAGAATTACAAACCAGATGGCGTTGACTTGAAAGTGTAGATGACAACCCTGCAGGTATTATGGAGTAGCAAATGGAAGGAGTATATAAGATTTTTCTTTCTTTTCAAACCTTGTGTATCATAAGAGAATATAAAAATTCTGATCCTAGCATCTAACTGATCATTGTAGATACTTAAGTCAAAGTTACAGAAACTGACGATTCCTTATATGTTAATACGTTGTAGAAAAGTAAATAGTAGTGATAACAAAAGCTTGATATGTGTTGGGGACTATACATGGGTTGTGGTAATCGCAGAATGAGTGCAACAATTCCGAAAACACAGTTTTGAATGATGAAGTCCACAATCTCATTTAGTTCATGTGATCCCTGTGAAAGCAGATATCACAGGATGATCTAGAAAAAGGGCATGTTATATTGAAATAGCGTTTACTGAATTTCACACTTTTTAGAGGCAGGGGAGGGTGTAGACACAGGTTTCGGGGAAGCATTCTACCAGTTTTGGCTAGGAGCTGGTGTTGGGTTTGCAGTGACAGGCAGAGACGCGCCTAATCACAAGCTGTGCTCGTTACACTCACTCTCCCCAGAACATCCGGTCTGTCCTCATGTGGCTCATGAGCCCTGCGAACCCTTTCATACCATGGGCCCAGGGTACCCCCCTCCCAGCTCACATGTAATATATTGCCCCGGCTCACATTTTATATATTGTCCCCCAGCTCACATGGATCTATATTGCCCCAGCTCACATATGGATAAATATTTCCCCAGCGCACATGGATATATATTGCCCCAGCTCAAATGGATATATAGTGCCCCAGCTCACATATGGATATATATTGCCCCAGCTCACATGGAGATATATTTCCCAGCTCACATATGGATATATAGTGCCCCAGCTCACATGGATATATATTGCCCCAGTTCGCATTTTATATATTGCCCCAGCTCACGTGGTCCCATCAGTCTCCTGACATCTGACTCTGCCCCCAGGCCAGGCCCCTCTGAGAGTCCAAGTTCTTTTCTCTGCACGAATGGCCGCTGACATGAAGCTCGGCCGCTCGCCTGCGAACACACACAAGCCATGGTCTCGCAAGATCCCAGACGTTCACGAGACCTCGTGAACTCCGCGATCTCGTGAGATCGCCGCTCCCAGGCAGCGATCGAGCTTCATGCCGGCGGCCGCTCGTGCAGAGAAACGAACTCAGCAATATTTTCTCAGGGGGGGGAATTGCCCCGTTGCCCCCCCTGGATCTGCCCCTGTTTAGAGGGTACTCGTAATTAAATCACCTCTCTGCAAACTATAAGTTTTCTCTCTTTCACAGTGAAAATAAAGACCATTTACAGAATTATTATTTACCTGCTTTACTTGAAGCATTTACAAATCTCTACTTTCAAGACCAATAAAGCGAGTACTGACATGACTGAACAGATTACATCATGATTCACAAGCATGAAATCCAGCCAGTGATTATGCACGTCTTTACAATCAGTGAAGGGGGTACTTTAAATTTAAAAAAGTGAAGTTCCAAGCTTGACTGAGCCTTTTTGTTTTGTCAATACGTTGAAGTAGTTCTGTTGTCCAATGAATCTGTCTAAAAAGGAGGGGAGTGCTCAGTCCAGTTCTTCTTTCACTCTTCACCCCTTCACTACTGATAGAGATATATTGGGCTTCAAAGGCACAATCTGGTGCCCCGATATTGAGATATATCAGACTTCAAAGGCAACAATCGGGTGTCCCAATATCGAGATATCTCGGTCCTGCTTCCCAAAAGCAAATGAAATTAATTTGCTGCAAACGATTTTGTTTGCTTCTGGCTGCAGAAGGTGCCCCCAAAGTTTTAGCCCTGTGGGTATAATGCCCAAAGAACAAATACTGTAAAATCAGCTGCTCAAAGCTCTGAAATATCGGGCTTTCAGCAGCCGATGCAGGAGAAATAAAGGTTTGAGCAGCTTGTCTATTCTCTTCTAATTCAATTTGGCAGTAGATGGCGCCTTCTACTGGCCAAAAATAGGCTATTTACAGTAAGAAATACAATATGTATAAGTTCAAATATTGCTTACTTTTTAATTAATTAACCACTTCGCTGCTGAGGACGCGCTCAGCGCGTCCTCAGCATTCCCGCTGGTGTGCTGAGGACGCGCTGAGCGCGTCCTCTCATTGGGGTCAGCGTTCGGCCGAGTTCCGGACGATCGCTGGCCCCTCCGGTGCGGGCTGACATCCTGGATGTCAGCCCGGCATCCGGAACAGCAGCCGCCAGAATTAGGTGTCATCGCGGGGGCGCGATGACACCTAATTCAGGCGCCCCCCCCGCATGTGCGGAGGAGGCGCCTGAAAGGGAGGGGGGGAGGTCCTTCGGACCTCTCTCCCTCCCGATCGGCGGCTCTGCGGGGGTTAACCCAGGCATCATTTGGAAGGGCACAGCCTGCCCTTCCAAATGATGCCTGGCATTAACCCCTGGGGAGCTGGATCGCGAATCGGCGCTGAAAAGCGCCGGTTCGCGATCCTTTCCCGGAGCTGGCCGACATCTTGGATGTCGGCCAAGCCTCCGGGAACTCCCCCTGAGGACTGGCGTCATCGTGCTACGCACGATGACGCCAGTCCTGGACTTAACCCTTGACTGCCACCAACGGTGGAGATAGGGAGTTCCAATGAACTCCCTATCTCCCGATCCGTGGCAGCTAGGGGTTAAATTTTGGTATGGTTGGATCGGCCAGAGCATGGCCGTTCCAACGATACCAAACATGAAAGTGAAAAATTTTGTAAAAAAAAAAAAAATTTAAATAAAATAAAAAAAATTTAAAAAAAAAAAAAAAATAACACTTTTTTTTTTTTTTTTTTGGTTTGTTAATGCAGCAATATTGTTCCCATTTCATTTATAATGTGAACAATGATGCTGCACTAACGATTTTTGTATGCGGTGCGTTTGTCAAAAATAGTGTCATTTTCCCCAAAAAAAAATGTAACGAGACCCCATCTCTAATTTTTTTAACAAGCGCACCCCATACAAAATATAACCGCAATTGCTCGCATGTTAAAATGTGGAAAAAAACACTTTACACGTTGTAAATTATTGAAAATACATATTTTATTGCATTTTTTGTTATAATATACAGACATGACATAACGTATACATATAATAATGACATATTATGAATCTACCGAGTCTGACGGAAAGAACGATATATAATATGTCTGGGTCATATACTAAAATAAGCCTTCAAAACACGTTTAAACATGATGCGCAAAACAGGTAAAAATGACCTCAGCACAGGGGCGGGAAAAGCCTCAGCAGCGAAAGGGTTAAAAATGATTTTACAAAAAAAAACACTGGTTTCTGACAATGTTTTTTTGGAAAAATCACTTGCTAGTGAAGGGGTTAAATTTAAATAAAGTACTCTCTCTGATGGTAATGGAATGAGAAAAAAAAATAACATTGTGAGTCCAGGGTTAGTGCAAAGATGTTTGGCACCTGAGGAAAAATATTTTTTTTACAAAACACACACACTGTGTCGCCTCCCGTCAACTATCACTGTGCTGCCTCACTTCCTACTGGGGGTTTTAAGTTGTGATCTACATGCAGGAATTATAACGTCACTGTAATTCTGAAGATTGGTGTTTCTCAGCCACATACATTGGTAGGGACACTGACACAGATACACTGACAAAACATACAAACAGTGACAAAGGCAGACACTGACAGACATAGAAAAACACTGGTAAAGTTACTGAGAGAAACTGACAGTCACTGAGAGGCACACAGATATTGACAGGCACACAGAAAGTTTCAAAGACACTGCCAGAGACCCACAGATACTGACAGAGACATACAGACAGTGGAAAACACATTGACAGAGACGTTTAAAAAATACTGACAGATACAAACAGTAAAAGAGGCACACAGACACTGAACCAATGACAGATACTGAGAGAAACATGCAGAGGATGACAAAGACACTGACAGACATACACAGACAACGACAAACATGTACTAGCAAAGAGATTAAGTTACAGTGACAGACATTCAAAAAGACACTAGTTGACAAACACAAAGAATTCCAAAAACACTGATTCAACAGTGATAAGAAAATGTTCATATGTGCTCAAAATTCCATACACCTACAAATAAAAAGAGATTTGTAGTTTACTTAAAAGGACCGTGAAAGCAATAAGCCCACCTGAGTGATACTGACAGAGACACATTAACTGACAAATGCACAGAATCACTGCAGAGACACAAAAAAGACACTGACTGAGAACACAGACAATGAAAATAATTTATTGGATAACAGAAGTAGTGGATACCCATTATGAGCCTGTATATTGTGCTGTATACAAGATATAATGCATCGATGGCGCAAGTAATCCTCGAGGTTAAAGAATGGGAAAAGAAAAATTCTTGATCACTCATAGGGTTAGTTGTGATTACTTTTTATACCCTGCACTGACATTTCTTATTAGAGTGTATTTCTGGGAAATTAGGCCAGCATCTCCCCATGTGGAAAGCTAACGCGCATGAATAAATCCACTGTGTAGCCATTTGTGTTTTGAAAATTACAATGTATCATTAGGCATCGTGCTTCCAATTTCTTGCTATGTACAGCAGAATAAAGCAATATATCTACAGTATTTTTCATTAGTAGTGATTTTGAGGAATCTCTACTTTTTTTAACAGAAAACCTATTTTGGGTTGCATTGTGTAGGAGGTCACACAAGCAATACAGAAAAATGTAACCAAATGAAGGAAGTCTGAACATGTGCACCTCAGGTGGTGATGTACGATTGCAAACAAGAACACCAGGCTAATTAATCACCGACGATGACACATGGAGAGCAGCTGTGAATGCCAAGCTAATAATTTGACCACAGTGATTCACAGTACTGTAAATTCACAGCGATGCCATGGATACATTTACCTTTTATTAATCTAGGAATGAGACCAGTCATTATCCTGTGTATGTGTAATTTATGATGACATAACCGGCAAACTGATAGTTACTAAGCAGGAGGTGTCTCCCCTACCCCTCAAATTGTCAGAAAGACAAGCAATGATTACAAATAGACTCCGTGTGAAACATATGACTGCTAGTCAAGCCATTCCTTCTTTTGATACATATATTTGGAAAACTGTCAGTTTCCAGGTAGTTTTATTTAGTTAGTTATTTTGTTATATTTAGCATATCATGCACACACAGCACAAAGGGCAAAAAAAAAAGCTCTAAATGAAAGAGAAAAAGCAGAGAAGCAGAGAAAAGAAGCTTGAGAAAAGGCCATTGGTATTCAGAAGGTATTCAGCAGCATTCATGTTTTATAGCGGACGTGTTCAGACGCTTTATTAGTAGACGCTTTGGGTTCATTTGAACAGTCATCAATGGTCAAAAATAGACTGACTGTCTTAAGAAATTTTGTTTTGCTTTTCTAAAAAAAAAAATTGTTGGTTGAGTTCAAGAATTACCTAAAATATAAACCTTAATATATAAAGTTCAGCTTAATCCCTTGACTACTAAGTGATTTCCCAAAAAAAACATTTTCAGAAACCAGTGGTTTTTAAAGTAAGAAATATTTGAGCTTATACCCATTGTATGTCAAACAGTAAATAATTTATTTTTGGCTAGTACATGGCTCCATCTGCTGCCAAATTGAGAGGCAGAAAAACGTGGCGTCCACAGTGGGAGCAAACCTGTCATATGGTAATCCTCTAGGTGCTCCACCAAGGAGTCCGCCGTCCCATACTAGACTTTCACAGAAACGATGGGCCACACCAAAGTAACCATAGAAAAAAATATCTTTAAAATTGCGACGTTTCAGCTCTAGGCCTTAGTCATTCATGACTAAGGCCTGGAGCCGAAACATCGCAATTTATCGCCCCTTGAGCAGTGAATAAAGATATTTTTTCTATGGCTACTTTGGTGCTGTCAAATTGAGTAAGAGGTTTGAATGGCTGGTCTATTTTCTTCTATTTCTCCCTGCATCGGCTGCTGAAAACCTGATATTTCAGAGCTTTCAGCAGCTGATTTTACAGTTTTAGCTCTTTGGACATTATGCCCATAGGGCTAAATCTTTGGGGGCACCCTCTGCAGCCCAAAAGAATACGAAATTCGCTTGCAGCAAACAAATTTCATTTGCTTTTAGGCTGCAGATCAGCAGATCTCAATATCTCGATGTCGGGGCACCAGTTGGTGCCTTTGAAGCCCAAGATATCTCGATATCTGCAGTGAAGGGGTTAAAAAAAGATGTGATTCAGAGGACTGTATCGACCTCTTCAGCTTTATACTAGAGCTTTCTACCATGCTAAATATTAAGTAATATTGACTAATTGAATATGTACATGGCCCCGAACATTTTCAGAATCTTTTTCTGAGCTGTTTGTTTAGCATTAAGCAGAAATCATGCCTCTCACATTTTGCATTAAAAATTTTCATGGGCATATGAGGAGTCGATTAGTGTTTGCGCCCTGTATTAATTGTATTTGGCATTAAGGTCAGCTCTGTTATATCACGCTTTCTAAATCAGCTCATCACCTAGAGATTAAGTCATTTTGCAAAAGATGTAGAGTAAGTAAAACTGCTGGCATCGACATCTGAGTTTAATCCTCCATCATAGAATGTAAACATTTAGCAATAGGGCAAACCTCAGCAAGAAAATGTGTTGCACTTAATGAAGCAAACATTGGTGGAACATCAAAAACTTATGGAAAGTCTGAACAAAGCATTTTTTTTTTTGGGTTACAACGGTAAATGAGAAGAGGAAGCTGGAAGTAAAATTTCCCAAAAGCGAGTACTTTTGAACAGCGTAGGCTCACCTCGGTGTATAATTAAATTACATGACCGTAATCTATATGCTGGTAACTATTATGAGGCTAATCTAAACTAAAACTGCTGTTTGAAACTTTTGCTGCGTTCACTTAATTATTTTTTGATGCAGCAAAATGAACCTCTTATTACAGTAATGAAACATACCAGGATTACCTGGTTCAATCGGAAAATAATGAATCCCAAAACCACTATAATATTCTAATTACATTGTCACTGTTTTATACTCTGAAAATAAGAATCATTTTTAATTAAAAATACAAACAAACAACTACATTGTGTAATAGGAGGCAGACAAAGCTTTCAGCCTTTGAGGACCCAACCACTGAGGGCTGTCGAACAGCCACTGATTGACAGCCTTTAGGATCAATGCAAGTCCTTCACTTTGAAGTACAGCCCCGCTGGCCACACAAAGGTTGGGAGAAGGAGGGAAGGACAAACTTCTGTCACCTTAAGCACTAAAATTCAGGTAATGGTGGCTAGATTGCCTCTTTGAGACTCCCTTTTCTACCAAGCGATTTTAAATAAAACCCCCTGCAAGACCCAGTGGTTCTGTAGAAAATGGCTTTCCCTTTCCCACACAGTAGATATTTACAGAGGTGTCCCACTGTATATGTTCACTGCAGAGGCGTAGCAAGGTGATGAGGTACCTTGGGGCAAGTCCTCCCCTAGCGCCCCCTGCTTTAGATGAAATAATGCATAGTAACGCTTTATGCCATCACTTCCAAATTTGCATACAGTGTGGGGAATGAGAAGGTGAATTAGTGCAGCGACATTGTTTGCGTTCTAAGGCAGTGGCACTATTCACTTATAACAGAGGGGAAAAAATACATTTTGCAATAGTTTTTTTTCCCCACTTTTTATTTTTACACATTATATGGTCATGTTTGGTATTATCGGAAGGGACAACCTCTGCTCTTCAACCTCTGCTCTTGACCTTGTGGGAACTACAGAATGGTTATGCAGCGATTCAAAGGACCCCCCTGCGAAGATTACGTTTTCGATGAAACAATGCGTAATGACACAATGCTCCATCCCCTCCACACTTGCTGCTGCTTTGGGAAATGAGAAGGTGAGGTAGTGCAGCAATATTATTGACTTTATTATTGAAAAGTGAACAATACTTCCACTTTTGGGGGGAAAAAGGAAATATTTGTATTTATTTTTATAGATTACCTGGTCAAAGGACCTCCTACGTTACACGCTTTTAGAGAAAAGCTAGGGAAAAGAAGGAAATATTATTTATTTTATTATTTTTACAGATTATAAGGTCATGTTTGGTATCATTGGAAAGGCAAGGATATGTCCTTTCTAATGACTCCAAAAAGGATCTCCTACATTAAATGTTTTTGCTGCTTTTCAAGAGAAAAAAAACAGAAAAAAAGTATTTATTTTTTAATTAGTTTTACAGATTATTTCGTCATGTTTGGTATCATTGGAAAGACCAGGATCTGGCCTTTCCAATGACACCAAAAGGACCTCATACATTACATGGTTCAAGAGACCTGGGGTCCAAACGACCCCAGCATCTCTTGTTTCGGGATTACACTTATATTGGGAACTCCCCCTTTATGACATCATAGTGTGCATGTGCGATGATGGTGTGACTGGGGGCAGTCCCATAGCGAGGGCTGACATGCAAGATGTCAGCCCCTTGTGGTTGAAGCCCCAGATCAGCGCCAGATAAGTGCCGAACTAGGGCAACACGATGGTTAACCCCTGCTTGCCACGACGCCCCACACACAGAGGCACCCGGGGGCTAGTGCCCCCCGCTCTCTCCTCACTACGTCACTCGTTCACTGTACTTAAAACATAATATGACTTTCAGAGTGTTCCCACTCCTGGACAAAAAGCGCTACTACATTTTTATTGTAGCATGGACTCAGTTTTTCCATAATGAAAAAAATGGATCTCAAAGCTTTTCAAATGATTTCAACACATAGGATGTAATGATCAATGTGTTGGAGTTTTCGGGGCATATTATGGACCCATTTGCAAATTAAAATTGATTTAATTAGTGTGTGCTTGATCTCAGGGCAACTGCAGGTGCCTTTCAAGAACGAGTAAATGCAATAATGGTAGCGAAAGGGTTAAAGACCTATAGGTTTATGCAGACTTAAAAATATTACTGTATCTTTGTTCCAAAACAGAATTTCCCATTGCTTGGGTTATTTTACAGTTTACTGTTATTTTACAGTTTTGTTGACTGATGGTGAATTCATAGGAAACTCTTTGTGGGCATAAAGTAATAGGAACCCAATTGCTGTGACAAGAAAAATTGTAATTGGTCCTTAAGAGGCTAATGTATCTAGCAGTTCCTTTGTCTCAGGCCTAAATGATTATATTTCATACCGAGAAACACCCCAAAGACTTTTAGAAAGTAGGCCAATTCAGTGCCAAGAGTTATAGGATGTGTTGCTTAAAAAAATGAAGAAAGAACATATTTCAAGCTTATTTGTATTCAATAACAAAACCATTAAAACGAAGGAGGGAAATAAAACAACATACTAAGCAACATTTTTCGTAAGAGTAGGTTAAAGCTAAATTCCACATTAAGTGAGAATGTGATATAAAATGAAACACATTAAAAATTATAAATTTTCTTATTTTATAGTTCCTAAAATGAACAATGCAATCTGAACATTTATATATAATAAGTGCATATAAGCATTATATATTTAAAAAAAACTAAAAATGATAATGCGTTTATATTGTTATTGATAGACTAATACCGCATAGCTGGGGTTATACAAATGATGAATTCCTACGGGAATAGGGCCCTCATCTCCTCCTGTACTGTTTGTCAAATGTTGTTCAATGTATTGTAACCCTGTCTATACTGTGCTTATTGTACAGCGCTGCGGAATATGCTGGCGCTTTATAAATAAAGAATAATAATAATAATAATAATAATGATCAAGATTGGAAAATATAAATTGAGAAAATCTCAGTCTAATTCAATTCAATCCAATATTCCATTCTAATATGGCCATTAATATTTGTGAGGGGCCCAGTAAATATTTCAGCTCCTCTGGCAAACATTAACAGCCACCTTACGATTCTAAATCCAGTGGAAACAGTAGTCACCCCTGAACTTTAACAGTCATTTACAGCATTTTGATACAAAAGCATATGGGGAGATGGAAAATAACAATATGTGTAAGTCAATCATTATTATCAAGGTAACCAGATAAAAATCCATCCCAATCTGAATGGTTGGTATTCCCTCCGCCAAGAAATCTGCCAAAACAGACTTTCAGTAGTGACGTCAGGAATGTGCAGCTCTTAGAAACATAGAAACATAGAAAAATGTCGGCAGATAAGAACCTTTCGGCCCATCTAGTCTGCCCAATTACATGGATACTTAACCTGGATTTATCTTTTGTTTAGGATAGCCTTATGCCTATCCCATGCTTGCTTAAATTCAATTACTGTTTTGGCCTCTACCACTTCTACTGGAAGACTGTTCCATGTATCCACCACCCTCTCAGTAAAATAATGCTTCCTGATGTTACTTTTAAACCTTTGCCCCTCTAATCTAAGACTATGTCCTCTTGTTTTGCTATTTTGTTTCCTTTTAAATATACTCCCTTCCTCTACCTTGTGGATTCCCTTTACGTATTTAAATGTTTCTATCATATCTCCTCTGTCTCGTCTTTTTTCCAAGCTGTACATGTTAAGATCATTAAGCCTTTCCTGGTAACTTTTCTCCTTCAAGCCGTACACCATTTTAGTAGCCCTTCTCTGAACTCTCTCTAAGATGTCTATATCCTTCTGGAGATACGGTCTCCAGTACTGCACACAGTACTCCAAGTGAGGTCTCACCAGTGCTCTGTACAGTGGCATGAGCACTTCCCTTTTCCTACTGCTAATACCTCTCCCTACACAACCAAGCATTCTGCTAGCATTTCCTGCTGCTCTATTACATTGACTACTTACCCTTAGATCCTCTGAAATAATGACCCCTAAATCCCTTTCCTCAGATGTTGAGGTTAGGACTGTATCAAATATTCTATATTCAGCCCTTGGGTTTTTACGTCCCAGGTGCATTATCTTGCACTTATCCACATTAAAACTCAATTGCCACAACTCCGACCATTTTTTTAGTTTACCTAAATCATTTGTCATTTGGCTGATCCCTCCAGGAACGTCAACCCTGTTGCAAATCTTTGTGTCATCAGCAATAAGACATACTTTTCCATTAATACCTTCTGCAATATCACTAATAAAAATATTAAAGAGAATGGGTCCAAGTACTGACCCCTGAGGTACCCCACTGGTAACAAGACCTTGCGCCGAATAAACTCCATTTACCACAACCCTCTGTTGTCTGTCACTCAGCCACTGCCTAATCCATTTAACGATATTGGAATCCAAGCTCAAAGATTGCAATTTATTGATAAGCCTTCTATGCGGAACAGTATCAAAAGCCTTACTGAAATCTAAATAAGCAATGTCTACTGCACCACCTGTGTCTATTATTTTTGTTACCCAATCAAAAAAATCAATAAGATTAGTTTGGCATGATCTCCCTGAGGTAAACTCATGTTGTTTCTGATCCTGTAATCTATGTGTTTTTAGATGTTCAACAATCCGTTCCTTTAACATGGTTTCCATTAATTTCCCCACTACTGACATAAGACTAACTGGCCTATAGTTCCCCGATTCCTCCCTACTACCCTTCTTGTAAATGGGCACAACATTTGCTAATTTCCAGTCTTCTGGGACGACTCCTGTTAACAAGGATTGGTTAAATAAATCTGTTAACGGTTTTGCTATTACATCACTGAGCTCTTTTAATAATTTAGGATGGATCCCATCAGGCCCCATTGACTTATTTGTCTTTACTTTAGACAGCTGCTTTAGAACCTCCTCCACTGTAAACTCATATGTAAATGTCTCTTTAGTGTTCTCTCCTAACTGAGGTCCCTTTCCTTCCTTTTCTTCTGCAAAGACTGAACAAAAATATTCATTGAGCTCTTACAACGGGTGGACTGGCTGAAGGCATGGATGACCTTTCAGAACATTGCCTACAAATGCTCTGGCAGCAAGAAAGGAACCTGGCGCAGGAATGAAGGTTAAGGCTGCTTGTCCACTGGGTCCGTAGTCATCTGAGTAACAAGTCGGATGTAGTCGTCCGTACTCGTATGACTAATCCCACAACACAGAAGAGATTCAACCCTTGTCCATTGCCTTTGACTTCATCCAATGACTTTGGACAACTTCGAACGACCACATCAGACCCGTTTGAATGGGATTTATCGTACGAAGTCAGACGACCTAGTACAACATACATCACAATATGGATGCCGAGAAGCTGAAAAAAGAATATTTTATTGTGTAAGGGAAAGGTAGGGGAAACAAACTCAGGCCCTTTTGTAGCTGTGCCATAACTCCTTATGTGCCAAGTGTTTAACTCGTGTTAACATTCAAACTTCTATTTTGATATATTCTATGGGGTACTCCTATAGTCTATGATTCTACTCTGATATATTATATGGGATATTGCATCTTTCCCACAAATAAATACACTAATGTATCTGCCCAGAAATGTCCAACCTGGGTTGTCCATAGTCTCTTGCAGTGGATGACCCTAGTCATATTTAGTTGTACAACCTGGGTCGTCCTTAGTCTGACGACTAAGTCGGTCATATGACTACAGACCGGGTGGACAACCAGCCTTAGTAAATGATGACACTTGCAGGTCAAAAAAGGAGGAAATAGGGGTTTCTACGAAGCAAGTTAATATTTAGCTCCACTGTTCCCATACAAACTCTCACATTTTAGCCATAGAGTGTCCTTTTAATATTGGTAATGGTTTGTGATAATTCAATAACACATCATTACTATTATTTTGTTTTTGCACTGGGGGGAGGTAGAGATGCAACAAGTCAAAAGTCCAGTATTTACAATAGTCGACCTTTACTTGTTGCTTCCAATGTGATTAGCGATGAATAGCGAATCATTGTCCATATAAAACCTTCTCCACAATTTGGATTGTCACAGTCGCTACCTAAAGGCCTGTAATTCTACTGAAACAAGCTAAACATAGCCACAATGTATAGTTTAGCACAACTGTGCACCATCACTCTAGGAACCAAAAGCATCTCAATGCAATGTAAATGCCCAACTAAACCCCTGCACACTAACACACTCAGGATATTAGTTTACTGCATAACCTTCATGACCTACAAATTGGGGAAATTCAGTAAATTTAGGGTATAAACTAAAGAAAAAACCCCATTAATACAACAAATCCTCAAATCCCAGACACACACTGTGCACTGTACATACTGAATATACATTGAATTACATCAGTATTTAGATTTTTAATATTCACTATTCAAAGGTGAGATATGGACAGTGCTAAAAAAAAAGTTACTGAAGCAGTATCTCTCTTTCACGATCCTCCATTAAATATATGCTAGTATTATGTCAGTCCATCTGCAAAGAAGAATTGAGCTGGTGTATCTTTAGCACTGGTATAACAAATTGTGAGTAATACTGTTGCTGCTTATAAGCACTGACATATGCCTGCACATCTTGAGCATGTGGTCTTCCAAATTCCACATATGCGCTTTCTTGAAGTATACTATACTGTAGAAGTTGTGATATTAAAAAGCAAATTCAATGTTTCTTAAGCTTCTTGAGAAAAAAAAGATTTAAGGGCTTATTCGCAATTAAAATCCAAAGAAGGTCAGGAGAAGTTTTACTGTGTAGCTTTTGCTGTCACTCTTTTAGTTTTGTGAGTTGTGACCGTCAATTTTCAACTGTATTTGCAACACCAGCAAACAATGGCACTTTGTGAATATCCCCTTCAGTTTTATGCTGTGTAGCAGCTGTGTGTACAGATCAGCAGAAAAAAAGAAATCTACTCAGACAATATGGAAGGCAGAAATCTTTATTACGGTATACTGTAGTTATACCATCCCATTAATGTTATTGTACTTAAGAAGATCAAATAAATTCAGAACCAGAGTATTGTTTCATTACATTTCAACATAAAAAATCTTTTACCATGTCCTAGCCTTTTTTTTTTAAATATTTTTGATACCCACCTATTAGATAAATCATTTGTGAAATTTAATATTTTGCTTAGACATGCAGATCATGAAATAATGACTTACACCTGTCAACAATTCCTACTCTCTACAATGTTCTTAAGAGGTTTATGACATACAGCTTTACCTAGGATCAGCATAGGTTTCCAGAAAGCAGATGTACTTCCAGTCATCAGAGTATGTAAATGGAATTGCTAAATGAGCAGTGAAGCCCAAAAGTTATGAAACGTAAACATGTCCTGGAAATGATGGTGAAATAGACAATTGCTTTCATGATTCCTGTGCAGGAGATCGATGCTTGGAAAACTAACGCCAGTATTATCATTCACTTTGCTAGCTATCGGAAGTACAGAAAGTTGGGAATTGATGAGGATGGATTCCCACAGGTCTGTGCAATTATTTACCCTTGATACGCAGCAATTACATTGATCAGCCACAACATTAAAAGTCTGGCAGGTGATGTGGACAACATTGATTGTATCAAAACAACAACACCTGTCAAAACATTGGATATATTAGGCATCAAGGGAAGAGTCAGTACTTAAATTTCAGGTTTTGGAAGCTGGAAAAATGGGCAAACAAAAACATCTGAGTGACTTTGATAAGATCCAAATTGTGATGGCTAGATGACTGGTTCTGAGCATGTCCAAAACAGCAAGTCTTGTGGGGTGTTCCTGGTATACAGTGTTTAGTGGCTACCAAAAGTGGTGCATGGAAGGATAGGTCCTGGGCACTTACGGTGCACTGATGCACGGGGGAGTGGCTAGCCCATCTGATCCGATCAAACAAAAGGGCTACTGGAGATGGCCATGATAGAATAATGTCGAAACACACTAACATGTAACACCTGCATAGAGATTGTTGAAGGCCACATACATCCCTTCATAGTAATGGTGTTCAGTGATAGGAGAGGCCTCTTTCAGCAGGATACTGCACCCTGCTACACTGAAAAAAAATGTTCATAAATGGTTTGAGGAACATGACAAAGATTTTAAGGTGCCCTAGTAACTGCTGATCAACAGTTTCCCCAGATCAGCAGCTACTAGGGTAATGGTAGTCGGGTGTATGTATCCGGCTGTGCCATCATCACTACCCGACAATAGGTAGATCGACAGCACAGGTGGTGGGAGGTAGTTAGTAAGTATGTCTTGTCTTTATATATATGTGTTTGATTTATGTGTGCTTATTGTCCTAAAGAAAGCTCGCTATGAGCGGGCTGAAACTTTGACCTTTTAAACAATAAAGCATTACTATTTTTGGAAAAAGACCCAAAGTGCCACTGATATTTTGGATTCTACATAAAGCTTGGCGTTGCACCGGGCCTAAAACTGAGAACCCGTGAGTGCTGGAAGATAGATAGATAGATAGATAGATAGATAGATAGATAGATAGATAGATATTACTATATATATATCTAACAGACCTAAGATGCATAAAAGTGAGGCAGAGGTCATTTGCATTGTCGGATATAATCTCTGCACGTGAATACAACACGTTATATATTGGACTTATCATCCAAACCTCCAATATGTCTATATTGGACTTACTGGACCTACCTCGGCAGTTGCCTCCAATATATCAATATATACAAGAAACTTACACGAGACACAAATATCAATCGTTTATATTTCTTAGAAATTATCCTGAATTCTTTTAATTGTCTGTGTTTTGCTTTAAAAAATACAATAATCAATAATCGGATAAAAATATATATATATTTATTACGTATACAAAAAGTTTCAAATCTCATATCATAAACAACAATTTATAAACCACAATCCATCAGCATATAAAAACTAGCTTCACAATATATGTATCTCCGGTTAGTAACTGCATATATGATTAATATAATTTACCTTATCAGTTAGTAACTAATACAGAAATGGTTAATAAACATTTCTGCTTAATACAACATGCATTTCCCAGCAAACAATGTTTAACCAGCCAGCTCTTATAGATATATATATATATCTCTATGCTACATGGATCAACAAAAGATGAGCTAATTTAATGATAAGTAATAAAAACTTATTTAGTGAATCCTCCCCTAATCTCGAGAATTAAACTTCTAATCTTTTGCTTTTTATTTTGTAGTTATATAATTCCTTGCTTATTAATTTTAATCACAGTAATTTCCAAATTCAATATATATATTGGTATCAATCTTACAAAATTTCTTTTAGGAATAAATCCTTATATCCACTTCTTCATATTTCTATCTGCAGAATAGAAAATACTTAGAATTTGGATCTGACCCAAATATCTGAGAAATCTCAGTCTACGTTGCAAGAATATCTACAAATATATATAGTTACATTAATTCTTTTTTTTTTTTCATACATTACCTGTCCAATTTGGATGTTGATAAGTCTGCCTTGGAATTTTCTATGTGATGCTTTGTTTTGGAATATGTGAAAATTATCGATATCAGATAATCAATGCATGTGAGTTAGAGATTTGGTGAGAGTCAGAAATTTGGTGAGAATCTTGATTGCCTCATGTCTTGGGATCTGCTATGTGTACTGGACGTCTGAATGCATTGCGGTGTGAGTCTCTGAATGCTGGAATCTCGGACTCTCAGAGTGTCATGTGTACTGGACGTCTGAATGCATTGCGGTGTGAGTCTGAATGCCGAAATCTCCAACTTACTCTCAGAGTGTCATGTGTACTGGACATCTGAATGCATTGCGGTGTGAGTCTGAATGCTGGAATCTCCGACTTACTCTCAGAGTGTCATGTGTACTGGACGTCTGAATGTATTGCGGTGTGAGTCTCTCAATGCTGAAATCTCCGACTGACTTGCAAATAACATTGCTGCTTATTATAGCCAATTTGACGTCACTGGCAATATATTTGATATATTTACTATCCTCTAGAGGGCAGTATTGCACTTCTTAATTAATTCCACCATTTCTTTTTAATACTCCTATCTCAGGTCAAAAGGTCAATCTGACTCAACAAAGACCTTCTCTACTCCCAGCTAGACACTGTCTCTATCTGATTTATATCCCTACTTCCTTTTGAAATTACTTACTATCAGCTAAATTCTTTTCTGGTTAACTCAACAGAATCTATTCTTTAGTAATTTTTATTATTTACCCATTATATACTTTCTACAATATTTATTGGAGTATATATTTCCTACTGTAAATATAATAATATACCTTGATTTATAAACATATATTTTGTGAATATAAATCTATATTAGAGAATATTAACTCTTATTCCTATACCCAAAAGACAAAATATCTTTTGTTTTAAGATAGACCAATAAATTTAATTATGACACGTCTTAGCACTTAACTCTAACCTTATCACACACAAACATTCTAGGTTCCTTCATGTCTGGCACTTCTTAAAAAAAATATAAAAGACTTCACCCAGGAATGAACTCTGTAAAAAAAAAATCTCGTTAATTTCTAAACCTAGAGAAATTTTGGAGAAAAACTGTCTTTCAAAACAAAATGGCTACAAGCATCCATTTTAAAATTCTCCTTTTCTGTGTAATATACCCGACAGCATATCCTACCCAGAATTCCTTGCTGCATATGGGGAATGTGGCACAGGAGGTCTGGGATGCAATTCTTTGAATTGCTGTGATGTGCAAGTGACTTCTGCAATAATAAACATAACTAATATATATATATATATATATATATATATATATAATCACCAACCATATATATACTCAAACCTTTTAAACAAACTGAAAATAAAAACTGTTAAAATCCTTTTTCTTGAAGAAATACCACTCATATTGAGAGCATCATCTTACCTCATTCTGTTTTATTTATTTATTTTTTAACAATTGTTTGCTAATGCAAGGCCGGCACATATTACATTGATTTGGCAAGGCTGCATTACTAATGGCCTTAATCTCTCAGCTAGTACTGATAGCAAGCTGTGCACTTGTGTTTTGATACATTTTGTGATTATGCTAAAAACTTTGGCAGCAATTGTAATCGCTTAAATCTGTAAGATGTCAAACTGCTGAAAACATTCTTAAACATTTACACATTTAAACATTTACACATCCCACCCTTTAACAAGAAGATAATAGCACATGTAATGCCAATAACACATGGAATTCTAAAGATTGTGATAAATATGATGATGATTTAACATGTTCTATTAAATATGTAGTAGCAGAAATCTAATACGAATTGGTAAATGGTTTTGTTAAGATTGATAACTTTGTTATCCTATGGGAATGTTACAGAAAAAAAATGACCTCATATTTGGACACAGCCACAAATGGTGCCTGCTGTTTTCCAACAAGTTTGGTTTTGATGCCTAATAATTCATCAACTGTTGAAAGTTTTCGAATGCTCCTAAACTGATTTCTAGTTTTAGGGTTATGGTTAGAAATTAGGGCTAGGTTACTATTTGTTAGAGGTGTGCAGAGCTGAAAATGTCATTTTGTTTAGTTTGAAAATAATTTTGTCCAAAACAGATTTTGTTGAATACTGATTCGTTTTTTCGTAATTTTAATTTGATTTAAATTTTCGGCTCATTCAAAAATAAAACACCAATAAATCAAATCCTGCTAAACTACTGTTAGATTAGGGTTAAACATGAGGGTTAAAAGGCAAGTTAGGGATAACTATTGAGCTGTCTATTGGCCTATGGTGCTGAATACAACAGATTCAGCACCCCAAGCAATTGACAGGGACAGACTGCTTTGTGAAACAGGAAAACGAAACCGATTCATTTTCATATTTTTGTTTGTAATTTGGAATAGATTTGCATTTTAGGATCACTAAAGAAAAACCCCAATAAATCAAATCCTGTTTAATGACTGTTAGATTAGGGTTAAACATGAGGGTAAAAAGGCAAGCTAGGGTTAAATATTGAGCTGTCTATTGGCCTGTGGTGCTGAATACAACAGATTCAGCACCACAACCAATTGACAGGGACAGGGTGCTTTGTGAAACAGTAAACTAAACTGATTCATTTTCATAATTTCGTTTGTAATTTTAGATCGATTTAAGGTTAGGATCACTAAAAAAAACAATAAATCGTGCTCAATTACTGATAGATTAGAGTGAAACATGAGGGCTAAAAGGCAAGCGAGGGATAAATTATCTTTCGCTGCAGTGTACATAGAGGAGTCATTCAATCAATGATTCTCTTGTGAAACAGCATAACTAATCATTTTTGTTATACTGTTTCGTTTCAGTTTCAATTCAGATGAAACTAATTCATTATTTCGGAAGTTGATTGGGGAATGAGATTGCGGATTTATAAAATGTAATGTATAATATTTATATATAGCAAACAGTATTCTTATTTATCACTTTTTGGGAAGTTGAGTGTTATGTTGTTATTTAATACACATTTGGTGAACAGAATATGCATTTATTTCTAAGAGGAGAATTTAAACAGGCAGTATATCTATTGATGTGTTTTATACTTTTGCTATTAAAAGATAATTTCACAGTATGGTAATAGTTATATATGAGCACAGCAGTTTCATACATTTATTTAAAGATGGAAACCGTTGGGTGAACAGAACTTTTAATGCCTTTGCTGCAATCTAGGGGTTTGCATAAAAAAACCCACTACAGATTAACCCTTCGACTGCCAGCCACATATTGTTTATGGGGTTGGTACTGTGGGTTTAAGAGGCCAATTATGCAAGAGATACGTCATGACCCTCCCCCTGCTGCAGCTGCTCTGCTTCTGTACCTCTTTCCCAGCTCCACTGCATGATCACTCTGATAGACTTTACATCAGAGCAGACTGACCCTAACTAATAGAGGTTAAGGATAGGGGTAGAATTAGATTTAGGTTTGAGATTAGAATTAGGATTAGGGTTAGGGCCTAGGAGTAGTATTATTTTATTACTCTAAAGTTAACCATCTACTTACACTTCTGTTCCGTGTTTGTCTAACATGTATGTATATTTGTTATTCTGTCTATTGTACAGCGCCAAGGAATTTATTGGCGCTTTATAAATACTTGTAACTGCAGCTATCCTCAACCTCAACCAAAAAATCCTACAAAAAATAAACACTCCGTTACAGAATAAAAAAATAAGCCATTAAAAATTGGGAATCAAAAATTTTGGCTAAAAAAAATCCAGAAAAATACCTAAAAATTCTAAAAAAATAAATAAATAAAAAGTTTTTTTCTGAAATGAAAAATAATAAATTGTCGAATAAAAAAGTAATAAAAACTTTAATTTTTTTACATTGAATCCAGTGGGATTCACCTGTATAAACTTGTCGAATCTAACCACCGAAAATCTGGGCATTTCGCCAACATTTCGGGGCAGTTCGGCATTCTCTGAATAGAGTAACCATTAATTCTTTATGGGACAATTTCACTGCCTCCGAAGGTCATCGAATTGTGGCGATCTGCGGCGAACTGCACCATATTCGCTGTCAATTCGCCAGTATTTGACTAATTTTGGTGGCAACAAGTTCGGTCTTATTGAATAACCCCTATAGTTTATGGTGGTTTTGTTTCCCTTTTTTTTTAATTGCTTATAGCTGCAGTAATTTGTGCAAAGTGCTGTAACTAAAGGAGAACAGATTATAGGAGCATGCTATACTATTATTATTCTATATGTTTGTTCTATATAAATATTCTGTAGCACTGAACAATGGACACAATATAGACAGTGTTAGAATACTTTGAGACCATACCACATTTCACAAACCAACATAGGAGGAAATGAGGACCCTATTTTAAAGGAAATTTACAATCTCGAATGTTGCTCTTGGATTAAACACTGGCTCAGTGACTGGGAGCAGAGAGTTTCTATCAGAAGTAAATTCAGGAGCTAAATGCAAGTGGGTCAATTTAATAATGATCTTTCAAGAGAGAGAAAGTAGAGAGTAATTTATCTGTGTTTGCTAATGACAGAAATTAAGGTAAGGTTATACAATCTGAACCAAATGCAACACGTCTGCGGAAGGATTTTGTAAAAATGGGACTATGAGGCAGGAGAAGAAAATGCTTGTCTTTCCATGTCACGCAAAGTGCTGCAGCAGCCATCAGCCCAGAATCCCCCTATCCAGCAGCTACAGTATTTAAGGGCCTGACTCCCTATAGGTATTTCTCTGTCTCCAGCCCAGTCATGGTTTCATACTGATCCTGCTGTCAGCATATTCATTGAAGTCTGTACCTTTTTATTTACCCTTTTATCCTTGCCTCCAGTTTACCTTGTCCTCACCTAGTCCTTTGGTTTAATTTGTCTCCTGCTACCCTTGCTTTGTATTACTTTCTGTTAAGATTGTCCTTGCATAGGTCCTCTGGTTTATCTAGTTTCCAGTTGCCCTTGCCTTGTATTTAATTTGGTCTTCCAATCCTTGCCTTAGCCCATTGTGCTGTTATGTAGATTCTATGTGTGCCGACCTGGCTATGTATTGTGACCTCGCCTTTGCTATAACCCTTGCTATGCTGACATATACAGTGTATATATATATATATGTATAAGGTTTATTATTGCAGAAGCCATTCGTACATCACAGCAATTCAAAGAACTGCATCACAGAGCTCCTGTGCTACATTCCCCAAATGCAGCAAGGAACTCTGGGAAAGACATGCAAATGACGTCTGTCTCACTTTTTTGCATCCTGGGTTTGTTTTCACACAGAGCCCTTCAATCAATGCCATGCCATACTAGATGGCTTTTTTTTTTAGCAGAGATCAGGTTTATGCAATTAGTCAAAGTCACTCCTGGACAGCACTGTTTCGGGTTTATTGAACCCTATCTATTTTATGTGTACCATAGTTACTTAGTTACATAGGCTGAAAGAAGACATGCGTCCATTGGGTTCAGCCTTTCACACATCAGCTACTGGTATTGAAGAAGGCAAAATCCCCAGTCTGAAGCGCTCGCCAATATGCAACATACTGGGAAAAAATTCCTTCTTGACCCCAGAATGGCGGTCAGATTTCTCCTTGGATCAAGCAGCTTTTACCCACATACTAAATATTATAGCACTTAATATTATGCTTTTGCAGGAAGTCATCCAGTTATTGTTTAAAAGTCATGATAGTCAGAACCAAACTTGGCTTTTGTGATTGACTGCGTTTTTGCCTGTGACTAGGGATGAGCCGAACACCCCCTGAGTTCAGTTCGGACCCGAACCCGAACTTTCCATATGTTCGTATCCGAACCCGAACTCGAACTCAATGCAAGTCAATGGGGCTGAGAGGGCATATATGCTAGATATTTGCCATAAAAGGTGTATGGGGGTCCGGGTAGTGCCCTGGGGGACAGGAAACAAGGACAAAAAGTTTTAAAAAAAAGTTTTTAAAGGGACAGTGAGTTTTCCATGAAATAAAGGTTAAAAATAAAAACGAAAAATTCCTTCAAATATTGTGCCTAGGAGGTCCCCATAACCTGCCCGTGAAGTGGCGGATTTCTAGGATGTATAGAAACACTTGAAAAAAAAAATGACGTTTCAAATGACGGTAAATGCATTTCCTTTAATCTATCCATAAACAACTGCTTGGGGCGGCAGTCTGTATGAAAAGAGGAGACATTTTCGGACACGCAGAAAAAGTTTACTGATTTTTTGGCGGTGAAAGGCAGGAGAATGGAAAATTCTAGACCAAATAGTCGATTTGGAAAGTGAGATAAATGGGAGAATTTTTCTGGTTTGGCTATTTTGACCTAGAATTTTCTCTTCAGTCATTCTCCTGAGTTTCACCTGTCTCTGAATAACCCTGTCAGGGTTATTCAGAGAGCGGTGAAGAGCAGGAGAATGACTGGAGAATGGAAAATTCTAGGTCAAAATAGCCGAACCAGAAAAATTCTCCCATTTAGGCTAGGGTCAGACTAGCAAATTTTTAATGTGCGTTTAGGCGCACTTAATCACGGCCACACTAGCAGCAAATGACGGGCAATGACGGCCAATATACGAAGTACGGTCGTACGAAAGACCGGCTGCGCAATGCAAGTGGAAAATGAACGCATTTTTTCGAGAACGCAGAATCGCTAGTACGGACGTACAGAGTACGCTGCGTCCACTAGCGGTGTGTGTGCGGGATTTGGAGACGTCAGACCCTGCTCATGTCCGGCCAACATAACGTCCAGACGCCCAAAGTTTCCTGTTTTGGATCCGTAAAAAATCACGTACAAAAATGCGCATCGTATGACTGTTTTTGCGCATTCCGTGAAAAAATGCGTTAGGACAATGCGGCAATGCGTTAGGACGCACTTTTTGACGGTCGCTGTGAAAAATGCGTTAGTCTGACCCTAGCCTTATCTCACTTTCCAAATCGGCTATTTGGTCCAGATTGTTCTCTTTTCCTGCCATTCTCCTGGTTTTCACCTTTCTCTGAACAACCCTGAGAGACAGGTGAAAGCCAGGAGAACTGGCAGGAGAAGAGAACAATCTAGACCAAATAGCCGATTTGGAAAGTGAGATAAATGGGAGAATTTTTCTGGTTTGGCTATTTTGTCCTACAATTTTCATTTCTCCAGTTATTCTCCTGCTTTTCACCGCTCTCTGAATAACCCTGTGAATATTTAATCCCGAGGTGAAAAATAACATTGCTTTAGATGTTAAAAGCGGGCAATGAGGAAATTTTGTATTTTTTCACACAGCAGTTAAATGCAGCATATTAGGAAGTTTTAGGAGGGAAATTAACACTCACTCAGAACAGAAGCAGACACCCCACACCTTCATTCTACATAAAATGTATCAAATTGATTAGACCAGACTAAAACATCTGTTGTTGTTATGCCGTTTGAAAAAAAAGGTCATTTAGAGGTGAGAAGAATCTTTGCACGTACACATTAGTTTTTAATTCAATATCTAATAAACCGTTGCTTATAATATTCTGCAGTAAAGAGACTCTTTATTTCTAGATTTTTTTGTATTTTTTAAGCATTGTTTATACTTTTTTCAAAATTTCTTTATTTTGTCCGAACTCGAACCAAACACGCCCAAAAAGTTCGAAGTTCGCGAACTTTCGAACTGCCAAAGTTCGGGCCGAACTCCGAACCGACCTAACCCCAACAGCTCATCCCTACTTGTGACCCTGGAATGCCATGTGTTTATCTTCTAGGATAGGTCCTACTGCAAGGACCTGTAAGACAGCCTAGCGGTGTCTTCACCTTCTGCCTGCTTCTATACCTGTCTGTCTGTATTCAGTCAGTGAGGTCTCCTGCTTTTCGGGCTTTTAACCCCGTAATATGGGTCACACCAAGGCTCATGCCAGATGCATCCATGACACTAAGACAGCACAAATGTCTCACAAGGATTCAGCGATATTTTGCTTTGCCAACCTGACAGAAAGGTATTTGTAAATACAAGTAGAGAATAACAAGAGACATTGGAATCACTTGATATTCTCCAGCTGCCTTAACATTAGCTCTTGATGTGCAATGTATTAGACATGTGCTTTCTTTCTAGTACTAAAACGATTTAGTCTGAATTTTGGGATAATTTAGTTTTCGTATGACTCAAGAGATACGAAACTGCTCAATACAAAAAACGAAAGAAACTAAAATAAAATGCACTACATTTTAGTTTCAGTCCTTTTTGTGATATTACATTGATTGAAGGAGACCAGCAATGAAGAGGGCAACATCGCAAAGCTACAGAAAAGGTTTGTATGCATAATCCTTCCCGACCCCTACCCGAAATTCTGACAGTGATAGAGCTCCAGAATACTCACTCGCAGCACAGACAGCCAGCACAGGAGAGGAAACCTTTACTTAACCCTTGCATGTCTCGGAGGCAGACAAGATGATAAAAGCAGCTGGAGAAGGAAAACATTCAAATAAATCACACTGAAAGCTAATGACAGAGGAGGGCTGGATAGTAAAAACCCCTTTATAACACGCAGCGCTGGGAGAAGAGAGGGACTTTATAAAACGTGTGTTATCTCCCCTCCCGCTCTGCATAATAGAGGCTTAGGTCTGATACATTTTATTTTATCCAGGAGCACTATCCCCCTTTCCTCATCTATAATACACGTTTTATATAAAGTCCCTCTCCTCTCCCAGTGCTGCTTGTTATAAAGGTTTTTTTATGTCTGATACATTTAGTATCCAGCTCTCACTGTTACTCTGTCATTATGAGCCTTCAGTGTGATTTATTTGAATGTTTTCCCTGGATTTAAAGTGCTTTATTTTATTATAAAAATAAATTTGCACCAGTCATCTCTGAGCTTTCAGACCAATTTACGCTAATATTTTCCCTCTCCCCTGCTTTTATATTCCTGTGTCTCCCTCACAGAGATACAAAGTTTAAGTAAAAGTTCCCTCTCCTGTGCTGGATAAGCATTTCATTCCGAAGTTCTGCACCCTCTACATGCCAATGCAGTAGGATGTTCTATACAGAGAGGGGCATTAATTACTGCAGGAGGATGTTCTATACATTATACAGAGAAGGGTATTAATGCAGGATGATGTTATATACATTATACAGACAAAGGTATAAATTGAGGAGGATGTTCTATACAGAGAGGGACATTAATTAATTCAGGAGGATGTTCTATACATTATACAAAGAGGAGCCTTTTTTTAGCCCTTTAACCACTTGAATGCTAAGGACGCGCTCAGCGCGTCCTCAGCATTCCCGCTGGTGTGCTGAGGACGCGCTGAGCGCGTCCTCACATCGGGGTCAGCGTTCGGCCGGGTTCCGGCCGATCGCTGGCCCCTCCGGTGCGGGCTGACATCCTGGATGTCAGCCCGGCATCCGGACCAGCAGCCGCCATTATTAGGTGTCATCGCGGGGGCGCGATGACACCTAATTCAGGCGCCCCCCCGCATGTGCGGAGGAGGCGCCTGAAAGGGAGGGGGGGAGGTCCTTCGGACCTCTCTCCCTCCCGATCGGTGGCTCTGCGGGGCTTAACCCAGGCATCATTTGGAAGGGCACAGCCTGCCCTTCCAAATGATGCCTGGCATTAACCCCTGGGGAGCTGGATCGCGAATCGGCGCTGAAAAGCGCCGGTTCGCGATCCTTTCCCGGAGCTGGCCGACATCTTGGATGTCGGCCAAGCTTCCGGGAACTCCCCCAGAGGACTGGCGTCATCGTGCGTAGCACGATGACGCCAGTCCTACAGTTAACCCCTAACTGCCACCAAGTGTGGAGATAGGGAGTTCCAATGAACTCCCTATCTCCCGATCCGTGGCAGTTAGGGGTTAAATTTTGATATGGTTGGATCGGCCAGAGCATGGCCGTTCCAACGATACCAAACATGAAAGTTAAAAATTTTGTAAAAAAATTTAATAAAAAAAAATTTAAAAAAAAAAAATAAACACTTTTTTTTAATTTTTTTTGGTTTGTTAGTGTAGCAATATTGTTCCCATTTCAATTATAATGTGAACAATGATGCTGCACTAACGATTTTTGTATGCGGTGCGTTTGTTAAAAATAGTGTCATTTTTCCCAAAAAAAAATGTAACGAGACCCCATCTCTAATTTTTTTAACAAGCGCACCCCATACAAAATATAACCGCAATTGCTCGCATGTTAAAATGTGGAAAAAAACACTTTACACATTGTAAATTATTGAAAATACATATTTTATTGCATTTTTTGTTATAATATACAGACATGACATAACGTATACATATAATAATGACATATTATGAATCTACCGAGTCTGACGGAAAGAACGATATATAATATGTCGGTGTCATATACTAAAATAAGCCTTAAAAACACGTTTAAACATGATGCGCAAAACAGGTAAAAAATGACCTCAGCACAGGGGCGGGAAAAGCCTCAGCAGCGAAAGGGTTAAATCCAGTGGCTGTGAGAGCTGAGATCGGCTGCTTGTTAAATTATCTTTCAGTACAATGTATCAGGCTCAGCTGTTACAGTAACTGACTGCTGCTCATCACAGCGCTCAGAGTTTCAGTAAAACAAGGAAATAATATTGTTCTAACCTCTTATATATAAAAATATTATTTACTAGTTTTACTGAAACTCTGAGTGCTGAGATGAGCAACAGTCAGTTACTGTAACAGCTTTGCCTGACACATTGTGCTGAGAGTGAGCGATACTGTAACAAGCAGCGATCTCAGCCCGCTGAGGAGCCACTAGAAATAGTAATTGTATCCACTGGTTTTCGAATAAATTAAATTAGTTTTCATACTAAATAACTGAAAACGAATTTCTTTAGCAACTAATTAAATTGCATTTTAGGACTAATCCATTAGTTAAAAACTAAATTTTGGACTGTGCACATGTCTACAATGTATAGAAAGCATTCATGTACAAGAACGTGCTGTAAAAGCCAAGGTGCATTAAATTTTGCAATGCCATTGAAATAGCAGGGAAGCTATTAGCATGATTAAGTGGGACCTTTATATCCAGACTTTGACTGGGACAAAATATAGGCCCGGGCATTTTGGACTGAGCAGCCCACTTTTTTTTTCTTACACAGCGCACGTTACTGTTAGTTTTATTGCTGTGGAGCTCTGTGATAGGCTCATACATTGTACCCATTACTGTCGAGCTCTGTAACACCCTCATAAACACCGCACATTAGTGTGGAGCTCTGTAACACCCTCTTAAACACTGCACATTACTGATGAACTCTGTGACACCCTCATAAACACCACACATTACTGTGGAGCTCTGTGACACCCTCATAAACACCGCACATTAGTGTGGAGCTCTGTAACACCCTCATGAACACCGCACATTACTGATGAACTCTGTGACACCCTCATAAACACCACACATTACTGTGGAGCTCTGTGACACCATCATAAACACTGGGCATTACTGTGAAGCTCCACAGTAACGTGCAGTGTTCACTGAATTTCCTTCCCTCCTCTTTTCATTCCATGCTCTCCCCCACTCTTTTCATTCCATTCTCTCCCCCCACTCTTTTCATTCATTTCCTCCACTCTCTTTTCATTCAATTCTCTCTCCCCTCTCTCTATTTTCATTCTATTCCCCTCCCCCCGTGAATTTTTGGGCTGGCTCGGCTTCCGGGCTGAGTTGGCTGCGTCCTGGGAGGCAAGTCACCACTCTCCTCTGCAGCTCCACATGACTCTGAATGGTGGAGCACTGGGAGGAAGTGATGTTATGTGATCACTTCCTCCCAGCGCTGCAGAGCCATGTGATGGCGGTGGTGCGACGAGGACCTAATCAGAGGGGGCCAACGGCTGGCCGGCTCCCTCTAATCAGGTCATATGGCTTGCCAGCCACCCTCTTCAGTCAGCTTAGGCTGCCTTGCCATGCGGCTGGCTATGTCAGCCGACTGGCAAGGGAGGCTAGCAGCCGACCGGCCCGGAAAGCTAGTGGCCTACCGGGCAAACGCCGGTTTGCCAGATGACCAGCCCGGGCCTGTTTATACCCAATGCCTCACTCATTAATGCTAGTGGTTTGAATGGACTAGGGCCTTAAGTATATGTGGATATGTGGTTCTATACCAGAAAGTGTTGTAAGCATGTGCTTCTCGGTTCTTTTCATGAAGACCACTTCATGACCTGAGTTTTTGGTCTCCTTTCTGTTACTGGATTATGAAAATTTATGTGGTCCAAGGCCTTTGCAAATGGTAAGAGTGGCCCTAGGAAATGAAATACTTTTCTGAACTCCACAACACTAAAGAAACATGCTAAATTTGTATTGTTATCATCATACTTTATATAGAATCCACATTTTCTGCTAATCATTAAAAATTCAATTCAGCCTGATTCTAGAAATCTGCACACTTTAGGGTGTAATTCATCCATTTTCAGTTTGGGAGATTCAAATTCAGGCTTACTGGCAGTTTGAGTCTATATAAAAATTTGATTTTCTTATACTGACTCGCATGTCTATATTTTTAAATGGAAATATATGCTTTATCGATTCAATTTGTTGGCTTACCAATAAGTTCAGATATTGATAAATGGATTTTCAAGGAAGGAAATGTGGAAAATTACACTGAATATCCTTAATTTTAATTTAAGTGTTGATTTATTCACTGAAGTGTAACACTAACTCCAAAAATAACCACAGCCCTAGAAAATAACACTAGCCCTACAATTATATAGAGTATTAATACGGTTAGGGTTACTTGAAAGTGTATGTGATTAATCACTGCATGTAAAAAAAATAATTTTTTAAAATATTTTTTAGCAACACAAAATTTATGAACAAGTGCACATTTTTAAATATTGCCTGCAGCCTATTTTTTAAGTAATTCAGCCTCTATTTTAAAAATTATTTTTCCAAATATCTGCTGCTAGTTAAAAACAAGATCTTTCTTAAAAATATAAAGACTCTACTGTGCCCTAGTAAATACTGAAATGCTTTTTCATCTCATCATTAAATTAACCCCTTTACTACCAAGCGTTTTTTTAACATATTTTTTAATCACAACATTTATTTGAAACACGGGATGCAAAGTTAACAATTAAATATAGGGTAAAATAGAAATTGTGCACATAGATTGTTGTTCTGGAAGAGAGGAAAAAATTTAAATAATGTAAATTTGTTCATTTTTAATTTTTTATGCATTAGTTTATCCATTACAGAAATATTGTTAGAATGAAAGATTCTGAACTCAAGATGATGTCCCTTATCTCGAACAATGTTAAATTGGGTCTGCATTATCAGCATACAGGCAGAAATTACCTTTGTGTCAAATACTATCAGGGTTATTCAAAGAGAATCGAAAAGCCACCGCACGTTCGGTGACTTTTCATTCTCCTCAATTCGGTATGATTTGGCGATCTCATTTCGGCGACCCTGCGGTGTATTCAGCAAGCACCACAGGACTGTCATAGTGCAGGGAATTGCAGCCGCAGACCCGACGAACACTCACCGCAAAACCAGGCGAATGCACACCGAAACCCGTAAAAACATCTGGATTAACCCCGCCGAAGACGCCCGAGAAACCCGAGCAGGAGCCGATCAGAGCCCAGGGCAGCCGCCGGAAAAAGCCGACACTGCAGACGAATGGAGTGAAAAAAAAAAAGTACGCTTGAATGTTTGAAAAGTGAAATGCTGTTTGCAAAGAAACTACTGAGCGAAAATGTCTAAAATTTACATATGAGGTCCAATGAATGATAATAAAAATGGCTGTTACAGAAAAAAGTGCCAAAAAATGCTTAACAGATCCTAAAATATCTATAAATATAGAGACTCTTTACTGCAGAATATTATAATGAATGGTTTATTAGATATTGAATTAAAACAGGAATATTTTTAACATTGAAGCCTATGGGATTCGCCTGAATAAATCTGCCACATTAAACCACCGAATGGCAGGGCAATTCGGCAACGTTTCACTGCTGGGTTTTGCTCTCTGAATAGACGAAGCATTGCTTCTCTATGGGGATTCATTGCCCTCAAACAGGCACCGAACAGGCACCATATGTGCAGGCAATTCGCCAGGATTTGGCGAATTGCCTGCTCTCTGGATAGTCGAATGGCCAGGAAAGGTAACCGAATGCTGAATTTCAGCGTGCGGTTACCTTTCGGCCCTAATTCGGAGCTCTTTGAATAACCCTGTGTAACTGTGATAAAGGTAAATGATAAAAATGGCCAGATATTCTGATTATGGGAATTTGTAATCAATGAGATTAGTAGCACTGCAGCTTCCAAAAAGTACCAGCAAGATATAAAAATATTATGTGTATGTGGCATAATGCCTGAATATGTAAAATATAGTAACACATTGTATCTGTAATGTACAGGGATTTGCAGTAATTATAACCCCTGAAAGATATCCCTTTACTGAAGTGAGCTGCTGCTCTCTCTGGCTGCTGTCCTGCAACATTAATGTCTCAGGCAGACGAACACAGTGCGAACGTGCATTTAGCCGCACTTTATTACGGCCGTGGTAGCAGCAAATGTCGTCCAACGCAGGCCCACACACAAAGTACGGCTGCACGAAAGTTCGGCTGCAAGTGGCAAACGAATGAATTTTTGCAAGAACGTCGAACCGCTAGTACTGACATACAGAGTGCGCTGCGTCCGCTGCGCCCGCATAGGGGCGTGTGTGCATGACTAGGAGACGTCAGACGCTGCTCATGTCCGGCCAACATAACGTCCAGACACCCAAAGTTTCCTGGTTTGGAGCTGTAAAAAATACGGCTGAAATTGCGCATCGTATGACCGCTATCGCATCTTCCGTGAAAAAATGCGTTCAGATGCATCAACGCACTTTTTGACGGTAGACGTGAAAAATGCATTCGTCTGACCCTAGCCTTAGACATTTTGTTACAATGAGGTTTGGGGCTGCTATATGCAACTTGTTTTATCTCTCTGCAGGGTTCTTGGAGAGAGAGAAGAGAGTGGAATTTGTTTCACCACAGGGGGCACACCAATCTGGTTTTAAAAAGGTGAAAAAATGGGGTTTTAATATGCTAATGAGTGCTTTTTCAATGTATTACAATGCAAAAATCGAGATAACTCTACTTTGAGTGTGAAGGGGTCAAAACAGTCATTACATGTCTAAGTAAGGTGAGCTAACATAGCTGATATATTATACTGATTGATTATTAATAGTATTACTATAATTATTATTGGAAAGGTCCAAAACAGTATGAACTTCTGAAATAAATAAATCAGTATTGTTTTTTATTTTTTTTTGCTGTGTGATTTATTTTGTCCTTGCAAAATAAAACATGTGTTAGCAAATATTTTGGACTGCAAAAGAAGCAGATGGCACCATGTATTGGATTTTCTGCATAATGAATTACAAAAATATTCTCAGAGCCCCCATAGTCAGGATAGCTTCACATGAGATGTATTTCATATTTCCATGCCAGTGTTATAAGGCAATACCTATCCTTGGAACGCTCTTGGCACAGTAAAACAGAACTATTGCTGTATAATGCATAGGGAGATTACAATTGGCCTAGATAATCATGGTGTTATTTGTAAAAATTCCCTAAATATTTTTTCCACTGAATAGTGGTGAACAATATGTTGGAAATGAATAGAATATGAAAAAGAATAAAATATGAACTCTATAGTCTTCTTCAACCCATATTAACAGGAAGGTGATTCAATAGTTGCATTAATTGATATTGTTGAAAAGCTGTATGAATTCTGATCATTTAAAATAAGACCAATGGTTCAGTTCATATTGACAGTAAATTTAGATTCATGGGGTTATTCAAAGAGCACTGAAATTCCAACAGAATTTTGGTGCTCTTTCACTCCCGTCACTTCAGGGAATCAATTTCCCCGACCCTGAGGTGAATTCAGTATTCACCATAGGGTCCCTGAAGTGCAGGGAAACGCCGCCGAACAACCGCCAAAGCGAAAGTAAAAACTGCCGCAAACATTGGATCCGATCCAATTATACCGCCAAATGCACCCGACTATCCGCCACAAACGCTCCAAACATGTCAAAAAAAGTCGACGATCCGCTGAACGCAGCGCGGACCAGCTGCCAGAAAACGTCAACAAGCCAATGAATAGGGTAATAAAAATGCAAAAAAAAAAAAAACACTACGATTTTGAAAAACTGTATAAATACTACTACATAAAAGTGCCTGGAATTAATATATAAGGTCCTATGAATAATAATAAAAAGTTCTGTTACAGAAAAAAAAAACTATTTTAAAATCAAATTCACTGAAAAAAATCTCGCAAAATGCCTAAAAAAAAATCCTAAAAAAATAAATAAAGAGACTTTTGCTGCAAATTAAAAGAATAAATGGTTTAATAGATACTGAGTAAAAACTGGAATATTTTTTACATTGAAACCTATGGGATTCGACTGATTAAACCTGCCAAATGTAACCACAAAACATCAGGGCATTTCTCTGCTGTTCGGTGTTCTCTGAATAGATTAACCATTGCTTCTCTACGGGGGATTTAACTGCTGCCAAAGATCACCCGTATTTGGCTGGCAATTCACCAATATTTGGCAAATTGCCAGCTTTTGAATAGCCCAAATGGCCCTGAAATTGCATCGTATAGGCAGGGCCAGATTTATAACTAGGCAGAGTAAGCATATGCCTACAGGCGCCTGCCACAAGGGGACACCTTGCTGTGTAAAAAAAAATTATCAGGGTTATTCAAAGAGATTCGAAAAGTCACCGCACGTTCGGTGACTTTTCGTTCTCTTCAATTCGGTTCCTTTTGCCGATTCCATTTCGGTGACCCTGCAGTGTATTCAGCAAGCACCACAGTGTCCCCGAATTGCAGGGAAAAGCTGCCGCAAACCCGATGAAAACGAACCGCAAAACCCACCGAATGCACGCAGAAAAGCCACAAAAACATCTGGATTAACCTGCCGAAAACCAAGCCCGAGCAGGAGCCGAACACAGCCGAAGCAGCTGAGACCGCAGACGAGGGAGGTGAATAAATTAGCAAAATAGTTTGTGTGAATCTGTGAAAATGAAACGCTGTTTGCAAAGAAACTACTGAGCGAAAATGTCTGAAATTTGCATATGAGGTCCAGGGAATGATAATAAAAAGGGCTGTTACAGAAAAAATAAGTAAACTTAAGTTTTTTTTAAAAAAATCGGACGTTTAGAAAAAAAAAAGAAATTCTGAAAAATGCTTAAAATATCCTAAAGAATCTATAAATAAAGAGACTCTTTACTGCAGAATTTTATAATGAACGGTTTATTAGATATTGAATTAAAACGTGAATATTTTTAACATTGAAGCCTATGGGATTCTCCTGAATTACCTTGCCGAATTAAACCACCGAACGGCAGGGCATTTCGGGAACCTTTCACTGTTGGTTTGTGTTCTCTGAATAGCCGAAGCAGTGAATTTTCATGGGGATTTCACTGCCCTCGAACAGGCACCGAACAGGCACGTATGTTCAGGCAATTCGCCAGGATTTGGTGAATTGCCTGCTCTCTGGAAAGCCGAATGGCCAGGAAAGGTAACCGAACGCTGATTTTCAGCGTTCGGTTACTTTTCTCAAGCAATTCGGATCTCTTTGAAAAACCCTGTATATATTTTTTCTTTTACCATTTGCAATCATTGAGACCACTGTATCTCTGGAGCCCTATTGGCTAGAGGGACATATGAGGTATCATTGAAGAGGCTAGATTATGGCCCTTCCAGTGATTTCAAATATAACCAGGTTAGATTTATGTAAATTAAAATATCAAATTATATATTTTTTCCCTTTTTTTTCCTAATGCAGCACTATTATTCAGTTTACAATTATATGGTGAACAGTGATGCTGGCCTAACTCGCCTTCTCATTTCCCACACACTGCCAGCAAGTGTGGAGCTAATAATGCAAGGCATTGTTTCATCGACAACCTAGACCGTGTCACTGCAGTGAGGAAAGACAGGGGGACTTTGGAACCCTGCATCTTTGAATTGTACACTGCACAAGGTTATGTGAGGCGCCATTGGAAAGGTCAGAGTCTGGTCTTTACAATTATACAAACATGACAGTGTAATGTGCAAAAAAAAAAAACGTAAATGCAAAATGTATTATTTCTCTATTCTACGTCAGAGGCAATATATAGAAACATAGAAACATAGAAAAATGTCGGCAGATAAGAACCTTTCGGCCCATCTAGTCTGCCCAATTACATGGATACTTTACCTGGATTTATCTTTTACATATAAAACAAACAATGACACTGCACTAACTCAACTAAGGCAACAGATTCTGCCCTTCTTTTGATTTGAGAGGAACTGTTTTTCAGTTTTTAAATGTTTTTTTAAAAAAATTTTAGTTTGCGCCAAAACAAAAATGTAAAAAGTATTTTGGCACGTTTCTTTTTATTAATTGTTTTGGCGGGGCACTCCCTAGTACAGTGTCTACAGACTGAGATGCAATTCCGGCCTTGCGCATGGCGAAATTCACTGTTCGGTGCAATTTCGGGGCCATGTAGAATTTCTAGTGTTGCCATGCTATTTAAGGGAAATAATCAGTTATCACATATCTGTTCACTACACATACAATCTCACAGAAAAATAATGAGAGGTCTTACTAGTTGACCGACAGTCTTCACAATGCACAAAGACCAATATAACCTGCCCGATGTACATTACAGACGTTTGTAAGTGATAAGCGGTGTTATGTGCACAGGGTTTGTCATACAGTCAAGCACAGCTGATATTCAATCAAGGACAGACACATTCACCTGTCGGTCATGGAAAAAGTAGGTTGAAACTCATGAAAGTGTACGAATCCATGCCTGCACATTATTGATGTGAACTAGATGATAACAGAATTAGGGAGCAGAGGTAATCTGATCGAGGGGTAGAGGGGAGTTTGGGTTAGTTAGGAGAATTTGAGTGATAATTGCAGTACATACAGCCAGGGATCAAGCGCTAAAACAAGTTGAAGAACTCCAAGATTTCCAACACACACCCTCAAGTAACAAGTAGTACTATACAAAATGATATATACAGTATACTGTATAGATAATAAAGTTTATTATTATTGCAGAAGTCATTTACACATCCGAGCAATTCAAACAACAGCATCACAAACTCATGTGCTACATTCCCCATATGCAGCACAGAACTCTGGGCAAGACAAGCAAATGACGTCTGCAATTTCTCATTTTTTTGTGTCCTGGGTCTGTTTTCACATAGAACCCTTCAATCAATTCCATACCATACTAGATGGCTTTTTTTAAGCAGAGATTAGGTTTATGCAACTGGTCACAACCACTCCTGTACAGCTGTTTTGGGCTTATTGTACCTTTATCAACAGGAGCTAGGCATGACCAGTTGCAGTTTGAGGCTTAACCAATTGAGGCAAATCAATACTTATTTGAGTTGTGGTGGAGAGCAAAAAATGAGATTAAAAGCCCCCACACTGCAAATAATAAAATGTATTATTGCAGAAGTCATTTACACATTCCAGCGCTCATGTGCACATTCAGTATACACATGTATCCATACATATATACAATCTCTAACAGGGTAGCGTACCGTAAGGCTTGAGAAAGACCCCTTATCACTGGGTTATGCCTGGCTCCCATCTGCTTTCTCTGGATGCACTGAGGAGTTGGTTATTCTGGATCCACCGAGCGCCCAGTAATTGTTATTGTATCCCTTTATTTGTAAGGAGGTTTGCCAATGTGCAGGCAGTCCATTTCCTGTTTAATTACAATAAATCAGCACTTGCCATCACTAACTATTCTTTTTCATTATTCACTCTCAGCATGTAATATTTGAAGACTGCGAGAATCGTGCTGACACCACCACCTGCCTCCTTAAAGGGATACTACCACTAACATAAGCTGGAATTTGATTATAAAACACACGCTGCTGGTTTTTCTTAGTTTGAAGGCATTACATGTAAAAATTTAGAGTTTTATCTCCTGTTTCCATTTTGTGGACTTTTCCCATAATGCAACATTTACCAAATGCTGTGCAATCTTTTACTTTATAGCTGTTGCATTGTTTCTACAGAAATTAAGAGACAATGGGGTGGGGAGAGACTGTTTAGATAAAGCTGCAGGGGGGTGTAGTGTGCTGTACAGGATACTCAAGATAAGAGATGGCAGCTGAATGAGATTGACAAGGAGCTTAAAAGACTTCTAATCTTTCCCCTGGTGATGTCCTTTACATACATCCCACACTATAAATGATGTGAGTCAGTGTCCATAACTTCAGACTAGGGATGAGCTGTTCGGTTAGATCAGTTCGGAGTTCGACTTGAACATTGACAGTTCGAAAGTTCACGAACTTCGAACTTTTTGGCGTGTTCGGTTCGAGCTCGAAAAAAAAACATTTTGAAAAAAGTATAAAAAATGCTTAAAAAATACTAAAAAATCTAGAAATAAAGAGACTCTTTACTGCAGAATATTATAAGCAACGGTTTATTAGATATTGAATTAAAAAACTACCTAATGTCGTCTACTATAGGTGCAAAGAGTCTCACCTCTAAATGACCTGTGCTCTCAAACGGCGTAAACAACAGGTGTTTAATTAGTGTTTGGAAATAACATGTGCTTCTAATTAGCAATTAGAATTTGATACATTGCTTGCAGACTGGATGTGGCCTGCACATGTATGAACAAACACTGTTTTGAATTCTAAGAAGTGTTCATTTCTACTATATGATCCTCTCTGATATGCTGTTTAACCCCTTAAGGACCAGGGCTCTGTAAAGCCAAACATTAATGATGTAGATGTTACGCCATTTGTCATCAAGGGCTTAATAAAATCTCTATCACACTCCTTAGATTTAAACGTAATATTCCAGTATTTGTATGTCATGTACCTCTCCCGAAGGGCTTATGTGAGCATGCAATTATTATTGTGTTAGAAATGTCTATCATAAAGCGTACAAGCTGAGTCCCTAGAGTCTCTGACTATCCATTGTCATATATACCTTGCTTTATACATATAAAGCCCCGTTCACACTGTGCGATTTGAAAGTTGCGTGATTTTCCGCACGATTTTCATATTCGCGACATAGTGCGATAATGTCGTACGATGTCACACGACGTTGCTGTTTTGTGCGATTTTTGCAAAGCACCACCAATGCAAATCGCAAAATCGCAGATAGCAAATCTCAAAAAAGGGTCATGTACCAGCGACATGCTACCGCGACGCGTAACATGTGACATGTGACGAGGCGCGGCAAGATGTGAACAGCTCCATTGAAATGCATTGGAGAAGCTACACAGTGCAACTTCGCGTGGATTTTGCTGCAACGTTGTGGCAAAATCCGCACGATAAATCGCACAGTGTGAACGGGGCCTAATACAGTCCCTCATCTAACAGGATAGTAGCCAGTCCCTGTGCATTTTAACCCCTTAAGGGTGGCTAGGTGTCTTGTGTGGGTCTCTGATGGCAATGTTTCTATACATCCTACAAATCCGCCACTTCATGGGCAGGTTATGGAGACCTCCTAGGCACGAAATTTGAAGGAATTTTTTGTTTTCATTTTTAACCTTATTTTATGGAAAACTCACTGTTCCTTTAAAAACGTCTTTTTTTAAAAACTTTTTGTCCTGGTTTCCTGTCCCCCAGGGCACTACCAGGACCCCCATACACCTTTTATGGCAAATATCTTGCATATATGCCCTCTTGGAGGGCACTCTAAAAATCGAACTTTTGAGTCCCATTGACTTGCATTGAGTAACGGTTCGAGTTCGAACTCGAACTCTTGAAATTGTTCGAGTTCGAATGCGAACCGAACACGGTGGTGTTCGGCTCATCCCTACTTCAGACCCATAGAGCATGTTCTATGCCCAACGCCACACAGTCCAATCAGATTTATTTATCAAGTCAATTTTAATTTTGCTCATATGTTATAATAATCTCAAAAAAAATTGTTAATAGGAAGTATGTGGTACCCCCTTTTATTTCTTTTTCATTTTCTATCTTCGATATAACGCCAGAAGATATTTGAGTGGACTGTATGTGCTAAAATGATTCTTATAACAGAAAAAGGAAATGTGGAAATGCACTGCTTGATTGCTTTTGTAGAAGAAAAGATGATCATTATTCATCACATGTGTATAGTATGGAACTGCATTTAATTTTTTTCTAATTATTCACACGGCTGTCCTTTGTAATTTATTCTGAAATTTCAGCAAGGTACTACTATTTTAAAAAAGCGATAACACATTAAAGAAAATGATTTGCCAAATAACATTCTCATCTTTATTTATGATCTTTTCACAATTTAGAATTATTAACTGCCTTCTAGATGTCCAAATCCCCTGATTTAAATTCACAGGAATCGCATGCTTCTACTAGATAAGAATAATGAAATATCTTGTCATTTACAGAATAATTGCAAACAATATAATGTATGCAACTAACGAGATTTTTTTTTTACTCTAATCACTTTATTTTAACGATTTGTTATAAATGGTATGTCATTTTGAATATGTTTATAGTTGGAAACACTTCAGAACATTGCACATTGTTTTTAAAAGTAGGTGATGATGTTGCATTGTTTGTGATTTTTTATTATTAGGTTAATGTTAATGCACGCAGGAAAGAGTAGGTATTTTTCTTCCCATAGCTCATCTTGAGCAACATCATGGGATCTAATTTATCAAGCAAAACAGGTACAAAAACTGCATGGGCTTGCACTCTCATAATTAAGCGTGGTTTTCTGTTAATGCCTAGTATTATAGGGTCTCTCTCAGATTAATTGCTGCTGTGCTACTTTTTAATAGATATATAATAGCTTACTTTGTTATTATCATCATGGGATGCTCAGTTCTATTTTAATCTATAACAAAAAAAAGCTTCTCTAGCAGATTTTCAGTTGTGTTAATATAGTTTCTTTATAAAGTGAAATGTAAATGATCATCTAAATAATTTGAACAATTTTTTATCTCCTAGAATTAATATTCGTATATAGTATTGCAATTATAATCACTGACTGCACCTCCCATTTGTATATACCACTAGGATTTAGGGTCTTGAACTCTTACAGGGTAATTCAAAGAGATTCGAAAAGTCACCGCACATTCGGTGACTTTTCGTTCTCTTCAATTCGGTTTGTTTTGCCGATCCCATTTCGGTGACCCTGCGGTGTATTCAACAAACACCACAGGGTCCCTGAATTGCAGGGAAAAGCTGCCGCAAACTTGACGAAAACTAACCGCAAAACCCAGCGAATGCACGCCGAAAACCCTCAAAAACATCTGGATTAACCTGCCGAAAACCACAGAAAAACCCAAACAGGAGCCGATCGCAGCCTTTGACACCACAGAAGAGGCAGTGAATAAATTAGGAAAACAGTTTGTATGAATGTGTGAAAGTGAAACACTGTTTGCAAAGAAACTACTGAGCGAAAATGTCTGAAATTTACATATGAGATCCAGGGAATGATAATAAAGAGGGCTGTTACAGAAAAAATAAGTAAACTTAAAAAAAATCACAAAAATGCTTACAATATCATAAAAAATCAATAAATAAAGAGACTCTTTACTGCAGAATTTTATAATGAACGGTTTATTAGATATTGAATTAAAAACGGGAATATTTTTAACATTGAAGCCTATGGGATTCTCCTGAATAAATTTGCCGAATTAAACCACCGAATGGCAGGGCATTTCGGGAACCTTTCACTGCTGGTTTGTGTTCTCTGAATAGCCTAAGCAGTGCTTTTTTATGGGGTTTTCACTGGCCTCGAACAGGCACCGAACAGGCACCGAATGTGCTTGCAATTCGCCAGGATCTGGCGAATTGCCTGCTCTCTGGATATCCGAATGGCCAAGAAAGGTAACCGAACGCTGATTTTCAGCGTTCGGTTACCTTTCTCAAGCAATTCGGATCTCTTTGAATAACCCTGTATGTTGCAATTGACTATTTTAGAATGCATTATTTCCAGATATTTCAAGACAACCTTTATAAAACCTGTGGATTTCACACAAGTCAACTGTGTCTTCTCAAGTTCTTGGCTCTTCTAACATCACGGTGTCATAGTTGGCCACTAGAATGGTTTAATTTGCCTATTGTCTCTGCATCTTAGTATTGCCAACTGTGGCTATTGTACAATTGCTAGGGGTTAGGGTTCCCCATCACAAGCATACTCAGGGAGTGTGCCCGGTGAGCCCAGGCACACCCTAATCCTGGGAGAAGAGGTCCCCTTTCACCCCCTACTCTGACCTTTTAGATTTCCTTTATCTAGGACATGATAATTAACATAAAAACTGACTATCTCTGATTAAAGCCTTGTTATTACAAAAGAAAAATTTGCATTTTGTGCAAAATGTTCTAAACATAAGTTTTCAATCAACAAATGTTCCTTGGCTGTACACCCTATTAACCCTGTAACGGCCTGTGTACTCTAGTGCTATCAATATAATATAGATATTGTCAAAAGCTAATTACAATGATTTGGAAGAGAGACACTAGCCAGATGGGCTCCATCTCCTTATCTGTGATTTCAATGAGAACTGAGGTGGGAGAATGTTGTGAACCCCCCTCCCTCCACCCTTAGTTTCATTGCATACAGTGGTCAGACCCTCCCGTTCCCCTTCTTTTACTTAGAAGCAGCATGCTTGTATTATAAAGATATATTGGCATCATTATTAATACCACCCAGTGTATGATGTTTTTTCAGTGAACGCATCCCTTCTAGGTTGAGATTTCCCATGTCTCACAGATTTAGAGAATAAAGTCTAGTGGTGGCACAGCACCTTTCCTGTTATCAGCTTCAGGAGATCATAGGATTCCATGGAGACAGAGTGTTTTGAAAATTCTATCTTTTGACCATTATAAGGGTGTTTATCTCGAACGCCCGGCCCAAACTCACAGCAATCCATGACCTCTTCCTTTCAAACTCCTTCAACCTCCTAGCTTTAACTAAAACCTGGCTAACTCCCTCTGACACGGCCTCTGTTGCTGCTCTCTCACATGGCGGTCTACACTTGAGCCATACCCCCAGACCGGGTGAGAGAAATGGTGGCGGGGTCGGACTCCTGCTCTCTCCCACCTGCACCTACCAGCATCTCCCTCCACCCCCATCCCTCTCCTTCTCCTCCTTCGAGACACACTGCATCCGCCTGTTCTCTCCTCTGGCTCTCAGGGTGGCAGTCATCTACCGCCCACCGGGACCAACCTCCCAGTTCTTTGACCACTTTGCTACCTGGCTTTCTCACTTCCTGTCTTCTAATCTTCCATGCCTAATTCTCGGGGACTTCAACATTCCCATTGACGATCCTTCCGCCCCTGCTGCCTCCAAACTTCTTTCACTCACGTCCTCCCTTGGACTCACACAATCCTCCCTCCTCCCTACCCACCACGATGGTCACGCTATTGACCTTGTCTTTTCCAACCTCTGCTCCATTTCTGAGTTCAAATGTCGCCCTTTCCCCATCTCTGACCACCACCTTCTCTCTTTCAACCTATCTGGACTTCCTAAACACCCTGCTCCCCCACCCCGCACACACACTCGCAGAAATCTACATGCTGTGGACCCCCATCAATTCTCCAACCTACTTCACCACCTCCCTCATACCTCATCCTTCACCTGCCCTGATGCTGTCACTAATCACTACAACACTACGCTTATCTCTGCTCTAGACACTCTTGCTCCTCTTCGACTCTTTAAGGCTCCACGCCGCCAGTTTTAGCCCTGGCACACCCTCCAGACTCGCTACCTGCAAAGATGCTCCCGCACCGCAGAGCGTGTCTGGAGGAAATCCCGCTCTGAAGCTGATTTTGTTCACTTCAAGTTTATTCTCCGGTCATACACCTCTGCCCTCCACTTGGCCAAATCCTTCTTCTCATCTCTTATATCTACGCTGTCCTCCAACCCTAAACGGCTCTGGTCCACCTTCAACACCCTCCTCTACCCACCTGCACCTCCCCCCACAGCTGCCTTCAGCGCTCAAGACCTGGCAGACTACTTCCTCAGTAAAACTTTAACTATCAAAAGCAACATCCCAACACAAGATAGTTATCTGCCACCTCCACTCCCACAGGTCCCCTCTGCCACCCTCTGCCGCTTCCTCCCAGCCACTGAGGAGGAAGTCAATTCCTTATTGTCCTCACATCTCACCACGTGCCCACTCGACCCCATTCCCTCACATCTAATTCCTCCCCTCTCCTCCTCCCTCAACCCTGCTCTCACACACATCTTCAACCTATCTCTCTCCACTGGCTCCTTTCCATCCGCCTTCAAACACGCGCTAGTTACTCCTTTACTAAAGAAACCATCCCTAGATCCCAACTCTCCATCCAACTACCGCCCTGTATCCCTGCTTCCCTTCACATCAAAGCTCTTAGAAAAACTAGTCTTCAACCGCCTCTCCCTCTTCCTGTCCTCCAATTCCCTACTTGACCCCCTGCAATCTGGCTTCCGTCCCCTACACTCAACTGAAACTGCCCTCACCAAAGTCACCAATGACCTCCTAACTGCTAAAAAACATGGCCACTATTCTATTCTCATCCTGCTTGACCTCTCGGCTGCTTTTGACACTGTTGACCACCCCCTCCTTCTACAGACCCTCAACTCTCTGGGTCTCGGTGACACTGCACTTGCTTGGGTTGACTCCTATTTATCCAACAGGTCCTTCTGTGTGTCCTTTGCTGGTAACTCCTCCTCCTCATTGCCTCTATCTGTTGGTGTACCTCAAGGCTCTGTCCTTGGTCCTCTGATCTTTTCAATCTACACCTCCTCCCTGGGCAAAATCATCAACAGCTTTGGCTTTAATTACCACCTCTACGCTGATGACACTCAGATCTACCTCTCTACCCCTGATCTCTCTCCCCCTGTCCTCTCAAAAGTCAGTGACTGTTTATCTGGCATCTCCTCCTGGATGGCCTCCCACCACCTAAAGATCAACATGTCAAAGACCGAACTCCTACTTATTCCTCCCTCCAATGCCTCCCCACCTCCTGACTTCTCTATCACGGTGGAGGTATCACCATCTCCCCATCAAACCAAGTTTGCTGCCTTGGAGTTACACTTGACTCTGCTCTTTCCTTCATCCCCCACATCAAGTCTCTTTCCTCCTCCTGCCGATACCAACTGCGTAATATTTCCAGAATTCGGCCATTTCTTACCGCTGTCACCACAAAACAACTCATACACGCCCTGGTAATCTCCCGACTCGACTATTGCAATAATCTCTTATCTGGCCTCCCTCTGTCCCGCCTCTCCCCCCTACAATCCATCCTGAACGCCTCCGCCAGGCTAATTCACCTCACCCGCCGCTCTGTCTCTGCCGCTCCCCTCTGCGAGTCCCTTCACTGGCTCCCCATCCACTGCAGAATTAAGTTCAAAATCCTTATCCTTACCTACAAAACCCTCACTAACTCAGCTCCCCACTACCTGTCCTCACTAATCACCAAATACACCCCAGCCCGCTCCCTAAGGTCAAACAGTGACCTGCGCCTAGCTTCTCCCCGCATCACCTCTTCCCATGATAGACTGCAGGATTTCTCACGCGCAGCCCCCACTCTCTGGAACGCTCTCCCTCGTACTGTCAGACTTTCCCCTAACTTCTCTTCCTTCAAACGCTCCCTGAAAACATTCCTATTTAGGGAAGCCTACCACCCAACTCACTGACGCAACCATCAATCACTCTCACCTTACAGTCCTCTCCTCCTGTTTCCAACCCCAACCCTCCCAGATTGTGAGTTCCTACGGGAATAGGGCCCTCATCTCCTCCTGTACTGTTTGTCAAATGTTGTTCAATGTATTGTAACCCTGTCTATACTGTGCTTATTGTACAGCGCTGCGGAATATGCTGGCGCTTTATAAATAAAGAATAATAATAATAATAATAAAAAAGACTAACCAAAGGCCAGTCAGGGCACGACTTTAATTGGCAGCGTGCGAATCATCACACCAACTTAAACCTCCTGTACAGGATGGCCTTATGTAGGACATCCCTGAGTGATTGTATTGGTCCAATATGGATCTCAAAGTGTCAGTAAAAATAAAGGGCACATTACACCTAACCCCCCAGTGGCTATTCGGTGCAAGAGCTGCAAATGAATTGTTCCTTCTACAAAAAAAATCATGGGCTCCTGGTACAACTGTGTCTCCAGAACCCCTTTCACTTCCTGTCTCTACCCAAAAAGGTAAACATTTTCAAAACCCTAGGGATAACAACTTCCTGTCTGTTTTTTCAGAGATTAGAGGAAACATAAAGGCATTAATGATGGATATGCATTATCATTCATCGACCTCACTTTTGCTCCAGTGATTTTGAAGAAAATCAGGAAGATGGTTTCTTGAATCTAAGAGGAACCTAAGAATTGTACCGACAATCTTCTCCACACTCAAAACACATGTTTGATTAGCCTCCCAGAAAGCAATGGATTTCTTGTACCAAAATGGCCAGACATGACAAGTAGAAATAGGAGGAGATATAGCTCATTAAGAGTTGTATGAAACAGCCAAAAAGTTTAAAAAGCTCGATCTCTGAGAAGCTCTCCATAATAACAAGGGACAGACTGTTAACCCTTAGTTGTTTCCTATTACCAACTTTATTATGAGCTGTTCAACTCCTAACAAGGGGGACCGCTAATAGATACCAGCAGCCGCAATGTTCACCACCCCTGGCCTTGACTCCTGGACTCCATGGTGACTTGAACGAGACCTGTTCAGGCTCGTATAAGTGGAGTCATACAGTGTCAGCAGAAGGACAGAGGGAACTCTGCTCACAGTTTCTTTCTACAAGTGGCAAAGGAGGTGGCGGACTGTGTCATCTTCTGCACTGTGGGACTAATGGTGAGTATAGATGGTTTTTAAGGTTTGAAGAGATTCTTTTTATACACTGGCTCAAGGTGAGAATAATGAGAGATCTTCGTATGTCTCTTATTCTCTGGCTGACTGCAAATTAGCTCTTTCTGTACATAGTACAGGAAGTGTTTACTTACAAAGGTTCATCCACAAGTGCGTAGCCAAGGGAAGTTTGTAACTCAGCAGCAATGGGGGGAGACGTTTGGATTAACGAGTGGAAATGTTATACTTAAAGGCTCATTCATTGGTCCTAATGGCTAAGTCGGAATTGGACGCATACAGGGTTATTCAAAGAGAATTGAAAAGTCATTGCACAATCGGTGACTTTTCATTCTCTTCAATTCGGTGCGAATCGGCGATCCCATTTTGGCGACCCTGCAATGTATTAAGCAAGCACCACAGGGCCATCGTAGTGCAGAGAAAAGCCGGCGCAAACCTGCCGAAAACTCCCCGCAAAACCCGGCGAACACACATCGAAACCCGCAAAAACATCTGGATTAACCCCGCCGAACACACCGGAGAAATCCGAGCAGCCACCGATCACAACGCAGAGCAGCCGCCTGAAAAACCCGACACCGCAGACGAATGGAGTGGAAAAAAAGTATGCTTGAATGTTTGAAAAGTGAAACGCTGTTTGCAAAGAAACTACAGAACGAAAATGTCTGAAATTTACATAAAAGATACAATGAATGATAATAAAAAGGGCTGTTACAGAAAAAAGAAAAACCGATTAAAAAAAAACGAAAATGCCTGAAAGATCCTAAAAAAATCTATACATAAAGAGACTTTTTACTGCAGAATATTATAATCAATGGTTTATTAGATATTGCATTAAAATGGGAATATTTTTAACATTGAAGCCTATGGGATTCGCCTGAATAAATCTGCTGCATGAAACCACCGAACAGCGAGGTTATTCGGCAACTTTTCACTGCTGGTTTTTGTTCTCTGAATAGACTAAGCATTGCTTCTCTATGGGGATTTCACTGCCCTCGAACAGGCAACGAACAGGCACCATATGTGCAGGCAATTCGCAAACATTTGGTGACCTGCCTGCTCTCTGGATAGCCGCATGGCCAGGAAAGGTAACCGAATGCTGAATTTCACTGTTCGGTTACCTTTTCGGCCACAATTTGGATCTCTTTGAATAACCCTGATAGTGATGTAACTCGCTAATGAATAGGCCACAAACAATAGCCTCTATTACAATACACACGATAAAGAATCACTTAAAGTTTGTTTTGTTTAATGGTATTTATTGGAGATAAGGTGGTGTTTTTCTGGGGGGTTTTCTGTTTGTATAATGTGCAAACGCTAATTAATATGTTAAACCCTGTCAAGCTGGCAGCCCTTTGGTTGACAACATGAAAAAAGAAAAGATTACCCACCAAACACAGGAATTCTTGTACAGCTAAATTCCTGCATATTTTTTATTGGTCCCATTTATAATTAGAATGTTATGTGATATTATCATGAATATTAAATCAATTTCCGTTGTGTTCAAGATAAAGAACAGCAATTTATCACAGAGAAACAATAATTAAAACCATAGATTCTTTCAGTTACTAAATATTTGCAAACAAAATAGTAAAGTATGAATTAAAATAAATGAAATAAATGTGAAATATGCAAAATATGATTCATAAGAATATACTGAGGAATATACTGAGGTCTTGAAATTTATTCTAACATAAATATTACAGTTTCTGATTCAACTAAATGGTAGCTATTTCTTTTTAACGGCACTAGGAAATTTTTTTTTAAAGATTTTACTGAGACTCAAACTTAACCTGTGTTTAATATCTATATATTTAATTTGATTTACAAGAGGTTTTTACATGTTATGTGTTAGCAGAAATAATAAAGGGGAAGCAAAATTCTACAAAAAAACAAAACGTTGAATATCCAAATGGTTAAGAGTTTTAAAATTGACTCATCCTCTCCAACCTCTCAAATCTCTTCTCTACTAGTGATCCAAAAGTAGTTATTCTGCCTCGCTAGCAAAGCTGTGAGGCGTGGGTGCCTGAGACTAGCTAAGTCTGTATTGACCAGTACTCACACAATGAAAGTTCAGCAGACAGCGTCAACTCAGCAAAATTGACACGTAGAAAGATGAATCCAGTTGAAAACTTTAATGATCAGATCTTTGTAATAGTGTACAGCAATGAAGGTGAAAAGACATTAGTTCTGTCCAGCAGTGAGCAAAGATGGCTGCTAGGTGACCAGTAAGTACCTCAGAAACTAGACTGAACAAAAAGGGGTGGAGCTAGTTGGATACAGCAAGGCTAAGGGAACCCAGCAGGATCAAAATAGCTATGAAATAATAGCTGCAAGCAGCAAAAGGCAGATTCAACACATAACATTAAAATATACAAATAAATGGGGCATGACAGTAGTTAAAAAAAATCATGAGGGCTTTCAAGTTGTGCTGAAATATTTTTTTTAAAAAAACCTTCCTGATTCTGTAATGATCACATTTCTCCTTGGATCAACAGGCAAGGTGTTAAATATTCTTTTTTTTAAAAAAATAAAGGGCCATATTACATTCCTCGCGCATCGGTTTTGCACGCACGCAAATGTGCATTTGCGCTAGGACAAAACCATTTGCGCAGAACGTCGTATTTCAACGTTCGCGCAAACGATGCGTGTTATCATTTAACGTGGATGGACTTGCGCGAGCATGATGAATTGTGCGCGTCCTATACTTAACATTGTGAGTGCAAATTCGTTACGCGGATGGTATATCAATAGATGCGCAACTTCCTACAAACGACGTTTGCACGCATAATTTTAACGTCTTTGAAAACCTGGTGTTAACTGCAAATCTGAACGTTCTGCCCGAAACAAAATACACCAGCACGAAAAAAAAATACAGCACAGTATAGTTACACATTCTACACATACCCAAACAAAAAAATATACGATGCATCGTTTGCGCGAACGTTGAAATACGACATTCTGCGCAAATGGTTTTGTCCTCGCGCAAATGCGCGCAAAACCGATGCGCGAGGAATGTAATATGGCCTGTTATTTTTTGACGGATGAGAAAATGGGTTTGGATCCAAATATCACGTTAATTTTCCCGCGATAACGCTGGTCAGTGCGAGCAAAAAAATTTGCGCTGCGCGAGCGCATTTGCGCAGACAATGTTTTTATTGTTTTTTCAGATACAAAATAAACCAAGTTAATTAGGGGGAAAAGAAACATTGCAACCAGTCTCATTACAGCAATAGCATTAATCCGAGATAAACATACAGAACATTAGTGAACCTGTTTAACGTTATAAATATCCCAAATAGACCAGTGGTCGGTCTTTGTTTTCAGCATACCCGTTATATCCCTGGCCATTCCATCCAGAAGCCTCAGCGTATTTAAACGGTCGGCAATGTCTTTAAGGGAGGGTAGGTTGGAGGACTTCCATCTAGCCGCCACTAGGGTCGTAGTTACAGATAACACATGTGCCAAGGATTGCTTTTGTAAACGGGAAAGGGAGTCGGGCATAATTTGGAGGAGGAGAATTTCAGGGAGGACCGAAACTTCAGAGCCCATGATTTCAGAACTGAACTGAGCAACAGAGACCCAGAATTGAGCAACCAGACGACAGGACCACCGTATATGAAAGAAGGAGCCCATATCCTCCCCACATCCAACATATAGCCGATACCTTTGGATTAAAATGATGTTCCCTATCAGGTGTAATATACCATCTATATAATACCTTCTTCCTGGCTTCCGTCAGGGATATGCAGTGGAATTTAGAAGTATCAAGGAAGAAGCTGTCCGCCCAGGTGGAGTCAGAAATCTGGATCTCCAAATCCCTCTCCCAGTTTGATTTAAAGCGCCACTTAGATGATGTGGTTGAAGACACCAGGAGGCGGTATAAAAGGGAGAGCGGGCCAATACCTGAAGAGGGACCCACACAGTATTGTTCAAAGGGAGTTAATAACACGGTCTGATCAGGGAAATTCAGCATTTGATATTAAGGCAGGACCTAAGCTGCAGGAACGAATAATTGAAGGCAGGCCCTAAAGATAAATTTTTGACTAAGGACGGGAAAGGACATAAGCCCTCGGGAGTCGTACAAACAACAGAGATGAGTTATACCTTTCAAAAACCATAAGCGTTGATTAAAATTGGGAATTATGTGGGAAAAGATTGAAATAGGGAATGCCATAGCTAACGGGTGAATGGCGGACAAGGTAGAGCGTGTCTTATCCCAAACATCCAAAAATAATCTGGAAAGCATAGGAAGGGGGTCTATGCGTGGTCGTCTAGGTTTAGGCAACCAGGCCAGCGTAGTATAATCATACGGGAGTGACTGGCGATAAAACAGTAAGGTCCACTGGGGCATATTGACTCGAGAAGCCAAACGGCCCAGATTCATCAATATCGCCGCTCTATAATAGGGCAGAAGACCAAACCTCCAAGCGCAACCGGAGCATGGAGAACATCCGCCTTAATACACGGGCGTTTCCCCCGCCATACAAAGTGGGATAAAGATGAAAGAAGGGATTTAAAAAACATTACAGGGGCAGGTAAAGGTAGGGCTCTGAAAACGTACAACAATTTTGGCAGCAACATCATTTTAATAGTGTGGATCCTACCCACCCAAGAGAGCTCAACCTTAGACCATTTAAAGCATAACGTTTTAGTTAAGGAGTGGAGAGGTTTGTAATTTAAATCGAAAAAGGTATTCCTAGAAAAGGAGAGCTTGAGCCCCAAGTATGATCTCCAATCAAAAGGGTAAAGGCGTTTCAGCATCACTACGTCCAGATTAGGGATAGCAAATGGAAGGGCTTGAGTCTTTGTTATGTTGAGCTTGTGGTAAGAAACCCTGCCGTAGGCATCTAAGATCTGTTGTAGAGCAGGTAGGGACGTGAGGGGATTTGTCATAGTAACCAGGATATCATCAGCAAATAAACTAAGTTTACAGGAGGACGGACCTACAGGAATTACATCCACCTCATCAGCTTGCCGAATTGCCTGTGCCATGGGTTCAAGGGCCAACGCATAAAGTAGAGGGGAAAGCGGGCATCCCTGTCTAGTCCTATTGGTGATATACATAGGTTTGGAGAGAAAGCCTGCATTTAAGACAGATGCGGATGGAGTCGAGTTAGCATAAAGGGACATGATAGCTGTAATTAATGCTCGGGGGAAATTAAATTTTAAAAGAGTATGTTCTAAAAATAAGCAATGTAAGCGATCAAATGCCTTTTCGGCATCTAAAGACAGGAGTAAAGTCGGAGTTGCCGTACGGGTCACCGTATCTATTAACGAGATCACTTTAAGTGTGTTATCAGGTCCCTGTCTATGTTTAATAAAGCCTACTTGATCGTCAGCAATTAACGAGGGCAACAAGTCTGTTATCCTATTTGCCAACATGTTTGCGTATAGCTTAGCATCCGTGTTAAGCAACAAAATGGGTCTATATTTATAGCATGTTGGGGCCGGAGGGGAGGTCTTGAGGAGAGTAACAATGGTAGCTGACAGCCAATCAGGGGGCGCTTGGCCTGATTCAAAAATATGGTGAAACGCAGATAATAGAAATGGGGATAACTACGTTTTAAACAACTTGTAGTAAAGTGCAGTGAACCCGTCAGGGCCAGGGGCCTTACGAGATTTAAGGGAAGCAATAGAAGAGGCGAGCTCGAGGTGGGAAATTGGGGCAGTTAAGGTCAGATGTTGATCATCTGATAAAGTCGGGAGATGCAAGCGTTGCAAAAAAGGAACAATGTCCGCATGGGAAGGTTGAGGGGCAGCATCATCATTGCGCAAGTTATACAGATCAGAATAATATTCCGTGAAGCAATCCGCTATTTGATGAGGATGAAAACACGTCGTCTCCCCATTCTTATCTGTCATTTTCTCTAGTTTAGATTTAGCCGCTCGTTGACGAAGCTTGTTAGTCATTAATCTACTGGCTTTATTGCCATGTAGATAATGTTGGGCCTGGAGCCGGCGAGCTGCCCATAAATAGTCTTTCTTATCTAAGTCAGTAAATTGAGTTTGCAAGTCAAGAAGAAGGGCTTGTGAGACCACGTCACCAGTTCTTTTATGTTGGAGCGCAGCGTCATGTATCCAGTAGCTAATTTTTTAAGGCGAGAACCCCATTTAATAAGTACACCACGGATCACAGGTTTATGCGCCTGCCAAAGAGTCAAGGGGGAGACGTCCGGGGAGATATTTTCCGCAAAATAATCAGTCATGGTCTGAGTCACTTCCTCTAACACCTCTGGACGAGAGAGAAGGGATTCATTAAACCGCCACAGGGCACATCCCCGAGCTGCCAAGTCGCCCTGAAGATTCGAAGTAATTGGAGCGTGATCCGACCAAGATATGGCTCCCAGGTCACAACATAAAACATTTGACAATAAATCCCTTTTAAGAAATAAATGATCAATTCTAGAGTACGTTTTGTGTGCCCCAGAGTAGAAGGAATAATCCACTACAGTTGGATGAAAAAGGCGCCATATATATATCAAACAGTTGAAATTCCGCTAAAAGAGCAGCAAACTTCTGTACTGAGGCCCGCTGAAGGCGAGTCAGCTGAGCAGGCAGGTCCAGAGACTGATTAAAATCGCCACACACCACCAGCCTGCCAGTATTAACCCGCATCAATTTTATGAGAGCATTCTTAAAAAATGTCAGTTGGTCAACATTGGGGCAGTAAAAGTTCGCAATCGTATATGTGACGCAGTCAATGTCACAGACCAAAAATAAGTAACGCCCTTGCGGGTCAATCACTGTTCTATGTAATGTGAACGTAACATCACGGTGAATCAAAATCGATATCCCTCTTGCTTTAACCGGGGCAGTGGCATGAAAATGATGTGGGTAAGTGGTCAGATACAGCTTAGGATGGGCAGAACCCTTAAAATGAGTCTCCTGGAGACATACTACCACCGGGGGATCATGGCGTAGGTCTGCATACAATGAATGTCGTTTGTAAGGAATATTTAACCCGTTAATATTTATAGACACAATTTTCATACCCATCTCAGATATACCGGTACTTGAAAATACTTAAATGACGAAGGTAGAAACCAAAAACATAATAGAGCCAAATGCATAACGCAGAGCAATACATATGTCCCATTCAGAGTCATAATGTCATACCAGACTGGTGCAATGAGGAAGAAAAATAAAACCAATAAGAAAAATAAAAGGAAAAAAAGAAAAACAAGAAGAAAAACAGAAAAAACTCGGAGTTGGTGCAACATGCAACCGCTCCCTGTACAGAAAAAGACTCCACGGCCACAGTCAGGAATCGGGCCTACCCCAAAAACAATGGGGGGAGTTGGGGGGTGATACCAGAAAAAAATGGCCAAAAACAGCACCAGCAACAATCCGACTGACTGTCAGGCCAGTTATAAAAGGCGAATACAAAAGCCATAAGGCAGGTCCAGGACTCCCATGGCCCAACAACGGACCTGAAAATTAGGAAAAAAGGCCACGGAATTTAAACCAGCAATACTTCACTTCTCAGTATGCACGCGGTGCCATTCTGGCGAAACTTTAGACGGCGACAAAGGAGGGGCCCGGTGTGGAGGGGTCACCTCTCCCATCAGATCCCACACCTGGAGAGCAGAAATACCATCCTGAAGTATGTGGAACACGGACAAAGTTCCACAGTAAGTGACCAGCAACTTCAATGGGAAGCCCCATCTGTACAGAACGTGTTGATCACGCAGAACTTTAGTAACCAGTAAAAATTCCCTCCGTCTTTGCATCGTAGCCGCCGAAAGATCTGGGAAAAAGGAAATTCTAGTAAACATCTCAGGAAGAGTCGGGTTCTTTCTCATCGCCGCCATCAAGGAATCTTTAATGTGGTAAAAGTGGATACGTGTTAAAACATCTCTAGGAACCGCAGCATCCAGGTTACGTGGCTTCGGGACACAATGTGCCCTATCTAGCAGTGGGGCCACTTTGTCTGCATCAGGCAGTAATACTTGAAAGAGGTCGAGCAGGTACCCAGCCAAGCCTTCAGATTTCACTGATTCAGGAACGCCACGAATACGAATATTATTTCTGCGAGAGCGATCTTCAAGATCTGTGTCTTTAAGTAAGAGAGCGTCGTGCGATGTTTTTAACTATTTATATGCATCCACGAGTTCGTTATGTGCCAAATACAAATTATCAGATTTATGTTCCAGGATATCAGTACGCTCACCAATGTCCCGAATTTCTTGATGAATGGAAGCTGTAATCATACGAAAATCTTCCTGGATGGTGGAGCGGAGATCATGCAGCATGGCCTGGATCTGCTGGCTGGTCGCTGGAACTGAGGCTGAGAGTTGCTGTTGCCGGGGCCCTGTAGCTGCTTCCTCTTCGGTGAGGGATTTAGGAGAGCTCGGGGATCGAGGGCCTAAAGAGCCACCATCTTGCGGCCTATCCCGCACCTTGCTGAAGCGCACAGGGTCTGCCGGTTTTGGGGTCTTGGCTGGTGCCATCGGGAGGCCGGAGGTCTGCTGAGCCAGGGGATGCAAAATTCGAGCGCATTCGCTGCCGTTTTGAGCCGCGGTAGCCTGTAACAGTGCCAGTCAGCGGGAGCTCTCACCAAGCACGACCGTCCAAGCTGGCTGCCGGACGCGCCCCGTTAAATATTCTTAAATAATATTATGTCATTCTTTACCAAAAAATTATCCAGACCATTGTAATGACCCTGAGTGAATTGAATAAAACAATATATTTAGGAAGAGAAGTCCATATTTTATTTGGTCTTTGTGTAAAAACCCTTTCCTTTGCAGTTGGCAACATCTTCTATCCTCCAATCTCAGTAGAAGACCTCGTATCCTTTAAACAGTCGCGTTAATAGACAGGTTGCCATGAAGCTCTTTGTATTAACCCGGAGCCCTATTCCAATGTTGCCGTAAAGCACATCGCTCGAGCCGTTCAGGCTCTTTTTTTTTCTTAACGGCATATTACATCTGAGGCGCAAGCTCAGCTTCAACAGCATTTTTTCACGGCTTATGAAGTGCAATGTTCTGGCTGTTTTAATAATGTAAATTTTCACTATCTCCAGCTCCGTAATATCTTCCATCAATACTGTTACCCAAAACTGCAACGCATATTCCAGGACGGATCTTACTATTGCTTTATGAAAAAGCAAACTCAATCCCTTTATAGTAGAATTAACTTGATTTATTTTTGTTCACTAAATACATAACTTTACACTTCTCTATATTAAATCTCATCTGCCACTTGCCGGCTCATTCCTCTAGTTTTTACGAACCGTTCTTCAGAGATGCTACATCCTGTTCACACTGTATACTCTTACACTATGTTATATTATTATCAGCAAACACAGATGCACGACGTTCAATACCCCTTGCAAGATCATTAATAAATGTGTAGAAAAGAACTGGACCGTTCTGAAAGCATATATCCATGATTCACTCCTTCCTCATATCTAGCAGTTTCTCTGCCTTCTCGAGTGTACATGGTAACAGGATTTAGGGAAACCGCTGGAACCACATAGCTGGTCCAAGATAAATACTGTACAGGTTGTGACCTCTGGCATGTCTTTTAAGGAGAATGGAGGATTCCTCCAGATGTTGCTGAACTACAACTCCCATGATTCTCTTGTCATTTATTGCATCAAAATGCTCTGCGAATTATAGGCAATCAACATCTGGGGGTCCAGAGTTCGACAGCCCGGTGTTAGACAGTGCCATTCTGGCCTTCATTCTGCTATCCCTCAAATTCCTTCTAAATGTTTTGAGGTTGTGGCAAGGAGAGTATATCCATATTGTAATATTTGCATATGTATGTTCCAAACAATGATATAGCAGTATTCATATTGCTGGATAACCTTTACAATTTCTAGTTTCAGTTGGGGTAGTTGAACGTTGTGCAGCCTCTCGGTGACCAACAGTTATTTTACTCTTTTGCAGTCTTGTATTAAGCCATTACCCGTTTACCTCACAGTTGGATCTGAGCTTTATTGGTACATAAGCATCACAATAACTAAACAATCCAAATATGTGGTGGGAGTGCATCCTTTATGGAATATTATCTCCAGACTTGAGCACTGCCGTGGGGATTCCAGTAGTTTGCGGACCCTTGAACAGCCTCCTTCAACAGGGATTATTCTGCAGTGTAGTTTAAGAAAACTACAACTAACTACAACTGGTTGTGTTGACAATTGTGCCTGCTGGAGACATCACTTTGATCTGTCTCAAACTATTTTAAGGCACTTGAAGCTTTCATAATACCTAGTTGTATGTGGAGCTGGCAGACAACTTTTTTTGTGCAAAAGATATGAGAGCCAAATTTGTTTTCATTTACAAGTCTATTCAAAGAAAGGTGAGAACTGGCAGGAGAAGAGAACAATCTAGACCAAATAGCCGATTTGGAAAGTGAGATAAATGGGAGAATTTTTCTGGTTTGACAATTTTGACCTAGAATTTTCACTTCTCCAGTCACTCTCCTGAGTTTCACCTTTCTTTAAAAAGACCTGGTACTGGGAGTCTGGACGCCGACCGAGCCAGACGTATGGTGTAGGAGCCCCGCACCTAGCCGTCAAAACGGAGCATAGCAGCAGCACACAGATCAATCTGACCCACCACTTCAACCCCCCTTACCGGGAGCATGCCGGGGACCACCCGAGGAGGCAAAAAACAGGATCCTTCGACCCCAGTAGTGGCGCCAATTTTCCAGCGCCGCAGCCAGGAAGACAGCCAAGATGGCAGCCGGAACCGCAGCGCGGAGACAGGCATGGACTTGGACTCAGGGGGGTCCCAACCAGCGTCTAGAGCTGATATTTCTCAGATTTTGGCCAGGATGGGTGACATGCAGGCGAGTCTGGCGATGGACATAGCCAAAATAGCCACGGAGGTACGTGCGGAAGTGGGGGCTTTGGGCCTACGCATTGGGGAACTGGAGGACGGCACAGGGGACCTCGTGGCGGCTCACAATACGCTGGTGCACACAACTGACACATTATCTCACCGCATGGACCGGTTGGAACTTGCCCTTGAGGATATCGCCAATAGATCCCGCCGCAACAACATACGCCTGCGGGGGTTGCCCGAGTCTATACAAACACGTGAGCTACACGAGACGGTGTTGGGCCTCCTTAAACGCTTGGTTCCGGAGGTGCCCCCGGCCAGGTTACTCATGGACAGGATTCACAGAGCCCTGAGAGCTCCCCGGGTTGACTCCCAACAACCTCGTGATGTCATATTTTGACTTCATTATTACACAGTCAAGGAGGAAGTCATGCGTAAAGGCAGAGAAGTGGAACTGGTGTATGAAGAAGTAAAGCTCGCCCTGTTCCAGGATCTGGCACCGGAGACCTTGCAGCGTCGAAGGGCCTGGCGCCCCATCACAGCCCATTTGGGCCGTCATAACATCCGCTATGCCTGGGGATTCCCGTTCAAGCTCTTGGCCTTCACTGGCGGTAAAACCTCGACTCTAACCTTACAATCTGACCTGCAGCAATTCTTCACCCGCTTGGATTGCCCTCCTCTACCGGATGCTGATAACCTGTTCTCGTCCCCCTCCCTGGCACCTCAGCTCACATCACGCTGGGAGAAGATCCCCTCCCGGATTCAAGAGGAGGGGGACAGGGATCCGGGATGAGAAGACGGGGAGACCCCGGCGGTGATATTGATATTTTTATTTTTATGGCCCACATGGTATCAGGTGGTTGCATTAGTTGAGTTGTGTATGTTCATCAATTACCATATAGCCTCGTAATGTTAGGCTATCAATGTTCATGATAATGGTGGGGATACTGTCGTTGATGTAACGTTTCGTAACATTGTTTTTAGGTTGTTTTTTCATGCTCCGTTGCTTGATCAGTGACGTCCGTTCTGCGATCCTATTGGTCTTCAATCAGGGTCGCGTCTCCTTTCTGACCATCGCCATGGTCGTTCCGGCAATGGATAAGTCCGGAAGTTTTTTCTTTTATGTGTCTTCTTCCTTTCTATCTTATTTTCCTCACCTTCCTCATCTCCTAGTCACTTATCTCCTTGGTCCCTCTATTTTCTCTTCCCCCCAACTGGGTCCTCAGGGGTGCCACCCTGTCCTGTGTACCTGATCTGGCCTGCCCGTGGCGTTCCCCTCCACCCCACTCATGATTCCTGAATGCCATATATTGTCCCAAAATGTTAAGGGACTGAATTCCCCTACAAAGAGGAGATTGGTCCTCCGAGAACTAAAACGCGCACAATGTCAGATAGCATTCCTGCAGGAAACGCATTTTGCCCGGGCACGCCAGTTCGGCCTCACAGACCGTACCTTCCCACGCTCCTTTTTCGCTTCCTGCACCGGTAAACGTTGGGGAGTTGCGATTTTACTGCATAAATCATGCCAGATGACGGTTCAACATGTGGATAGAGATGATGAGGGCAGGTATATCCTGATCCGGGGGACTGTTAATAATGTGGCTATCTCTTTGCTGAATGTCTATGCCCCCAACACCCCAGAAGATTCTTTCTGGCCCACCTTGCGACGCTCCTACAACGGAAGGTTCCTTTCTGATCATGGGGGGGACTTTAACGCGGCCCCTGCGCCAGCAATTGACAGGAAATCCGGAGCACTAGGTACCAGAACTACGGTATCTCCTCAGGATGCGCTGCTAGCTCAGTTTATACACAACGCGCAACTGCTCGACGTTTGGCGACTCCATCACCCAGGTGACCACGATTTCTCCTTTTATTCTCACCCTCACTCCTCATACTCGAGGATAGACCTGTTCTTGTTGCCAGCCAGGACGATCCCATTGACTACCCGCACGGCGATTGGCTCAATTAGTTGGTCTGACCATGCGCCCATGTCTGTATGGGTGAGACTACCGGGAACTCGCTCGGGTTGGTCCTGGCGCCTCAACTCTTCCATCTTACAATCGGCTGAAGTGATGGAAGAAGTGTCTGCCCATTTGGACAGATACTTTGAGGAGAATGACCTAGACGATATTGGACCGGACTCCTTGTGGCTTGCCCATAAGGCGATCATATGAGGCCACCTGATTCAGATTGGTAGCAGGCTTAAGAGGGAGAGGACGCGTCTGCTGGTGGAACTTCAGGAGAGGCTGGCTGATCGGGAAACAGCGCACAAGTCCTCTCGCTCTCAGGCTGATTTTGATGCCCTTGTAACGGTACGCCAGGAACTCCGGTCTGCCCTATTGACGGATGTGGCCCGGTCCTTAGCTTGGACCAGGCGGACCTTTTATGAACACTCTGACAAGGCACACACCATGTTAGCGCGCAAACTAAGGAACCAAACTAGATCCAAATTGGTGACCTCGGCCCATACGCCCCAGGGTTTGATCACTACTATCCCCAGCGAGGTAAACCAGATCTTTACTGCATACTTTAAGCAATTATACAACCACTCCCTGGATCACTCTCTCCGAAATCCGGACCATGTGCGGGAGGTGCGGGAATTCCTGGCCTCACGGAAGGGTCCGGAGCTCCCCCCCCTCTTGCTGGAGGGGCTGGGGTCAGAGGTCTCAGAGGCCGAAGTGGCATCAGTGATTAAACAAATGAAACCCCATAAGGCCCCTGGTCCGGACGGTTTCACAGCTTTTTATTATAAAAAATTCTCTCCCCACTTGAGCAAATATCTAGATAAACTATATAATGGAATTTTGGAGGGACGGCCGGTACATCCGGATTTCCTCCGATCCGATGTGATTTTGATTCCTAAAGAGGGCAAAGATCCTTCCTACCCCCACAATACTAGACCAATCTCTCTCTTGAATGTGGATTATAAAATATTTCCGAAAATTCTGGTCAACAGACTGGGAGTAATTCTCCCCTCCATTATTCACCCGGACCAGGTCGGATTCATTCCCACGAGGCAGGCATATAAAAATACAAGGAGAAACGTGGTCCTGATCGAGAGAGCTCGCGAGACGGGGACGCCTTCTCTGCTCCTCTCTCTGGATGCGGAGAAGGCGTTCGACAGGGTGGGCTGGCCTTACTTGTTTCACCTACTGGAGCATTGGGGATTTTCCCCTGGCTTTTGCGCAGCTATCCGGGTCCTATATGACTCCCCCCTTACGAAAATAATCACCACGGGGACCTCCCCGGAATCCTTCCCTATAGGTAACGGAATGCGGCAGGGTTGCCCCCTGTCACCCATGCTCTTCGCTCTGGCCCTTGAGCCCCTGCTGGATAAATTACGGTCCTCCACGTCCATCACGGGCTTACAGGTTGGAGGGGAGGAATTCCTGGTGTCAGCGTATGCGGACGACCTCCTCCTGACCATCCCGGACCCGGTCCAATCTGTGCCCCATTTGCTTTCCCTCCTTCGCGACTTCTCGGAAGTTTCCAGGTTTAAGATCAATATTGATAAATCTCGCGCGCTGCCAATAGGAATACCGAACACGGAGGTCGAACGGCTGCGTCTCCTCACTGGGTTTCAGTTCTCCACCTCTTCTCTCACATATCTGGGAGTGAAGCTGACCAGTGATCCCGCAGCAATGATTAGAGCTAACTATGATGTACTGATCCAACGTCTTATAGCTGATATGGACACGTGGGATGCCTTTAATGTCTCCTGGGTGGGTCGTATTGCTAGCGTAAAAATGAATCTACTCCCCGGATCCTATACCTGTTCCAAACCCTCCCGGTGCCTGTCCCTCCGGCCTCATTGGCGCATCTACAGTCCCATATGGACCGGTTCATCTGGCATAATAAATGACACAGGGTGGCTAGAAGGGTGTTACATAGACCGAGGGTGGCGGGAGGTTTGGGAGTTCCAAGTTTGTTACAATATTACCATGATGCCCAACTAGCACAGTTTGTTACCTTTCATGCACCACCTGGTACGCACCGTTGGGCGGACTTGGAGTCGCATCTCTTTGCTTCTGAATTGCCGCAATTCTATTTTTGGCTTCCCAAAACCTATCATCCAATCCTTCGCTCCACCTGCACTGATCCACCACCTCTACCCAGCAGGTGCGCCGCTTCAGTTTGCGGACATTCAACACAGAGGTCCGGTTGGACCGGCGGACTTCTTTCGCTACTTGCAGGTTATGGACTATGCGCGGACGCCAGAAGTCCATACGGCCGCCACGTCTTCCTTGACGGCGTTTGAAGCTCGCTGTAATGACGCTCGCATCACGAAATCGATGATCTCCTCGCTTTATGTCTCCCTCTGTTCAGGCTCTCCGATATGGGGGGACCCAACTTATGTTGCACGCTGGGAGAGAGTTGTGGGGGAGGCCCTGCCCAGTGAAGAATGGGAGGATATATGGGACAATGTGACACACTGCTCCATCAATGTGGCCCACCAGGAACAGGCTTACAAGATGTTGTTTCGCTGGTATGTTACCCCCGCACAACTTCCTCACATGGATGGGTCTTCCTCTGACTTATGCTGGAGGGGTTGCAGCATAAAGGGCTCATTTTACCACATGTGGTGGACGTGCCCCCTGATTCGTCACTTTTGGCATCGGATTCATGCCCTCATCCAAGAGGTCCTGCAGTGTGGAGTGGCTCTCGACCCATGGACATTCCTTCTTCACCGCACTCAGGAAGCCCTATCGAGATCAGAGAATAAGCTGTTGCATAAACTGGTCTTGGCGGCTAGAAGAGCGGTGGCCCAAGGATGGAGATCTATGCCCCTTCCGTCTATGGCGCAAGTGCACCTTCGGATTAGAGACAATATGGACATGGACCGTTTGTCGGCTCTTGTACATGACACCATGCCCCAACATAGCAAGATCTGGAACCCCTGGTTGGAGTTTGATGTGGGTCGAGGGCTGGACTGTTTGATTTTCTGGCAGGTTGTGATATTGGTTTTTTTTTTCTCCTTTGGGGCGGCACCCTATCCCCTTCCCCCCCCTTCCCATGAGGTCTCTTCCTCTTCTTCTTTACTCTATGTTTGTGTTTCTTCGATCTTCTTATTATTTTTTCTTCTCCCCCCTCTTGGGGGTCCCTTCCCTGCGGTCTTCTGGCAGGGGCTCCACAGGGCTAACCAGTAGCAGTCTTTAAAATTGTGTTTTTGTGGTATGTTGCCCTTTTTGTCTTTGAAATATGGAAAAATAAAGATTTATAAAAAAAAAAAAAGACCTGGTACTCTTTGCTGCATTATTCTGAATTTATCAGTGGATTAAATATTTAGCCACATGGTAAAACAGGAGCAACATCAAAATGCATTATACAATTTGCACATTTTTTTTCTGCATGGGTACATTAGCACCCAAAATGTATACTTTTATAAGAACAATATGGTTCTAACATCCCAAATTAAACCAGCCAATTTAGCCACTGTTATAATCTGATTGATGGTACTTGAAAGTACTTTCAAGCATTTCTAAGTTTAATGCACATCTTTTATATCGATTCCAACATGTTTGAATAATTATGCTTTCAATCTGGAAGTTGTACGGGTTATTATGAATAGGGATGAGCTGCTCGGTTCGATCTTTTCGGAGTTCGCATCCAACATCGGCCGTTCGACAGTTCGAGAACTTCGAACTTTTTGGGACGTTCGCCAAAAGTTCGAAAAAAAAAAACAATTTTGAAAACTAAAAAATCTAGAAATAAAGAGACTCTTTACTGCAGAATATTATAAGCAACGGTTTATTAGGAATATTTTTAACATTGAAGCCTATGGGATAAAACATTCTTGTTACTAAAACATCAGGCAGACACGGCCTCTAATCAGGCACTGTAGAGGGCAGCCTGCAGGGGCCTCCCAAGGATCCCCTTGAGGAGCATGCGGCTCCGGATGACAGAGCTGCGACTGTGAGGGCTAGCCGCCTGGGTGCATGTGCAGAGACAGGCAGTGCAGGGAGGGAGCCACTGCACCTGCGGCCACGGCAGACCCCCACACAACCAGGATCCAGGGAGCCCCCACTGACCACCAGGCTAAGGTAAGGCGACACATTTAAAAAAAAATCCAAGGACATTTTTAAATGTTCCCGGGAACATAAAATAAAACTTTTTTTTTCTTTCTCTACCTGGCTGAATGTATTTAATTATATATATTAGATACATTCAGCTGGGTAGAGGGGGGTGGCATGTGGGCTGCGCGGGGTCTCAGGCAGTGGTTTGTTTTTTTTGTGTGTATATGTTTAGCAAATTTATAGGGGAAGGTAAGGGCAGGTATGATATATAAATATAGATAAGATATATATCTATATTCTTATAAATATATATATCCAGACTTGTATTACACACACATTTTGGCAACTAATTGCCCCCCCCATTTGGCTGATCCCTCCAGAAGAAATTTTGAACTCGATTGAGCAGAGAATAATATATATATTCTCTGCTCTGTCAGGGATCAGCCAAATGGGGGGGGGGCATTTAGTTGAGATTGTCCACATGCCACCACCCCATGTGCGTATGTGTATATATGGTCTGAGGTCTGTGGGTGGGTGTATATATATATCTGCGTGTTGATATATACATATATATAGGTCTGCGTGTTGATATAAACGTATATGTCTGTGTGTGGTATCAATGCATCCCTACTCTATACACGGCACTCCGTGTCCCTATAATATATATGATCAGGGGTTACCTTTTTTATATATTTTTATACTATTCCTATTAAATTAACATTAATTTTTGATGTATTTTATTCAGTAGAAACTTTTTTTGCCTATATAACATGTGCTTTGTGAAAATAAAACGGTTTTGTGTGTGTATGTTTTAATTTAGTTAGTGGATTCCTGTCTGCGGTGAGAAGCAAACGTAATGCAGTGTAGACACGTTGCGAGGCGGAGCGGAGTGAAGTCAAGCCTGCAAAACGTTTGCTTCTCTTCACTTAGCTACGCTGTGCGTCGCTACACGCTCAGTGTGTCTCAGCCTTTATTCCCGCATCGCTAGCTTACCGAATCAGTTTGTATATTTGTTACTGACCCTGCTTGTTCTGAGGACCTGATCTGTTGCCGACTTTGCCTGCCATTTGACTATTCTCTCTGTGTATTCCCTGACTGTTCTGTTTTCTTCCTGTTGCTACTGGTGTGCGCCGATTCTCACCATATACAGTAGCGCAGTACAATTGCCTAAACATTGCTGACCCGGTTTTGTTATAGCTGCTGATGTAACTGAATAGATCGGGGATCTCTTCTGCATTACCAAAACCTCCACCACTGCACTCTTCCACAATACCACAGAGGGGTTACTTACGGTGTGAAGGCACTTGCTGCCACCAAAGACACAATATTTCAATATTTGGGTGCACTGCCACTGACGCCTATACCAAATTCATATCATTTTAATATTTGACCGCAGGGTCCAACCCTGCACTCTTCCACAATACCACAGAGGGGTTAGGGTGTGTCGGCACTGTTGCCGACACTAAAGGCCCAATTTTAAAGCACCTATTGTTACTTTCATCCAAAGCCTGCATACGTTTCACCATAATTTAGCCCAAAAATCACTAAACTTGTTCTGCGTGTCATACAATGTCTCCTCTTTTCATACAGACTGCCGCCCCAAGCAGTTGTTTATGAATAGATTAAAGGAAAACCATTTACCGTCATTTGAAATGTCATTTTTTTCTTTTTAAATGTTTCTATACATCCTACAAATCCACCACTTCACGGGCAATTTTTTTTAAAACTTTTTGTCCTTGTTTCCTGTCCCCCAGGGCACTACCCGGACCCCCATACACCTTTTATGGCAAATATCTTGCATATATGCCCTCTTGGAGGGCACTCTAAAAATCGAACTTTCGAGTCCCTTTGACTTGCATTGAGTTCGGTTCGTGTTCGAGTCTGAACTCGAACTTTTGAAATTGTTTAAGTTCGAATGTGAACCGAAAACGGGGGTGTTCGGCTCATCACTAATTATGAATGCTTTATACTGAAGCCTAGAATATACAGCATTGGATGCAACACAGGGAATATATTCTTCTTTATACCAAGTTGCCTTACTCTTACTCTGTTAAGGACACAGTAAATTGTGCTCAGGTGCAATATACTACAAGCAGATAGAACAAAACTGAATAATATTGATGACAATTGGAGGTTTACTCTGGAAATACTGCCTACTTTAATGAACAACAAAAAAATATATCAAGTGTGTCCTGAATTACTGTTGTCACCAAATCAGCACACTTTCTAAAAATCAATAGAAAAAATAGAAAACCCAAAGAACATTATGAAATTATAACAGTTACAAGTTACAAGTTTTTATAAAGCGCCAACAAGTTCCGTAACGCTGCACAATGGGAGAGGCAGAATAACAAGTATACTTACAGGTTAAACACAGAACAGTAGGAGAGGGGACCCTGCTCGAGAGCTTACAATCTAAGAGAGGGGTGACACACTATATGAGGGTAAATAGAGAACATGAAGTAGCGGGATGCATGTGGGCTGTGTGGGAAGATGGCGTAGGAAATGAACAGGGATTAGGGAGTGAATCGATAGGCTTTTCTAAAATAATGTGTTTTCACAGATTTCTGGAAGGACTGGAGAGATGGGGAGAGTCTAATGTTGCGGGGGCATTCCATAGAAAGGGGGCAGCTCTGGAGAAGTCCTGAAGGTGAGAGTTGGGGGTGCGGGTACAAGAAGACGATTCATTAGATCATTGGCAGAGTAAAGTGGGATGGGATGTACCTGTCAATCAGGGAGATGATGTAAGCAGGGACGTTGTTATGGAGAGCTTTGTACATGAGGACCAGTATTTTGAATTGGATTCTAAAGGAAACAAGGAGCCAGTGTAGAGATTGACAAAGGGGCGAGATGAGAGAGGTGCGGGAGGTGAGTTGGTTGAGTCTGGCACAGGCATTCATAACAGACTGCAGAGAGAGAATCTGGGATCTCTTAAGGCCAGAGAGAAGGAGGTTAGAATGATCAAGGTGGGAGATGATAAGAGCTTGGATGAGCATTTTAGCAGAGTCCTGATTAAGACAGAGATGAAAGAGTGCAATGTTTTTGAGCCGGAAGAAGCAAAATTTGGTTAGTGACTGAATGTGAGGCATGAAGGTCAGAGTCTAAGAAGAAACAGAGGCAACGAGTCTCTGAGGTAGGAGTAATAGTGGCACCTTTCACCTGAAGGGAAATGGGTGCAGAAATGTTGGTTATAGAGGGAGGGAAGACGAGAAGTTCAGTTTTAGAGAAGTTAAACTTTAGGAAAAAGGGAGTCATTCAGCTGGAGACAGCCGACAGGTAGGCTGTAACATGTTCCCACATAGGAGAAGAGAGATCGGGAAACAAAAGGTAGATTTGGGTGTTGTCAGCATAGAGAGGATATTGGAATCCATAGGAAGATATGAGGTTGTCAAGGAGGCGTATAGATCGAGAAGAGTAGGGGACCAAAAACAGTGCCTTGAGGTACCCCAACTGAGAAAAGAACTGAGGGTGAAGAGGCACCAGTGAAGAAGACACTGAAGGAGAGAAGAGAGAAAGATAGGAAAAGAACCGGGAGAGAGCTGTGTCACTGAGGCCAAATTGAAGTGGCGTGAGGAGAGGGAGAGGGTGGTCAACAGTGTCAAATGCAGCGGAAAGATCAAGAAGAATAAGGAGGGAGAAGTGAGCTTTGGTTTTGGCAGCAACTAAATGTCACGCTGACCCTTGGTTTGGGCCATGTGGCCTTGGTTCAGGAAGGAAGTTAGCCCTTGAAGCAGGTTAGCTGCTGGTTGAATAGGCTGATACAGTATACATAGAATACACAGATTCCAGACAGGAACAATCAGGACTGTAACAAGAGGAGCAGGAGGGTACAGAAGAAATCTAAAGGAATACCTAAACACTGGAGAAAGATCCTTAAATGGTCTATCTATGGTGACCTCACAAAAATAACAGAGTCAGGAGAACAGGAAGGGCAAGGGTTAAACAAGACAGATAGACAGGAGATCCTAAATTGAAGAGAAGTCCTTATACTGGCCTCTATAACTAAGAACACAAAACACATGAAACAAGGAATAGACACGAATGGTCAGGACTGAAGCCAAGGAACAAGAACCAGGAAGGAACATCAGACTGTCAGGGTTCGGTACACAGATTAATAATACAGATTACAGTGAGCAGACAGAGAGTAGTCAGGAAAGCCAAAATCAATACACCAGAGAATCCAAGATACATATGCAGGAATGCAACAACACAGGAACCAAAACTCACAGAAACCAGAATCTCACAGGAATAGGTATCAGAACTCATGCCAGAGCAATGCGCCTCTGTGCTGCTGGGATTTAATAGGGAACAGGTCTGGGTAATTGGGTCATGTGATCCCATACCTGTCCAGCCACAGCAAAATCCAGGAGCGGCACAGGGCAGTATAGCCATCCCAGAGCAAGGTAAAGCCGGCCCGGATCCCTCTCACCACCAGCGGGCAAGGCCGTAACCAGTGAAAATGTGACACTAATTCATTAGTCACCTTAGTAAGAGCAGTTTCAGTGGAGTGCTGGGAACGAAAGCCAGACTGGTGCAGATCAAGTAGAGAGTTAGTAGCAAGAAATCCGATGAGCTGGTTATAGACCAGGCCTTTTAAGATTTTGGAGGCAAAGGGGAGCAGAGAGATGGGACGGTAGTTCGAGAGGGAGTTGGAATCTAGAGATGGCTTCTTTACGATGGGGGTGATCAGAGCACTTTTGAATGCAGAGGGGAAGACACCAGAGAGGGAGAGGTTGAAATCTGAGTCAATCAGGGACCATAACCAGTAAGACAGACAGAATAAGGTGCAAGTGGATGGGGTCAAGAGGACAGTGGTCGGGCAAGAGGACATGAGAAGTGCTGAGACATCCTCCTCTGAGACCAGAGAAAAGGAAGACCTAGTTGAAGAGGGGCAGGGAGTGAAGGAGTGAATGAGGTTGAATGATTAATGGAGGATATCAATGAAGAGATTTGTAGTCTAGGTTTAGTAATCGTACCAGTGAAGTAGTCAGCAAAGCTGACAGCAGTGAGGTCTGTGGAAGGTTGAGTGGAAGGGGGGCACATTAACAGATTAGAAAATTTAAAAAAGATGTCTAGAATCATGAGAAAAGGTAGAGAGATAATTGATGAGCAATAAGACTGTTCAGCGAAAGATAAAACGAGGCTGTAGGAACTGAGCATGAATTTGTAATGCAGGAAGTCAGCAGAAGTGTGAGACTTCCTCCAGTCATGTTCAGCTGCCCTGGAGCACCCCCGACATATCTTGTGTATTTAGTGTGCCACATTTGGCAGTTAGGCCTGCGTTTAGCAAGGAGAGAGGTAGTAGCGGGTTCCTCAAGTGATGAGGAGCGGACAGAGTTGAAGAGGTCAGTGCAGTCAGATGTTGAGATCGGAAGAAGAAGATAGATAACTGTGGAAAGTAGCATAGGAGGTAGGTGCCTTCGGGGTAGAAGAGGAGTGGGGGTGGAAGCAGGAGGCTGGGTAAGTGGCAAAAGAAGGTTCGTGGAAAGGAGGTGGGGACCAGAAAGGGGGAGAGGTGTGTTAGAAAAGTTGGAAACGGTGCAGAGGCTAGAGAAAAGAAGATCCAGGGTCTTGGCAGCTTGGTTAGGTAGGAGAGTTGGACCACTGTGTGAGGCCCAAGGAGGAGGTGATAGAGAAGAGTTTGTTAAGGTTGCTTGCTTGAATGATGGGCCTTGATGTGATAAGTAGGGATGAGCCAAACACGCCCGAGTCTGGGTTCGTACGCGAACCCGAACTTTCCAAATGTTCGAATCCGAATCCGAACTCGAACTCAATACAAGTCAATGGGGCTGAAAATTCGGTTTTTAGAGTGCCCTCCAAGAGGGCATATATGCTAGATATTTGCCATAAAAGGTGTATGGGGGTCCGGGTAGTGCCCTGGGGGACAGGAAACAAGGACAAAAAGTAAAAAAAAAACGTTTTTAAAGGGACAGTGAGTTTTCCATGAAATAAGGGTTAAAAATAAAAACGAAAACTTCCTTCAAATATTGTGCCTCGGAGGTCCCCATAACCTGCCCGTGAAGTGTCGGATTTGTAGGATGTATAGAAACACTTAAAAACAAAAAAATTAAGTTTCAAATGACGGTAAATGCTTTTCCTTTAATCTAACCATAAACAACTGCTTGGGGCGGCAGTCTGTATGAAAAGAGGAGACATTTTCAGACACGCAGAAAAAGTTTGGTGATTTTTTGGCTAAATTATTGTGAAACTTATGCAGGCCTTGGATGAAAGTGACAATAGGTGCTTTAAGGCTGGGATCAGACTAGCGCACTTTTGACGTGCATTTAGGCGCACTTAATCACGGCCGCACTAGCAGCAAATGACACGCAATGACGGCCAATATACGAAGTACGGCCGCATGAAAGTACGGCCGCGCAACACAAGTGGAAAATGAACGCATTTTTTCGAGAACGCTGAACCGCTAGTACTGACGTACAGAGTGCGCTGCGTCCGCATAGCGGCATGTGTGCGTGATTAGGAGACGTCAGACGCTGCTCATGTCCGGCCAACATAACGTCCAGACACCCAAAGTTTCCTGGTTTGGATTCGTAAAAGATCAAGCACAAAAATGTGCACCATATGACCGTTTAAGCGCTTTCCGTGAAAAAACACCCCAATGCGTTCGGACGCACTTTTTGACATTCGCTGTGAAAAATGCGTCCGTTTGACCCTAGCCTAAAATTGGGCCTTTAGCGTCGGCAACAGTGCCGTCACACAGTCTCACCCCTCTGAGGATATGAATCTGATAGAGGCGTCAGTGGCAGTGCAGCCAAATATTGTGCCTTTGGTGCCAGGCCAGCAAGCGCCATCATACAGTAACCCCTCTGTGGTATTGTGGAAGAGTGCAGGGGTGGACCATGCGGTCAGGGTCGGTGCTAGACTATTTTGCGCCCTAGGCAAGACCAGCTACTTGCACCCCCCAAAAAAAATGACACAACATGAAACTGCTAAATTTCTTTATACTTAAGAATAAAGTTTGAAAAGCACCAATAGTAAAGGTAAAATAAATATAAATAAACTGTATTAAACCATTTTAAATTAACTCTATTAAACAAATTAAAATTAACTGTATTGAACAAATATAAATTAACGAAAAAAAAATAAGAGTTGTCACGTAAGTTTCAATTTCAGACACATCAAAATTTCACTTTGCGTGCCTTATCCTTTGCAAATTTTCATCATGCGTATATATATATATATATATATATATTGCCCAGGCCAGCTCACATCATGCGTATATATATTGCCAGGTCAATCCCCTGGTGGAGATAGGGGGTTCATTTGAACCCCGTTATCTCCAGGCATCTAGTGGGTCATGGAGGGTGTCAATTGAAAGGCCTGAGCATGGCCTTTCAAATGATACCGAATATGACCAGGTATAAAGTAAAAAAAGAAAAGAAAAACATGTATTTTTTTTGTGTGTTATTTTTTTAACGCAGCAATATTGTTCACATTGCAATTTTAATGTGAACGATGATGCACTAATGATTTTTTTCTATGGGTGCGTTTGCTATAAATCACGTAATTACCCCCACAAAATGTAACAAGTCCCCATTTCTAATTTTTGTACAAGCGCACCCCATAGAAAACATAACCGCAAACGCTCATGTGCTAAAATGTGAAAAAAAACAACACTTTACACACTAAAGATGATTAAAAATTAAATTTTTTGCATTTTTTTCATAATATACAGCCAGGACAGGACGTATACATATAAAAATGATATATTATGAATCTACCGAGTCTGCCAGAAAGAACGATATCTAACATATCGGTCATTTAACTAAAAAAAGCTTCAAAATCGCGTTTAAACATGATGAGCGAAAGCGGTAAAAATTAGCTGAGCACACAGCGGTGAAATACAGCATATTAGAAGTTTTAGGAGGCAAATTAACACTTCTCAAATCTCAATCAGAAGCAGACAGCACCCCACCCCCTCAGTATAGTCTACAATGTATCAAATTGATTAGACCAGACTAAAAACACCTGTTATGCCATTTGAAAAACACAGGTCATTTAGAGTTGAGAATCTTTGCACGTACACATTAGTTTTTAATTCAATATCTAATAAACCGTTGCTTATAATATTCTGCAGTAAAGAGTCTCTTTATTTCTAGATTTTTTAGTATTTTTTTAAGCATTTTCTATACTTTTTTAAAAATTTCTTTTTTTTGCAAACTCGAACCAAACACACCCAAAAAGTTCGAAGTTCGCGAACTTTCGAACAACCAAAGTTCGGTTTGAACTCCGAACTGATCGAACCGAACAGCTCATCCCTAGTGATAAGTCCAGAAGAAATTAGAGAGAGGTGGGAGCCTCTGGTTTGTAGTGAGGCATGGTAGGAATCAGAATGAAATTGCTTGTTGATTAAGATTGCTTGCTGGAAAGATGGCCTTGATTTGAGAAGTCCAGAAGAGATTAGAGAGAAGTTGGAGTCTGTGGTTTGCAGTGGAGCAGGGTTGGAATCAGAATGAAATTGCTTGTTGATTAAGGTTGCTTGCTAGAATAACCAGTGTTATGCAGATAAATGCATATTTCTAGAACAATGATTTGAAAATTGCCTACAATTTGTTGTAAATACAATTTACTTCTTTTCATTTTAATCTCCATAGACTTTGATTATGTATTTCCCTCAAATATGAAAGCTGATTTAACAGAAAGCCAAAACACATCTTTAAGATTACTCCGATAATTCTAACATGCCCTTTAAAATTGAGGCCAGCTGGGAAATTGAAAGGGTGGCAAGTGGAACCAAGTCCTATTAAATTGGCACCGTACCAGTCACTGGAATGGACTAACTGACAGTTGTAGCATCTGGAAAGCAGTTGATAAGAAAATCCTGTTAAATGCTATGCCAGTTTATTCCCCTTAAATTAAATCTAAAATGTGTTAATGTGTAACACAAAATTATCTTTTTTTCCCTTCTTAAGTTTTTATGTAAAAAGTATAAAAAAATGGTATCAGCAACATCACATAATAAGAAGAACTGACGGTTTTCACAAGCATCATTAGTTCTGTAATTATGTCACTTATAGCACTAACTGGAAACATTATGATAATATCTACCAAATGTTCACTCAATGAAAATCATCAAATGTTACGTTTCTTCCAAGTGCACCCTTATGTTTTCATATCAGGGAGTGTATTTATGATCTTTGGTGTATGGTTTATGAAACCACTGAAAATGTTATAATCATGAACCTGTGATGCCAAGTATTTGTCTCAGATACTTAGATGATACATGATCTTCAAAATCAGATTTTCCTGTAAATAAAAGTGATGAAAAGATAATGAGCTCTGCATAAGCAAAATAAAAACCAAATGCAAATGTTAATGAACAAAATGTCAATCACCAACTGACTATCGTTTCTGTACATGTAAGAAGTATTTCTATTGCCAAGGATTTGCCAAACAACTCTGATTGAATTTGCATTAGACATGTGCATTTTGTTTCGCTACGAATGGAAATCATAATTTTGGTTATTCTTTATGTTTCCAAAAAACATAATATCGGCCTTCCGAAATCACGAATCTGGGGAAAATATGAATTGTGGTAGCACAACGAAAACAACTAAACGAAATATTGGAAGGCAAAATGATCCAAGAAAAATCCGAAACGGAACGAAAATGATCCGAAATGAGAAAAAAAATGGAACGAAATTGACCCAAAACGAAACAAAATTATCCAAGACAAAAGAAAACAGAACAAAAATGATGCAAAACGAAACCAAATGAAACAAAATGATTTCAAAGTAATAAGAACGGGGATTTTTTTTAACATTGAAACCTATAGGGTTCAATGTGAAAAAAAATCCCTGTTTTTATTAAATATTTCTCAAGGCTAGGGTCAGACGAACGCATTTTTTGCATCGTCCGTAAAAAAGTGAGTCAGAACGCATGGACATACTTTTTCAGGAATACGCAATGCGCAATTACGACCGTGATTTTTTACGGATCGAAACCAGGAAACTTTGGATGTCTGGACGTTATGCCAGACATGAGCAGCGTCTGACATCTCCTAATCACGCACACACGCTGCTGTGCGGACGTTGCGCACTCTGTATGTCAGTATTAGCGGTTTGACGTTCTTGCAAAAATGCATTCGTTTGCCGCTTGCTTTGCGCGGCCGAACGTACGAGCGGCCGTACTTCGTGTGTGGGCCTGCGTTGGACGTCATTTGCTGCTACCACGGCCGCAATAAAGTGCGGCTAAACGCACGTTCGCACTGCGTTCGTCTGACCCCAGCCTAAACCATTTTGTTTTTCACTTGCAGCAGAAAGTCATTTGGGTTATTTATTTTTTAAGACTTTTTAGGCATTTTGGGGAATTTTTAGGTGAAATTTTAAGTTTCCTAATTTATTTTAACCACTTGGCTGCTAAGGATGCGATCAGCACGTCCAGCCAAGTGGTTCTCCTGTGCTATGGACGTGCTGAGCGCGTCCTAGCACAGGAGGCAGCAATCGGCCAGGATTCCGGCCAATTGCTCCGCCCCCCCGGTGTGGACTGACATCTTGGATGTCAGCCCGGCACTCCAGGACGCCGGCGGGGACAATAGATGTCATCGCGCTAGCACAATGACATCTATTACAGGCGCCCCCCCGCAAGTGTGGGGAAGGTGCCTGAAAGGGAGGGGGGGGGCCTTCGTTAGGGGACCAAACAGTGGCTGGCTCTAAGCCCTTGGGGGCTGGATCGTGATTCGGCGCCAAAAAGCGCCAGATCATGATCCTCTCTCGGAGCTGGCCGACATCTTGGATGTCGGCCAAGCTTTCGGGGTCGCCTCATGGGGGCATAGCGGGATGATGTCAGTTCTGGAGTTAACCCCTAGCTGCCACCAATGATGGAGATAGGGGGTTCCAATGAACCCCCTATCTCCCGATATGTGGATGTTGGGGGTTAATGTTTGATATCGTTGGATCGGCCAGAGCATCACCTTTCCAACGATACCAAACATGACCATGTTAAACGTTAACAAAAAAATTAAAAAAATTAAAAATAAAACAATAAACTGTTTTTTTTTTCTTGTTTTGTTAATGCAGAAATATTGTTCCCATTTCAATTATAATGTGAACAATGATGCTGCACTAATGATTTTTGTCTGGGGTGCGTTTGTTAAAAATCGTGTCATTTTCCCCCAAAAAAATGTAATAAGTCCCCCATTTCTAAATTTTTTTTAACAAGCGCAACTCATAGAAAATATAACCGCAAACGCTCGCATATTAAAAAAAACACTTTATGCTTTTTAAATTATTGGAAATTCAAATTTTATTGCATTTTTTGTTATAATATATAGAGAGGACATGACGTATACATATAATAATGATATATTATGAATCTGCCGAGTCTGCCAGAAAGAACGATATATAATATGCCTGGGACATATAATAAAATAAGGCTTCAAAATGCGTTTAAACATGATGAGCGAAAACGGTATAAATGAGCTCAGCACACAGGAGTGAAATGGCTCAGCAACGAAAGTGTTAAAAGAAACTAGGCTTTTTTACCCATAGGTTTCAATGTATAAAAATATTCATGTTTTTATTAAATATTTTTTAAACTGTTCATTTTATTCACTTGCAGCAAAAAGTCAGTTTATTTATTTTTAAGGATTTTTTTTAGCATTCACTGCGGGGTCCTCGAAGTGCAGGGAACAGATCCGAAAATCCGCTGAAAACCCCACCTAAACATCGAGTCGATCCGAAATTCTACAGAACTTACCTAACGATCTGCTGCAAACCCACTGAACGCATCCGAAATAAGACGATAATCCACCAAAGTGCCGACCAGCCGCCGGAAAAAGCCGATGAACGCGGTAATAAAAAAAAACAATACTGAACGTTTCCCACACAGAAGCACCCACACACTGTGCTTAGTAAACGTTGAGTGCTACCCTCCTTGCGTATTGTATATATAAATATAATGCAATATTTGAGTGAAAAAATATTTACGCATGAACACCTACATATATACATTGTAACGCACACATAAATAGAGAAATATTAGGCAGTAAGTTAACAGCCCGTTCTTGAATTTCATGCTATCAGGAAAAATGGGCAAGCAAAAAGATCTGAGTGACTTTGCCAAGAACATTCATTAGGTTAGGAAGGAAAATACCTGTCAAGATGGGGTAGAAACATAGAATATGTCGGCTCATCTAGTCTGCCCAATTATATGGATACATTCCTTGGATTTCTCGATTATTTAGGATAGCCTTATGCCTATACCATTGTGGCAGGCTTAAGCAGGAATCAACTCTCACAAAAAACAATTTGGGAACTCAGCAAGATTTCTGACCCAATCATCAAATGTCATCTCACACTTAACACCCACACATATCCAATCTTTTATATTTATGTGGATTTTAGCAGAAATATATTTTTTGTATATCTATCACCAAAGTATAGCAGTACGTAGTGATACCTTTTTATTGAACTAACATTACACTTCAAAGACAAGCTTTTGTGAGTATTCCGCTCTTCTTCAGATCTGGACGCTAAACTGACCAAAATTATAAAGTTGAACATTAAGGAGCAAACGGGTGGGGGGTTGGGGTAGATGCCATAAATAGTGAGAGTAAAATAGTATGGTCAAAAAGGACACATATATATATATATGAGACACAGGTTTGAAACCCGGCAAAAGCACCTGTCCAGTAAGTGTCCTTGGGCAAGACAACTAACGATACATACTCGCCCCCAGGACATACTCGAAAACGAGAAGTCTCAATGTATCCTTCCTGGTAATATACTTTCTCAAAAAAAAAAACTCACAGCAAGTCATGGCAAAACCAGGCTGCCATGGCAAAAAGACAGGCTGCCAAAGGGGCCCTAAATTTACTGGTTATTCAACACAAATCTATGGTTCCTTAAAATGATAGTTAGCGCTGATATTTAATATAGACTTTCTGAGAAGCAGGATCAAGGTCGGACTGGCCCATCGGGATACAGGGAAATTCCCAGTGATCCATGAAACCTGGGATCAGAATTTGGCTGGCTGATTTTAGAATGAGTGAAAAAGGTTGTGGCACTGCGCACAGAACAAGGAGAGGCCTTTTTGGTGAGGTCTGTGCTTAAACAGGTCCTTGCGGTCAGGGCCACGGTACATGAGATGCGTGAACCTGGCCACCTCTATTTTAGATAATCCACAGCCGTGCAAATTCTCAGATGGAGCTGTGGTGCAGGTACATTAAGATGAACTGCAACCTCTACGACAATGGTCTCTCAGCGTGAAGTGTCCTTGGCTTAATTAAAATGCTGTGGCCACTTTCATGAATGTGTTAATCTGCTGCGGCAAATCCACAGAGATTCTGTGATATGCTGGGACTCGATCAGGGGATGTAGCATGAGAGTTCAGCGAGGTGTTATTTGACAGTTCAGAGTCTGGCCTTTCCAATGATACCAAACATGACTATGTAAAATCTAAAAGAAAAAGAAAACCTCAAGTTTTTTTATTGGGGGGGGGGGGTTGCGTGGATATTGAGATGGAAAGGAAAATTGCATGGGAGGCATGAAAATGTTTGCACATGGTCCAGTCAATATTAAAGATGTCTCTGCCTGCAAATTAACATAATCGTGTGTGAATGCATACTGTGAGTGTGAATGAATTTCAGCGTATATATTGTGTGTTGTCAGGTATATTGGAAAGGAAAAATTTAAATGGATGCCTGTAGCCATTTTGTTTTAAATAGAAAGTTTTTTGTTTTCCAAATTTTCCCTAGTTTTAGAAATGAACAGAGATTTTTTTTTAAATAGTTCACGGCTAGGTGAAATCTAAATTTTTTCTAGAAATACCAGACATGAGGGAACCTTAAAATGTCTTTGTGTGATATAATGCTAAAGCTAAGTGCCAGACATGTCACATTTAAATTGATTGACTTGTCTTAAGTCTTTAAAACAAAAAGATATTTTGTCTTTGGGTATAGGAAAAATAAAAGTTAACATTTTTGAAATGTATGATTATATTCACGAAATATATTTTTATAATCAAGGTATATTTTATTATATTTATAGTGGAAAATAGATGCTCCAATTTATATTGTAGAGAGTATAATTGGTAAATAGTATAATTACTGAAGTATAATTCTGTGATTTAACTAGAAAGGAATTTACTTAGTTTGAGATGAGTAGAGACTTAAATTTTATTGTGGCATGAGAGACTCAAAGTCTACATTGAAAATAGAAGGTCTTTGTGAGTCAGATTGACCTCTTGACATGAGATAAGAAATATAAAAATTAAATGGTGGAATTAATTAAGAAGTGCAATACTGCCCTCTAGAGGATAGTAAATATTATATTTAATATAATGAATAAATTGCCAGTGACGTCAAATTGACTATAATTGGAGATACGACAATGCAGTCAGCCATTCCAGGACATGAGGCATTCAGAGACTTACACACAAGGCTAGCAGACCATCCCAGGACAATGCACTCAAGATTTCACACCAAATCTCTAACTCACACCAAATCTCTAACTCCCATGCATTGATTATCTGATATTGATAATTTTCACATATTCCTAAAACAATATTACATAAAGAATATTCCAAGGCAGTAACTCATTTAATCCAGATTGGAGGTAATATATGAAAGCTATTTTTATTCAGATTAATGTAATTATATATATATTTGGAGTATTTCTTGCAACAGATAGACTGAGATTTCTCAGATTACTGTTAGATCTAAAGTCTTCAAAATATTTCTATATCTGCAGATAGAGATATGAAGAAGAATTGGATATAAGGATTTATCCTAAAGAAACTGTTGTAAGATTGATATACCGATATATATATATATTGAATTTGGAAATTACTGTGATTGAAATTAATAAGCAGGGAATTATATAACTACAATATAAAAAGCAGAAGATTAGAAGCTTAATTCTCGATATTAGGGGAGGATTCACTAAATAAGTTTTTATTACTTATCATTCTAAAAATAGAATAAGTGATAGCTCATCTTTTGTTGATCCAAGTAGCATTGAGAGATACATATATCTCTACAAGATCTAGCTTGTTAAACATTGGTTTGCTGGGAAATATATGTTAAATTTTTGTAAAGCAGAAATGTTTATTAACCATTTGTGTATTAGTTACTAACTGATAAGGTAAATGATATTAATCATATATGCAGTTACTAACAGGAGATACATATATTGTGAAGCTAGTTTCTATGTGCTGATGGATTTTGTGGTTTATAAATTTTTGTTTATGATATGAGATTTGAAACTTTTTGTATACGTAATAAATATATATTTTTATCCGATTATTGATTAGTGTATTCTTCAAAGCAAAACACAGACAAATAAAAGAATTTAGGAGAATTTCTAGGAAATATAAACGATTGATATTTGTGTCTCGTATAAGTTTCTTTTTGAATAGTAATCCCTGACATATTGGAGGCAGCTGCCGAGATAAATCCAATATACATATTGGAGGCACGTGCAGGGATAAGTCCAACAGTGTATATACTGTATGTGATTGTGTTGAGGTCTATCACTCTCAGCCAAGTACATCATATACAGTATTTACATATGCCATTGAATGAGATGGTAAAAGGGCTTGGGATTACCTTAGGAAAGTTTGTGCAGTGTGTGTAGATGTAAAATAATATAGGATCCTATGAGAATTACTTTAATAATTTTGTCTGTTCTGAATGCTAACTGTTATGTTCCACAGTGCCATATAATTGGAGTCGATGGTCTGTCCTGGCATGAAACATAAGTAAAAGTCCATAAAGATATATGTACATAAAAAGTTGACATTTGCCAGTTTTACCCAGTAACGACCACCAGATCCTACTAAGAGAAATATCCTTGTTCCCATAATATCTATCAATCTTAATGATGCACAGTCATATATTAGTTTTTATTGGGAAAAACAGAATGAATGCCTATGAAGCGGAATAAAGTCAGCCATACAGCATCCATTTTTAGAGCAATAGGAATTCACCACTGTTTCCAATTCTGTATGTAAAGATAGTGATGTTTTTTTCAAAAATGGTTTCTATTTGGCATTTGACATTCTAGCAAAAGATTTCATGTGTGTGTATTTTGTAAGCATGATATTTATTTGTTAATAATGTATCCTTGTCCACGTGGAAATTTTCTGTAGCTAGCCAGAAGGAGACTCTTAGTGTAAATAAAATGAAGCACAGAACTCTTCTAAGTGCTAATTTGTTGATGGATGGCCTTGTTTATTCAGCTCTCTAAGTCAATAAATCACCTGTCGTTAGCCTTAATCCTGCAACCTTTCAGCCAACCACTCCATCAATTTTATATATATATATATATGTATGTGTATATACCATAAACTGAAAGTATATGAATACTAACATTATAAAGAGTATTCTGTATCAGAAATAGGCCCAATATGCTCTTTCTTGATCATGAGATGATGATTTCTTGCAGAATTCGTCATCAGTAATGTTAACATCGTTTTTAAGTATTTACTGATTCATCTTGTTTGCTTTCAAATGAACATGGAAAAAATGGAACACATGTATATTAATCCTTTAATTTATCTTGTGTGTGAATGATATTTCGTCTAGATAAAAATAAAATAATATTTCCTTTACTTATATTAAATTATGTCTGATAAGCTTTGACTTTCATATATTGCGTGTGTGACCAGACTGGTAGTGGAAAAATAATAACATAACCGTATGATAAGTGGGTTTCTTCATTGAAATGGGAAATGTAGTAGAAAAGTATCCTCTGCGCTGACCCCAGTTAAATCATCTTAGGTAAATATCAGACAAACACATTCTGAGCACACTGTGCGTCCGTGCACAACTGACGTACTTTCTGACTGATGATACTGTAGACACCACACGGTCCGTTTTTTTGACTGATGTAGATGGGAAATAAAATTAATATGTAAAATGAAAAAATTAATACATGATATGAAAAACCATTTTGTCGTCAAAAATGCTGTACGTCAAAAATGCAGTCCGTCTGACTACGTTCCATCACTCACACACAAAGCTACACGGACGTGGCGCACTCTGTGCGTCCATCCTAGCGGTTTGACGTTCTTGCCTAAATTGCGTCTGGTGCCATGTGCATTGTGCGTCCGCACTTCTGTGCGGGTCTCTATTGATCATAATTTTATGCTATGACGGATGTTAAAATGTGTGGCAACACGGAGGTGATCACTGCGTTCATCTGACATGGGCCCATGTCAGACGAACGCAGTGATCATGTTCGTCTTGGCGCACATTTTAATGTCCGTCGCAGCATAAAATTATGATCAATAGAGACCCACACACTAAGTACGTCCGCACAGAAGTGCAGACGCACAACACACGTGGCACCGGACGCAATTTAGGCAAGAACTTCAAACCGCTAGGACGGACGCACAGAGTGCGCCACGTCCACGTAGCTTTGTGTGTGAGTGATGGAACGTAGTCAGACGGACTGCATTTTTGACGGACAAGATGGTTTTTCATATCATGTATCAATTTTTTTTTATTTTACATATTAATTTTATTTCCCATCTACATCAGTCAAAAAAAAAAATGTCGAAAAAAACGGACCGTGTGGCCACTACCTTGTCGTTAGTCAGAAAGTATGTCCGTTGTGCACGGACGCACAGTGTGCTCAGAATGCGTTCGTCTGACATTAGCCTTAGAGGTAATTGTAAGAATATACTTTATAGAAACACACTACAAGTTGTAGCAAAGGGAGGAAAACCTAGTGCAGAAAATAGGACTAAACCTCTTAATACATATGAACCAGAAAAAAGTATAAAACACCAAACGTAGGGCTCTATTGCATTCCTCGTGCATCGGTTTTGCGCGCACGCAAATGCGCATTTGCGCGAGGACAAAACCATTTGCGCAAACGACGTTCGCGCAAACGATGCGCATTTGCTTCTACCACGGATGATCCTGCGCGAACGCAAATGCGTGCGAGCATCCTATACTTAACATTGTGAGCTCAAATGCGTTCGTGCGCAGAAACGCGGATGGTATTTCAATCTGCGAGCAACGAAGTTTTGCGTGAATTTTCATAACGTCTTTGAAAAGCAGGTGGTAACTGTAAATTTGATCGTCCTGGCCGAAACGAAATACACCAGCAGGAAAAAAAAATACAGCACAGTACAGTTACACATTCCCAAACAATAAAATTAATAAATTGTTTTAATTTTTTTTTCCTGCAGCATATATACTCAGATTGACATTGACAGGCGCAACAACCTAATGTTAGAAAATGATGGTTCTTTATTTTGATTGGCTGAATCCCGTGAAAAGACCAGTCTGAACACAGATTTCTGCGCGCAACGTACTTTGCGCGCATTTGTGCTCGTCGGTTTTACCTGCGTTATTTTTTGACGGATGAAAAAATGTGCGAGGATTGAAATGCTCTGTTAAGTTTCGCGCGATAACGCATTTAGCCGTACGCAAAGAAAATTGCGCTGCGCGAGCGTAATTGCGCAGAGAATGTAATATAGCCCATAGTTGGAATAAGCTGCTACACCAGGTCTGCAATTAGTCAAATATATAAAAACAACAACTTTATTAATGACAGACAAAATAATAGAATTAAGGTTCGTTAAAATAACATAGAAATGACCTTATGTATGTCAGAGCCTGCAAAATGATGGGTAACTCAAAGTCAACTATAAAAGTCACAGAAACAAAGAATAGATCTGGAAGGCAAGAAGTCAAAGCTCCAATAAAGCAGAGTGTGGTAATAAATGCTGAATGCCCTAGGTCTGAATAGATATCTGCAGTATCCCAATGCCAAAGAGTCACAAAGTCACTGAACAATTAAAGTAAATAACACTTGGTGGCTCATCCCAAAAGCGGGCTCCAGCAATGGAATGAAGTAAAGTGAACAGTTAAAAAAACAACCAAGGCATCTCGGATGCGCTTGACACGTTTCGCCACTAGTATCCAGCAGCTTCCTCAAAAGCGCATAATTTTGCGGGCTCTGACATACATAAGGTCATTTCTATGTTATTTTAACGGACCTTTATTCTATTATTGAATGCATACATATCACCTGATACTGCGCAATCAATGTGTTATGGGGTCCTTGCGTCTCCCAATAATGTAATATTTATTGAAGCTCCAACGAACATAAAAATACAGAGCAACACAATTATGGTGCAGTATATTTCATCAAGAAGTTACACATATTCAATTTCTAGCGATTTTACACTCACAAATACAGAGCCCATGCACTGGCTCTGAGTGGGTCCACGCCTGTGGGTTATTGCCTTCTTATTTTCTTAGGTGTCCCCCACCTTGTATGGAGTCTTTCATCCAAAAACATGCAATAAAAGCAGAAAGAAAAGGGACTCTCCTTGTGCAGATCTGATTTTCAGCGAACTTTTCCTGAAGTTCTGTGCTCTATCTTCAACTTTGAACATACAGAAAAAAGACTTAAGGTGAGGCTATGCGCAGCGGGTCTCACCGGCACGGTAGTCCCAATATGAGAATGCAACAGACTGCATCTGTTTTAAAGACTGCGAGGAAGTTCCTACCTCACCCATTAAGGGCAGTGCAAACTGAGCGGTGAACCAGCATTCACACTGGCCCACTGAGCCATCGACCCACCGGGAATCTCCCTGTAGTCCCTATGGCCAGTACATGCCTGGAGCCATTTCACCTCTGTCTGCTGAGCTCATTTTACCGGTTTCGCTAATCATGTTTAAATGCGATTTGAAGACTCGTTTTATTATACAACCCAGACAAATTATACAGTCAGGTCCAGAAATATTGGGACATCGACACAATTCTAACATCTTTGGCTCTATACACCACCACAATGGAGTTGGAGTGAAACAAACACAATGTGCTTTAACTGCAGACTGACAGCTTTAATTTGAGGGTATGTACATCCAACTCAGGTGAACGGTGTAGGACTTACAGCAGTTTGCAGATGTGCCTCCCACTTGTTAAGGGACCGAAAGTAATGGGACAGAATAATAATCATAAATCAAACTTTCACTTCTTAATACTTGGTTGCAAATCCTTTGCAGTCAATCACAGCCTGAAGTCTGGAACGCATAGACATCACCAGACGCTGGGTTTCATCCCTGGTGATGCTCTGCCAGGCCTCTACTGCAACTGTCTTCAGTTCCTGCTTGTTCTTGGGGCATTTTCCCTTCAGTTTTGTCTTCAGCAAGTGAAATGCATGCTCAACGGGATTCAGGTCAGGTGAATGACTTGGCCATTGCATAACATTCCACTTTTGTCCCTTCAAAAACTCTTTGGTTGCTTTTCAGTGTGCTTTGGGTCATTGTCCATCTGCACTGTGAAGCGCCGTCCAATGAGTTCTGCAGCATTTGGCTGAATGTGAGCAGATAATAGTGCCCGAAACATTTCAGAATTCATCCTGCTGATTTTGTCAGCAGTCACATCATCAATAAATACAAGAGAACCAGTTCCATTGGCAGCCATACATGCCCACGCCATGACACTACCACCACCATGCTTCACTGATGAGGTGGTATGCTTAGGATCATGAACAGTTCCTTTCCTTCTCCATACTCTTCTTTTCCCATCACTCTGGTACAAGTTGATCTTGGTCTCATCTGTCCATAGGATTTTGTCCCAGAACTGTGAAGGCTTTGTTAGGTGTTGTTTGGCAAACTCTAATCTGGCCTTCCTGTATTTGAGGCTCACCAATGGTTTACATCTTGTGGTGAACCCTCTGTATTTACTCTGGCAAAGTCTTCTCTTGATTTTTGACTTTGACACACACACACCTACCTCCTGGAGAGTGTTCTTGATCTGGCCAACTGTTGTGAAGGGTGTTTTCTTCACCAGGGAAAGAATTCTTCATTCATCCACCACAGTTGTTTTCCGTGGTCTCCCGTGTCTTTTGGTGTTGCTGAGCTCACCGGTGCATTCCTTCTTTTTGAGACTGTTCCAAACAGCTGTTTTGGCCATGCCTAATGTTCTTGCTATCTCTCTGATGGGTTTGTTTTGTTTCTTCAGCCTAATGATGGCTTGCTTCACTGATAGTGACAGCTCTTTGGGATCTCATCTTGAGAGTTGACAGCAACAGATTCCAAATGCAAATAGCACACTTGAAATGAACTCTGGACCTTTTATCTGCACATTGTAATTGGGGTAATGAGGGAATATCACACACCTGGCCATGGAACAGCTGAGAAGCCAATTGTCCCATTACTTTTGGTCCCTTAAAAAATGGGAGGCACATCTGCAAACTGCTGTAAATCCTACAACATTCACCTGAGTTGGATGTACATACCCTCAAATTAAAGCTGACAGTCTGCAGTTAAAGCACATTGTGTTTGTTTCATTCCAACTCCATTGTGGTGGTGTATAGAGCCAAAGATGTTAGAATTGTGTCGATGTCCCAATATTTCTGGACCTGACTGTATATCTTCTTCTTTTGGCAAACTCGGCAGATTCATAATATATCATCATTATCTGTATACGTCAGGCCTTGCCTGACTATTTTAACAAAAAAAACACAATAAAATTTGAATTTTCAATCATCTACAGCGTGTAAAGTCATTTTTTTTACATTTTATCATCCAAGTGCTTGTGGTTACATATCGTATGGGGTAGGCTTGTTAAAAAAATAAAATAATTAGAATTGGAAACCCATTACTGTTATTTTTATGCGAAATTATGTGATTTTACCAGCAAAAAAAAAAATCTTTATTGTGAATAATGATGCTGCACTATCATTGAAATGTGAACAATAATGCAGCATTAATCAAACAAAAAGGTGTGTATATATATATATATATATATATATTATTTAAATATAACATGGTCATGTTTGGCATCATTGGAAAGGCAATGCTCTGGCCTTTCAAATGATACCAAACATTAACCCCTACCTGCCACGGATCAGGAGATGCGTGGGTCATTGGAACCCTCTATCCCCTTCATAGGTGGCAGCTCGGGGTTAACTCCCGAACTGACTAGGTGGGGGAGATCCCGGAGGCTTGGCCGACATCCAAGATCTCGGCCAGCTCTGGGAGAGGACCGTGATATAGCGCCTGTTGGCACCGAGTGTGATCCAGCCCCTAAGGGGTTAAAGCAGAGGTGTAACTAGAGACCTCAGGTTCCTGATGCAGGAACCACGACGGGCCCCCCCTTAGGCAAAAACATTTTGTCCCCCCACCCATCAACATGCATTTGTCCTCTCCAAATCCACAATGTTGACTCCAGACAATCAGTGTCCCATTTTTTCCAGGTCCACCATGACCTCTTCAGTCCATCCCATTTTTAATGTAACGTGCACTATTTGTCCTCACAGAGCTCCACAGTAATAAAACGCACAGTAATGTGCTGTGTTTATGAGCGTACCACAGAGCTCCACAGCAATAAAACTCACAGTAATTTGCGGTGTGTATGAGCATATCACAGAGCTCCACAGCAATAAAACTCACAGTAATGTGCTGTGTTTATGAGCGTATCACAGAGCTCCACAGCAATAAAACGCACAGTAATGTGCGGTGTGTATGAGCGTATCACAGAGCTCTACAACAATAAAACTCACAGTAACGTGCGGTGTGTATGAGCATATCACAGAGCTCCAAAGTAAAACTCACAAATAAGTATAAAATAAATTATAAAAATAATTATATATATAAAATATAGGCAAGCCCCCAGGCAGTCGAGTGTGGGCCCCCCTGGACTCCAGGGCCCGGTTGCGGTGGCACCTCTGCACCCCTGGTAGTTACGCCCCTGGTAAAGGCAGACACCGCTTGGAAGGGCAGGCTGTGCCCTTCAAAGTGGTGCCTGCCTTTCCTCTGTGGCTCTTATGGATGGGGAGGGAGAGAGGCCCAAAGGACCCCACCTCACCTTCAGGCACCTTCCTTGCTCTGGAGGGGTGCCTGAAATAGACATCATCGCTTCCAGTGCAATGACACTATTCATGCCGGCCGGGGTCCCGGAGGCTGCGCTGATATCAAATATGTCAGCCCACACTGGGAGGCCGCAGCAATCAGCCAAAATACTGGCCAATCGCTGGCTGTTATGATAGGACGCGCTCAACGCGTCCATAGCACAGGAGAACCATTTGACTGGACACGCTGAGCACATCCTTAGCAGCCAAGTGCTTAAGTTAGCACCAACTTTGGAATATTGCCTTTTGTGTTTGCCATTAAATTATCTATATAAATAGCTAGCCAGCCAGGAACACACTGAAATTTTTTTTCCGTTTACTACAAATGCAATCTATAAATGCAATGTACAAATGTTTGCTGCTATACACAGTCATTAAACTACTATATGGGGACATCGTTCAAACATCCACCTCATGTACACAACATTAAGACTAGGGTCAGATGAGCGCATTTTGTACGGACTGTGCGTCCGTGCAGTACGGACGTACTTACTGACTGACAACAAGGTAGTGGCCACACAGTCCATTTTTTTCAGTGATGTATTTTTTTTGACTGATGTAGCAGGGAAAATAAATTACAATGAAAAAACATTCTGTCCGTCAAAAATGCTGGACGTATAAATGAAGTCCATCTGACCTCGTTTCATCACTCACACACAAAGTTATGCGGACGTTGTGGACGTGGCGCACTCTGCACGTCCGTTCTAGCAGTATTACGTTTGTAGCGCTCACTCCCGGAGGAGCCGCTGAAAATGAACCACGGGTCAGTCTCCCTGCACTAGGGAATAAATATACTCCAACACAGCTGTGGGTTTTTATCATTTAAATAGTTTACTAAAATGTTTGGCAGATATTAAGATACGGTATTCACAGATATTATTACAGTACTGTCGTATTGCGATAAAACTCGTAGCGGAAAAGAAACGAAACACGAGGCTTCGTATTTCGGAAAATAAAATATTCGTAACCGAACATAAAAGAAAATGCAATTGCACAAATATTCAGAAAAGGGACACGTAGCGGAACCCCAAATATACGATCACTTCGTATCACGGTAAACGCGCAGCGGAAAAGAGAAAAATATATTCGGAACGTATCTTTAAACCCCGTTCCGATTCGTAACAAAATGAGTCCTGCACAGGTTAAGTCCCGGAATGTAAAAGGTGTGTATGTATGTAAGGTACCCGGGTACTGTTCAACTGGCCAGTGAAATTACTTAAGAAAGGTCTTCGACTAGTCAAGTTGGGGCCCTGTGGACTTTAAAGAGAAAACAGCAGCGTGCTCTTTGTATTATAAACGGCCTTGGAGGCCTCTCACCCATCCGCCGGTTGCTTTAGGCTCCGCTGACCCAGGACGTCTCTCCGCTGGATTTTGACTGGGGATACTAGCGGCCGGATCCGTTGTCTGACTTCCCGTAGCTTGTCCACGACTTTTCCTCAGCTCACCGCCTGCTCTCTGTACCCGATCCACTTGCGGTGACTCCTTACTCGAGGTCTTCGGTTGGTTCCCTCTGTAGCAACTCTGGAACTTGGAGGGTTCCTTCTCTTGAGGACTGAATGACCCGATAACCGAACTGACAGGTCTCACTTGCTTTCCGCCCTAGGCCTTCTCCCAAAGTATGGCACTGCGTCTGCTCTCTCTCGTTCCCTGGCGCGCTCTGGAACCTTCTCCACGAGGCAGAGGATGTGAGTGTCCAGTCCCCACCCACTTCCTGTCCTCCTGCAAAGCATGCCGGGCATTGTAGTCCCAATGTTCAGTGTCTCTGATCGCGATAGTCTCCATCTTGTGGCCAAAAATAGGTACTGCCACAGCAAGATTTTTAACACAGCGCTACACGTTCTTGCCTAACCTGCGTCCGTTTGCAGCGTCCGTCAGCCTCTGCACTTCTGTGCGGACGTACTTCGTGTGTGGGGCTCCATTTAACACAATTGTATGCTATCACGGACGTACTTATGTGCAGGCAACACGGACGTTAACACTGCGCTCATCTGACCCTAGCCTAAAGCACATGTATCGGCCTATTTTGATGCAACTACCATGTTACAAAGCAATTGGTTTCTACATATATACCAATATTGCTCACTCTGGTGCAATATTACATAATATTGTATCGGTATAAGTGTTAATATCATACTAAATAGGGATAACTTTTTTTTAACAGATAAACTTAAAATAAAATTTCCACATGTTTTGGTTTTCTCTGGAAAATCCTAAAAACTATACCCAAAATTTTTATGTCACGCATTTATCAGCATGATATTATTACTTAAATGTGTGGTTATAGAACACGATAATCAAAGAATCAACCATTAAAAACCATTAACCCTTTCATTGTGTGAGACTAGCATGACCAGGAATAGTTTCAACCATTGTAAACATATTTTTGATATTATGAATTCTGATATTTAAAAATCTGAAAAATACTTTTCTCAAACTTTGTACAGTAAACATTAGAAATCATTTTGCAAACCTTTTCTAAACTTAAGTAGAGTATGTCTTAAGGGAATGTATACTATGTCTTTTTGCATTGTAGAGAACGTGTCACTTCCCACAGACATGATGTAGACAGCAAGGCACATCTCACATGCAGCGAAACACTGTAATTAATAAAATAAAATATGGTGAAATATCGACATTACGCTATATCTGTGAACGCAAACATGCATGATTAGTAGACGGCTAAGGGGCTGCCTATTTTTTTTCACTGTGCTGTCATCAACAGCCTTTCCCTCGGGATTTTTTAAGACATCGAATGCCAAGAATTTTTAGTACATTGCGTTCCATTTGCATGGATGAACCAGAAGGAAACATAACAAGAATTGATGTTGTTAAGCCAAGCTTAAAATATTCATTTGTATTTGTGTTTTCAGGCCTCAATGGCATCATTATAAATACTAATACTTAATAGTCATGGCTTCTGTCAGATCCAATTTAGAAATTCGTTGTGTTTAAGCGTTGGCATTAAGGAGTCACGGTTCATGCCAGATCTAATTTAAAACAGTAAATACTTGCAGTAAATTAGTATGATTTATGTCAGAAGTGATTTTTTTTTCTTTTTTCCCCTTCAACTAAGACAAATAAGTATGTAATCCAAAATTTAAGATTTATACATTGTAGAATGGTAGCGTAAAAATAGCAGCTAATCTATATATAACAGATATGCCAAGATGTATCTGTGGTCTTTAAATAAAATAATCCAATAAATCCTCTAATGAATCCTTCTTATTCCCATTCTGTCCAATTTCCCCAAGGAACACAATGTTTTGCCGTTTCTCTCGCAGAGTAAATGTGAATGCAAGCTAGAACATAATGTCAACAAAGCAACCTGCTGAAAGTGAGAATTTAACCAGGTGACAGATTTCGTTTTGCAGCATGTCGGATTAAATTCCAAACCACAGTGTTCTTTAATGATTATTAAATCATGATCTTCACCAAAGCAGTGGAACGGTCAGCAAAGTTAAGTTCCTTGGGAAAAAGTAAAAATAAAATACGGTGGGGAAGGGCAGAGACATAAATGTAACTATTTTTAAATGATAAAATGTGCAAAACGTATTTAGCAGTTTCTACGAAAATAAATTGAAATTTTTAAATGTGTATGTAATTTTTAGGCAATCATAGAGTTGGCAACTTTACCAGAGCTCTAGTTAAAACAAAAATAACAAGTATTCAGCGCACACGTGCCTAAAAACAAAAGTTATAAATATAAGTATATTTTGTCCAACTGATGAAGCCCGCACACGGGTGAAACGCGTTTTGGTTTTAATACCAGTTTGTTTTATCATATATATTTTTGTTTGTAGTACCCTTAAAAATCCCTTTTATAATATTGGGTTTTTGTGGTGAATACGTTATCACTCGAAGTGCTGTTCCTGGTGCCGACTTTAAGGAATTGACCGACACAGACAAATTGGTCCTGAGAAGATTTTCCTGGTCCCAAGAACTTGCTGAACCGCATGTGGGCTAGTGGGTGATCCATATAAAGCATCCATAGGCGACATCATCAAGCCTAATAGGCTCTGAAAAGAGTGAGTTTGACCATCTTATTTAATACCATATGTGTATAAATACTGGACTTCACTATTGTGCCCACTTTTCCTTTGTTTCAGATACATAAGGACTTACAAGAATACGTGCAAATAGTGTGTAACATCCACTATTCTGGATACCTGTATGTAAGGCTTTTGTTTTTAGGCACGTGTTTGCTGAATACTTGTTATTTTTGGGGGTTTTTCATGGTGCATGAGGGTATATCCTAGTATTTACAGCGATGGTGTTTATATTCTTTACTGGTTCACAAGCTCTCCACTTCCTCCTTGTTTATTAGAGCTCTGGTTACATTTACACCTTGCTCTGAATCTACTCCTATGTGTATGTATGTCTAATGTGATTCTGCAGTCATAAAGGAATGTAAAAGAGTTGACTTTATCAGCTTCCTTCACATTTAACATCTCCTGACTCTAAAAGAAAAATGGATTTCTCCCTGTGAGAAAAGGGGTGGGGGTGTTTGTGAGGGTCAAGAGATCGAGCAACAGCACTAATGGCCTGCTCTATGGTGGGGGCCCGCTCAGGTCTCACAAACAAGGTTTTAGCTTGATTGTGCCATTACAGGGATGAATTTTCCATATGCAAATCAGCCTGCTCTCAACCAGAAAGGGTGGCCAGCTCTGATTGCCAAGGACATCATCCCTGCACGAGAGGTGCAGCAACCCCCGACGATCGTGTCGGCCTTATTGGGACTCATCAGGAGGGTATAGCTGACACCCCTCTAGGCACATCAAGCAAGGGGTCCACGTCTGGATGACCCTTTACACTTAAAGTGAGAAAAGGGGGGGTGTTTGTGAGGGTCCTGAGAATGAGCAACAGCACTAATGGCCTGCTCTATGGTGGGTGCCCGCTCAGGTCTCACATGTGCCTAGAGGGGTGTCAGCTATACCCTCCTGATGAGGCCTAACAAGGCCAAAACGATCATCGGGGGTTGCTGCACCTCTCGTGCAGGGATGACGTCCTTGGCAGTCAGTACTGGCCACCCTCATTGGGTGAGAGCAGACTGATTTGCATATGGAGCATTCATCCCTGTAATGGCACAAGCAAGCTAAAACCTTGTGAGACCTGAGTGGGCACCCACCGTAGAGCAGGCCATTAGTGCTGTTGCTTGTCCTCAGGATCCTCACCCCCCCTATATCTCCCTGTGGTACTGCAACACCTACGTCCCTAACATATGGTGGCTTTCACTGACATACACTCTTAAACCAAATAATGATAAAAGGGATCTCAGTGTACTGGTCTTTTTAGCCCAGTTTATCCTACTCATCTCTTATCCTTCATATTTTCGAAATGGGATGGCGTACTCGCGGTAACGCTTCCACACTGCCTTGAGTATCACCTCCTGGAGTCCATAGGGCTCCATAGAGGTTTGCGCTTCCAGGCCATGAGCCCTGTGCAAACTTGCTGTTGTGAGAAAGCACTGTGGAGTGATCGCGAAGGGAAACTGGGAAGTATTTGTTCTCAGTCTCACTCTGCTCCCAGTGACAAGAAGCAGCGGATCGGGCCACTGTAGTCCCGCGGGATGAGAGGTGAGTATTGGATTTTGTAAATGCAGAATCATTTAGCACCAGCTTTTACGAATAGCTAAAATTGTGCCTTGTAGATCCATGCGGTAATTAGCGCTAGCACTTTGTAATGCCTTACTTTCTGAAATGCTAATAAAGGATTGCGCTCTCCATGTTAAGTGTATGATGTGCGTAGTACTGTAAGCACGCAGAAAGTGATTTCATACGGATTTAGTGACAGGAAGATAATATGGGGGCATATGTTAAAGTCACTTATCCTGGCAATAACGCTTACACATCTAAATGCTAACTTTAACGTTCACTAGATAATAGTGCCCGATCTGTTCAAAATGCAGTCATATACGGCCCCCTTGGTCATCCTTTCCTTCGATCACTTCTCTTTTTGGCTTCCCCATTTCAAGTTTTCAGCTATCCCATCTCTCATTCAACCCAGGACAAACTGTACTTGAAAATGAGAGACATATCAATGTGTCCTTCCTGGTAAAATACTTGGAAAATAAATAAATAAATTCTTGTAGTTATTAACATTTCTGTGAATCCACCACTTAGCTCGGTTGCCTCAAATGTCTCTTCAAAACTAACTCATTCTGCCTTACTTATTTACACACCTACCCCACGCACACAGCCTGCAACCTAATCTTCTCCAAATCATGCTCTGTCTCCAAACTCACTACCAGAAATCTCCTATTGCCCCTCTCAATCTCATTTCTCAGTTGAGTTAACAAAGCTACTTTGGGCTAAATTACAATCTTCACCCAAACGTTTGCGCGAGGGGTAAAACCATTTGCGCCTAATCTCGTATTACATAGTCAGCGCAACAACTGTGCGCAATCGTCTACCGCGGGTGAACCTGCGTGAACCCTGCGCGAGCTTACTGTACTATGCGCATCCTATACTTAACATTGTGAGCGCAAATGCGAATGTGCGCTGGTACGCGGATGGTATTACAATCTATGTGCGGTAATTACCGCATAGCCTTTGCACGCATAATTTTAGCAACTCCTAAAAGCTGGTGCTAATGGAAAATCTGAACAACCTGGCTAACCCCAAAAAAAAGACCATAAAAAGGAATCCAGCAACAATATAATGGATGATGGCAGGTGTGTGTATTATTACTGTAGTATATGTGCTTATTTTGCATCAAAGGCACAGAACCCGTCTCCAATGCCTCTGGCAGACGCAATTCAGTTGCGTTTGATAGGTGTGTCTCTTGATTTTGATTGCCTGAATGGGTGCAAAACACTCCTCGCGCAAAGATTTTTGCGCGAGTCAGTACTGCGCCTGCATTTGTGCGCGTCCTGTTTGTGTGCGCAATTGATCGGCGGAAGAAAAAAGCCACGAGGATTGTAATTCCAGCGGTGATTTGTGCGCAAAAGTTTAACGCTTGGCGCAAAAAATGTCGCTTTGCGTGAGGGTTTTTGCGTGAAGATGATAATATAGCCTATTGCAACTCTACTGTTTTCACCAGCATCAAACAACTAAAACCCTCCAAACCCTGAAATGACGTTTGAAATTCCTGGCATACTAATTTAACCCAATACCATCAAAGATGTTCCAGCACTGTTGAGTTCTGCGAATTTGGCTTTTTCCACTTGGTTCATTCAGAAACTTCCTTACTTGCCATGAAAACATACATGAAATGAGTCTGAATAGGAAATATAGTCACTGGAAAAGATTAGAAATTCAAATAATGAATTTTAAGTGAAAAAATAATTGTGTGCTTCAAACTTGGTTTCGTCAGAGAATCTTCCATGTGCAGCAGTTACAGCCTCTCAGACCTTTTGGCAATCTGAAGGGATTTTACCCTGTGCTTCCTGATGCTCCTCCCACAAGGCGATATCAGTCTTCAAGCTCCTTTTCATCCTGTATAGATCTCCCACTTACCATCGTAGCACCGCCAGACCATAACATTGCCTCCACTATGCTTGAAAGATGCACGCCAACATCTTTTCATTTACAGGTTTATTCAGAAAGAATTGAAACTCACCGTACGATCGGTGACTTTTCGTTCCCTGCATTTCAGGGCGATTTGGCGATCCTATTTCACAGCCCCTGCGGTGTATCCAGCAAGAACCGCAGGGCCCCCATAGTGCAGGGAAAACGCCCCTCAAACCCGCCGAACACTCACCGCAAACTCACCGAAACCTGCAGAAAACAGTTGGATTATCCCCGCCAAACACGCCAGAGAAACCCGGCTAGCCGCCAATAGCAGCGCAGAGTAGCCGTCGGAGAAACCCGACACGCAGACGAATGAGGTAAAAAAAACAGTATGCTTGAAAGTTGGAAATTTGAAACGCTGTTTGCAAAAAAACGAACGAAAATGTCTGGAATTTACATATAAGATCCAATGAATGATAATAAAAAAATGCTGTTACAGAAAAAGGAAAAAATTATTTAAAAAAAAAAAAAGGAAAAGAAGTTTGCAAAAAAACCCCACAAAAAATGTCTAAAAGATCCTAAAAAAATCTATAAATAAAGAGACTTTTTACTGCAGAATATAATATTAAACTGTTTATTAGATATTGGATTAAAATGGGAATATTTTTAAAGCTGAAGCCTATGGGAATCGCTTGAATAAATCTGTCGAATGAGACCACCAAACAGCAGGGCATTTCGGCAACTTTTCCCTGCTGTTTGGTGTTCTCTGAATAGACGAAGCATTGCTTCTCTATGGGGATTTCACGGCCCTCGAACAGGCACTGAACAGGCACCGTATGTGCAGGCAATTCGCCAACATTCGGCGAACTGCCTGTTCTCTGAATAGCCGTATGGCCAGGAAAGGTAACCGTACGATGAATTTCAGTGTTCGTTAGCTTTCGGCCACAATTCGGAGCTCTTTGAATAACCCCTATAGTCTGCAAATCACAAACGTTCTTTGTATTCCGAATACCTTATACGTAGAATTATATGCAGTTTTGTGAGTTGGAATAATGTTGTCTTGGGTTAAACATATACTTTGATATAGATATATATATGTACACACACAGTTATATTTTTAGTTCATATTGATCCAGAACTACAATTATATAAGTGTTTTATTGGATATATAAACAAATGTCAACAGTGTCAACCTACCGAATGCTATATGTGTTGTTCATTTACTTTAAATCTTGGCATTCTGAAGTAATGTTTACTAATAGCTGGTATAATTGTCAATTTTAATAATAATCTATATAAAAAAATAGGGTCTATGAATCAAACTAAGCAGGTCTGTGGTACTGATAAAATAAGAAAAAGGCACAGAAAAAACCCACAATTAAAATTCATGTAACCATTCCCAAATAAAAGATGCTAATTAAAAAATGCAATGCTTGGCTTATTCAATTTGATACGTGCTCAGTATTTGGGATGAAGTGCACCTTGAGATCTGATGGAGTGGAACAAGGAGGGTTCTACAGTGACTGTTCTTGGTGTAGCTTTCATATTTTCAATGTGTTCTTTTTACCCTTCTGATACTTTGTACAAAACACAAGTTAACAATTATAAACAATGTTATATTCAGCTTTCAGTCAAAATGTAAATCATGTATTAAAAGAGTCATGCTGTGTTATATTATGTAGACAACGTGATTGAGAATTGAAAGAGCTGTGCATTCTCTGGTCTTCAAAGATTCTTCCTTGGGAATCTTCAGCAAACATACTAAATTCATATTCATTGTTAAATATAAAATAAGACAATGGTCTAAATCAGTGGTTCCCAACCGTGGTCCTCAAGTACCCCAACAGGTCATGTTTTACAGATATCTGAAGCACAGCACAGGTGATATGATCTGCTGCTCAGTGATTGCAGGATTCAGTCTGCATTTCCCCAAAGTTAACCTCAAAACCTGGCCTGTTGGGGGTACTTGAGAACCGCGGTTGGGAACCACTGGTCTAAATAAATGTTTGGAAGTGATGTGCCTCTATTGTGAAGTGGTGTCAGAATGGATTATTCACTAACCCCCTTTTTGTTACCTGCACCTCACAGTCAAACAACCTTAAGAATCACAGTTGTAGTAAGAGCAGTGAACTTCAGCTATCCACGCAAGCAAAACTTAGCATTGTTTGCGGCAATTTTGCTTATCATTGTTGATTAATAGTACCATCATTATTCTTCTGAAGATAGAGTCAGCTACAGCTTTAATCAACTCAGCATCATTCAACTGTTTGTAACACCGGTGAAAATACTTCTGTGATTGGAACTCTGATTGAAACAACACTCAAACAACGATTGACAATTTCGACAGAAACACCAGTAATAACAACAGGAAAACAATTGCTGAATGACTTTGGATGGAACCACAGTGGAAGCTACAGGGGGAACCATGCTGAATACCACACTGAACAACTTCGACAAAAACAAGTGTGGAAACGACGGCACTGTACAGTATAACTTCCTTATGTAGTGAATTCAATGTAGTTTTACTGTACTCGATCCACAATAGGTCAAGTAAACCCTCCATTATTTCATTGCAACAGCACAACTACAGTTGCAAGAAAAAGTATGTGAACCCTTTGGAATTACGTGGAGTTTTGCATGAATTGGTCATAAAATGTGCTCTGATCTTCATCTAAGTCACAACAATTTCAAAAACACAGTCTGCTTAAAATAATACAACAAACATTATATGTTTTCATGTGTTTATTGAACATAACATGTAAACATTCACAGTGCAGGGTGGAAAAAGTATGTGAACCCCTAGCCTAATGACTTCTCCAAGAGCTAATTGGAGCCAGGAGTGAGCCAACCTTGAGTCCAATCAGTGTGACATTATTGGATGTGTTGCTGAAAGCTGTACTGCCCTTTAGAAACACACACAAGTTTTGGGTTTACTGGTTTCAAGAAGCACTGCCTGATGTGAACCATGCCTCGCAGAAAAGAGCTCTCTGAAGACCTACAATCAAGAATTGTTGACTTGCATGAAGCTGGAAAGGGTTACAAAAGTGTCTCCAAAAGCCTTGATGTTCATGTGTCCACGGTAAGACAGACTGTCTACAAATGGAGAAAGTGCAGCGCTGTTGCTACTCTCCCTAGGCGTGCTCATCCTCTAAAGATGGCTGCAAGAGCACAGCGCAGAATGCTTAATGAGGTAAAGAAGAATCCTAGAGTGTCAGCTAAAGACTTACAGAAATCTCTGGCACATGCTAACATTTTTGTTGACACATCTACTATAAGGAAAACATTAAACAAGAATGGAGTACATGGAAGGACACCACGGAGGAAGCCATTGCTGTCCAAAAAGAATATTGCAGCACGTTTGAAGTTTGCAAAAGAGCACCTGGATGTTCCACAGCACTACTGGCAAAATATTCTGTGGACAGATGAAACCAAAATTGAGTTGTTTGGAAAAAACACACAACACTATGTGTGGAGAAAAAAAGGCACAGCACACCAACATCAAAACCTCATCCCCACTGTAAAACATGGTGGAGGGAGCATCATGGTTTGGGGCTGCTTTGCTGCCTCAGGGCCTGGACGGATTATTGCCATTGATGGAAAAATGAATTCCAGAGTTTATCAAGACATTTTGCAGGAAAACGTAAGACCATCTGTCCGCCAACTGAAGCTCCGCAGAGGATGGGTGATGCAACAGAACAATGACCCAAAGCATACAAGTAATTCAACAAAAGAATGGCTTCAACAAAACAAAATACGCCTTCTGGAGTGGCCCAGTCAGAGTCCTGACCTCAACCCGATTGAAATGCTGTGGCATGACCTTAAGAGAGCGATTCACACCAGACATCCCAAGAATATTGCTACACTGAAACAGTTTTGTGAAGAAGAGTGGTCCAAAATTACTCCAGATCGTTGTGCAGGTCTGATCTGCAACTACAGAAAATGTTTGGTTGAGGTTATTGCTGCCAAAGGAGGGTCAACCAGTTATTAAGTCCAAAGGTTCACATACTTTTTCCACCCTGCACTGTGAATGTTTACATGTTCTGTTCAATAAAAACATATAATGTTTGTGTTGTATTATTTTAAGCAGACTGTGTTTTTCAAATTGTTGTGACTTAGATGGAGATCAGAGCACATTTTATGACCAATTCATGCAAAACTCCACGTAATCCCAAAGGGTTCACATACTTTTTCTTGCAACTGTAAGTCAATAACCCCTTAAATTTTACATGGAAACTGAGTCCCCTACAGCCAATAGATGTACAGTTAAGTGAAACTCACATGACAATTGTGTGTTTCAAAAACCCACAATGGTCATTAGTTCTATGCCTACACTTACAGCTACAGTTCATTGAGGAAACCATGAATGCCAACATGTACTGTAACATACTGAAGCAGAGCATGATCCCTTCCCTTTGGAGACTGAGCCACAGGGGCAGTATTCCAACATGATAATGACCCCAAACACACCTCCAAGAAGACCATTGCCTTGCTAAAGAAGCTGAGGGTAAAGGTGATAGACTGGCCAAGCATGTTTCCAGACGTAAACCCTATTGTGCATCTGTGGGGCATCCTCAACCGGAAGGTGGAGGAGCGCAAGGTCTCTAACATTCACCAGCTCCGTGATGTCATCATAGAGGACTAGAAGAGGACTCCATTGGCAACCTATGAAGCTCTGGTGAACACCATGCCCAAGAGGGTTAAGGCAGTGCTGGAAAATAATGGTGGCCACACAAAATACTGACACTTTGGGTGCAATTTGGATATTTTCACTTATGGGTGTACTCACTTTAGTTGCCAGCAGTTTAGACATTAATGGCTGTGTGTTGGGTTATTTTGAGGGGACAGCAAATTTACACTTTGTGATGTTGGGGAGCCAACAGAGCACTCGCACAACTTCTTGGATGCAACAAATCAACTTTATTTTTCCTTTCAGGACAGCCAAAGTGTTAACACAAAAATACACGCTTGTCTTCAGTGTAATTCAAAGCAAAGTCCAGCTCTTCAGCACGAAAATAGAAAAATCAAGTGTGGCTCACCAACTTGAACAAAAGTCCCAAACCGGAACTTCTCAGAAAATATAAGTCCTTTCCAGTAAGGCACAGCAACACCGCTCTGACCCTCCTGATTCAGCCCAGCTCCAGCTGACAAGGCACAGCTACAGCTGACAAGGCTCGGCCCTCAGGCTCCTGATTCAACACAGCTGACAGCTTTTCCTCAACTCCCACTTTCCTCTCTGGGAGTTGCCACCCTTTAAATCCCTTCCTGGACAGGAAGGTTAACCCTTTGGTTGTCCTTAAAGGACCACAACCCGAATAGGGGTGAAACATAGCACCCATCCAGGACCCCAGCCTTGCCAACCTCAACAACTGTTATACAAGCTGTACACTCACTACTTTACATTGTAACAAAGTGTCAATTCGTCTGTGATTTCACATGAAAAGATATCATAAAATATTTACAAAAATGTGAGGGGTGTACTCACTTCTGTGAGATACTGTGGGCTAAATTACAATCTTCACGCAAATGTTTGCACCGGCGCAAAAAACATTAACGAGAGGGGTAAAACCATTAGTGGCGAATCCCGTATTACATAGTCAGCGCAACAACCGCGTGCAATCGTCTACTGTGGGTGAACCTGCGCGAACCCTCCGCGAGCTTACTGTACTGCGCACGTCCTATACCTAACATTGTGAGCGCAAATGCGAATGTGCGCTGTTACGAGGATGGTATTACAATCTATTTGCGGTAATTATCGCATAGCCTTTACGCCCATAATTTTAGCAACTCCTAAAAGCTGGTGCTAAAGAAAAAAACAGCCCATAAAAAGGAATGCAGCAACAATATAATGCATGATGGCAGGTGTGTGTATTATTACTGTAGCATATCTGCTCATTTTGCATCATAGATGCAGAACCCGTCTCCGATGCCTCTGGCAGACGCAATTCAGTTGCGTTTGATAGGTGTGTTTCTTCATTTTGATTGGCTGAATGGGTGCAAAAACTGCGCGCGCAAAAATTTTGCGCGAGACAGCACTGCGTCTGCAGGTGTGCGCGTACTGTTAGCGCGCGCAATTGATCGGCGGATGAAAAAAGCCGCGAGGATTGTAATTCCAGCGGTGATTTGAAAACTCTAAAGTTTACCACTTGGTGCAAAGATTTTAACTTTGCGCAAGGGTTTTTGCGCAAAGATTGTAATATAGCCCAGTGTATATATACTGTATATCGAATCACTGTTCTTTCAAGTCTATGTTCTCTGCATTCTGATGAGGCAGGGGATAGGTATACCATTATGCATTTATATATTTAACCTTTACACTTTCAATAGTTTAAATAAGTTTAAATATTTTTCACCACCCTTGACTTGAAGGCCTAGCAAGTGTTTGTTTAATTCAAATCAGCACTTTAGCATTTATCATTAATTGGAACATTTCAATCCACTGACATCTATGTTCATCCTCTGGGTTAATTAAGTTGGATTAAGCACACTATATTCTAGTACCCTGTAGTCAATGAGAGTTTCGTATACTGTTGATCTCTTATAATTATCTGGTGCCTCAAGTGTTGCTGATCTAATTAAGTTGTGTATGCATCATTCATTTTGGAATTTTGAACATAATTACAAAACCAGAAATCAACTTATATGTGGAGCCCACTCTTTGGAAACCTCAGGGGTGTTTCAAGATTTCATGTGCAAAACCCCACTCTTGCAATCTTAATTAACTCAGACTTTGCGTTCTTATCAACGATAGGTTAGAATGCCATATAATTTTTTTAATATATGTAGATTAATGAACAACACATCATCGTGACATTCATTTCTGTGCAGTTTTATCTCATTTTGTGCCAATCGAAGAGAATGTTTGCAAAACAAAGTCAGTATCGGTTTCCGCATTGCTTAGCAAAGAAAAAACTATTTGAAAGATTTATGAAGTTTGAGCCTGGTATAAAAGATGTCCCGAGGCTGCACTCAATCATATGCCACTAATGTTTCAGGGAAATAGACAGACTTTTCCATAGCAGGTTTGTCCTTCTTGTCACTGTATCAAGTAGCAGCTGCTGATTATAGCAAAACATCAATGTTTTTGCTGGCCATGAGCTCCCATCCATACCATTTTAGTATGGTCTTAGGACAATAAGTTATGGAATTCTCTTATACTGACTACAAGGGAAACGGGCATATATATAGCACCAGATGTTCAGATATGTATGGGAAAGAGAGACACATAAAAAAAATCAGGCATTGTGCATGTCCAAATCACTCTATTATTGATGATGTTTATACTTAAAAATGCTCACAACACCTTTTTGACTGAAATTGTTTTACAGGTTGGGCGTCCTTAACTTAAAACATTTGGAGTATTCTGGATTTCAGTAATACTCACCTTCCTGAATTATTTTGACTTAAAAATAATCTCCTGATTTCATAACTCTGCAAACTCACCCAACTATTTTGTGAAAGCACCTTTTTGCATTTATCAAAGCAGCATGTCTTTGTAAGTACTGTAAGGGCCCTATTACATTCTTCACGTAAAAACGCAAGCGCAATGCGTAAATCAACGCTGGCATTACAATCCTCGCGCATTTTTTCATCCGTCAAAAAAAAGTGCGAATAACGGACGCGCAAAAACGCGCGCAGCAACGTTGCGCGCAGAAATCAGTGTGCGGATTGTTTTTTTCATGCGATTCAGCCAATCAGAATTAAGAACTACAATTGTCTCACGTTAAGTTTCTGCGCCTGTCAAAGTCAATCTACGCATATATGCTGTATCAAAAACAAATGCATGCACAACTTCTCAAAATTATTGGTTTGGTATTTGTAGAATGTGTAACTATACTTTGCTTCGTATTTTTTTTTGGGCTGGTATATTTGGTTTCGGCCAGGTTGATAGAATTTGCCATTAACACCAGCTTTCAGGAGTTGCTAAATTTATGCGCGCAAAGGCTGTGTGTTACATACTGCGCATAAATTGAAATACCATCCGTGTACCAGTGCACAAACGCATTTGGCTCACAATGTTAAGTATAGGACGCGCGCAGTACAGTACGCTCGCACAGCGTTCGCGCAGGTTCACCCGCGGTAGAAGATTACGTACGTTTGTTGCGCTAACATTGTAATACGAAGTTCTGCGCAAAGGGTTTTGCCCCTTGTGTTAATGCGTTTTTGCGCGTACGCAAACGTTTGCGTGAAGATTGTAATAGGGTCCTAAGTCTATTCGTTTTGTACATCTTTAATTTTATCCCACTCTTTCTTGCAGAAAAGTTTAACTTTCTTCAAATTGCAAAGGGTTCGCCTGTGTAGGGCTGTTTTAGGCCATTCCACAGGCTCAACACTAAAAAATCTGTTAGCACATCTTGGATTGCACTCGCTTCCGCGTGCTTACTGTACTTTGCGCTCCCTTTACTTAACATGGGAAGCGCAAAGAGTAATTAATGTTAGGATTACAGAGTCCTAACACTAATTACCGCACTGCTCAGGCTCACTGAAAAGTTAAACATCGCTAGAAGCTGGTGCTAACTGATTGGCTTCTGCAGAATCAGTTAGCACCAGCTGAAAAATATCCCCCCCCCAAAAATCAGATATTCACCTCTCAATCTGCGGTGAGAACAGCGGCCCGATCCGCTGCTTCTGGCCGCAGGGAGCAGAGTGAGACTGGGGGGAAAATCCCCAGTCTCACTCCGTGAATCACTCCAAGTTCCTGCAGGCCAGCTGAACCGGCAGCACAAGCCTTCATGGAGTCTTAAGGATTCCAGGAGGGGATACTCACAGCTGTGTGTTAACATCCAGTGTTAGTATCCAGTGGCTAAGCGCTGCATTACGGGGCTGGCTGCTGAATCAGCGCCTGCCCTGTAATAGGGTGCTAAAATGGGGACGCTAAGGGAAAACCTGCAGGTGCAGGTTTTCACCTTAGCATCCCCCTTTTAGTGGGCACTATTTAATAGTTCCCTAAGGGTGTAGGTTTTTGTTGTCATTATAGATCGAATGTTTTACTTAAAATGTTCCCAACAAGAAACCATTGATTTTTTTTTTTCCTCTGGATTATTGTTTGGCGCAAGATCACATGTACAGGTAGGAAAGGCATCTCATTTACATCGTTGCCATTTCCTCCTTTGCATTTCAAAAACATGCAATTTGAAAATGGTTTGTAGACTTTTTTTATCCACTGTATTTCTTAGTGCCATAACCCCTTTAACAAAGAGTTAATAATATATACACATTTTCAATCCCTTCACTTTAGTTTGTATCAGTTGCTGTTCCCACTCCCACCTTAATTATGTTACATCACAAAAAAATAGTTTGCAAAAGCATGATGTATTCATCAATCTATCAAAAAGTGAAACACATTTTTTCTAAACTTTTTAACCATCTGTATTTTTAATGCATGTAAATGTCAACATAACTTTTGTTCAGTGTTCTTGAAATAAAAAAGTAACCTTTATTTACCATTTTGCCCAAATCCCTCTGTTTCAGCATTTACTCTACAGTTTATTTAATTATGTTACATCAAGCTCAGATTTTACACAAACTTCAGAATCAAGTCGATAAAAATCATTCAAGAAAGAACATTTCCTCAACACTAATGAGCACCCTAGAGTAGATCTCAACAAAGTATAATGGCGTAACATGCATTATGAACTACCTGGGATTATCTCTACAACCAAACAAAACAGCACTATGCTAGATACACTCAATAAAGTGATTCAACAGTTTAAAAGGAGAAGATTACATACCCGTTCCAGTGTCATGCAACTTTGAAAGTTTTATGTTGTTGGAACACAACGTAAGTTTCAAACAATCACAATAAATTCTCTTGTTCTTTTGTATCTCTTTTAGTAACAACTTTGATACATTTGATAATACTTGATGCCATGCTTTATGGATGGTCTGCCTGAAATGTAAAATGTGACTCTGGGGGAGGCGGAGCTTAGCTGTGCAGGAGTGAGGACATGTTCCCTTGGAGCTCCGATACCGGCAAGGAGAGAGCCAAAAAAGCCCCCAGGAGGGCAGTAAAGTCAGCAAGTGGAGACACTTGCTGACTTTACTGCCCTCCTGGGGGCTTTTTTGGCTCTGTCCTTGCCATACCTGTGTCCCAGAGGGTACAGAGCACCTGACCCAGGAGGTCTGTGGCGGTTGTTACCTTCCAGGGGTGGACTTTCTTGGCATCTCCACGCGGCCTGGTGGCCATCTTGAGGCCTAGGAGGGGAGAGGCCTTTGCGGTGTGGATCCAGCTTGTTCCCCGCGTGGGGAATTGGAGGAACCGAGACGCTCTCGCTCAGCCGGATTGTCGTGCCATTTGCTGTGAGATGGGCCCCCGTCCTCTGGGTGCCGCCTGCTGTCTGGAGGTATTCACCTTGGGTTCTGCAGCCTTACATCAAATGCTGCCTTCTTCTGCACCAGCCTCTGATGCGGATCTCTTGCCCATCACCTGGGGGAGTTGATGGAGTTGTTGACTGACTTCAAGGAGCAGTGGTACGCTGACCGGCTGGTAGACGGCATGTGCTGACGGACGGCTTGTCCCCTGTCGTGGTCCGGCGGGACTTCATGACGTTCTGATCTTCTGCCCGTCGGAAGTTTCTGTAGGCTAATGGCTGACCGTAGTCGATGGACTGTGGCGGCTGTGTTGTGTGCCCTGCTGCAGCGGAGACTCCGTTTCTAGATGGCCATTTTTCTGCTCAGTGGTGCCTCATGCTGCTGGACACTGGCTGAACCTTGGCCAAATATGCGTCCACCCCATACTTATGGATGACCCCTGCCTGGCCCTGTGTTTCTCTATTGTGCTCACCGAGTATGTTTTAGTGTCCTCTCACGTCCCCTTTTTCCAGCATGTGCTACTGATGACTGCTGACTAGTGATGGGCCGAACAGTTGAACAGCTGAAAAAGTTCGGATTCGAATGCAAACACGATTCAAACTCAATGCAAGTCAATGGGACTCGAACGTTTGATTTTAGAGTGCCCTCCAAGAGGGCATATATACAAGATATTTGCCATAAAAGTTGTATGGGGGTCCGGGTAGTGCCCTGGGGGAAAGGAAACAAGGACAAAAAGTTAAAAAAAAATAAGTTTTTAAAGGAACAGTGATTTTTCTATGAAATAAAGGTTAAGAATAAAAACGAAAAATTCCTTTAAATATCGTGCCTAGGAGGTCCCCATAACCTGCCCGTGAAGTGGCGGATTTGTAGGATGTATAGAAACATTTAAAAAGAAAAAAAATACATTTCAAATGACGGTAAATGGTTTTCCTTTAATCTATTCATAAACAACTGCTTGGGGGCGGCAGCCTGTATGAAAAGAGGAGACGTTTTAGAAGACGCAGAACAAGTTTAGTGATTTTTTGACTAAATTATGGTGAAACTTATGCAGGCTTTGGATGAAAGTAACAACCGGTGCATTAAAATTGCATGAGCATTAACATTTGCTGCGGCGTTCACCGCATATTTGTAACGATTCCCCAGGAGAGATCTGGTAGGATCCCTGGTAACAGACCTCTAACCCTCCGATCCTTAGGATGGTCGGGACTCGGGACCACTAAACCTAACCTCTAGCAGCCACACAGGCCAGGGAGACAGCACCAACAATATACACCACAGACTGAGATCAATATATGTTTGTACTGCGCTATAATACAGTATATGGCAGGATGGAAGCGCACCAGCAGTAACAAGCAGCAGAATATAAAAGACAGGGGCGCAGAGTGAGAGTAGTTGTTATAACAAAACCGGGTCAGCAAAGTTTAGGCACTTGTACTGCGCTACTGTATATGGTGAGAATCGGCGTACACCAGTTGCAACAGGAGGCAAACAGAACAGGCAGGGAGTACACAGAGAGAATAGTCAAATGGCAGACAAAGCCGGCAACAGACCGGGTCCTCAGGACAAGCTGGGTAAGTAACAAGTATACTTCTGAGAAGATACGCTATTAGTGTAGCGAGGAAGCCGGCTGCGCATTTTGCATCACTCCCTCTAAACTAATAGCGTATCTTCTCAGAAGCCTCACACAGCGCGCCGTTGTATGCAGCGTCTAACAGCGTGGGAGACGGGAGCTGCGCTTGTTGGTGGATCCAGGAATCAGGTGAGTAATAGAAAGAAAAGAAAAAAAAATTATTTTATGTTCCTTGGGACATTTAAAAATGTCCTCGGATTTTTTTTTTTCAGAAATGTGTCGCCTTACCTTAGCCTGGTGATCAGTCAGTGGAGGCTCCCTGGATCCTAGTTGTGGGGGGGGCCGCAGGTGCAGTGGCTCCCTCCCTGCGCCACCTCTCTGCCACATGCACCCAGCCGGCCTGTCCACACAGTCGCAGCTCTGTTATCCGGCGGCCTCATGCTCCTCAAGGGATCCTTGGGAGGCCCCGGCGGGATGCCCTCTACAGTGCCTGATTAGAGGGCCTCGTATGCCTGATGTTTTAGCAACAAGATTGTTTTATCCCATAGGCTTCAATGATAAAAATATTTCCATTTTAATTCAATATCTAATAAACCATTGCTTATAATATTCTGCAGTAAAGAGTCTCTTTATTTTTAGATATTTTAGGATTTTTAAAAAAAAATTAAATATTTTTTTTTTTCGAACTTTTTGTGAACGGCCTGAAATGTTCGAAGTTCGCCGAACGGGCGATATTCGAATTGAACTCATGTTCGAATCGAACCGAACGCCCATCCCTACTGCTGATCTCTTCTACCTTTTTATTTTTGTTTTATTTTCCCAACCTTATCCCCCTCTTTACTGTTTGATGTCTTTTTTGTTGCCATTCTGCACACCGGACGGCGCTGCAGACCCTTCCTTACTTCCAACCTCCTTTTTTTCGGCATCTTGGGGCTGCCGCGGGGTGCACCATTGTGGCAGCTTCCGCAACTCTGCCTGCCGTGCATGGCCCTCTGGCATTGTGACCTGTATACTTCCATGGCCTCCTACTGCTCCTCGGACTGGCAGGACTAAGCCAGGAAGGTCACGTTTTTGCCTTCTCCTTCCTTTCTCTGTATATTTTTTCTTTGGGTCGCAGTGCATTTCTTTGGTGTGTGTGTCCCCCTTTTTGTTCCAGATCACTCCCATGTTGGACCTGCCTTTGGGTGGGACCCATGCTGCGGACATTTATCTTTTTGTCATGTTTGTCTTTGATGACATTTCCCAATGGACCCCGGCCATAAAATGCAGACGCCGGCAAGAGTCTGAGATGTGCCAGTCGAAGACGTCCAGAGGGGCTGGAAGACCCCAACATCACAATACCCTTTCTCTTAAATTGTTCCTGCTGCCCACCGTGATTCTGCTCCGTTGCCCAATGTGCTCTTGTAGGGCCCCAGTATCTCCTTGATCTTCAGCCCTTCCTGTCCTGCCTACCTGGTGTCTCCTGTAAGTTCCTTCTGTACCTGTGTGTAGCACCCTTCCTGCCTTGCCCTTGTATTTCTGTCCTGTGTTCTATGTGATCTGTACTCAGTCCCTTTCCTGTCCTACAATCTCTCTCCGTATCCAGTAGCATCCATAGTCCCCATTCCTGCCTCGCCCCTAACTAGTGCTAACCTGTGTGTTTTCCAAATAAACCCCCCTTTATTTACCACATCTTCGCCTCCCGTGTGTGTCATTGCATCCTGGGCTCGTATCCTCGCCCCCCCCCCCTTGGTTTGCCAGAACCGTGACACTTGGCTTGTAATTAGAATTTAAGAAAGACTGTAGAATGATCTCCAGGCTATGCAAAAACTTAAAGACTCCCATGGTCCATCTTTTTTTAAAAGACTCTTCAAAATGCAAAGCAGCTAACAAAACACAGCTACATCTTTCAAGGGCTAATACTATGGTCTGTTAGTTTCTTCTTTTCGCTTTTGCTAATAAATTTCAACTCTTCTAAAAGGGAAAATGTTAATTTACATCCAGAGAGTAGAAGAAAACTTTGAAATGCAATGTCTCAGATGAGCAGAAATTACATTTAAGTATTTGCCAAAAGATATGAATAAGCAGGTGATGGTGATTGGTGATAAAGAGATTCATTACTTGTGTGATCTACTGACAATAAAATTGTTCTTTTAACACAAAAACGTTGCTGTTGCTTAGTCGATCACCTTTCCCTCAGTATATGCATCTACTGGTACGTCGAGAGATACTACCACTAAATATTTTAGAGGTAATGAAATATTTGCTACTGCAATGTTTTAATAAATGAAATATTACATCTAAAATTCCACCTTGGTTACTAAGCTGCAACAAACAATTTTCATATTGCAAGCTCTGCAATACACCGCCAAATTCAAAAACATTTACCCTACAAACCAATGCACAACAAAATTTACACACCTGTGTACCAAGGACCAAAAACCCTTCATTCATACCAGGGTCAAACCAAGGGCTCGATTTAATTCCATCAGCTGTTTATTACAAAAAAATATTCAGGGTTATTCAAAGAGATTCGAAAAGTCACCGCACGTTCGGTGACTTTTTGTTCTCTTCAATTCGGTTCCTTTTGCCGATCCCATTTCGGTGACCCTGCGGTGTATTCAGCAAGCACCACAGGGTCCCCGAATTGCAGGGAAAAGCTACCGCAAACCTGACGAAAACTAACCGCAAAACCTGCCGAATGCACGCCGAAAACCCTCAAAAACATCTGGATTAACCCGTCAAAGACGCCGGAAAAACCTGAGCAGGAGCCGATCAAACGCAGCGAAGCCGCCGGAAAAAGCCAACACCGCAGACAGAGGGAGGTGAATAAATTAGCAAAACAGTTTGTATGAACGTGAAAGTGAAAAGCTGTTTGCAAAGAAACTACTGAGCGAAAATGTCTGAAATTTGCATATGAGGTCCAGGGAATGATAATAAAAAGGGCTGTTACAGAAAAAATAAGTAAACTTAAAAAGATAAAAAAATCGGACTTTTAAAAAAAATTCTGAAAAATGCTTAAAATATCCTAAAAAATCTATAGATAAAGAGACTCTTTACTGCAGAATTTTATAATGAACGGTTTATTAGATATTGAATTAAAACAGGAATATTTTTAACATTGAAGCCTATAGGATTCTCCTGAATTAACTTGCCGAATTAAACCACCGAATGGCAGGGCATTTCGGGAACCTGTCACTGCTGGTTTTCGTTCTCTGAATAGCCGAAGCAGTGCATTTTCATGGGGATTTCACTGCCCTCGAACAGGCACCGAACAGGCACCGTAAGTGCAGGCAATTCGCCAGGATTTGGCAAATTGCCTGCTCTCTGGATAGCCGAATGGCCAGGAAAGGTAACCGAACGCTGATTTTCAGTGTTCGGTTACCTTTCTCAAGCAATTCGGATCTCTTTGGATAACCCTGATTGTCTGCTGGCGGTCAAAGTTTTTTTTTTCAGAACTTCGACTGATTCCATCGAAAAATTCAGCAGGAACCAATATTAGAAAGATGCCGCTGGTGCAATAAAAAGTGGACTGGTGAAACTGCCAAATTTTTTTTATCTGCTCCCAGCATCACACAGATTTGTGTCTTTAAGCATGACTGTTACAAATATCTGAGGTTTAAAATAAGATTTCAGTCGCATTTCCTCTATTTCCCTGACTAAAAATCCATTTATCAACGCCTTTCAGCACTTCTAATTTTTCAGAAATCTATTTACCGATAAATTCAAATTGAATCAATAAAGATGATATTTCCATTGAAAAGTATAACTGTGGAAGCCGATATTCGATCCAAAATTCATCTTGCTGAAGTTGGTGGCTCTGGTATTGTAGGTGTGTTGTTTAGGACCTGGGTTTGAGGGGCTGTTATCACAAGTCTGACTTCTAATTTTTCTTTTCTTTTTCATGACTACTGATTCATCAAACTGCCTTATGCACACTTCCTGAGAATTTACATTTACCTTTATCAGCATCTAAATGCAGATTTGACTTGAGATTGGGTACCGTGAGTACTTTATATTATCTTTTTTCTAATATTTACTATGGATGGCATACTGTGGACTGGATATATCTCTTCTTTTGCAAGCTGGGCTGGATGGTGACATGCTACCTGCTTACCTGCTTACTACTGTACATATCTCAAAGTTTTATTTTGTCTAGAAATATTCAGCCACTATGTTATCATTTTGTTAAACAATACTAGTATTATGTGCCTTTTGTGATTGTTACACACACTTTACATTTGCATTATATTACTGTTATGTCTAAGGCTAGGGTCAGACTAATGCATTTTTCGGTTGTCCGTGAAAAAGTGCGTTCGAACGAATGGACGTATTTTTTCACGGAATACGTGATAGCGGTCATACGATGTGCATTTTCGTCTGTGATTTTGTACGGATCATCAATAAAACACTTTTTGTGTCTGGACGTTATGTTGGCCGGACATTAGCAGTGTCTGACCTCTCCTAATCACGCACACACTCCGCTAGCGGACGCAGCGCACTCTGTACATCAGTACTAGCGGTTTGACGTTCTCGAAAAAATGCGTTCGTTTGCCACTTGCGTTGCGCGGCCGGACTTTCATGCGGCCGTTCTTCGTATGCTGCCTGGCATTGGACGTCATTTGCTGCTAGCACGGCCGTGATTAAGTGCGGCTAAACGCACGTTAATACTGCGCTCGTCTGACCCTAGCCTAATATGACTAAAACTCAAACAAACAAATTAAAATATACAATTGTTAATAAAAGATCAATATAACGAAAGCAAAAATCTGATGTAATTTATGTAACATCTACAGTTGCTGCGCATTAAATTTCAACTGGTGAAATGCTATATAGCTTGAAAAGCTTCTTTCGAGTTTTATTGCACAACAACTGAAGAGATATATTTCGACTAACCCTAATATATAACACAATCACATCCTGCATTTGAAACACTGCGGTTTTGTTTTACACTCTGTCGCATATTAGTTTTAATAGGATACCACAATGTTTCAGAAAGCAGGCAGCATTCCAATGATTTAATTAGAGAACATTAAAATAGATACCACTTTGCTTTTTGCATTAGAGCAAAATTTTGATAAGCCTAGCCCCACTGAGATTTTATATTACTTTTTCGAAAATTAGTTCTTAAATATCATTACATTCTGTGTTTTGAAGTTTTATATCCTTTTTAGTGGTTCTTAGTTTTCTAAATTAATAGACTTTCCCAGCTCTACAAAACATTTTTCAATACCAAAGCCATCATTTTGAAAATTCGAGCACCATCTACATTAATAACAAATGAAAATGGAAGACTTTTAAGTTTACTGAGCTCAATATATTATTGCACGGGAATATTATCAACAGCACATTTGCTCCGAAATGTGAAACTCATCTTAAAACTGCAGGTTTATTCTGAGGAAGCAATCAACTGTTCTCAGGCCACAGATAACATTCCTCATATTTTGCTATTTTCTCTAATTAAAGTTGTTGGTTAGAAATCGTTCTGAGTGAGGTGCACTGAAATATGACTTTTAAATGAGCCTTTGCATTAGAATAGACGTGGTTTCTTTACAGGTTACAAATAGAGTGAAGTTAAACGATAATTTGCTAAATAACTAGATTCAGAGGGTTAGCTTTCGAAATCATTCGAAACGTGTTTGTATACTATTGCCCAAAAATGCATTTCATGTTTCAACTTGAGAAAAACAGAATGAATATTATATCTATAGCAGAGAATAAGATCTAGACTGCACAGTTTCTTAACTCAAGTTCCTTCTAACAGCATGTTATCCAATCAGGGGTTAAGTCATGCTGGAACATGTGGGAATGTAGTTCCTCCACCATTTTCTCATAAGGAATTGAGTTCCCTTATTGCCCACACACTGAGTAAGTTTTATTAGGTTCAGATATGTTTCCTTATTAAGTGACCAGAAAGGTATGATATTAATTCGTGTCAGAAGAGTTTCCTAAAAACCAGCTTATCTTTATGTTTAAACATTGATATCAAATTTGCATGTGGAGTGATGATGTTGGTGCGACATATCAATGATTAATAGAGGAGCAGAAATATTGGAGTTCCTACCCTTATTTTTTCAGGACTAGACTTCCGTATCCAACCATTATAAAACTTATGAACAACTGTCATCATTGAACCTCTTAGCTGCGGATGATGCGTGGTGAATATCGGGGGGCCTCCCCACTATATGCGGAGGAAGTTCCCCACACGTCGGGCAGTATTACAATGTTGTTGCTAACTTAACCAGAGCTGTTGTAAACTGAAAACCTCCATAGGCTATAATGGCTCTGGTAAGTTTACAATAGCTCTGGTTAAGTTAGCACTAACTATGTTATATGGCCCGTCATGGGGTTCTGCAGCCAAGTGGGAACCTACTTATCTATCCAGTTGGGGTCCCGCGGTGGTCTGCCTTTTTAGTCCGTTCCATGGGACCCCTGTCGGTACACTGTAGTCAAAGCGCCGGTGTGCGATGATGTCTTTTTTTAGGTGCCCCCGGCAGAGCCAGGATAGTACATGAATGAAGGGGGGTCCTTTGGACCCCTCTATGTCCCCAATGGTAAGGAGAATAGCTACAAGTGAGCACTAAACAGTCAAAATGCGTTCAGCACACGGGTGAAACGGCTCAGCAGCGAAGGTGTTACATTTATAAAAAGACGGTTAGCCAGTTTTACTCCATTTGTATCTCTGCTCCATGGAGTGAGTTATCTCCACTTAATTTTATAAGAAAAACAAGGGGACCAGGCACTTCCCCTACAAGAGCACAGGCAGTTTATCGCACAGAGCACATGATTTTGACTTGTATAACAGCCTTTCTCAAGCTGAGAAAGTCTGTTGTACCAGCTGAAACATTGAGCTTTGTGTGAATAAAGTGTCTGGTCCCCTAGTTTTTTTTATACTGCTGTGTGGAGTTTACTGCTTTAGGAACTACAGTTACAGTTATTGTAGATCTGCACAAACGACGATGGAGTCACCGGGTAAGCTTTATGAAGAACTGCTTTATTCTCATGACATTCTTTGTGTGACAGCCTCTGCTTCCTGTTTCTTCTAAGACCCTTACACTTCCTGTCTCCACCCCATGTCTCCACACAGTTATGTATATATGCAACACACATATTCTACATCTTTCCCCTTTTAAAGAAAACATATATATAACATGCATGAAACTAGACCAGAGTGCAGCATAACAATGAACCGTAAAAACAAGTAACATAAAACACGAAATACTGTATGAAATCAGTATGTGATAAAGTCGTTAAACTTTGGGTTAGGTTTGCACACTCTCCCCGATCGAGTAACAAGTTACAACCAGTGGGGTTTCTGAATCTGAAACCTGCTGCCTGAAATCGTCATTATCTTGTAATGGTGCATTACATTTATCGTTTGGAGTGTCATTTGGCACTGTAGCAGATGGCCGTGCTTGGGGTTCTGAAAAGACCATAGGAGCAAATGAGACAGAGATGGGACTGTATGATTCAGGGACTTGTAGGAGGTGACGGTGGTTTCTTACATAGGTCCTACCATCAGAGTGGACAACATAGCTGTTGGGTTGGCAGGCCTTTCCATGAACCGTAGCCTGTTTGTCAAACCCACGGGAACTCTCCATCCGTACCACCTGCCCTGGCTCCAGAGGTGAAAGACGCCTGGCAGACTTGTCATGGCTTATCTTCCCTTTCGTTCGCAGCCGAAATAAAGCAGCCTGAACATCAGTTTCAACTTTAGGCAGTAGCTGTGTCGCGACCACAGGGATCAAAGTCCTGGTGCAACGTGACAATAAACGTTGTGCCGGATAAGGCATTCCATTCCGTGGTGTGTTGAGGAAGTTGAGTAGTGCTGCATAAATGTAAGAACCATCACAGTCACATTTTTCTAGGAGCTGCTTGGCCGACCGAACACCACGCTCTGCTAGACCATTCGATCTCGGGTAGTGGGGACTGCTTGTGACATGGTGGAAATCCCACTGGTGGGCAAAGGTCCTGAATTCCCTACTTGAAAATGATGGCGCATTGTCAGTCATCAATTGTTGGGGAATGCCATGTGTAGAAAAGTGCTGCTTCAATGTTGTGACTACAGTGGTGCTGGAAAGGTTTGGAAGAACGTCAAACTCCCACCAGCCAGAGTACGAATTAGGGATGAGCCGAACACCCCCCGAGTTCGGTTCGGGCCCAAACCCGAACTTTCCATATGTTCGGATCCGAACCCGAACCCAAACCCGAACCCGAACTCGAACTCAATGCAAGTCAATGGGGCTGAAAATTTGGTTTTTAGAGTGCCCTCCAAGAGTGCATATATGCTAGATATTTGCCATAAAAGGTGTATGGGGGTCCGGGTAGTGCCCTGGGGGACAGGAAACAAGGACAAAAAGTAAAAAAAAAACGTTTTTAAAGGGACAGTGAGTTTTCCATGAAATAAGGGTTAAAAATAAAAACTAAAAATTCCTTCAAATATCGTGCCTAGGAGGTCCCCATAACCTGCCTGTGAAGTACCGGCTGGGTGGAGTAGAGGTAATGTCACAGCTCTGCGTGGAGAGAGCCTGTGGAGTCATGGGTTTGATCCCAGTGAGCAACCACTCCAGTAAGTGTCCTTGGCAAGACACCTAACGGTACATACTCGCCACCCAGGACATACTTGAAAATGAGAGAAATCTCAATGTATGCTTCCTGGTAAAATCCTTTCTCAAAAAAAAAGTGGCGGATTTCTAGGATGTATAGAAACACTTAAAAACAAAACAATGACATTTCAAATGACGGTAAATGCTTTTCCTTTAATCTATCCATAAACAACTGCATGGGGCGGCAGTCTGTATGAAAAGAGGAGACATTTTCGGACACGCAGAAAAAGTTTACAGATTTTTTGGTGGTGAAAAGCAGGAGAATGGAAAATTCTAGACCAAATAGTCGATTTGGAAAGTGAGATAAATGGGAGAATTTTTCTGGTTTGGCTATTTTGACCTAGAATTTTCTCTTCAGTCATTCTCCTGAGTTTCACCTTTCTCTGAATAATCCAGTTTAGAACTGGATGTGGCTTGCACAGCTCTAAACAGTGGTTTATACAAGGAAACGTGCTTGGATCACCCCCTAGTTTGGCTTTGGGGGTACTTTTTTTAAATGATTACAGGTTTTCTAATCCTCTGGAAACCCTGAAAAAAAGTGTTCACAAGATTCGCATATAGGCTCTTCAAGATCCAAAAGGAAGTTTATGCTTTCAATAAGCAGGACCATGTTTTATCAACAAAGTGACACTGTTCGTGGATCAACCAACAAAACACCGATAGAATCCTTTCTACATTATTGAGTTTGCAGACTTCTACCAGTGGAAGACTTATTGACTACCCAGGACTCTGAAGGGATACCAAGGCCTCAAGATAAGCTAACTACTGAGGGCCATTGGTACTCAACCATTGGAGGACCTGTGGACTACCTAGGATCCTGAAGGGATACCAAGACTACAAGACGAGACAACCACTGAGGGCTATCGGGTGAGCCGTGTGAAACACCCGCAGGCGAGGTGATCGAGCCTAACGAGGCTCTGGAAAGTGAATACTCCGACGAACTATGAATTGTCCAAGACAGTAAAATATTTACCCTATGTTATAACGTATATCTTTTTCTCTATACGGAAGAGATTCCCTTTATACCATGGACGCGGGAGCGCCAAGCACCGGTTCTCTGTCTTTTTTGTTGTATTTGGTGTGGTTTGGGACTGCACTTTTGGTGCTCTGGGCGACGGGGTTCACGTTTCATTTTGCTCTGAGTGTCTGTTCTCCACATTTTTCCACTGTAAGAGCAGGAGAATGACTGGAGAATGGAAAATTCTAGGTCAAAATAGCCAAACAAGAAAAATTCTCCCATTTAGGCTAGGGTCAGACTATTTTTAACGTGCGTTTAGATGCACTTAATCACGGCCGCACTAGCAGCAAATGACGGGCAATGACGGCCAATATACGAAGTACGGTCGCACGAAAGTCCATCCACCACGCCTCCAGAAAGCAGCTTGTATGAGGTCTGTCTGCTCCACCACCACCACCTCTTCCTCCTCCTCCTCCTTCTCTGTCTCTGGCGAAGTGGCAGTTAAACCGACGCCTGACAGGGTCTACGCAATGGCTCAAGCAAAAAGATGCCATACTGTGCTTGAGCTGGTTTGTTTAGGCGACAGGAGCCACACCGGGTCAGAAATTTTGTCAGCTCTGCAGGGGCAGGTACAGAGATGGTTAACACCACGCCAGCTTGAGCTGGGAATGATCGTCTGCGATAATGGCAGCAACCTTCTCTCCACCCTACGCAAGGGTAAATTGACGCATGTACCATGCCTAGCACACGTCCTAAATCTGGTGGTACAGTGTTTCCTAACCAAGTACCCAGGGCTGCCAGAGCTTCTCATCCAGGCCAGAAAAGTCTGCAGCCACTTCAGATGGTCATTCCCAGCAAGTGTTCACCTGGCAGAAATTCAAAGAGAGTTCCACCTTCCCACAAACCGTCTGATCTGTGACATGCCCACCAGGTGGAACTCGACATTAGCAATGCTGCAGCGTCTGCACAAGCAGCAGAGGGCCATCAACGAGTACCTGTGTGAGTATGGCACAAGGACAGGTTCAGGTCAACTTGGTTTCTCCCCCCCCCGCAGTGGCTGATGATCAAGGATGCATGCACTGTACTGTCACCATTTGAGGAGGCAACGAGGATGGTGAGCAGGGACAGTGCATGCATCAGTGACACAATTCCTTTAGTGTTCCTGCTGGAGCACACTCTGCGGGGAATTATAGATGTGGCTCTAGAGGCAGAGCAGCGGGAGGAAGAGGAGGCCTTCCCTAGCTATCAAGGCCCCAGTCTTTCCGCAGACAGCATTCCAGCGGATCCTACTCAGATCAGACAGGAGGAGGATGAGGAGGAATATTTAAGTAGTGGGAGCATTGAAGGTGGGGATTCCTCAAGGGAGGGTTTTGTGTGGCCAGAAACAGAAGGGCTAGTGCGTGGCTGGGAGGAGGTGAGGAGATGATATGGTCATCCTCATTGACCAGGAAGACTCGGAAGCTAATGCCACCTCCAACCTATGCTGCATGGGCTCCCTAATGATGCAAAGCCTGCTAAAGGATCCCAGGATTCGTGCTATCAAGGAGAGGGATCATTACTGGTTGGAAACCCTTCTTAATCCACGATACAAGGGGAAAGTTGCAGAGCTCATCGTGCCCGCACAGAGGGAGCACAGGATGAAAAAAACTTGAGGACGCTCTAAAGCGACACTTGTGTAACACCTTTCCAGGCACTGGTAGATTACCAAGTGCTGACACACGTGCTTCTGAGGCTGCGGGTGATCATAGGAATAGTGGTGAAGGCCAGGGCCGCTTGACTGATGCTTTTTTAAATTTTTTTAGTCCTCGATGCCCAGAGACGTCAAATGTAGGCACCCATTGCCAGCGTCTTCACCATATGGTGCAGGACTACCTAGGGGCAAGGGCAGACCTGGATACCTTTCCAGCAGATGATCCACTGGCTTACTGGGTGTTGAGATTGGATCACTGGCCAGAATTTAGCCAATATGCTATGCAGCTACTAGGTTGCCCTTCATCTAGCGTGCTTTCCGAAAGGACGTTCAGTGCCGCTGGAGGTTTTGTCACAGACAAAAGAGTGCGTCTGTCCACAGACTCTGTAGACCGGCTGACATTTATAAAAATGAATCAGTCCTGGATCAGCAGCTATCAATCCCCTGATGCCGAAGTAACGGAATAGATCGGGTATGTCTTCTGCATGCACAAAACCTCCAGCACTGAACTCTTCCACAATACCACAAAAGGGTTACGGTGTGAATGCACTTGCTGCCATGAACGGCACAATATTTGGCTGCACTGACGCCTGTGCCAGATTTATATCATTTTAATTTTTTGAACAGCAGGGTCCAACCCTGCACTCTTCCACAATACCACAGAGGGGTTACTGTATGATGATACTTGCTGGCCTGGCACCAAAGGCACAATATCTGGGTGCACTGACGCCCATTACCAGATCAAAAACTTTTCAATATAGGACCACATGGTCCACCCCTGCACTCTTCCACAATACCACAGAGAGGTTACTGTATGATGATACTTGCTGGCCTGGCATTAAAGGCACAATATCTGGGTGCACTGACGCCTTGACCAGAATCATATCTTTTCAATATAGGACCACATGGTCCACCCCTGCATTCTTCCACAATACCACAGAGGGGTTACTGTATGATGATACTTGCTGGCCTGGCATTAAAGGTACAATATCTGGGTGCACTGACGCCCATTACCAGATCAAAAACTTTTCAATATAGGACCGCAAGGTCCACCCCTGCATTCTTCCACAATACCACAGAGGGGTTACTGTATGATGATACTTGCTGGCCTGGCATTAAAGGCACAATATCTGGGTGCACTGACGCCTTGACCAGAATCATATCTTTTCAATATAGGACCACATGGTCCACCCCTGCATTCTTCCACAATACCACAGAGGGGTTACTGTATGATAGTACTTGCAGGCCTGGCACCAAAAGCACAATATTTGGGTGCACTGCCACTGACGCCTGTATCAGATTCATATCCTCAGAGGGGTTACGGTGTGACGGCACTGTTGGGGACGCTAAAGGACCAATTTTAAAGCACCTATTGTTACTTTCATCCAAAGCCTACATTTATTTCACAATAATTTAGCCAAAAAAATATAAATTGGGATTTTTTTAACATTGAAATCTATAGGCAAATCCTATAAGTTGCAATGTTAAAGAAATCCCTGTTTTTATTACTTTGAAATCAATTTGATCCATTTTGTTTTCCGTTTTGTCTCATTTTCATTCCATTCTTTTTCATTTTGGAACATTTTGTTCCGTTTTGGGTCATTTTCGTTCCATTTTTGTCACTTTGGATCTTTTGCGAATCGACTTCCCTTCCAACATAACGATTACTCGTTTTCATTTTGCTACCTCGGATGAAAACTAAAAATATGATGATACGAAATGCACATGTCTAGTGTATGTTATAGGTAGATTTTCTGGCCACTTAAAGGACCGACAGTGTAGTATAGCTTGTCTGCAGGGATCGGACATTATGGGCACTATTACATTCCTAACGCAAACGTCAACGCTCACTTGCATGAGCATTAACGTTTGCTGCGGTATTTACCGCACGCATATTACAATCCAAACGCAAACGGGTTATAAAACCCATTTGCATTTGGTACCCTGCGCTCCTCTGCGCGAGGTTACTGTACTTTGCGCTTCCTATACTTAACATGGTGAGCGCAAAGTGTTGATCAGTGCTGGTATTACAATGTCCCAGCGCTGATTAACGTCCGGCTCTGGTTAACGCAAAGTTAACCAGAGCCAGGACTTGGTGTTAACGGATTCCGCTTCTGCAGAATCCGTTAACACCAGCTTTAAAAATTAAAAAAAAAAACACATACTCACCCTCTGTCCCGCGGCGAGGACTGTGGCTCCGATCGCCTCCTCCGGCCGGTGGGAGCAGGGAAAGACTGGGGGAAAAAGTCCCCCCAGTCTGTCCCTGCGTATCACTATGCCGACCGGCCGGATCTCACGAGGCGAGATCTGGCTGGTCACATGCCCGGCAGAGAGGAACTCAATGGAGTCCTATGGAATCCAGCAAGTGGATGCTCGCAGCTGCGCTCACCGATGCCGCGAGCATCCAAGATTTTACGCTCGATAACAATGCAGGTAGCATTTTTTGCGCCTGCATTGTAATCCAGCGTTAAAACGCAGGCGCAAGGGGGAAAACTGCGGGCGCAGTTTTTTCTCCCTTGCGCCTGCGTTTTAACGCTAAGAGTGTAATAGAGCCCTATATATCTAGGAGGTATGTGACACCAGGTCTCATCCCCTATGACAATGGTTCTGAGATAAGATGGATCCTGGTCACACATGGTAATGAAATCTCTAGAGGTTTCTATCTGTTTTGCTTTCTGTTCATCTGTCAGATTGTACGGCACAAACCGGGAACAGATCTTCCACTTACCCAAATCTTCACGGGCGATGTTGCCCACCATGTCCTTGCTAGCGTCTACTTCCTCCACCATCAATCGTAGAGTCAGTTGCTGATCTCATGCCAGCATTTGTCGCACTCGCCTGATCATGTATGTGGTTCTGCTTGTCGACAGTCGACCTGAACGAGGCTCATACTCCGCCGTTTCCTTCCAGTCGCGAAAGCATTTGAATCAGACGTAAATAAATTTTCTGCTCATGGCATCCGTCTCGTACACTTGCACAAACATTACATGCGTCTCAGTTTTCCCCAAATTGTAGCAGTCCAGGGGCAGGGAGCAGTCCAAATTGCTCCAGTCAGGGGCGGATCCAGGGGGCAACGGGGCAATTGCCCCCCAGCAGTGCAGTTGCCAGGTTGACGTCCAAAATAATTCAAATCACGATGAGTGCAGTGAATGCAGACATCGCGATTTGCAGAGGCAGAGGCACACACTGCGCAGAGGCGAACACGTGACTGCTCGTCACATGGCCTCCACAGGGCACCTGGATTGCATGTGGGGGTGGGCCTCTCTCCTGCAAGGGGACCCTGGAGGGATTCTCAAACAGGCAGAGGCCCAGGAACGTTTACAATGCCCTTTTTTCCTGTGTCGGGCTGCGGGGATATATGGCCCCTCTAGAACCTGGCACAATGTAATTTAGCATCCCTGAGATCTCCTTCATCTCCAGGGACGATCCGTTGCTTCAGCAGTTCCCCCTCCCCTCCCCCCTCCTTGCTGTCTGTCAGTGGCCAGGAAAAAGCAGGAGTGCAGAGCTAACAGCCAGGAGCAGGTATGGACAGAGGGGGTTATTCAGAGAGCACCAAAATGTCACTGACATTTTGGTGCTCTGTCGTTTGGTGCACTTCAATGATTTCAATGCAACGATCCTGTGGTGTGTTCAGCATTCACTGCAGGGTCCACGAAGTGCACCGAACGCTGAACCACTGAATGCTGAGCTGGCACAGCCGAACGCTGAACCCCGAACGCTGAACCGCCGAAGTCCATCACCTGACAAAAATCTCGGCCGCCGAAAGCTGAGCCGCCGAACGCTGAACTGCCGAAGTCCATCAGCCAACAAAAATCTCCGAGCCGTCGAACACAGCCGACGATCCGTCGAAAGGGAGCTAAACGCCGCCGAACTGGTAAGAAAGAAAATAAACTCTGCACTCTGCTATTCTTCAAAAGGTGTTTAAATCAGCTGCAGAGCTGACACTCTGTATAGCAGGACTGTCAGCTCTGCAGCCATCAAACCTGTTAGTCCTGCTATACCTAGAGTGTCAGCTCTGCAGCTGATTCTCAGCTCTGCAGCTACCAGGTCTGATGGCTGCAGAGCTGAGAATCAGTTGCAGAGCTGACACTCTGTATAGCAGGACTGATTGGGTATAGCAAGACTAACAGGTTTGATGTCTGCAGAGCTGACAATCAGTCCGGCTATACAGACTGTCAGCTCTGCAACTGATTCTCAGCTCTGCAGCCATCAGACCTGGTAACTGCAGAGCTGAGAATCAGCTACAGAGCTGACACTCTGTATAGCAGGACTGATTCTCAGCACTGCAGCCATCAGACATGGTAGCTACAGAGCTGGCACTCTAACAGGACTAACAGGTCTGATGGCTGCAGAGCTGACATTCAGTCTTGCTATACCAAGTGTTAGCTCTGCAGCTACCAGGTCTGATGGCTGCAGAGCTGAGAATCAGCTGCAGAGCTGACACTCTGGGTATAGCAGGACTAACAGGTTTGATGTCTGCAGAACTGACAATCAGTCCTGCTATACAGAGTGTCAGCTCTGCAGCTAACAGGTCTGATGGCTGCAGAGCTGACATTCAGCTGCAGAGCTGACACTCTGTATAGTAGGACTGATTACATTACTCATTGCACCACATTACCTCATAACTCTTGGATTTTGGAATCTTATTTATTTATGCTTATTTAAGTTTTTTCAGTGATATCATTTAGTGGTGAAAATGTAGTGCCACCCCAGTTATAATTGTGGTATCTTATGTGCCCCCTATATATTGTTCCTAGAGTAGCCACTGGTTATATGGCTGTGTATGGGCATCAGTGGGTGTCTGTACCTGCAGTCTGTTATTGCTGGCAGTTCTTGATTCCAAGTGACAGAGCATGTGCCAGAGCGCAGGATATTGCTGTACAGTGTCAGTCAGCTGTCACCTGAGCCACATGAGGACAGACCCAGTGCAATGTTCTGGGGAGAGTGAGTGTGTCGAGCACAGCCTGCGATTAGGCGCGACTTTGCCCGTCACTGCGAACCCAACACCAGCTCTTTGCCAAAACTGGTAGAATGCCCCCCCCCCGAAACCTGTGTCTGGATCCGCCCCTGGCTCCAGTGCACTGTGACCCTTCCTCTCACACTGACTTTGTTCGACTGACCGCAACGGGTTTACCCTGACGGTCACGTGTACTCCATGCTAGGTGGTGCTTCTCAACATGTCTCTGGATAGTCATGTGCATGCATGCACACCTGGGCCATGTTGCCATTGAGATATTGGACCATTCACTAAACACACCTAGACACACCTCATATGTGTATACTGTTCGTCATACTGCCATCTCATTCAAATGAATAATATCACTTGTCAGGACTGTTTTGTGTAAAGTGATATTCTTCAAACCTTGTTATGAAAGATGACTTTGGATGAAGTATGGTTTTGAAACCAACAACAGACATAACTGGTTATTCTTATTACACACTTTCCTGTTTGTCTCAGGGGAATTATAGACACCAGGAAACAAACAGTATTAGTGTAGTGTAACTTATTAAATCAGCTTCAATATTATTTATTACTATAACTTAAAATAAAAATATATTTTTTATAATTTTTTAATCTCGAGAATGTTACTAATTGACTTTGTAAATTCACAACAGGAATTGCATTTTGGGTTAAACATGAGATTTTCTTGAAATATATATATCTGTCATTCAATAATTTGAAATTACTGTTTGTAAAATGTATGCCAAATTACAAAGATTTAGCAAAACTGTGACCAGGCAGTTTAAAATATTATATTAAATGTGTCGTCTGCATGTTCATTGTTTTCATTTTTTGAATTGCGAATTAAAACTAAAATAAGAGTCATTTCATTTCCCAAAGCTGGGGTCACTTCAAAAGATAAGTGCACAATCTCCCCTTTATGACCAGGAATCCAATTAGTTAGATAAGAAAAAAGCCCACATTGAAACCATAGCAACAGCTGAACAAAAGGAAGGAAAAGATTGCTACATTTTCTCTTTCTGGCTCAAATTGGGAGTGTTACAAATATTAAATACCTTTTACGTTATTATGGTCTTGCGCTACAAGACACTATCAAGGTAATTCAAAGAGATTTGAAAAGTCACCGCACATTCGGTGACTTTTCGTTCTCTTCAATTCGGTTCCTTTTGCCGATCCCATTTCGATGACCCTGCGGTGTATTCAGCAAGCACCACAGGGTCCCCGAATTGCAGGGAAAAGCTACCGCAAACCCGACGAAAACGAACCGCAAAACCCACCAAATGCACGCCGAAACCCCCCAAAAACATCTGGATTAACCCGTCGAAAAACCTGAGCAGGAGCCGATCACCCGCAGCGAAGCAGCCGAGACCACAGACGAGGCAGTGAATAAATTAGCAAAACAGTTTGTGTGAATGTGTGAAAAGTGAAACGCTGTTTGCAAAGAAACTACTGAGCAAAAATGTCTGAAATTTGCATATGAGGTCCAATGAATGATAATAAAAAGAGCTGTTACAAAAAAATAAGTAAATTTAAAAAAAATCAAAAAAAATCGGACTTTTAAAAACAACAAATTTCAGAAAAATGCTTAAAATATCCTAAAAAATCAATAAATAAAGAGACTCTTTACTGCAGAATTTTATAATGAACGGTTTATTAGATATTGAATTAAAACGGGAATATTTTTAACATTGAAGCCTATGGGATTCGCCTAAATAAACCTGCCGCATGAAACCACCGAATGGCAGGGCATTTCGGGAACCTTTCACTGCTGGTTTGTGTTCTCTGAATAGCCGAAGCAGTGCTTTTTCATGGGGATTTCACTGCCCTCGAACAGGCACCGAACAGGCACCGTATGTTCAGGTATTTCGCTAGGATTTGGCGAATTGCCTGCTCTCTGGATAGCCGAATGGCCAGGAAAGGTAACCGAACGCTGATTTTCAGTGTTCGGTTACCTTTCTCAAGCAATTCGATCTCTTTGAATAACCCTGTATAACTTTGATTTATTTATTTTTTCAGTAGTGCTACTCTTACAGGGTTATTATAATAACCCTGTAAGAGTAGCACTACTGAAAAAAAAATTTTTTTTTGATTATTTTTAAGTTTACTTATTTTTCTGTAACAGCCCTTTTTATTATCATTCATTGGACCTCATATGCAAATGAGGGAGGGCGGAGCTAGCTGAGGAAGCGAGCGGCTGCATGTTGAAGGAGCTCCGTGATAAACACGGTTTTTAAAGTTATTTCCGCCGCTTGCTCGCACTTGAGAAACGCTCTACGGTCTCTGGGGGCACTGGGGGACTTGGTCAGTTTGCCTTACCCCCGAAATTGACGCTCCGGAGTGGATTAACCCCCGCAGCACAATCGGGGCCTAGTACTAGCGGCCATTTTAGAAGCCTGGAAGGAGATTTCTGAGACCTTTTACCGCTCTTCTTCTTTGTGCCTGCGCTTTTGGTGACATGCCCACCGGTCGCTCACAGAAGCTGGGGTCCAGACAGAGGGACATTCGGGACTCCATGAGAGGTGGGTCCACTTCGAAGGGAGATGCGATCTCCTCCTCCCTCCCCCCGGGCTATGACTTTTCGGAAGATGAAGAGGACCCCTGGCACTCGGGTGGTAGCTCTGCGATGACCTGGATCTCCCCACAATCTCGGACACCAGACTCCCAACCACTATCTGCAGCAGCAAAAAAAAGGGCGCAAGAGAAACGAAAAGCAGCGCTGACGGCGTCTTTGAGTGCCTCACTTACTGCTGGTGGCCTCTCTGACAGGGATTCGGCTGAGGAACCCCAGCTTTTAGCCAGCAGTAGTGTGGCTTCATTACGACAGGACGTTTTGAGACCGGGTGCCCAACCGCAACAAACGAGAGCGACCTCACTCGAAACCCGTATGACACAGCCTGAGGAAAGTCGGCAGGAGGAGGATGATGATCTTCCTCTTACGAAAAGAGACCTTCGGAGGATCCTGGACGAACTCCGGGAGATCCGGGGGGTGTGGAAACCTGAAGTGGCGGCGGTTCGGGAGGAGGTTGCAACAATCCGTGCGCAGGTGACAGCAGTGCAGGCGACGACTTCTACAGTGCTATCGGAACATACTCACCTGTTGGGACAGGTCGCTGGTCTGAGATCCCAGGTCGAGCTTTTGTCCCGCTCTGTGGAGATGCTGGAAACAAGACACCGCCGTCGTAACGTCAGGGTCAGAGGCATCCCGGACTCTGTGTCGTCGGATGAACTCCCAGCTTATGTGTCTCGTTTGGCCCTTCGGATGGCGGGACTCCCTCCTGACAAGCCAGATGTGATCGGATCGGTATTCAGGGTTCGGAAACCTGCGGAGCTTTCAAAGGGAACACCCCGTGATGTCGTGGTGGCCTTTCGTGACGTAGCATTTAAGGTCAAGCTTATGTCTGCTCCTGGCGCAAGAGATCCAGTGAAATTTGAGGGCTCCACATTGGCTTTGTATCACGATCTTCCATTCCAGACTCTGCTTGCTCGCAGGCGTTCCGTCCTGTGACTGCGGTTCTTCGTCGGAGGGGGATCCGTTATCGTGGGGCTTGGCGGAGCATTGGTGGTGACACATAATAATGTCCCCTACACCATCACTGATCCTGAAACCGCCTGGTCCGACCTTGAAGCGGCGGGCATCTCGCCGGACCCTCCGGAACTTCAGCCAGTCTGAGACCTGAGCGATTTTGTTTACCCCCCCCAGCTTTTTTCTTCTCTGTTTACGTGTCACTGGTCTATAGATAAGCTCTGAGTATAATTTATCAGGACAATTTATGGCATTTACGTTGATAGTCCTACATGCTTATGTGTTTCTTTTGTGTTTTCCTCCTTCACTGAGGTTGGGACTTCTTGCTTTTTGTTTTTTGTTTTTATTATTCCCTTATTGACCTGTTACTACTTGCATCTTACATTATCTGACTGGCTGACCGTAGTTAGTTTGGCCAGCCCTAGACGGCTGTCTTTTTCTACGTTTGATTTCGTGAATTTCTTGTTATGTATAATTCTCTAAATAAAGAAAGCTATGCAAGATGCCTATGCTTCTAACATCACCCACTGGTTACCAGGGGCCTCGCTATTCCACTCCAACTGACGCAGCAAATGAGTCGCCTGGTAATAAAGAAGCATGTTTGGCAATCCCGCCCCACCTTTATTCTTCGGCACTGTAAGAATCTCATGGCTCAGCCTGGGTGCTTTGCCCCCCCAAACGTAGTGAGTAATGATGGCTTCTTTTGTTACCTGTAGGCCTGTCAACTGGTGAGGAAAGTCACAGCATAGGAACCAAGGTGAGTTTCAAGTAGTCTAAGGATAAAGCAGGTGATGAAGAGAATAATGTGGTGCTCAGAAGGTATTAATAAATAACCATTCTGTTTTCTCTCACCTACTGTTTTTTAGCCTAGCAAGCTCCTTTAAGACTTTTGTGCTTGTTTGATTATTTGCACCGAGAAAGTATGTTTCTTTCCACATAACCAATAACACATTACCGAGAGATGCTATTGTGCAGCTGAAATACAAAAGTGCTCTTTTTCTCAAGATTTATTCATTTCATTTGATTTATTTTACACCATATCTTCTAAGACCACTGCTCTTGTATGGTCTTACATCTTTACATTACGGTTTTTGTATGTGTAAGAAGAGCCAAGCTACATCTTGACCATTAGAGACTTTTAAGTGCTGACACTTTGAATAACCTGCTATCCTCTATCATCATTTTTTACATTTGCAGCTGCTTTTGACCCTGTTTTGACCCTGTTAGAACAGTTTTACTTTCTGGTGCCCCAACCTTGGCCTCTCTGGACTACTATCCATTCATCTGTCTTTTCCTCGCTTTAGAAATCTAAACCGTAAGCCGGTTATTCCATTTTTCCTGCTAAACCTAATTTTGACCTATATTCTGCTTGAAGGAATCATATCCTCCCATGGTGGCAACATGCTTTATATGCATCGTCCTTAGTATAAACACTCTTCAATAATTCAGAATTATCCCTCCTGGAAATAAGATTGTGGGTTGTAGACTATACAGTAAATCCCAAAAGAATGCAACATATTATCCAGCAGTGATAAAAATGTAGAAATCAAGTCTGTTAGGCTATACAGTACATCGGGCAAGTATTATTATTCTAGACAAGTCGCCTTTCCATATATTAGTTTCTGTGAAGTTTTACTTTATAGCATATTCTTAAATTGTAATTTAAAGCTAAATGAATTCTAATATTATAACTTCAGTGACATATAAAATGTATAATTCTTATACTGATGTTCTGTTTTCAAATATATGCAAAAGTGTCATTGACTATACTGACAAAGATTTTTTTTTAATTCAGGTGCCCCGTAATTATTTTAATTGGAAATACTTAATAAAACAAAATTGCTAGGCACTGTCTGAATAATAGTGAATATAATTTATGTTGAGTTGTCTGGACAAGTATAACTAGAAAGCGGAATATTTTATTGCATTAACAAGAGGGACTTAAGTTAAATATCATTAAGTTGCCTTTTTTTGCTTTCGCTCACTGTTGATCTCTCAGTACTTTTCATTTAATTTCACAAGGATTAAGTTTAACAAATATTTGGCTATATTCCAACGCTGATGTAAATGTAAACAGAGCTGTTGTAAACCTAGCAAAACCTTAGACTATGTGCTCTAGTCGGCAGATGACGATGAAAGGGAGACAGTAAGGGAAACACTTTGTTGCAAGCCGATTTCCCTGTATTAACAGCTGGCTGCAGAATGGAATGCAGATGCAGCCTGATAGCAGCACCACGCACTGCTACTGGTATCACCTCCAAGATTCCATAGGACTCCATGGAGCCCAGTGTCTCCCTGCCACAAGATTAACACTAGCTTGCATTTGTGTAAGGAATCCTTACTGGCGTTCAAGCAACCCCCAAACCTGATGCAAAAACTGGTCTGCAGCAAACTCACTCAGGAACCGGATGACGTACAGAATGGGACCAAATGCTGCAACAAATCCCACTGCAAACGGTGCCAACATATACAGTCAGGTCCAGAAATATTGGGACATTGACACAATTCTAACATCTTTGGCTGTGATTGACTGCAAAGGATTTGCAACCAAGTATTAAAAAGGGAAAGTTTGATTTATGATTATTATTCTGTCCCATTACTTTTGGTCCCTTAACAATTGGGAGGCATATCTGCAAACTGCTGTAAATCCTACACCGTTCACCTGAGTTGGATGTACATACCCTCAAATTAAAGCTGACAGTCTGCAGTTAAAGCACATTGTGTTTGCTTCATTCCAACTCCATTGTGGTGGTGTATAGAGCCAAAGATGTTAGAATTGTGTCGATGTCCCAATATTTCTGGACTTGACTGTATTTGACTGCAGCACTGCCCGGCACAACAACATACAACATCAAGGGCTCGTACCTCTGCACGTATGCCAATGTGGTATACATGATCCAGTGCACGGCCTGTGAAAAGGGATGCTATATTGGTGAAACTAGCCTTAAACTAAATCTCAGGATGAACCAGCACAGACACTCCATCAAGAACCACCAGGATAATATATATTGTACCCCGGTGGGACATCACTTCAATCTAACAGGCCACTCCATCCAAAACCTCAGAATTAAAATCCTCAAAGGACATTTTAAAGACCACAGTGAACGCAAAACATATGAAATGAAAATGATCACATATTTCAACACTATAGAAAAAGGACTCAATGTAGATTCCAGTTTTTTAACCCATTATCATAACGTCACATAATATTCAGAATTCTGGTTGGGGGTTTGTTTTTCTGTTTACTTTTTTCTTCTTCTTCTGTGTCTTCTTCAGACTTCACTGATTTGTTTATTTATTTATTTTCTTTCACTTTCCCTTTGAAGTGGTCTTGATCTTATAACTGTTGTCTTATGGGCCTGAGATCCCTCAATGACTTTTTTTTCCCCCTTTTTTCTTTCCCCACTCTGACCATGCCATTTGGCGATTTACAGCATCTAACACCCCCACCCATGTGCCCGATTAATGTCTTAACGTTTAATTCTATTATTTTGCTCAGTATAGCTTCCAGACCTGAAGAAGAGAGGAATACTCTCGAAAGCTTGTATTTTAAATGTAACGTTAGTCCAATAAAAAAGGTAGCACTACAGACTGCTATACTCTTGAATCCAGAACAAGCGTACGAAGATGCCAATGGAATGCTCGTAACCAAACCAGTGCTTCTGGTACCTTAGTACTGTTTTACACTAAATGTAGACTTCTCAGCCTGGTTATCCTCTCTACCTGTCTCCATCTCAGTATCATAACATCCTAACCAGCTATTCCACTCCTCACTAGAGAATCAGGTGTATTCCATCTACCCTGAGTTACTCCCCAGAAAAGGAAGTCACTCCCTTAGCAAGAAGCTTCTGCATTGAGTAGTTTTTCTACCTGAATGAAGTACCGTATTTTCTGGAGTATAAGACGACCGGGTATATAAGACGACTCCCTAATTTTCCAGTTAAAAAATAGGTTTTGGGCTATACTCGTCATATTGTATTGTATATCCCGCGTATAAGACGACCCCCAATTTTTGGGGGATGTTTTTAAGTATAAAAAGTAGTCTTATACACCAGAAAATACTGTACATCCCATGTCCTGCTTCTCCAGCCTCCTTTGGAACCTCAGCTTCCAAGCCTCCTCAATGACCCAGGCTTCCAAGCCTTCTCCTGCAAACCCCGGTATCTACAGCTTCTCTTGCAAACCCCAGTATTTACAGCTTCTCCTAAAAACCCCGCTAGCAACAGTTTCTCCTGCTAACCCCGGTACCCAGTTTCTCCTAGAACCTCAGTATCCAGTTTCTCCTGCAAACTCAGTATCCAGCTCCTCCTGCAACCCTGGTACCTCCAGTATCTACTTACAGTGGACAATATATATTCCCATTAATCTCAGCCATCTACATATTCACCATAGCCCTCTGTAGTTATTCTTAGTCACCCCTGCCTCTGCTTCAACTCTGTCCTGTTAGTCTTCTTGTGACCCCTTTGTATCCATTGTGCATATGTGTATCAGTTCCATTCTTGTCTTGCCCCATCTATGTCCTGTGCCCTATGTTCTTAGTCATTCAGCTTTGCTTCCTTATATTCTAGTTAAATCTCAGCTTCCCTTTACCCAGGTTCAGCCATCCCCAGTATCTCGCCTTATCCCTTGTTTATTTGCTTGTGTCCTACTATTATAATAAACTTATATTGTGTTCCCACTAGAACTGCCCTTTGTCTCTGTGTTGCTGCTCACTGGGCTCAGACCCCCATACTCCTGACAATTTATGAGATTGTGCAGAAGCAGCATATGAAGTGTGGAGAGAAACTGGGAGATATTTATTCCTCGCACTTCTTTGCAATATCAGACTGTCCCCAAATCTGGTTTCATTTAAACACTCCCTAAAGACCCTTCTGTTTAGGGAAGCCTACCACCTGACTCCGTAACAAGACATCTGACCGACCCAAAAGTGGTCTTCACCTCTCCCTGCATTAACAGCTTATCAGTGCAGCCCCCCTCTTGTTTTTCTCCCCCTCACCCATATAGATTGTAAATTCACACGAGAATGGGGCCCTCGTGTCCTCCTGTATCTGCTGGCAGGAATACTGACCTGTCTCCTGTATGTATTGTAGAATTGTCCTGCCTTTACCCATTGCACCTTGTACAGTGCTGCGGAATGTGTTGGCGCTTAATAAATAATAAAAAAATATAATAATAATTCCCAGCCTCGTGCTACTCACAGTGAGAGGAGGCAGCAGATCGTGCCACTTTTTCCATCATGGGATCATGGAATACAAGGTGAGTATGAGATTTTTTTGGTATATTTATTTTATTGTGATAAGTGATTTTGCAAAAGCAGAATCACTTAATGCAACATCCTGGGAGTCAGTATTTCTTAGAGATACTGACTCCAGAATAGAAGAATGAGCTACCATGGAACAGCTCATTCATATACTCCCGGGTGCAAATTAACACCTCCTATACAAGGTATAGGAGACATTAATTTACAATAAGGACACAGTATAACTGAGCTGCAAGCAAAGCTTGTAACAGGTTTGGAATAACTTGACCAGCCATTAAGATATTATCCGGAGTTGAGATATATTGGCTCCAGATGATATCGTAACAGCAATTGTTTAATATGGATCTGGTAAGTTTACAACTGCTCTGGTTAAGATTACACCAGGTTTGGAACTGGTTACTCACACTGTATATGACACAGACTATCTCTGCCTGTATGCTAATAATGCAGACCCCTTGTGAAATTATGCAAAATAAGGGACACCATCTAGTGTTTAGAACCTTTCATCCATGCAAAATGTCTGTAAAGGAAAATTTAACGCATGGGAATTTAAATATGAGCAAATTTACAATGTTTTAATCTTTTTTTCTCCAAAAAGTGCTTTGTGGTTAAGGCCTTTTGAAAATTATATACCTGTTTGGAACAATAGCAGTCAGGCAAAGTAAAAGCACAACTCCTCCCACAAGCTCGATGTTACCACCATTAATGTTTGGAGATTTTTTTGGACAATAGTGCACCTAAATATACCGACTGAGGAAGGCTGTTAATGCCGAAACGCGTCTCGGTAACGCATCTGTCCATTTTTTAATATGCAATAAATTTTTTAATAAATTTTATATGGTTTATATTCTATTGACTACTCTCCTTTGATATATACTTGCCACCGCTTGGAAGCTCCTGATATCTGGCCCTCAGACGGTTGAGAAGAGGTTCTGGGTATCCACCATAGTGTACCTGGCGCTGTATTGAGTGAGCCTGTGTGGAAGAGGCTCCATATCTGGTGAGTTCAATACATTATGACCTCTTTTTTATCATAATACGGTAATATACTATGGGAGCGCTGTCTATTATCTTATTGTAGCCATCGCAACCAGAGTTGAAGATTTAAGAAGGGATACGCCACCCTCTATATGGCTGGAAGCTCCTAAACCTAGAGCCAGGGATTTTTTGGGCTCTTATAAATGTGAGTTTCCATATTCCTACGAGTGATTTATTTGCCATATTTAACCCTTTCACTGCTGAGGACGTGTGGGGAACGTCCTCATTGACTCCTAAGGAAAGACATGGGTGGAGATATTGAGGTTCAAAGAAACCCCTATCTCCCAAATGTTTTCAGCAAGCAGGGTCATGTTTGATATCATTAGAAAGGCCAAAGCATTAGCCTTTCCAATGATACCAAACATGACCAGGTTTAAAGTAAAGAAAAAAAATAATAATAAAAAAAAGGAAAAATTTGTTTTTTTAAGATGTGAAATGGCTCAGCAGTGAAGGGGTTAATTGGGATTTTCTGCACGATTATTTCTTCATTTTTTTCTCTCCCCTCCAAATTATTATTTTTTTTTTTCCTTTCTCTCACTTTTTTCTCCTTTCTGGCTATCCTCTCCACTATTGAGAGACGGCAAGAGATACACAGACCAAGAAAGGAGGACTATATTTGTGCATCGCTTGAACATAAAGAGAAGTCAATTTTAAGGAATTTTTCCAACTGGTATTCATACTGTTGTACTGGATATCATTGAATTTGCACATTTTGCACATTCGGACACTGTTGCACTTTATAGACTCTCTTATACCCATCGCACTGCTGGAATTTTATATATTGTTGCACTTTACTGTGTTCTATGGCACATTGCACTTTTATATGTGTACATTGATTGAATATTTGTCACCTTAAGATTGAAGCACTTTAAGACTGAAGCACTTTATGTTTGATATACCTCTTTGTTGAAGTCTACCTTTAAATCTATTTTTGATGCGCTACAAAGGTTCTATCAATAATTTAATATTGCAGACCCCTTGTGAAATTATGCAAAATAAGGGACACCATCTAGTGTTTAGAACCTTTCATTCATGCAAAATGTCTGTAAAGGAAAATTTAACACATGGGAATTTAAATATGAGCAAATTTACAATGTTTTAATCTTTTTTTCTACAAAAAGTGCTCTGTGGTTAAGGCCTTTTGAAAATTATATACCTGTTTGGAACAATAGCAGTCAGGTAAAGTAAAAGCACAACTCCTCCCACAAGCTCGATGTTACCACCATTAATACTCTAACATCCATCTCCTGAGTAACACCAGAGTGGAGGACCCAGAATCACTATAATGCTTCTCATTTCTGCAAAAAAAAGAATGTCAGTCACGCATGCCAGTCAATATAATTAATCTATCAGCTCCTTAAGAGAACGTTATTCATAATTCCAGATGTAGTAGGAAGCAAGGGCTTAGGGCAGGCTGCGAGACCTCATTTCCCGGTCTTTGTAGACATGGGAATTTCTGCATAATAACATTTTGAAGTGTTATTTATTTATTTTATGTTTTAAATCATTTATTGCACCGTATCCTAACATGGGAAGGATTTTTTTCATTTTCCTGAGGTTTCCTACTTCAAACTGATGCTCAGTGTCCATTAGTTCAGGTTTTCTGATTTGCTTACCTACCAGGTGAAAGTTTCATCAATGCTGATGAAAGATTGAGTCACTAATTATCCGCTAATCAATTGTGCACAGACAGGGAGCCTGAAAGGTCGCGGACAAACAAAGATGGACATTGAGAAACTTTAATCTACATCACCTGTATCCCTGTTTATCAGACATTACAAAATTAAGAATAAAGAGAATAGTTTCTGGTGTTATCAGTATTAACACTTCCACTGCTGAGCCACTTCACCGCTGTGTGCCAAGCTCATTTTTACCGCTTTGGCTCATCATGTTTAAACACGATTCAAAGCCACGTTTTATTATACAACCAAGACATATTATATATCGTTCTTTCCGGCAGACTCCGCAGATTCATAATATATTACTATTATATGTATACGTTATGCCATGCCTGTATACTATAACAAAAAATGCAATAAAATTAGAATTTTTATTCATCTGTAACGTGTAAAGTGTTTTTTTTCACATTCATCATGCGAGTTTTTGCGTTTATATTTTCTATGGGCTGTGCTTGTTAAAAAAATTAGAAATGGGGAACGTTACTTTTTTTGGAATTACGTGATTTTTAGCAAACCCACCCCATAGAAAAAAATCATTAGTACAGCATCATTGTTCACATTATAATTGAAATGGGAACAAAATTGCTGCATTAATAAAAACAACACACATAAAAAAACACGCTTTTTTTTTTTTTTTTTTACCCTTTCGCTGCTGAGGCTTTTCCCGCCTCTGTGCTGAGGTCATTTTTACCGGTTTTGCTCATCATGTTTAAACGTGTTTTGAGGGCTTATTTTAGTATATTACCCAGACATATTATATATCGTTCTTTCCGTCAGACTCGGTAGATTCATAATATGTCATTATTATATGTATACGTTATGTCATGTCTGTATATTATAACAAAAAATGCAATAAAATATGTATTTTCAATAATTTACAACGTGTAAAGTGTTTTTTTTCACATTTTAACATGCGAGCAATTGCGGTTATATTTTGTATGGGGTGCGCTTGTTAAAAAAATTAGAGATGGGGTCTCGTTACATTTTTTTTGGGGGAAAATTACGCGATTTTTAACAAACGCACCGCATACAAAAATCGTTAGTGCAGCATCATTGTTCACATTATAATTGAAATGGGAACAATATTGCTACACTAACAAACCAAAAAAAAGAAAAAAAAATGTTTATTTTTTTTTAAATATATTTTAATTTTTAATTTTAATTTTAATTTTTTTTAAAAAACTTTTTTCACATTCGTGTTTGGTATCGTTGGAACGGCCATGCCAACATTAACCCCTAGCTGCCACGGATCGGGAGATAGGGAGTTCATTGGAACTCCCTATCTCCACCGTTGGTGGCAGTTAGGGGTTAACTCTAGGACTGGCGTCATCGTGCTACGCACGATGATGCCAGTCCTCAGGGGGAGTTCCCGGAGGCTTGGCCGACATCCAAGATGTCGGCCAGCTCCGGGAAAGGATCGCGAACCGGCGCTTTTCAGCGCCGATTCGCGATCCAGCTCCCCAGGGGTTAATGCCAGGCACCATTTGGAAGGGCAGGCTGTGCCCTTCCAAATGGTGCCTGGGTTAACCCCCGCAATGCAGCCGATCGGGAGGGAGAGAGGTCCGAAGGACCTCCCCCCTCCCTTTCAGGCGCCTCCTCTGCACATGCGGGGGGGCACCTGAATTAGGTGTCATCGCGCTGCCGCGATGACACCTAATTCCAGCGGCTGCGGTTCCGGATGCCGGGCTGACATCGAGGATGTCAGCCCGCACCGGGGGGGCCAGCGATCGGCCGGAACCCGGCCGAACGCTGACCCCAATGGGAGGACACGCTCAGCGCGTCCTCCGCATACCAGCAGTAATGCGGAGGACGCGCTGAGCGCGTCCTCCGCATTGAAGTGGTTAATTATTTTTATAAAACCTTTTTTACTTCAAACATGGTCATATTTGGTATCATTGGTATCATTCAAAAGGCCTTTCAAATGATACCCTACATGACCCCCTAGCTGCCATGGTTCGGGAGATATGGGGGTTCAGAGGAACCCCCTATCTACACCAGGGGATTTCCTTGGAAAATCCCCGGGCAGCTAGGGGTTCCCAGGCTAACTGACGTCATAGTGCCATGCGCGATGACGTTAGGTGGCCAGGGTGGACCCAGAGGTGGAGCCGCCATCCAAGAAGGGCGGTCCCCAACGGAGCTAGGCTGCGATCCAACACCGGATGGTGCCAGATCGCAGCCCGATATGTAAGGGGTTAAAACCAGGCACAGCTTAAAAGGGGAGACTCTCCCCTTTTAAGCGGTGCCTGGTTTGTGTGGCTGTGACCTCCTGATTGGGTGGGAGAGGGATCCAAAAGGATCCCCACCCTCCCTTTCATGCGATCTCCAGTGGGAGTCACCCGAAAATTACGCTATCGCGCATGACGTGATGATGTCATTTACGTGGGGAAGCCCTTAAAAGACGCGTCTGTCTGACTTCCTAGAAGTCAGAACGCCGCGGGACCCTGGAGGAGAGAGGTGAGTATCTCTCCGGGCTCCGGCCAAGCGGATGACATGTGGGGAACGTCCTCCGCATATAGCGGGAGTCAATAAGGATGTTCCCCACACGTCCTCCGCAGCCAAGGGGTTAAAGCATTAAATTAACCCCTTCGCTGCAGAGCCATTGCACCCCAGTGTGCTGAGCTCATTTTGACTGTTTTATACTCATCATGTTTAAACGAGATTTGAAGTCATGTTTTATTATAGGACCCAGACATGTTATATCTTTGTTTTCAGCAGACCCAGCAGATTCAAAATATATCATTATTATGTGTATACGTTATGACCTGTCAGAATGGTAAAACAAAAAATGTTAAATAAATGTCAATTTCCATTCAGATTTCAATCAATTACAGTTTGCAAAATTTCTTTTTTCACATTGTATCATCCAAACCTTTGTGGCTATATATTCTATGCGGCACTTTTGTTAAAAGAAAAATTTGAAATGGGTAGCTGTTACTTTAGTTTTCTGACAAAAAACTTTATATTATTTAAAACTGAAAAAGATGAAATTTTTCGCTTGTATTTTGACGCATTGTGTTTTATGAATAATATGACTTACCGGGCTATTTAGAGAAAGGTGAAAACCAGGAGAACTAGCAGTAGAAGAGAACAATCTAGATCAAATAGCAGATACGGAAAGGGAGATAAATGGGAGAATTTTTCTGGTTTGGCCATTTTGACCTAGAATTCACACTTCTCCAGTCATTCTCCTGAGTTTCACCTTGCTTTGAATATAGCTGTATGTGTAAAACATTGAACTTGCTCGATGCATGGCAAATGGAGAAGGTGAGTAATGCCAGTGTTATTGTTCATTTTATACGTGACAAAATAACAATGCCATTGCTTTGGAACAAAAATAAATAAATAGAATATATTTTGTGGGTTTTTTTGGTTTGGTTTCTTACATGGTCGTGTTTCGCATTATTAGAAAGGTCAGACTCAGACCGGTCAATTGATACCTAACAGGACTTTGCGTAATAATGCTTTGCTCCATCACCTACACATTTGGTCCTGGCGTGGGAAATGAGAAGGTGAGTTAGTCCAGCGGCATTGTTTGGTTTACAAGTAAAAGAACATAATGCCACTGCCTTTCCCGATATATTAGTTTCTGTGAAGTTTTACTGTATAGCATATTCTTAAATTGTAATTTAAAGCTAAATGAATTCTAATGTTATAACTCCAGTGACATATAAAATGTATAATTCTTATACTGATGTTCTGTTCTCAAATATATGCAAAAGTGTCATTGAATATAATGACAAAGATTTTTTTTTTAATTCAGGTGCCCTGTAAATATTTTAATTGGAAATACTTAATAAAACAAAATTGCTAGGCACTATCTGAATAAAAGTGAATATAATTTATGTTGAGTTGTCTGGACAAGTATAACTAGAAAGCGGAATATTTTATTGCATTAACAAGAAGGACTTGCTATATGCCACCTCCTTCCTGAGACCTTTGCTCCCAAGCTCCTCTGCTACTCCGGCCCCCTGTCTTGCCTTTGTACTTTGACTTGTGTCATGTATAAGTAAGTCTCCTTTATGTCTTGTTTCTCACTGTGTCTTTAGTTTCCCCAGTTTGTTGTTTATTACCATTTATCTCCATAGCCCACTATCCTTAGTTTTTCTTTTGGTGCCCCTAGTCAGTTCACTTCTTGTCTCGCCCGTGTGCATAGCCTCCTCGCTTGTCTCTATCTTGTGTTCCAATGCACCCTGTGTCCAGCTCCTTTCTTGTCTTGCTCTGTCTCTTCTCTTGTACCTCTGTCTAGCCCTTTTCCTGTCCTGCAACCTCCTTTATTTCAGCTCTGTGTCCTATATTGATTTTTCCTTTGCCGTTGTGTTTCCCAATAAACTTTGTTTCTGTGCCCTGGAACCTATCTGGCCTCCATCTGTATTGCTGTATAACAGACTTAAACCTGCTAACGGTGCACACTTCGTGACAACAAGGTTCTAAAGGACCCCCTGTGCTCTTTGCTGCAGTGCGGCGGTTTAGGTTTTCAATCTGTAACAATGCGTTATAACACATGCAGGGTTATTCAGAGAGCGGTGAAAAGCAGGAGAATGACTGGAGAATGGAAAATTCTAGGTCAAAATAGCCAAACCAGAAAAATTCTCCCATTCATCTCACTTTCCAAATCGGCTATTTTGACCTAGAAGTTTCCATTCTCCAGTCATTCTCCTGCTTTTCACCTCTCTCTGAATAACCCTGTTGGTTCCATCTCTTCCACACTTGCTGGTGTCATGGGAAATGAGACGGTGAGTTAGTGCAGCATCACTGTTCTCATTATAATTGAAAAGTGAACAATAGTGCTGCATTAGAAATATAATTTTTTTTACACATAACCTGGCCCACATGGTATGGCCTTTCCAAATATACCATGCATGACCTTCTACATGCCATGGTTCCAGAGGTACGAGGGTCCAAAAGACCCCTGTATCTCCACCATAGGAATTTCCCAGCCGGCCAGGGGAAGTCCCTTTCTGATGTAATCCCACCCTGTGCTATGATGTCAGCGGGTGAGTGAAGATCCAGGAGGCAGGGCTGACATCCCAAATGTCCATGAATGGCGCCAGATCAGTGCCGGACTGCGACGACACAATGAGCGCGTTCTCTGCAACCTATCAGGAAAGCGGAGGACGCGCTCAGCGCTTCGTCCGCAGTCAAGTGATTAAATTGTAATACAATAAAGTGGAGTGTGCATCAAGCTGCCCATAACTATTTATCATTTTTTTTGTCAGGTATCTGAAAATGTAACTTCAAAAAACAGAAAACGAAAATCACTAAAATGCATACAATAATAAAAAGTTTTTAATCAGAATGGATTATGATATCACATTTTCAGGCAGAATTGCTTGCATAGATTCAGCTGCCGAATACATAATTGGAACAGCGCGACCATATAAACAATGGACATTGCTTCAGCAAAATAGCTATTAAATTTTCCAGCGCACATCTTATTAATGAACACTGTGTTCACAAAGTTAGTAAAATCTACAAAGGCGTATGTATGCATTAGTCAGCTGTATTTAAGGCCTCGAACATAAACCTGGCACTTATTGTTCACGGCAGCAGTATTTTAGAGACAAAAAATGAAACTTCAACATTTATAAGCTGGTTAAATGAGGAATAGGATTTTCATTGCTTTATATCACCTGATGATCAATGTTTTCCTTTGCATGTTTCTCATTAAAAAAGCAGAACTGGGATGAAGTCCAAGTTCACAGACTCTATCCAAAAGTGCTGTAATTCAACTTGAGCCTCACCAGCTTTTTATTAAATTGGCTGCTCCACAGAAAAGATGTGAAAACTTGTCACAAAAAGGATCAATCAAATAGGTAAATTAATTTCCAGATCAACTCAAATAGCTGAATGCTGTTCTTTTTTTCTTTCTTCATTTTATTTTCGCTCCAGGTATTTCATATTAGTCTCGGTATAAGCTATTTTTACCCTAAGACCCTTTTTTATGTGGCAGTAAGTAATTAAATTATAATGTGATACATATATATGAAGAAGTTATACAATTTAATTGTAGAGTCTATTCTTGTTTATGATTTGCGTCTGGTTACCCACAATGTAGAAGGTGTCATTCCTAGGTATAATCTTTAGGAGTCCTTCAACCATTAACGAAGAATTTCCCTCACACTGTTAATCTAATTACTGGAAAGAAATATGTTCAGTTATAATATTAAGTTTTCCAATCAAGAATTTGCCATATTGTAATTATGGAGATTGCAGAACATTACATAATGAGTCTTTAGAAACTTTTATATATTGTAGAACATCAACCTCAAATTAACGTGATTTATTCTGGTTTTGACATTAAATTTACATGATATTTGTAAAGCTTTGGGTTTGCAAAATATAATGCAAGAAATATTTAAAGTTTCTGTCCTATTGCTATGAAACCACTAAATATGATCTGGAGAATTGCTTTTGGCTTTTGGGTTCGAACTTAAATGTATATCTCTGTCAAGGGGTTTCAAGGCAACTACAGACCCCGTGCCTCACTATTCCGCATCCTAAGACCTAGACTTGACTTGCTATATGAAGTGTTCCAATTGGTCACTGGGGTATAACAAAATCTTTAAGATAAACATAAAATAGACAACAATGGTTCGGACTAGCTGAGTAGATGATTGTTTTTCCAATCTTCTATTGTCCAATTATGGTGAGCCTGTGTGCGAATTGTAGCCTCAGTTTCCTGTTCTTAGCAGACAGGAGTCACGCCTGGTGTGATCTGCTGCCACTGTAGCCCATCTGCTTCATGGTTTGATGTGTTGTGCATTCAAAGATGGTATCACGCATACCTTGGTTGTAAAGAGTGGCTATTTGAGTTACCGTTGCCTCTCTATCGTCCACTGACCTCTGACATCAACAAGGCATTGTGGTGCACACAATTGCCGCTCACAGGATATTTTCTCATTTTCTGACCATTCTCTATAAACCCTAGAGATGGTTGTGCCTTACAATCCCAGTAGATCAGCAGTTTTTGAAATACCCAGGCCAGACCATCTGGCACCCACTTTGCCACGTTCAAAGTCAGTCTGTTGGGGCTCCTCCCTGTAGGGGGGTCAAACTGACTCCCAATTTAAACTCACACCTCTAGTGGTGAGGTGCCCGTTAGTCTTCAGGTTGTTCCCTGCTGATGAGTGCCTTATCCTGTCTATCCAGTGAACCATACCCTCTGGCTTTCACTATGCTTTTTATCCACCTGCCCTCAACTTTTGGCCTGCCCCTTACTTTAATTCCTGGATTACTCTTTGAATACTATGCCTCATTTCCCCAGTACCCCTACCCCTTCCTCTTACAGTAGCAGGCATGACAGCATGGAAGATATGGGAAGGTGCTTATAGGGATACCCTTAAACAAAATGTTACCCTGCTACTGGCTATCACTTACCATTACAGAATTTAGAGAGATACATATAATATAATTACTTGATTAGTGCACTCAATCATTCTTGAGTTCTACATGGTCTAATGTCCTATCTTTGTAAACATCTGCTTCGCAGCTGGACCTTTTATTACGTACAATATTAATTAGCTAGATGATTAGAAGGTCATAAAAAAGTCTTGTTTCCTACCATTAAAGGCTTTGCATGCATATGTAAGTCTCTGGGGACAGAAGACTTTACCATTCTGCAAATCCTAGATCTGTGCTCCATGTCAACAATAAGTTATTGAAGCTAATTACCACCAGGTTCTACAGCTATCTGGTGATTTGACCTGAGATAAATCTGCAATCTAATTAAGTATGTATCCACCACTCACATCTGTATATCACTGAGCCTGAAATTTCCCATGAACTCTTCCATCTAATTATTATTGTGTCAATGGCACCTGAACACATGCATTGTTCCTCCTGGCTTAATTACCACTTCTACTACCTAATTTAATTGTCTCTTTAATTACCTGCTCACAGCTGACTGTTAGTGGTATTTTTTTGCATCCTGCCAATGCGTGGTTTACTTATGTTAAGTCAATGACTAGCAATTTTCCATAGTAAGTATAGGAGACGTTAATGAACAATAACTTCGCACAGGGAAAGGGCTACATCCAAGCTGCAAACTCAGCTTGCGGCAGGTATGGAATGGCGTTTCCCCTCGATAATATAATTACAGGAGACACTAACAGGGTTATTCAAAGAGAGCCGATCTGGCCCTGAAAGATAACCGAACACTGAAATTCAGCGTACAGTTACCTTTCCTGGCCATTCGGCTATTCTGAGAGCAGGCAGTTCGCCAAATGTTGGCGATTTACCTGCACATACGGTGCCTGTTCGAGGGCAGTGACATCCCCATAGAGAAGCAATGCTTTGTCTATTCAGAGAACATCAAACAGCTGAGAAAAGTTGCTGAAATACCCTGCCATTCGGTGCTTTCATTCGATAGGTTTATTCAGGAGAATGCCATAGGCTTCAATGTTAAAAATATTCCAGTTTTAATTCAATATCTAATAAACCATTTATTATTTTATTCTGCTGCAAAGAGTCTCTTTATTTATAGATTTTTTTAGGATCTTTTAGGCATTTTTTGGGATTTTTTTGTAAACATTTTTTAAATTTTTTTTTCTTTTTACTGTAACAGCCCTTTTTATTATCATTCATTGGATCTTATATGTAAATTCCAGACATTTTCGTTCAGTAGTTTTTTTGCAAACAGCGTATCAATTTTCAAACTTTCAAGCGTACAGTTTTTTTCTTTTTTCACCTCCTTCGTCTGCGTGTTGAGTTTTTCCGGCGGCTGCTCTGCACTGTGATCGACGGCTAGTCATGTTTCTCCGGTGTGTTCGGCGGGGTTAATCCAGCTGTTTTCTGCGTGTTTCTGTGAGTGTTCAGTTAATGTTTGGCGGGTTTTCCCTGCAGTACGGAGGCCCTGCGGTGCTTGCTGAATACACCGCAGGGTCGGCAAAATAGGATTGCCGAATCGCATCGAAGTGCAGGGAACGAAAAGTCAACGAACGTACAGTAACTTTTAGATTCTCTTTGAATAACCCTGTAAGTGTAATGTTTACTGCAGTTAGCTTATCAACAGCCCTATTTGTTTTACAGTGAAAGAAAAACTTATTTGATCCCCTGCTGGTTTTGTACGTTTGCCCACTGACAAAGAAATGATCAAACAGTGAGAGACAGAATAACAACAAAATAAATCCATAAAAACGCATTTCTAAAAATTATAAATTGATTTGCATTTTAATGAGTGAAATAAGTATTTGATCCCTATTCAATCAGCAAGATTTCTGGCTCCCAGGTGTCTTTTGTACAGGAAACGAGCTGAGATTAGGAACACTCTCCTAAAGGGAATGCTCCTAATCTCAGCTTGTTACCTTTATAAAAGACACCTGTCCACAGAAGCAGATTCCAAACTCTCCGCCATGGCCAAGACCAAAGAGCTGGCCAAGGATGTCAGGGACAAGATTGGAATGGGCTATAAGACCATCGCCAAGCAGCTTGGTGAGAAGGTGACAACAGTTGGTGCGATTATTCATAAATGGAAGAAACACAAAAGAACTCTAACAGGGTTATCCAAAGAGATTCGAAAAGTCACCGCACGTTCGGTGACTTTTCGTTCTCTTCAATTCGGTTCCTTTTGCCGATTGCATTTCGGTGACCCTGCGGTGTATTCAGCAAACAGCACAGGGTCCCCGAATTGCAGGGAAAAGCTGCCGTAAACCCATCGAAAACTAACCGAATGCACGCTGAAAACAAGCAAAAACATCTGGATTAACCTTTGAAAAAGACGAACAGGAGCCGAACAGGAGCCGAACAGGAGCCGAACATGAGCCGAATCACACAGAGCCGAAGCAGCTGTGACGTAGAGGAGGCAGTGAATAAATTAGAAAAACCATTTGTATGAATCTGGGAAAAAGAAACGCTGTTTGCAAAGAAACTACTGAGCGAAAATGTCTGAAATTTTCACAGGAGGTCCAGGGAATGATAATAAAGAGGGCTGTTACAAAAAAAATAAGCAAACTGAAAAAAAATCAAAAAAAAAATCGGACTTTTAATAAAAAAAAAATAAAAATCAGAAAAATGCTTAAAGTATCCTAAAAAATCTATAAATAAAGAGACTTTTTGCTGCAGAATTTTATAATGAACGGTTTATTAGATATTGAATTAAAACGGGAATATTTTTAACATTGAAGCCTATGGGATTCTCCTGAATAAATTTGCCGAATGAAACCACCGAATAGCAGGGCATTAGGGGAACCTTTCACTGCTGGTTTGTGTTCTCTGAATAGCCGAAGCAGTGCTTCTCTATGGAGATTTCACTGCCCTCGAACAGGGACCGAACAGGCACCGTATGTGCAGGCAATTCGCCAGTATTTGTCGAATTGCCTGCTCTCTGGATAGCCGAATGGCCAGGAAAGGTAACCGAACGCTGATTTTCAGCGTTCGGTTACCTTTCTCAAGCAATTCGGATCTCTTTGGATAACCCTGTTAATCTCCCTCGGTCTGGGGCTCCATGCAAGATTTCACCTCATTGCGTTTCAGTGATCATGAGAACATTGAGGAATCAGTCCAGAACTACACGGAAGGATTTTATCAATGATCTCAAGGCAGCTGGGACCATAGTCACTAGAGATGTGCAATTTGTTTTGTTCTGAATTGAAATTCGGACGAAATTCACCATTTTTGTATTTCAGGAGCATTTCTGAAAACGAAATATCGACCATCTGAAAATTTCGGAACAATCTGAAATTTTGGATAGATTCGATTTGGTGATTCGGTTCATTTTGGTGATTTGGATCAATTTTGATGATTCGGATCATCTGCCCGGCAGTGTGCGGATTCATATGCTGAATTACACTGCAGAGAGGCGCTGCCCATCAGTGTGCAGTATGTGAATCTGCACACTGCTGGGCAGCGCCTCTCTACAGTATAATTAAGCATATGAATCCACACACTGCAGGCCAGCACCTCTTTGCAGTATAATTAATGCAGCATATGAATCCGCACACTGCCAGAAAATTCCCAGCAGTGTGTGGATTCATATGCTGCATTAATTATAGCTCTTAAAAATCGAAAAACTAACTGATCAAAAAATGAATTGATCCGAATCAATGAATAGATCTCCAGAGAGGTTCTGCCCAGCAGTGTGCGGATTCATATGCTGCATTAATTATACTGCAGAGAGGCGCTTCCCAGCACTGTGTGAATGCTGCATTGAATCCTAGGGGTTAAGAATCCTTGTTTCTTTAAAAAAGTTAGGAAACCTAAAATCTCACCCAAAAAATTCCTAAAAAATCCTAAAAGAATAATTAAGTAAAGAAACTTTCATTCTATTGGTAGTAATCTAATCTACTTCCCATTCTTAACCCTTTCGCTGCTGAGGCATTTACCGCCTCTGTGCTGAGCTCATTTTTACCGATTTTGCTCATCATGTTTAAACGTGTTTTGAAGGCTTATTTTAGTATATGACCCAGACATATTATATATCGTTCTTTCCGTCAGACTCGGCAGATTCATAATATGTCATTATTATATGTATACATCATGACCTGTCTGTATATTATAACATAAAATGCAATAAAATATGAATTTTCAATAATTTACAACGTGTAAAGTGTTTTTTTTTCACATTTTAACATGCGAGCAATTGCGGTTATATTTTGTATGTGCGCTTGTTAAAAAAATTAGAGATGGGGTCTCATTACATTTTTTTTTGGGGAAAATTACTCGATTTTTAACAAACGCACCGCATACAAAAATTGTTAGTGCAGCATCATTGTTCACATTATAATTGAAATGGGAACAATATTGCTGCATTAACGAACCAAAAAAAAGAAAAAAAACTTGTTTATTTTTTTTTATTATTTTTTTTAAATATTTTTTTATTTTTAATTTTTTTTAAAAAAACTTTTTCATAGTCAAGTTTGGTATTGTTGGAACGGCCATGCTCTGGCCGATCCAACAATATCAAACATTAACCCCTAACTGCCACAGATCGGGAGATAGGGGGTTCATTGGAACCCCCTATCTCCACCATTGGTGGCAGTTAGGGGTTAACTCCAGGACTGGCGTCATCGTGCTATGCACGATGACGCCAGTCCTCAGGGGGCGTTCCCGGAAGCCGGTCGACATCCAAGATGTCGGCCAGCTCCGGGAAAGGATCACGAACCGGCGCTCCCCCCCCTCCCTTTCAGGCGCCTCCTCCGCACATGCGGGGGGGCACCTGAATTAGGTGTCATCGCGCCACCGCAATGACACCTAATTAGGCCGGCGGCGGTTCGGGGTGCTGGGCTGACATCGAGGATGTCAGCCCGCACCGGGGGGCCCAGCGATCGGCCGGAACCCGGCCGAACGCTGGCCCCAAAGGGAGGACGCCCTCAGTGCGTCCACCGCAAGGAACGTTACCTGCGGGTGGACGCGCTGAGCGGGTCCTCCGCAGCAAAGGGGTTAAATAAGCAATAAAAAACGAAATAACTCATAAAAAAAAAAAAAAAAACAACTGACCCGAATCGCCGAAATGATCCGAATCACCGAATCAAGATGATCTGAAACGAAAGAAAAAGTGTCCGAAATGATCTGAAACAAAAAGAAACACCTGAAAAAAAAAACGAAAGAAAAAAAAAGTCATGCACATCCCTAATAGTCACCAAGTAAACAATTGGTAACACACTATGCCGTGAAGGACTGAAATCCTGCAGCACCTGCAAGGTTCTCCTGCTCATGAAAGCACATGTACAGGCCCGTCTGAAGTTTACCAAAGAACATCTGAATGATTCAGCGGAGAACTGGGTGAAAGTGTGGTGGTCAGATGAGACCAAAATCGAGCTCTTTGGCATCAACTTAACTTACCATGTTTAGAAAAGGAGGAATGCTGCCTATGACCATCCCTACCATCAAACATGGAGGTGGAAACATTATGCTTTGGGGGTGTTTTGCTGCTATGGGGACAGGACAAATTCAGCGCATCAAAGGGAAGATGGACGGGGCTATGTACTGTCAAATCTTGGGTGAGAACCTCCTTGCCCCAGCCAGGGCATTGAAAATGGGTTGTGGTTGGGTATTCCAGCATGAAAAACACCCAAAACACACGGCCAAGGCAACAAAGGAGTGGCTCAAGAAGAAGCACATTAAGGTCCTGGAGTGGCCTAGCTAGTCTCCAGACCTTAATCCCATAGAAAATCTGTGGAGAAAGCTGAAGGTTCGAGTTTCCAAATGTCAGCCTCGAAACCTTAAAGACTTTGGGAGGATCTGCAAAGAGGAGTGGGACAAAATCCCTCCTGAGATGTGTGCAAACCTGGTGACCAACTGCAAGAAATGTCTGACCTCTGCGATTGCCAGCAAGGTTTTTTTGCCACCAAGTACTAAGTCATGTTTTGCGAAGGGGTCAAATACCTATTTTAGTCATTAAAATGCAAATCAATTTATAACTTTTTTTGAAATGTTTTTTATGGATTTTTTGTTGTTATTCCATCTCTCACTGTTAAAATAAACCTACCATTAAAATTATAGACTGATCATTTCTTTGTCAGTGGGAAAACGTACAAAATCAGTAGGGAAGCAAATCGTTTTTTCCTCCACTGTATGTCCTGGTCGACGCCAACAGTATACGAAGGTATGGCGGTAATAGCAGAGTAGAATCACCATTGTAGCAACAGGCTACATAATCAGTCAATAACTAAGACTTGTATAATGTATTTTACAGTTTGTTATAATCATGGTAGTGATGTATCCAACCCAAATTAGCAGAGAGAGCGCCTGATTGCCAAAGAATTGTATACTCTCTTGAGGCAGAGTGGATTGCCTATGTTTTGTTGATTAACGATTGTTGTGCTGTGTAATGGAGTGTTTAGGCTTATTATCAATGAAACCGTTTCTGGAGCACTAAAGAGATCATGGGTAATTGTGAAAATGTATTTTTATCAGCTATCAAGTTCAACATGCCTATTACCACTAATCAAACAGGAACAGGTGTTCACAATTCCCAGATTTCCTTGTATCCTGAATATTCTGCTGCAATTACACATTGCACTAAACATACACTAAAATTGTGAGAAATTAGACATGAAGAACCTAAATGTGTGCTACAAGTAACACAGAGAATCTGACATTTGAATCAAACTCTCGCCTTCAGGACTTGTCCTGACTGAGTTCCCGTTATTTATGGAACTCCCTCTTGTGCAACATTCGACTCTCCTTGTGAATCTAGTTTTTATTCTGCCAATTCAATTTACCCCTTTTCTGATTATAAACTCACTGAAGCAGTGTCCTCTTTTCCTATGTTTACCGTGTGTCAGCTCACTTGTTAATTTTATTTGTGTTTTCCCCTACCCATTGTACAGCAATGCGGAATATGTTGGCGCTTTATAAATAATTGTAATCTTTATTATTTAGATACTTTAAATTGAAATAACAATATCAAACACTGTTTTAGAAAGTACAGATTTATTCATTTCATAATCCAAGATTCTATTTTTCACTCTAATCCTTCCATCACAACCATGTATAATGATATCATTAAGTACAGTATATGTATTGTAGCAGTGACTGCTAGATATATCGTCCGTTATGTGTGGATTATTCATCTATTTAGCATGTTGCACTTTCTGTTTGGAAACTTGGCAGGAGACATTTATTTAAGAGTATTGCTGTCACCTAGTGATACTTGTCATTCACAGCTGATTTACTTTTGGCCAGACAGCAGTTGGCAAAGTCGGCTTGTACTGCACAAACACTGTTTAAAAACAGAGACTCCTTGGCTGTCGAGCAATATACAATATTTATTATACAATGTTGAAAGCTGAGAATCAACCTGGTTTCTTTAACTTATAGCTTCCCCGAAGGGAACTTGTTGCAAGGCAGCGCAACATCAACCCCTCTACAATTTACATTGGTTAGTTGTGTATCCATAAGAAATTGAATGTGTAAAGAGTTTTGGGAGCATTTAGTATTTTTTTTCTTGTTTTTTTTAACAAAATAAACATACAGGGTTATTCAAAGAGAATTAAAAAGTCACCGCACGTTCGGTGACTTTTCGTTCCATGCAATTCGGCGCGATTCGGCCATCCTAGTTCGCCAACCCAGCGGTGTATTCAGCAAGCACCACAGAGCCACCGTACTGCAGGGAAAACCCGCCACAAACCCGCCGAACACTTCCTGAAACCTGCAGAAACAGCTGGATTAACCCCGCCGAACACGCCGGAGAAACCCAACTAGCCGCTGATCACAGCGCAGAGCAGCCGCCGAAAACCCCCGACACGTAGACGAACGATTTGGAAACCCTGTTTGCAAAAAAACTACTGAGCGAAAATGTCTGGAATTTACATATAAGATCCAATGAATGATAATAAAAAGGGCTGTTACAGAAAAAAGAAAAAACAATTTAAAAAAAAAAAGGGAAAATCATTTTGCCTAAAAAATATATAAACAAAGAGACTTTTTACTGCAGAATATAATATTAAACGGTTTATTAGATATTGTATTAAAACGGGAATATTTTTAACATTGAAGCCTAGGGGATTCATCTGAATAAATCTGCCGAATGAAACCACCGAACAGCAGGGCATTTTGTCAACTTTTCCCTGATGTTTGGTGTTCTCTGAATAGACGAAGCACTGCTTCTCTATGGGGGTTTCACTGCCTTCGAACAGGCACCTTGTGTGAAGGCAATTCGCCATAAGATTTGGCGAACTGCCTGCTCTCTGAATAGCCGAATGGCCAGGAAAGGTAACCGTATGCTGAATTTCAGTGTTCGGTTACCTTTCGGGGCCAGATCGGCTCTCTTTGAATAACCCTGATAGATTTTGCCAGTAGACAGTACATATCGTGTGGTGGGAATTGGTAAGAAGTGAAGCAGTCTATTGTGAGGTGTTATATATATATAGGTCCTGTTTTTTCCTCTCACAAATATTTCAGGCTTATGTATATTTTTTATTCTTCCACAATGTAAGCACATAGCAGGAATCACGCAAGTGGCACGGAGTGCACAACACACAAGTGCCGCAAAGATAGATTGTGTGTTATCCTTATCTCTCTTCAATAAGTAGCCTAATAAATGTTTTATTGGTGATTATTGGAGTAAGGTACTCAGGAACAATCACTTCCGGAGAAATTGACTTTCTGTTAAGAATGGATAGGGGGAATAGAAAAAAGGGAGAGGTGTATGCTTGTATGTTAAGCACAAATTAAAACCTCCTATTAAGGAGTTGGTAAATGTAGGCATGGCAATGTAGATAAGGTGTAATACCTATGGATAGAAATTTACACAAGCAATAGCAAAAGTAATAAAATAATTTTATGAATATACGTCAAACCCCCACATATCAAAACCAAAAAGAAGGCTCAGCATTAAATGGAAACTAAAGAGATGCATAACTCGCCCATGATTCATTCGTAAAGACATTAACCACAAGGTGACCTGGATTCTCTAATGGACAATATGGTCAAGATGAAAGTGACATATGTTGGAAGAAGAATCTACAAAATCACTATGCATCCCATATACCTTATGTATGAGTTAACCACTAGTGGGTGTAACAACATTGAAAAAACCAAGCCATGATGGCCACATTAGACTGTGTAACCCTCCACTCGCTGAGGAAGATCAGATGAGCGCACCTCATGGACAGGCAGAATACCATTGTTACTTAAGTTTTCTTTATGTTAAATTTACTTGTTTGTTATTGCAAACATAGGCCCCTATTACATTCTTCGCGCAATTTTGTTCGCGCAGCACAAATTTTTTTGCGCGTATCGTCCAGCGTTATCGCGTGAAAATTAACAGTGGTATTACGATCCGAAAGCATTTTCTCATCCGTCCAAAAATAACGTTTGTAAAAACGACGCGCATAACGAAGAGTAATACGCGTGCAGTAACATAGCGCACGTAAATCAGTGTGCAGACTGGCTTTTTCGCGGGATTCAGCCAACCAGAATTAAGAAACTTAAATGACATCAATTTACCTTACTTGACTCACTTAAGTTTTTGCACCTGTCAAAGTAAATCTGAGTATACATGCTGCAGTAATAAAAAAAAACACTCACAAATTCACAATTTATTTGTTTGGGTATGTGTACAATGTACAATGTAACTAAACTGTTTTTCGTTTCGGCCAGTACATTCCGATTTGTAGTTACCACCAGCTTTTCAAAGACGTTAAAATTATGCGCGCAAATGTCGTTTGTAAAAAGATGCGCATCGATTGAAATACCATCCGCGTACCAGCGCACAAACGAATTTGCACTCACAATGTTAAGTATAGGACGCGCACAGTTCATCCCGCTTGCGCAGGTCCATCTGCGTTAAACGATAACGCGCATCGTTTGTGCGAACGTTGTAATACGATGTTCAGCGCAAATGCGCATTTGCGCACGCAAAACCAAATGCGCAAGGAATGTAATAGGGGCCAAATTGCTTTGTGATTTATTTATGTTTTACAATTTTGTGTCCAAAAGTGACATGTACAGCATAGGTAGCTTAATTATGATATGGATGTCAGTTTCACTACATCAATATTTTTAACAGAGAAAGTGTTATTAGAACCCTGAACAGTATGTACAGTAGTGTACACAATTTATATGAAACTTAACTTATAACATTAACTTCTTCAAAAGGCTTCCTAATAATAGCAATTTAAGCAAAGGACTGGCTGGTGAAAGAAGTTGGATTGCAGGCTGAGATAGCAAAAAACAAACTTATGCAAGTATAACAAAGCAAAAGTTAGTTTCAGTAGGATATGAGCATCTTTGCAAACCATTAATTGGGTTGAAATGTTTTACCGAAAATACACAGAAGATAAATGAAATATATTTAAACATACTTATATAAAAATATATATATTAAACAAAAACAAACACAGCTAGGAAGAAAATCTAATAGAAACACTTTAAAACTAATTTGGCAGAATAGAAAAGCTGGCCAAGAAATGTGTAAAAAGAAAAAGATACATAAAATATATACTTTAGATGGGTCAGCAGAATTATAACTACAATATAGAGACACGAACATATTCTACAACAGGCCCATTAAACAATGGAAAAAAAGATTAATAAAAATTAAGCTAGAGAATATATATATATATATGTATATAATTCGATGTTCCGCAACTCAAAGACGTCCATATAACTTTTTAAGATCTCTTTATTAAAGTCGACGTTTCAGTCCTGCCAGACTTTTCTCAAGACATCTGTATTAATTTTGTGCGGTGTGCGGAGACCGAGTTTGCTTATATATATATATATATATATATATATATATAATCACGGGTATAGTAATAGTAGTGATACCTTTTTTACTGGACTAACATTACAATTAACCCTTTCGCTGCTGAGGCATTTACCGCCTGTGTGCTGAGCTCATCTTTACCGTTTTGTGCTCATCATGTTTAAATGCGATTTGAAGTCAAGTTTTATTATATGACCCACACAAATTATATATCCTTTTTTTCAGCAGACTTCACAGATTCAAAATATATCATTATTATGTGTACAGTTGTTTTCAAAATTATTCAACCCCCAATGCTGTAAAGGGTTTTAGGGAATTTAGTGTACATTTGTAGTTGTATTCAGAATGAAAACCTACAAGGACTTTTTAAAGAACCATATGCAACTAAAATGACATCAATTGGTTTTGTAATACAGTAGTAAATGTTTCTTTTGTGAATTCTTCATTGACACAATTATTCAGCTCCTTAAAGACTACCACTCTGAAGAACAGAGGTTCATTCAAGTGTTTTCAATCAGGTATTGAAAACACCTGTGGATGTCACGGAGCAGCAATAAAGCATAATAAGCACCAATTAGGCAGCTTTAAAATGACTGTGATACTCAGCTCCTTCTAGACATTTACTGGTGTGGTTACAAACATGGTGAAGTCAAGAGAATGGTCCAGGAAGACAAGAGAAGAGGTGATTACTCTTCACAGGAAGGGCAATGGCTATAAGAAGATTGCAAAAAAGTTAAACATACCAAGAGAGACCATAGGAAGCATCATTCGCAAATTCAAGGCAAAGGGCACTGTTGAAACGCTACCTGGTCGTGGCAGAAAGAAGATGCTGACTTCTACTGCTGTGCGCTACCTGAAGCGTAGAGTGGAGAAAAGTCCCCGTGTGACTGCTGAGGAACTGAGAAAAGATTTGTCAGATGTGGGTACTGAAGTTTCAGCTCAGACAATACAGCGCACACTGCGTAATGAAGGCCTCCATGCCAGAACTCCCAGGCGCACCCCCTTGTTGTCTCCAAAGAATAAGAAGAGTCGACTGCAGTATGCCAAAAGTTATGTGGACAAACCACAGAAGTTTTGGGATAGTGTTCTGTGGACTGATGAAACAAAATTAGAACGGTTTGGGCCCATGGATCAACGCTATGTTTGGAGGAGGAAGAACAAGGCCTATGAAGAAAAGAACACCTTGCCTACTGTGAAGCATGGCGGGGGGGTCAATCATGCTTTGGGGCTGTTTTGCTTCTGCAGGTACAGGGAAGCTTCAGCGTGTGCAAGGTACCATGAATTCTCTTCAGTACCAGGAGATATTGGATGACAATGTGATGCAGTCCGTCACAAACCTGAGGCTTGGGAGACGTTGGACCTTTCAACAGGACAATGATCCCAAGCATACCTCCAAGTGCACTAGAGCATGGTTGCAGATTAAAGGCTGGAACATTTTGGAGTGGCCATCGCAGTCATCTGACTTAAATCCGATTGAGAACCTCTGGTGGGACTTAAAGAAAGCAGTTGCAGTGCGCAAGCCTAAGAATGTGACTGAACTGGAGGCTTTTGCCCATGACGAATGGGCGAAGATACCCGTAGATCGCTGCAAGACACTTGTGTCAAGCTATGCTTCACATTTAAAAGCTGTTATAACTGTAAAAGGATGTTGTACTAAGTACTAAGATTGAATGTCACTTGGGGGTTGAATAAAACTGATAATGATGTGAGCACAGAAAAGACATTTGTGGTTATTTCATTCTAAATGTTATGTTATATTTGTCTGACCTACACGTGCCTCTTTGATTTAATTGTAAGCAAGATGACTGAATGATCAAAATCAATGTCAAACTGGCCAAAACACTCAATTTCAGTGGGGGTTGAATAATTTTGAACACAACTGTATAAGTAATAGACATGTGCATTCGTTTTAGTACTAAAACTATTTAGTCCGAATTTTGGGCTAATTTAGTTTTCGTATGCCGGAAGAGAAACGAAACTGCTCAGTACAAAAAACGAAAGAAACTAAAATAAAATGCATTACATTTTAGTTTCAGTCCTTTTTGTGATATTACATTGATGAGTGAAGGAGACCAGCAATGAAGAGTGCAACATCCGAAGTTCTGCACCCTCCACATGCCAATGCAGTAGGATGTTCTATACAGAGAGGGGTGTTAATTAATGCAGGTGGATGTTGTATACATTATACTGAGAGGGGTATTAATTAATGCAGGAGGATGTTATAAACATTATACAGAGAGGAGCCTTTTTATTTTAGCTCTTTAAATCCAGTGGCTGTGAGCGCTGAGATCGGCTGCTTGTTATATTATCTCTCAGTACAATGTATCAGGCTCAGCTGTTACAGTAACTGACAGTACTGACAGTAAAACAAGGAAATAATATTGTTCTAACCTCTTATATATAAAAATATTATTTACTAGTTTTACTAAACTCTGCCGCGCTGTGATGAGCTGCAGTCAGTTACTGTAACAGCTTTGCCTGACATGGGGCAGTATTAAATGTTGGTGCTAACTTAACCAGAGCTGTTGTAAACTGAAAACCTCCATAGGCTATAATGGCTCTGGGAAGTTTACAACAGCTCTGGTTAAGTTAGCACCAGCTATGTAATATGGCCCACATTGTGCTGAGAGTGAGAGATACTGTACAAGCAGCGATCTCAGCCCTTGAGGAGCCACTACCATAGTAATTGTATCCACTGGTTTTCGGATGAATGAAATTAGTTTTCATACTAAAGAACTGAAAACGAATTTCTTTAGCAACTAAATAAATTGCATTTTAGGACTAATCCATTAGTTCAAAACGAAATTTTGTGCTGTGCACATGTCTAATAAGTAAAGATTTTAAAAAAAAACGTGTAAAAAAAATTAAAATTTTGTTAAAATTCAGATGAACAACATTGCATATTTTTTTCTATCTACACTTTATGACCAGAACTTTTGTGGTTATATATTGATACATTAGGTGCCTTTTTAAAAATGGTGTAATGGAGAATATTTCATGTTTTTTTTGTACAAAAATATGCAGTTTTCTAAAAATCTAAAAAATCAGCTTTTTTCTTATGTCATGATTCATTGTATGTAATACATAAAATTAGTATATCTAAACCAATTGAAATGGAAAAGCTATATATTTTCTGAAACTAGACAAAATTCCGCCAAAAAGAGACATTTATGACACATTTTTAAATTAATTTTGTTATTCATAACTTTATTCAAAAAACATCATATTTAATGTAAAAAAAAATCATAATAGGTCAAGATTTATATTGTATAATTTCATATTAATTTTTGGGGTAAAATATTTTTATTTTGCTTAACTATATAAATTTTTCCCTCCTATAAAATAATAGATCCAATTTGGTTGCATAGATCAAGTTTAGGCAGCGTTGGAGGTGCTAATTTGCACCATGCGCAAAATAAATTTAGAGAAGCTTTTTATACCGGTTTTTGAAAGGCATACCTGCAATTAAATGGCTCTAGCTCAACAGGGATCTAAATTATGCCAAATAAAGTATATATCCGGACAAAGTTGACTTCCAGATGAATCAAACGTGGGGTTACGTATTATTCTATCATAAATATTGAGCCCGCAACAACTTGTGGAATTTGGATTTGTGGTAAACAAATATATAAATGTAAATTCCACATGATGTTGCGCCCTCTATTTTTATGATAGAATTTTATGTAACCCCTCATTTGATTCGTCTGGGTGTCTAATTTCTCCTAATATATACTTTACGTGGCCTGTTTTAATTTCCTGTTGAGCTAGAGCCATTTAATTGCAGGTATGCCTTCTTAAAAAAAAAAAAAAACACTTACAAAATTTTCCCCATGAATTTGTGCTCAACAATTATGTAGTCTATCAACAATTGTACAGTGACTCAAAATGCTGCACAAACACACAACATGCCCGCCACACATTTTACATTCACTCAATCAGTTGGATTGGCACATGGGGCATCCATGTGAGCAGTAACGCCACGTCAAGGCCCCAACCAGGTTACTGACCATTCACACATCTTTCACATCTGTTTCACTCACTGAATCACACACCTTTCATGCAAGAAGCTAGTAAAAGTTGAGTGGGTGACGTTAAGGGGGCAAAGAAGGGAAAAGTGCAGAAACACGGAAGGGGAGAAGAGAAAGATACAAAAGGGCAAAAGGGAAACACAATGAGGATTAGAGGAGGTGGAATAGAAACACCCCCATTCACATCTGTTTCACTCACTGAATCACACACCATTCATGAAAGAAGAGAGGTAAGGGAAGTGGGTGAAGGGAAGGGGCAAAGAAAAGGGCAGAGACAAAGAAGTTGAAGACACACCATTAACACTGCAGTTAAATCTGTCTTCAGAGTCATCTTTCTACATCTGATGTATGGAGGACATCAGATTGTTGGGGATGGGGCAACCTATTTTATTGTATGTGGGGTGAATTACATTATAACTGGGGATGGGTAGTGAACTGTAGGTGGCTAGTGAAATGTGGTGGGTATTGAACCGGAGTGGGTAGTGAAACGTGGTGGGTATTGAACCGTGGTGGGTAGTTTTTTATTAACGCTTGAATTAACACTGCTATAAAATAATGGGGCTGGTTTTGTTTTGTATTTTTATTTGGGAAAATTTAGAGGAATAGCACTATCCAGGAATAAATGCCAGCATGATCCGGGCAAGCTCTGTCCAGATTACACTGCACTGTGTCCATCAGAATGTCATCAAGATCTGTAAAGATCTTAACGGTGCTATTGCCAGATTTATCAAGAAGCACAAAATCAGTGGCATACCTCAACCTGAAATCTGTTTATTCTCAGCCGAGAAACAATTCGGTCCCGGTATGCCACTAGTAATGTGTCACTGTATGATAAATCTTAAAGCAGTCAGGCACACAAAGACCTGGTTTGGAGGGACAGTCGGGGCAGTGAAGGCGACTTTCCTTACGCCGCCCTTGCTGCGCACAAACCCGACACCTTTTACACGGGGTCACTCTTTTTTCAGTTGGTGGAATGTAGCCAGGAAAGTGGCGGTCACGCAACCTAATTACATCTTCCACCTCTCCAACAACTGGAGCATTCTCTTCTGGACAGAGAAGGCACTCGATAACAGATTCCTGAAATTTTAGGAATGTTATCTGTCGGGCATGAGTGGCCTGATACAAGATGAATGCGATAAGCATTGACATCTGTGTCAGATGGACTGCCAGCTGTTTGTACCATACATATGCCTTGTGAGAAGCGAGATATGGTACAAGCATCTGGTCAGACTTGTCCACTCCCCCCATGTATCGATTATAATCTTGAACACATAGGGGTTTCATGACAGGGGAATCTCTCCATCTGACGTGAACTGCAGATGTGCATTCATTATGTATTGTTGTAAGCAGATGCACATCCTTTTTGTCTATGTATTTCACAGCCAGCAGTTCACCGCAGCGCAAGGCAGATGTTTCTCCTCTCTTTTGCTTCCCAAACTGTTTTGTTGGAAAGCCTTTCCTATTCGAACGGATCGTGCCACAGGCTCCAGTACCATTGCTGTACAAAAATTTGTACAGCGGCACACCCGTGTAAAAGTTATCTGTATAAATACAGTAACCTTTACCGAATAGTGGATAAGAGAGGTCCCACACTATTTTTTCAGTGGTGGAGAGAGGGGGGGCAGTCAGGAGGGGCCAGCTGCGAGTCCTTGCCAATGTATACACGAAAGCGATACATGTATCCACTGGAGCTTTCGCACAGCTTATAAAGTTTTATCCCATAGCGAGCTCGCTTCGAAGGGATGTACTGCTTGAAAACAAGACGTCCCTTGTAAAGCAGCAAGGACTCGTCGACTGACAAGTTTTGGCCTGGAGTGTATAACTCTTCAAATCTTGCCATCAGATGGTCAAGAAGTGGCCGCAACTTGTACAGTCGGTCGTGATCTGGGTGGTCACGGGGCAAAGCATTTGCATTATCATTATAATGCAAATACCTCAGGAGCAATAAATATTTGTCCCTGCTCATAGTAGCAGGGAAGATAGGGGTGGTTTGGGTACTCTTTTTTGACCAGTATGAGGATATGCTTGGTTTTTGCACAATCCCCATCTGCAGAGTGAGGCCCCAGAACTTCTTCATCTCTGGCAAACTGGTTGGGGTCCATTTACGCGCCCTCGCACTTGGCAACAATTCTGCCCCTAGACCTTGAAAATATTGTTCAGCATACAGATTGCTCTGCTGAACAATAAATTCCAAGAACCCATCATCTATATATAGTTGAAAAAAGTTGATGGGTTCAAAATTTGTGGTGTCCACTAGGATACCAGGATTGCCAGAAAATTGTGGCAATTCTGGCTGGACCATATCTGGGGAGGTCTAGTCAGATCCTGGTTCAGGCATCGCCACAGCCTGTGTTGCAGATACCCCTGCAATAGGCCGTTGGGCCGGTGCAGGATCAGGTAGTGCAACTACAGACCGTGCGGTCCCTGCACTACCACAGGAGCACCCTGGTAACTCCGTGCGGCCACGCCATGGCTCATCACGTAGTTCTTCGTCGCTGGAACCGTCACTATCTGACGATGCTCCAGGGACAAAGTCGCTGTCTGAATCCTCAAAAGATTCATCAGCGCAGGGATCAGAGTCTGACATCATAAGGACGTCAGCTGCTTCCTCAGCGCTTAGAAACCTTTTAGCCATAATTTGCTTTCTGAAAATGTATTTTCAAAAGAAAATTACGCCGTTTGATAGTATCTATATATATATATATGAAGCGATAGGAGCTGCACACGTGTGAACTGGTTAAAAACAAAAAATCTTTATTTAAGGCATCTTAAAATCAGACCGACGTTTCGGTTCTCTCTGGAACCATCTTCAGGGTAACTGGCAAAGGATGTAGACTGTCTTTTTATCCACTTCACTAGCCAACCCTTCCAAGTGCACGCCCCAATTACTGTGTTACAGCAGGTGAAGGCAATGGAGCATGTAGCTATCTCGGTTAGACTTAGCCTCTAGGCTGAGTCCCAAGACAGTTCAGTCGGTGAGTTGCCATAGCAACCTAAAAACAATGAGAACTTTAAATGGAGGATTCATTGTACTCATAGCACTAAAGTTCCGATGGACGCTCATCTAACTCTTTTATTTAACGTTCAGAAAGAAAGCATGAAAATGAGATGTATTCATTTAATCCTTTTGGAGACACTGTGTCTAGTGTTCGTATCCAGTATGTCTCACGTTGCAGGAGTATTCGAGATCGATCACCACCACGCGGCAGCGGGGGGGCATGGTCTATGCCCACAAACCTCAGTGAAGGCAGGCGATGTTTCATCAATAAAAAGTGTTTTGCAACAGGTTTATCGGAGGTACCATCTCGAAATGCTACGTTGATAGAAGATCGGTGGCCGCGTATGCGGTCTCGAAGCGTTAAATCCGTCTTCCCCACATACGCCAGGCCACAAGGGCACGTGATTAAGTACACGACAAACTCCGTTTGACAGGTAATACGATGTTTAATGTGGAAAGTTTGTCGCGTATGTGGGTGCGAAAAAGTGGGAGATGGAGTCATGTGGTTGCATGTTACACAGCTGGTACACCGATAGCAGCCTTTTCGTAATTCTTGGGTACGTTGTTGATATGCTCCTATAGGGTCTGTGTGTACAAGCCAATCCTTTAAGTTCCTTCCCCTTGAGAAACTAATTAACGGTGGTACAGTGAAGGCTTTAGGTAGCTTCTTATCGTGTGTAAAGTTTTTCCAATGCCTTTTAATGCGTTTAGATAATACAGCACTATGTATATTGTATTTCATTGGCAGAACAATCCGGGACTCCACTGGCTTCTTTGTTGTATTTTTGTTGTTAAATCGATCGTTCGCTTTCTGCAACGCATTATCCAAACATTCCGAGGTGTAGTTCTTCGTCGCTGGAACCGTCACTATCTGACGATGCTCCAGGGACAAAGTCGCTGTCTGAATCCTCAAAAGATTCATCAGCGCAGGGATCAGAGTCTGACATCATAAGGACGTCAGCTGCTTCCTCAGCGCTTAGAAACCTTTTAGCCATAATTTGCTTTCTGAAAATGTATTTTCAAAAGAAAATTACGCCGTTTGATAGTATCTATATATATATATATGTACGTATATATATATATGCACGTGTGTGTGTGCGTATATAATATATATTCTATATATATATAAGTGTGCGCGTGTGTGCGTGTACGCGTGTGTGCGTGCGTATATATGTATATATATGCGTGTGTGCGTATATATGTATATATATGTTTGTGTGTATATATATATATATATATGTGTGTATTAGCAATTTATCAAACAAAGAGGGTTTATACTGTGGAAACACCCAAAAACAATGAGCAGCAAAAAACACCACCCTGATATCCACCAAATTCAGAAAGCATATAACATGAAAAACAAAAATTGGTGGTGTTGCGCTAAAAGAAAGTTAAAAAACTTATGTATGGTCTATGTTGGAGGCATGCTATTCTGCACAGCAAGGAGAGAAAGAAAGTTCTATTTCTCAATAGTTCGTTCAGTGGATATCCAGTCCCTGTTGTAGAAAGGATTTTCAGTAAAATCTTCCAAACCTTTGGAACGAACGACCACTTCTTTGTGAATCTTCATTAAAAAGTATATATCTCGGAAAAAGGAAAAACTCGATAGTGTTATACCGTTTATTATTTAATATAAAAATCTACTGACATAATATACGTACAGAAAAATAGGTAGTGGGTTAGGATTTGATCTCACCCACTGCCAGATAAAACATCGCGTCCCGTCAAGCCTTATAAACAAACCACCCGGAGCTCCCGGGCTGCTTCCAAGGTGGTCACTCGATACCAAAGGTGGGACCGCGATGATAAAGTGACGTAGTGCTGACGCGTTTCGCCCCGCCCACGGGACTTCATCAGAGCAATTTATCACCTATTTTATGGAGACAGCCTCTGCGACACTGTAACACCTCGCAATCCACATGCAGACTGAGGATACAAATGTAAAATTATCAAGATTTGAAAAATTCATCCCCCGTGATTGGCTGGAGGGCCAATTGCTAAGTTACGGGGTCATTTTAGGGTTACATTTATATTCACAGTGGCCATGTTGGAGGTGGCAGTGACAATTGTGACAGCTAAGTGATCATTGTTACTACAGTGATCACATAGCTGTAACAATAAAATGTGAAATAAAATAATAAAAAGGGAATTGTAATTTTATTAAATGTGGGGTTTGGGGGCCTCTGGGCAGTTTGGATTTTTTTTACTGCCCTTAGAGACCCTGTGTGTGGTGTTTTTTTTTACTTTTTGTTTTTTTAATATACTTTATTTACGTTTTAGAATATAATGAGGCACACCGTTGGAAATCTCAAGCTCTGGGCTTTCCAGCGGTGCCTCATTTGTCTCTGCAGCCCTTACCGATGAGGAGTTAGAGTGGTCCTAAGGACCTCTCCCCCCTCATCCTAAGGGCTGTCTATGCGGCCGCTGAATGTAACATCATCACGCCAGGCGTGATGACATCACTGTGACTCCCATGATCCCACAGTGAGGGCCGACATCCCGGATGTTGGTCCCCCACTGTTTGCCGCCGGGGATCTCCGCCACACCGCCGCTTCGCTGCCGGGAAGACAAGACGCGCTGAGCGCGTCCTCCGCACAGCAGTGGGAACTTCCTGGACGCGCTCAGCGCGTCCATAACAGCGAAGTGGTTAAAAGTCAAGCTTTCGAGAGTATTCCTCTCTTCTTCAGGTCTGGAGCTATACTGAGCAAAATCATAGAATTGAAAATTAAGGGGACATGGGTGGGGGTTTAGATGTCATAAATAGTGAGAGTAAAATACTATGGTTCTCAAGAGAAATGAAACACATGAGAGCAGGCCCGGATTGGCCATTGGCTGCTAGCCTCCCTGGAGCTCCACAGTAATGTGCGGTGTTTATGAGGGTGTCACAGAGCTCCACAGTAATGTGCAATGTTTAGGGGGGGTGTCACAGAGCTCCAGAGTAAAAGGTGGTGTTTATGAGGGTGTCACAGAGCTCCACAGTAATGTGCGGTGTTTATGAGGGTGTCACAGAGCTCCAGGGTAATGTGCAGTGTTTATGAGGGTGTCACAGAGCTCCAGAGTAATGTGCGGTGTTTATGAGAGTGTCACAGAGTTCAACAGTTATGTGCGGTGTTTATGAGAGTGTCACAGAGTTCAAAGAGTAATGTGCGGTGTTTATGAGGGTGTTACTGAGCTCCACAGTAATGTGCAGTGTTTATGAGCTTGTTACAGAGCTCCACAGTAATGTGTGCAGTGTAGGAGTGTATCACAGAGCTCCACAGTAATAAAACTCACAGTAACATGCGCTGTGTAAGAAAAAAAAAAGGTGGGCTGCTCAGTCCAAAGTGCCCGGGCCTATATTTTGACCCAGTCCGTGCCTGCATGAGAGATATTAGGCCCATAAAACAACAATGACAAGATCATGACAACTTGAAAGAAAGAAAAAAACCAGGGAAGGCAGAAAAAGAAGAAAAAACCTAGAAAAAACAAAACACAAGTGACAATTTTGTATGTTTAGGTGACGTTATGATAATGGGTTATAAAGCCAGAGTATACACTGAGGCCCTTCTTTATGATGTTAAAATATGTGATCATTTTTATTTCAAATGTCTTACATTCATGAGAGTCTTTATAATTCCCTTTGAGAACTATAATCCTGAGGTTGTGGATGGAGTGGCCTGTCAGATTAAAGTGATATCCCACCAGGTAAAATATTTATTTTCCTGATGGTTCTTGATGGAGTGTCTGTGCAGATTCATCCTGAGATTCAGTTCGAGGCTAGTTTCACCAATATAGCAGCCCTTTTTACAGAACGTGCACTGGATCATGTACACCACATTGGCAGATGTGCAGAGGTACGAGCTCTTGATGTTGCATGTAGCGTTATTGTGCTGTGCTGCTGTCACATATATGTGACATAAGGCCGGTCTTTCCCTTCCATCACTTAGAGTTATGGGTATAGACCATATATCCCTATTGTGTAGAGGTCGTGATCGGGCCAACAAACTCCTCAAACGTGAATCCTTTTGCATTTTTACACTTGATACACCCTCTCTTCGCGGCCTTAATGAAAAAATTTCTTATGCTCCTTTTTTGCCGATTCGTTGAATATATGACCATTATGTATTGCTCTGCTTACAGAGGTATGATCCTTCTACTACCTTATGTTCAATATTATTGTTATTGTCATCATTTATATAGCGCTAACAGTTTCCACAGCGCTTTACAATAACCAAAGGGAACAAGATACAGATAAAATTACATAGGATGGAAACACTAGAGGGGTTATTCAGAGAGATCTGAAATGTCGCCGAAATGTAACCGGACATTGAAATTCAGCAAACGGGGACATTTCGGGGCCATTCGGCTATTCAGACAGCAGGCAGTTCACCAAATTTTGGCAAACTGCCTGCAAATACGGTGCCTTTTCGAGGGCAGTGAAATCCCCCATAGAGAAGCAATGGTTAATCTACTTCCTTGAAGTCAGACCCCCCTTTCATACTCCCTCCCGGCACACTGACATCATCGCGGTGGGTGCAATGATGTCAGTTTCAGGTGCCCTTGGAAAATGCCTGAAAGGGGGGTGTCATTTGGACCCCTCCTGATCGGGAGAAGATAGAGGAAAAAGAGAGGCATCGTTGGAAAATTTACAGTCTGACCTTTCCAGCGATGCCTCTCTTTAACCACCTATTTTCCAGTCTGCCATACGGCACCAATCAGCACCAGATGGTAGACTTCTCCCGGAGGTGGCTGACATCTTGGATGTCAGCCTAGCCTCCGGGGCCTCCCCCTGCTCACTGACATCATCGCTGATGGGCACGTTGGCTTCAGTTGGGGAATTAACCCCTAGCAGAGATTTCTTAGGGAAATCCCTATGGTGCAGATAGGGTGGCCCTTTGGACCCCCATATCTTCAGATTGGTGGCAGCTAGAGGGTCATGTCTTTTTGTTACAGCATGCTGGCTGGACATGATATACGATAATAATGCTATATTATGAATCTGCTGAGTCTGCTGAAAATAAAGATATATACTTTGTCTGGGTCCTACAATAAAACATGAATTCAAAGCGCGTTTAACCCCTTCACTGATGAGCCATTTTACCTCTATGTGCTGAGCTCATTTTTACCGGTTTCTCTCATCATGTTTAAACGTGATTTGAAATCACGTTTTATTATACAACCCAGACAAACTATATATCCTTTTATTCGGCAGATTAGGCAGATTCATAATAAAGCATTATTATATGTATACGTCATGCCTTGCCTGACTATTATAACAAAAAATGCAATAACATTTGAAATTTCAATCATCTACAGTGTGAAAAGTTATTTTTTTCAATTTTTTCATCCAAGCCTTCGCGGTTATAAACTCTATGGGGGTATGCTTGTTAATAAAATTAGAAATAGGAACTCGTTACTTTTCTTCTGGGAAATTAAATGATTTTTAACTAAACCCCCCCCCATAGAAAAAAATCGCTAGTGCAGCATCATTGTTCACATTATAATTGAAATGGGAACAATATTGCTGCATTAATAACAAACACACACGAGATGTTTTTATTTATTTATTTTATTATTATTATTTTATTATTTTTGTCTTACTTTGAACATGGTCATGTTTGGTATCAGTGTAAAGGCGATGCACTGGCCTTTCCATTGATACTAAACATGGCCCTCTAGCTGACATAGATCGGAAGATAGGGCAGCTAGGGGTTTCCTGGCTAACTGACATTATCACGCCATGCGCGATGACATCAGATGACGAGGGGGGACCCGGAGGTGGAGCTGCCATCTAAGATGGCGGCCTCCACTGGAACCAGGCCGCACCTCAGGGGTTAAAGACAGGCATTGCTTGAAATGGCAGACTCTGCCCTTTCAAGGGATGCCTATCTATACCTTCTAACCTCCTCCGGATCCGGAGGGAGAAGGATCCGAAAGGACCCCCCTTCTTTTCAGGCGATCTTCCAGGCTTTGCTGAGTGGCTGCCTGAAAATGACAACATCGGGTGCGACGAGATGACGTCATTACACCAGGAGGGGTCTCCAAAGCAAGGGGTCTCAAAAGGAAATCAGAATGCCACGGGTCCCTGGAGGAGAGAGGTGAGTATAGAACCGAGCTCCCGGGTAGCAGAAGATCTGTGGGGAACGTCCTCCGCATACAGCGGGAGACTCCTAGGACGTTCCCCACACGTCTTTCGCAGTGAAGGGGTTAAACATGATGAGCATAAAACTGTCAAAATGAGCTCAACACACCAGTGAAATGGCTCAACAGTGAAGAGGTTAAATATTCATTGTGTATGCCTATACTAGTAGATGTTATAATTTGATGCTTACAGCAAAAGGTGGTTTGACTAAAGATTAATATGAGAGGCCTGAATACTTAGGTGAGAGGCATTTTTATTTTTCATTATTTCTTATGAATGTCTACTGAGAGATACTTAATATAAAATGTACGGTGACCATGAAATAAAGTGTTTCATTGGTAAATGCGAGTATATGTAATATGTCTTTAATCATAATAAAAATATTATTTTCATGGGGTTTGGAAACATCTGCAATGCGCTGAATATTAACCATTTTAACAGTTCATAGGTAAGTTCAGGAACAGCTATTTATAAATAATCTAAACGCATTTTCAAACTCGTTGAAAAAGAAATCAATTGGTGAGATTTGTAGTTCCCAAAAGAATTCTCTCAAGTTACCGGATAGGCAAAGGAGCAAGAGTTAGTGTAATTTTTAATCCAAAATAATAAACAAGAAAAAAAATGGCACTTTTTCAGTCTCATGTGGGGACTCGGCTGGCTGGCACGGCTGGTCCCTTTGTTAATCTTGCTTGTACTAGACGCCTGCTAGGATTTTGATATCTCATAGGGATGATTTGCTATCTCCCGTTCTTTCACAAAGAAGGTTTATACTGTATTGTTTTTCAATAAATAAGCTGAAAATAAACTGAAATTCTCAAGGCTAACAACGTGTATTGTACAGAGCAAGCATCTTTCTTTGCAACATGAGAAAAATATGCTGAGACAATCACATTTTCTGCTTTAATAAGCAAGTCATCATGTAAATGTCCTGATATAAGGTATAAGATTTGATCATTATGTGTAGGAAAATTGCAAATCATCCTAGATATTACTTCATATATTTCTGCACTATAAGCTCTGCTACTGTATTTATTTACCGAAAACGGCAAACAATAATAAACAGGTCAATAACCTAAGGAAAGATTTCTCTATTTCTAAGCAGATTAATTAATTCAGACTTCATTATTGCGTATTCAGCAGATAACTCTGCACATTAAACTACAGGAGAAAAGGATCAGACCTTTAAATTAATGCCATTACACCTCATACCACCCAGCTGCACTTTCATTTTAGCACAGAAGTTAAATTATTTACTGATCTATGTAAGGAATTCCATCTAGAGAGGCATAATATCATCAGTCACATAAACACTTTAAAAACACTGTAACAATCCCAGATGGACAAATAATACAAGTGAAATCCAAGTATGTAATTTACAATGCTGACCGTCTTTATAGAACTCATAAAATTGCATTTCTCCCTTTTTTTGCAAATGGAAAGCAGACTGGATATATTTTACTGAGGCCTTATGAGAATAGTTTTATTCCGCAGCAGTGGTAGGTAAAGTAATTCTCTCTGGCCATAGAGTTGGATTCAGTTCTACCTGTAACTCGAGGTGCTAAACACATCAGTAGTGTTTGGATGAGTAAGTGTTAACGCTAGGATAAGTGACTTTACATATTATGTTCTTAACGCTAAACCCATGAAAAATTCATTAACTTTAGCGTTCGGATGTGTAAACGTTACTGCCGAGAGAAGTGTTCTTTAACCCATGTCCTCCATATTAGCTTCCTGACGCTCAACCCTCAAGAAAGAAATCACTCAGTGCATCAGTGATTGCGCTAGCTTTTGCGAGCTTACTGCACTATGCACATCCTATACTTAACCCTAATTAATGATTGCGCTCCCAATGTTAAGATAACTAAGGTAATACAAAGTCCTAGCGCTCATTACCACTGGGACCCGCAAGCCAAAATTTTAGCTACTCCTAAAAGCTGGTGCTAAATGATTCCACCTATGCAAAATTATTTAGCACCCCCCCCCCAATGAATCCGATACTCACCTCTAATTCCGCAGCGAGATAGGCGATCTGCCGCTTCTTGTCCCTGGCAGCAGAGTGAGACTGGGGGCAAATAGTTCCCAGTCTCCCTCGGCGAACACTCCGTGGCTCTGTGCGATTGCGTGAGTGAGATTGCGCAGGACTCGCAACCCAGAAGCAGAAAACTCTATAGAGTACTATGGACTCGAGGAGGTGATACTCACATTGGCGTGGAAGCACTACCGCGATTATCACTGCAGGTAGCACTGTGTTTCAGGGCGAGGTTCTAAGACAGCGCCTGCCCCGGAATTTCACAGTAAAATGGGGGCGCTACAGAACAGGCCAGTAGTGCAGTTGCTTTTTCTCATATGGCTTGTTTTTGCTCAAAGATTTAAGTTTATTCTATTAAAACGTAATTCAAAGCAGAGCACTAAATTCACATGGATGTTTCAGTAACAGGGCACCATGAGCTGATAGTAGTAAACTATGTGAACAACAGCATTTGTTGACGTTTTGGAATATTTAGGAGGGTGATGCAAATCAAGCCTGGTGAAGACAATAACCTTACTGAATGGTTGCTATATTGGGTATTGACTCATCAAGCAAAGACATTGGTTAGAATTTGAGTTATGGAGGAAAGGGAAAGTCCGTGGCAGGGAGAGATATATGAAGGATAAAGAATGGATTCAAGAAATAGTAGTTTACACAAGAGAATCAGAGAATGAGGTATTTTAAATGGCACTTTTGCATTGAGTACAAAATATATACATCCCCGGGGAAGTACCATATCTGAAGGGCTTAATGACATGCAGGAGGCAAGGTAGCGTGTGAAGGTATGTCTACTGAAACAAAGTTAGGGGTACTGAATACATTATCAAAACTGGCTGTTTAGATAAAGATGTGAATAACGGTTAAATGGAAGATAAGGACTGATGGGAGCTGATATTGAGGTTTCATGAAGATCTGTATGTAGTGTGCTTCCTCGTCAGTAGAGAAGACAGAATTCAGATTGCATAACATGGTGAATAAGTACGAGGGACATTCAGGGTTATTCAGAGAGAGGTGAAACTCTGGAGAACTTTTGGAGAAGTGAAAATTCTAGGAAAAAATAGCCGATTTGGAAAGTGAGAAAAATGGGAGAATTTTTTTGGTTTGGCTATTTTGACCTAGAATTTTCACTTCTCCAAACATTCTCCAGAGTTTCACCTTTCTCTGAATAACCCTGATTTTGTCATGTACTGAATAAAAATTCTGTTGGTTGAAAAAGACTATCTAGCAAGGAATCAACAACTCTTTACTTCAGTTACATTGTAACCACACATTTTGAGTGTGTGGGATGTTACTAAACACTGTTCCCTATCCATTTATACAAGCAGTGGCCCCTAACCCTTAGCAGCAAACTATTACTGGCTCTATTACAGGCACGCCACTCTGTTAGCAGCTCAAGTCATAATAGATGGGAACTGATAACTGACAGAGCCTGCGTCCCTACATGTTGTGACTGGTATCATCTCCTGGGGTTCATAGGATATCATGGTGACTTGCATAAGCACTGTTTCCAGTTACATCTGCAAACAGTGAGAGGCCGCGGCACATCAAGTTGTCATTTGATGTTAAGTGATTTTGAATGAAATACTCACTGTTGGTGCCATAGTGCAGAGTGTCAGAGCCACTATTTATTTTTTTTTAATCCTGGCTCATGATGAGCATAAATGGCAACCTTTGAATTGTTTTTTATTCTCCAGCTGCAAAGTATAGGAAGCATTCATTTACATTAACAGTATTACCAGTAACGCTGGGGTCAGACGAACGCAGTGTTAACGTCCGTGTAGCCGCACTTTAGTACATCCGTGGTAGAAGATAATCATGACCAATGAAGGCCCACACATGAAGCACGTCCACACGGAAGTGCGGACACACTACGGACGCAGCAAACGGACGCAGGTTACCAAGAACGTCGAACCGCTATGACGGATGTGCGGAGTGCGCCACGTCCGCATAGCTTTGTGTGTGAGTGACGGAACGAAGTCAGACAGACTGCATTTATACGTCCAGCATTTTTGACGGACAAAATGGTTTTTCATTTCCCATCTACATCTGTCAAAAATAACGTCACTCAGAAAAACGGACCATGTGCCTCTACTGCGTCTTCCATCAGAACGTGCGTCTGTTCTGCATGGACGAACAGTCCGTACAAAATGCGCTCGTCTGACCCTAGCCTAACCTGATGTAACAGCCAAGCTGCAATGAAATATTTCAGCTCACTTGGAGCAGCCAGGGATCTGTTATGATTAAATTGAGGGAATGTCATACTTAATGGCTCACTGGTTAACGAAAACGGGACCGATCTGTTTTTGATATTCATACTGGAAATAATTGATTTTACTTATTCGATAAAGTTCACGACTCTTACCGTATTTTCTAGAACCGCTCTCAGAAACTTAATGGAATATATCTTTACATAGTAACGATTATAATTTATGCCCTTTAGTGTTACAGTAGTTTTCTTGGAATCCGTGGTTTTATTTTGCTTGATTTTCGTTGACATATTCTAAAAAAAGGTTTATTGTGATCCCTACTTAAACAGCTCAACCACAGTGCACCCTCATAGAAAAATAGTTAATATTTCAAAACTCTTTGAGGTGTCAATTTAATTAAACAATTGCAATATTTTATAAGACATATTCATATGATCAAAGGAAGTGTGAAGAAGCTTGTTCTTGTCCCCAGTAATGTAAAATGTCATTTTATATTTGCTTTTTATATTTCTGAAATAAATGCTGCCCAAGAAAATACCAAAAGCAATTGATATTTGAATAGTCTCAGTACATTAAAGTTACAAAAAAATAAGCCGATTGACTCATTTATAACGGTTATATAACTGCGATTTCTTAAGGACAGTCACAATTGAAGAGCTAATATAACAACAACAAAAAGCAAATTTTCAAAATTCAAAAGGTAATTTAACCCTTTTTCTAACAAGTGATTTTTCATAAAATGACTACCAGGACCCGGTGCATTTATGGAAAACTACACAATAAAAATGTACAAAACTGACTGTATGTTTTCATTGGCGCTAAGCCCTATCAAACAGGTGGAGGGCTCTCTCTACTGACCAAAAAGCACTACTACATGTACCATTAGAACGTGGACTTTGCGTTTCCTTGAAGGAAAAATTGATCCCGAACATTTTGATTTCAACAGATTGGCTGTCAAGTCCAATGAGTTGAAACTTTTGGAGCATATTGCAGAGCCCAGTTGCAAATTAATTTCATTTATTTATTTCTAAAGTATTTTACTAGGAAGGATACATTGAGATTTCTCTCGTTTTCAAGTATGTCCTGGGTTCAAGAACATTGAATTGTTACAGTTGTTACAGAAATACAAAGTAATAAAATGCAAGATATTAAAAACAAAACACAAATATACAGATTAACACAGAAAATAAATATGTAAGAAATATATTCACTATGTTACATGTTTACAAGGTGCATTCCGTATCGAGGTATGTTAATAGAGAGCTCTTAAGTGACTTTAGACTGGGGGGAAATGTGATGGTGTCTGGGAGGCTATTCCATAATTGTGTTGCTCTGTAGGAAAATGAGGATCGAGCCACTTTATTTTTGTATTGTGGTTTTTCAAGTAAGATGGTGGTCCTGGATCGGAGGTTATAGGATGAGGGAACTGCTGGGGGAAGCAGCCTGTTCAGGTAGGGTGGTAGTTTCCCAGAAAAGCTCTTAAAAACAGGTTGGAAAGGTGAAGGGTGCATCTAGATTCCAGTGACGGCCAGTTTAGCTCTTTTAACATGTCACAATGGTGGGTCATGTAGTTACATTGTAGCACAAAGTGGCAGAACGAGTTATACAATGTAGTAAGTTTATGAAGGTGTGTTTGCGGGGCAGCTGCATACACTACACCTCCGTATTTAACAGCAGGCATAAGCATTTGTTGTACAATCTGCTTTCTTACCGCAGGGCTCAGGCAGCATTTGTTTTTGTACAGGGCCCCTAGTTTGGGGTAGAGTTTATATGAGAGTTTTTGATGTGGGAGCCAAAGGATAGATTTGGGTCTAACCACATACCTAGATATTTGAGAGAAGTGACTGTGGTCAGTGTGCCATTTGATTTTGTCCTGACACATACATGAGGATTTTGCAATTTATGTAGCTTAGGTGCTGTTCCAAAGAGGATCATAACAGTTTTGTCATTATTTAGAAAAAGTTAGTTATCTTTGATCCACTTTTCTACCTCTGTGAATTGTTCTTGCAGCATGGCCTGCAGCTGCAGGAGATTTGGTTTGCTAGTATAGATGTCGTCTGCATACCTGTTTACAGTTGAGACTTTGCAGATGTTGGGCATTGCTCCAGAGCAAGTTTACTCAATCTTGGACTCCTGCAGGAGCTTTGAAAGATCAAGCATACTCAATCATGGTAACAAAGGGCATAACAATTGAAGAGACTTTTAATATGCCTAGAACTGCTAAGCCTTGAAAGTAAAATGATGATATAGGTGAGAGTAGTTGTGAGTAAAACGCAGGTCAGAAGCAAGCACAGATCTCCTATCGATTATAGGTATAGAAACCCATACCCATCTGGAAGCTGAGGAGATGCATGCGGCAACCACAAAGAAGTCATAGCTCAAAGCCCAACTGTATATGAAGATGAGACAGGGTTTGTCAAAAAAAGAAACTACAAAAAACATATATGCCTCGCACCATATTTGCAAACACAACTCCAAAGTGTCGATCCTCAAACATTATATACAGTATACATACAATTTACCTGCAGGAAAGAACAAGTGCCATTTTCATGTGACAGTATTGTCCATCGTCTTGAAATATGTATATATACATTTATATAGCAAAGTAAAATTGTAATTCACATCCACACAAGTAACCTCATTGCCAGGTTTTGTGTGGAAAGTGAACAAGAATGGACTTCAAGTCAATTGATGGAGGATCTATGGTAAAACAGAAAGCTGGAAAATAAGAATTCTATAGATTACCTCTTGTAGATGCCTGCGGGAAGATATATAGATCCTTCAGGTCACTCAGTTTTGTTCTCCCTTACCAACAGTCACTAAATACTAGAGGATTGCTATTATTAGGGCCAGTCTAATTAAATTGTAAATCTTAGCTCATTGGCAGATATCAAATTGATTTTAATCAATTTGATGTAGTTGATTTAGCTGATTGTAAATTCTCCTAAATCTTTATAAATATTTAAATGATTTGAATTTTCTAGTCATGGCGATTTTTCTTTTTCTTGTGGCAGTGTATCACCCTTGTTTAATCTCTTTCATAAGAGACAGGATACCAGTGCTAGGTTTGCTATATGGGAAATGTCATCTCTGGGTTTCTTAGAAATGTGGCAAATGTTTAGACAGACTTTACTTATAGATATTACTTAGCAAAGTGTTCTTCTGTATGTGATTTTGTTTAATTAATGCATATTTGTTTGATAGGAGAAATTATGTTGTACACAGCTGGAGTAGTCACCATGATAACGAAAATTGAAATAAAAACCTACTTTATATAATATATAATAGGGGTTAGAATGGCTTCATTCTCTACATAGCCTTTACGCATTCCTCCTTTTTATAACATGCACAACAGCCCTTTTTTTTAGCCCAGAAAACTAGAATACATAAAGAAGGAACTGTAATATGTTGACTGGCATCCTGTGAGTCACCAGTTCACGATACGTCCAATATATTAAAATATGCACATTTGTATGAATGACTTAATGCCTACAGTGCAGTGGATATAAATGGAACAACGTCTGCTTTCCTATTGGATCATGTGTGGATGAAGCTCCCCGCAGTCCTCCACCATACATACCAAAAGATAGGTCCTGTAGCAATCTCCTCTCTTTTTCCTCGGCAGAACGCATATTTGGGAAGATAACCGCCTGATCATTCCAAAAATGTTACTATTTGTATGTAATTAATCGCTTGATTGGGAAAGATCTCCAGGACATACTTGAAAACGAGAGAAATCTCAATGTATCCTTCCTGGTAAAATCCTTTATAAGTAAATAAATAAAATGCAAGAATTCTCTCTGGAATGCATATGTCATATCCAATACATCCTCCGCTTCATTTACTTACCTTCCAAATCCTACCGTGAGAAGAGTCTTCTGCCCTAGCAAACAGTCTGCAGCCTTACAGGATAAGGTTGCTTAACGCCTTCATGATAAAGTATCATCAGCTAATGCGAGTGTTGGCTCTCAGGTATCAGAGTTCTTCTGATGTCTCTGTTAAATACACTATTGCCCATATAATCATGTAATTACTTAAATGTTGTATATTACACATAAAAACAGACATAAATGTTTGATATTAAACATCAGACTATCACTAAAATCATAAAAAATATAAACATTATTTTTATTGTTATTAGGTCACATCATCAGGATGTGCAGTTACATGTCATCAATTTCTAGAAGTACAGATAGTGGTATGATCAGGCTATGTATCAAAGTAATAGATGAATGGATCATTATTTGGCATGTGGCCTCAAGTCCCTCGTGGAAATCTCTAAACGTAAAAGAATAATCTCCCCGAATTCCAAAAAACGATTAATTAAATGCCGGCTGGGTGGAGTAGAGGTAACATCACTGCTCTATAACCATGGAGAGAGACTGTGGAGACACAGGTTAGATCCCGACGAGCACCTCTCCAGTAAGTGTCCTTGGGCAAGACACCTAACGGTACATACTCGCCACCCAGGACATACTTGAAAACGAGAGACATCTCAATGTATCCTTCCTGGTAAAATCCTTTCTCAAAAAAAAAAAAATGTACCAGTTAATAAATAGAGCTCTTTACATTTCCTCAGCTACATAATGTAGCAAACTACAGAACCAATACTGTAAATGTTTATTTGCTGTATTCATTTACTTGAAAACAAGAGAAATCTCAATGTATCCTTCCTGGTAAAATCCTTTATAAATAAATAAATAAAATATGCATGATTGCCTTAAAAACCCTAACAACAAAGGTGTCATGGAGCTGATGTAATGCTCCATGCTTCAAACCCCAAGAGACTTTATGTTCATTTATATCGTGTGATTTTAGATATATTTTACATCGTTTGGTTTTAGTTTAATTTAGTTTAGTGTAAAATGGCATAGCTTTGGTTTTAAAAATACTTATATTCCTGTAGGTAAATGTGTTTTTGTGTATACAGTAAACAAGCTTTACTGCTGTGTAATTTATGCACCAGGGCTTTTCCCATTATCTAGCTGCATGTTTAATTCAAGGGATCTCTGATAGTGTGTGTTTAATCTGATGTGTTAGAACAATGGATATATAAATGTTGTATGAGCTGAAGGCTAGAGAATGTAAAGAATGTTTATTGTAAATAACTGACATAATGTAATTAGTATGGGTATGCAAATTATGACTAGTAATTAGTATGGGTATGCAAATTATGACTGTTGGACTTCAGCATAAATGGTGGCGTTTTGTTCATTAAAAAGTCAGAGAACTCTCAGAGCTCAGAGAGAGAGAATCCTGTTTTAAAGCATACAGCCGCGCCTGGTGTCTTTATTTCAGCGACGCTACACTATACACTATCACCCTCAGAAGGTACCGAGCGGCCTTCTGGAGATTCCCAACGGCTCCAGGGCAGAGGAACAGAAGCAGGCGGGTCAAGCTGCTCGAGGCGCTGAGGACAGTGCTCCCAGTAGCCGGGCTGACCGCAACGAAGGGATGTCTGGAGAGTCAGGACAGATGGAAGGGAACGGTTCCATCACATTGGTGGCAAGCGGTGTGGATAGAGGCTCTCCAACACCAATACACCCCGAGATGACAAACTATACAGCCTGCAAGCAGAACACCCTGAAGGACCTGCTGGAAAGCCATGGAAGGAACGAATATTGAAGAAAGGGTCAAAGGCACAAGTTTGGTGCAACCAGGAGCGAGATGGAAACGCTCAAGGAGGTAAAAAAACTCCTCAATCAATATGGTCCAAACCCTAGCATGGACCTGTTCCAGAGCGTTTGGAATGAGGTCTGTTTATTGCAGAAAGGAGAAGCTGTGCAGGACCAGGAAGATTTTAACCCTCTGCATGTGGAATACAGTAAATACAAGGTCCCAGGCTGGATGGAACCAGGGGACATTCGTGGCCAGGAGGAGAACTGGCTGGCAACTACACCACACACCCAGAGGGTGTCTACAGACTTGGATTGGCAGAGACCAGGGATTTTGGAAGCATCGGCTTCTGCCAACGCCAAGACCCAAACAAAATATGCCTCCGCACCAACCGTCACCGTCAACCCACCCTCAAGTAAGGCTAAAAAGAAGCGGAGGGGTGGACGGGTGAAAGAAATGGAGGTGGTGCTGGAGAGCGAATGCAAATGTTGTGACCCACTTCGAAGGGAGGTAGAGACCTTGAAAGGGCAACTAGACTTTGCAACCCAGAGCGAGAAAGAGACTGGCCTGCAATTGCACCGACTACAGGATAAACTGCGAACTGTCATGGAGGAGAGAGATTTCCACTGCATGGAAGTACGAGAACAGTCGGTCAGTATACGAAATTACCACATTTAAAACTCGTCTGGAGCGCTGTGAGCAGGAGTTGGAGCAGACACAGCTCTCCCGGGATACTTTTCAGGCACGGGTCTATGAGCAGCAAGAGGAAATAATGCTGCTCCAGAACCAACTCCAGCTGTGCCAACACCAGCTACTTGAAGCAGACGCAGCTCAGAAGGAGAGCCTCGCTCAAACTAAGGCAAGCGAGATGGAGGTGAGCCGTCTGACACACCAACTAGGTGTATTGGAGCAGGAGCACCAGGGCACTGTTAGCCACCTGCAGGCTGAGCTTGAAGGGACACGAGCACAGTGCCAACAGCTCCAAGATGAGTTGTCCCTGGCACAAGCTGCCAGCACCCATGTGCCCACCATGGAGGAGAGCAGCACAACAGGGGGTTGAGTCATTGCCCCTGATATATTTTGCACCGAAGAGCGTTTGTACCCGGTGTTGCTGGAGGCTGTTTTGGCATCCACGTGCGACTGTTCCCCGAGTAAAATGGAGACCCCTCATAATGCCACCCCTACCAACCAAGGTGCAGAAAGAGAGGAGATCACTTCCCCCCTTCCCAGGAGACCGGTGAGTGACCATTCTGAGAGGCAATCAAGTTCCTGGCCCCAGGAAGAATTGCGCCCTTTTGTGATTTTGGGGATTGCCGTGGGCTGGGCCCTTTTTAATTGTTCAGGAGGGGGGCATCAGCGGAAGGAGAGACTGGGAACTGTGACTGCTGACTGTATTCGGGTCCTGGGTCCGCAGAGGTGCCCTGGACAGAGCAAGATATGGGGGGTAATTTCAGGGTGCCCCCTAACAAACATTTTATGCCTGTGGACTGTGGTGGCCTGTTGCCTGGCGCACTGGACAAGAGGGTTGGCCTGCCTCTTGCCCCGGGACTATGGACCCACAGCCTTCCAGCGACCATCAGACCCCGCTGACTTTGCTTATGTGCCCGCAACCATGGAACTTTGAAGATGGCACAGAAGAGGGGCAAGGTGAGAGGTCTCGTCAGTGGCAAGCGATCCATTTGGGATCTAAGCTTGCCCTGCCGTTCTGGAAGGGGGGACATATGTCATGGAGCTGATGTAATGCTCCATGCTTCAAACCCCAAGAGACTTTATGTTCATTTATATCATGTGATTTTAGATATACAGTTGTGTTCAAAATTATTCAACCCCCACTGAAATTGAGTGTTTTGGCCAGTTTGACATTGATTTTGATCATTCAGTCATCTTGCTTACAATTAAATCAAAGAGGCACGTGTAGGTCAGACAAATATAACATAACATTTATAATGAAATAACCACAAATGTCTTTTCTGTGCTCACATCATTATCAGTTTTATTCAACCCCAAAGTGACATTCAATCTTAGTACTTAGTACAACATCCTTTTACAGTTATAACAGCTTTTAAATGTGAAGCATAGCTTGACACAAGTGTCTTGCAGCGATCTACGGGTATCTTCGTCCATTCGTCATGGGCAAAAGCCTCCAGTTCAGTCACATTCTTAGGCTTGCGCACTGCAACTGCTTTCTTTAAGTCCCACCAGAGGTTCTCAATCGGATTTAAGTCAGGTGACTGCGATGGCCACTCCAAAATGTTCCAGCCTTTAATCTGCAACCATGCTCTAGTGGACTTGGAGGTATGCTTGGGATCATTGTCCTGTTGAAAGGTCCAACGTCTCCCAAGCCTCAGGTTTGTGACGGACTGCATCACATTGTCATCCAATATCTCCTGGTACTGAAGAGAATTCATGGTACCTTGCACACGCTGAAGCTTCCCTGTACCTGCAGAAGCAAAACAGCCCCAAAGCATGATTGACCCCCTGCCATGCTTCACAGTAGGCAAGGTGTTCTTTTCTTCATAGGCCTTGTTCTTCCTCCTCCAAACATAGCGTTGATCCATGGGCCCAAGCAGTTCTAATTTTGTTTCATCAGTCCACAGAACACTATCCCAAAACTTCTGTGGTTTGTCCACATGACTTTTGGCATACTGCAGTCGACTCTTCTTATTCTTTGGAGACAGCAAGGGGGTGCGCCTGGGAGTTCTGGCATGGAGGCCTTCATTACGCAGTGTGCGCCGTATTGTCTGAGCTGAAACTTCAGTACCCACATCTGACAAATCTTTTCTCAGTTCCTCAGCAGTCACACGGGGACTTTTCTCCACTCTACGCTTCAGGTAGCGCACAGCAGTCGAAGTAAGCATCTTCTTTCTGCCACGACCAGGTAGCGTTTCAACAGTGCCCTTTGCCTTGAATTTGCGAATGATGCTTCCTATGGTCTCTCTTGGTATGTTTAACATCTTTACAATTTTCTTATAGCCATTGCCCTTCCTGTGAAGAGTAATCACCTCTTCTCTTGTCTTCCTGGACCATTCTCTTGACTTCACCATGTTTGTAACCACACCAGTAAATGTCTAGAAGGAGCTGAGTATCACAGTCATTTTAAAGCTGCCTAATTGGTGCTTATTATGCTTTATTGCTGCTCCGTGACATCCACAGGTGTTTTCAATACCTGATTGAAAACACTTGAATGAACCTCTGTTCTTCAGAGTGGTAGTCTTTAAGGGGTTGAATAATTGTGTCAATGAAGAATTCACAAAAGAAACATTTACTACTGTATTACAAAACCAATTGATTTCATTTAAGTTGCATATGGTTCTTTAAAAAGTCCTTGTAGGATTTCATTCTGAATACAATTACAAATGTACACTAAATTCCCTAAAACCCTTTACAGCATTGGGGGTTGAATAATTTTGAACACAACGGTATTTTACATCGTTTGGTTTTAGTTTAATTTAGTTTAGTGTAAAATGGCATAGCTTTGGTTTTAAAAATACTTATATTCCTGTAGGTAAATGTGTTTTTGTGTATAACAGTAAACAAGCTTTACTGCTGTGTAATTTATGCACCAGGGCTTTTCCCATTATCTAGCTGCATGTTTAATTCAAGGGATCTCTGATAGTGTGTGTTTAATCTGATGTGTTAGAACAATGGATATGCAAATGTTGTGTGAGCTGAAGGCTAGAGAATGTAAAGAATGTTTATTGTAAATAACTGACATAATGTAATTAATATGTGTATGCAAATTATGACTAGTAATTAGTATGGGTATGCAAATTATGACTGTTGGACTTCAGCATAAATGGTGGCGTTTTGTTCATTAAAAAGTCAGAGAACTCTCAGAGCTCAGAGAGAGAGAATCCTGTTTTAAAGCATACAGCCGCGCCTGGTGTCTTTATTTCAGCGACGCTACACTATACACTATCACCCTCAGAAGGTACCGAGCGGCCTTCTGGAGATTCCCAACGGCTCCAGGGCAGAGGAACAGAAGCAGGCGGGTCAAGCTGCTCGAGGCGCTGAGGACAGTGCTCCCAGTAGCCGGGCTGACCGCAACGAAGGGATGTCTGGAGAGTCAGGACAGATGGAAGGGAACGGTTCCATCACATTGGTGGCAAGCGGTGTGGATAGAGGCTCTCCAACACCAATACACCCCGAGATGACAAACTATACAGCCTGGAAGGGAACAGTTCCATCACAGAAGGATGCTGGACTGGTCTAGTAAGCGCATCTACCTGCAGCTTTAACGCCATCAGTTTGTTTTGGAAAATTAACTATTAATAAATAAGAACAAGGCAAACTGTAATTAAATATAAATCATCCACAAACTTCTTGACGATTCTTCAGGCTTGATACATTTTGCTCGGAACATGTTTTATTCGATTCCATCCGTGGTAATGAGAAATACAAATGAGAAGTCTAGGCTGAAACAAATAATATTGATCTAAACACATCAAACATGCTTCCCTGCCATCAGCTTAGTCCCCTGTCACACATAAGAGAGTAATTGACTCCAAATACAAGTCTTTAACCGAGCAAAGAAGGATTTGGCAATACAATAATCTATAAAATCAATTGTCCACGTTTGTTAGGAATACTTTAATAATGATTCCCTATCTGTTAAATATATATATACATACACACAATATCTATATATAGTATACTGAATTATATATACAGCAACAATTTATACTGAATTATTATATATACATATATTTATTTATTTATTTATAAAGTATTTTGCCGGGAAGGATACATTGAGATTTCTGTTGTTTTCAAGTATGTCCTGGGTATATATAAATATAATGAATGCAGTAACTGACGTGTGCAGCCCGTTACATTACGGTGTGCACCCAGGGAACATTTATTAAGTGAAACCTTATGTTCAGAAGATTTTTCACAAAATGCACATTTTTCATTACATATAACATTTCTGTAACCAGTGACACAGTCGGTTTTTATGCTATTTGTCATGAATCAGATCAGGAACATCTAAAATGTCAATGAACGATATGAAAGAGGACTTCTTCACCCACCATTAGGGTGTGCCTCGGCGCACCTGTCAAGCTCATGGCAGCAGGATCCACAGGCAGAGCCCAATTGCAAGGATATACGGCAGACTGGCAGGTATGGTGTAAAACCAAGTTTGTTTTACAGGTGACAGGTGAAACACAGCAGGCGGTGATTAATACACAGTGCAGAGTCAGATGGGGAAGACAGAAAACACAGGGGCAACAAGGATCTGATACAGCAAACAATCAGGGGCATGGAGTCCATAAATATACATGAACAGCTAGTGTGATGTCAAGGCAAGGAGACTCTGGGGCACATCCCCTTATACAACAAGGCAGGCCGCCCCTCAGCTCCACATAAGCAGGACATCAGGACTGGAACAGAGCAGCAAAATTGTGCAGGTCTTTTTACATGGTCATGGATTAAGTGAGTGACAACACCAGGCACACCCCCTGCGCAAGCCTATCTACACAGTATATATACTGAATGATAATAGCTAAATATACATTACAGTGTCAGCTTCCAGGACTGTAACATTTTGATCATTAGCCGCAAACGCCATTCATCCATTTACAGAATAAGTTTTCACAAAAAACTAACTAAACAGGCCGTCATTTTCAGTCAAACAACCAGATACTATAACATTTGCACTGGATACTGTGGCAGACAGCTCCAAACATTCGCTGGATCATTCAATAGAATGGTTTAGAAAAAAAACACTGAAAATTTAATCTGAACTATTACAACAAATAATTAAAGGCCTACAGAGTACTTTTTGAGCATCCCACTCAAGATGTGTTTCCCCAACCACCCAACCCTTATTGTCTTTCAAACAACCACAAACTCAAAACAAAACGTGGTCTGCATCAAATTGCCAGAGGAACAGGTCCGCGACTTTGCGATCAAAAAGGCACTACAAACTGCAACCATGACCTGTGTAACCTGTCCCAGCTAGACAAAACAACATATAACCACTTCTAAGGATTAATTTCATGTCTCCATTATCCTGGGCACAGCATGTGACAAGTGATGATACGTCGGTGAAAAGTCATTTAACCATTTCCTGCTAGGTGGGTAGTGCCCAGTGGGAGGGTCTTAACCACAACGGGGCATCATAGCACGTGGCTCTCTGACCCCTCCTGAGACACGCCTCCATAGTCGACGTGCCACGCGTGTCTTTGGCACCCGGGGGTGGCCTTAGTTCAGCCCTCCCCTGGCCGCCAATGACACGCGCTGCGCCAACTGGGGGGGACAGGGCGAGAGGCTGGTCATAGAAGCCATCTGGTTTATGCTATGCAGTCCCACAGCATTCAGTCCCACCCATCATGGGGATGGCATGCCCAACGGTGTGAGAGGGTTAAGGTATCTAACAGTGTCACTCAATCGGGAACATGACAGAAAAAGTACTGCTCCCTGTTGGATACAACTTCACACGGAAAGATCATTCCACACACATTTCTTAACACAAAGTAAGGAAAATCATTAGTAATTAAAATTGATAATACACGTCCGTACTAGAAATGGCGAATAGAAAGCAGATAATGGGGCCAAATTTAAATATAATTTATGATTATATATATATATATATATCTATAAGCTCATACTCTATCATCCATATTTTTTTAGTATTTATGTGCCTCAAATTTTTATTCTTCCCCTTTTTATTTAAAAAACGTTTCTATTTAGGGAAGCCTACCACCCAACTCACTGACGCAATCATCAATCACTCTCACCTTGCAGTCCTCTCCTCCTGTTTCCAACCCCAACCCTCCTAGATTGTGAGTTCCTACTGGAATAGGGCCCTCATCTCCTCCTGTACTGTTTGTCAAATGTTGTTCAATGTATTGTAACCCTGTCTATACTGTGCCTATTGTACAGCGCTGCGGAATATGCTGGCGCTTTATAAATAAAGAATAATAATAATAATAATAAGTATATATTTTGTATTTTACTTAATTTTTTTAATATTTCAAAGTTTTTTACCTATCTTTTGTAGATTTTAACCCTCTAATTACTGTTTATAGCCTTTCCCTGATATCATTTTCCACTTCTTCCACAAATTCCTACAATTTTCCATGCCCTCACTTGTTTTCACACAGTACATCATGCCAGCCCTTCAATGTGGTTTAATTTATTTTTCTTCTTCCATGATATTGTGCTGTAACTTATCAGTATCTTACATTTTTGTCTCTGTTTAATTATTTATTACTCCTGACCCCCCACTCACCTTCTGACTGATTGCCTCACTATATCACTTCGCCAATTTGCTGTCTTGTCTTATATATGCTGTGCTACCTATTACTTCTCGCGTGAGGAAGAGGGGAGAGTCTCAGAAGCTTGTCTTTCATTTCGTATTTTCTTAGTCCAATAAAACAAAGGTATTATTGCATCCTACAACATTCCGATGTTATATATACGCAGTGCCATCATTAAAGTGATGCCGCTTCAGCTTCCCAAGTACATGGAATGAGTTTTCCAGCAATCTGACAACATACTAATTTACGAAATAATGCTAGCTCTATGGTAGGTGGTGAGCCCAGAGGATAGAGTACCTTCAAGCTATTATTAGGACTCGGGACAATAAAAAAAAAATCTACATTTCCCCTCTGTACTCATAAAAACGGGTTAAAACCTATTAGAAATCAATAGATGCTTTCACAGAACTGACAACCAAAAGCCTTCAAGGCACGATCTTCTGACGCCATCAGCTTAGTGAATGGCAGCGCCGGCAATCTAAACCTAATTTAAGCAGCACAATGCATTTACAGTCATACTCAGGTTTTATAGAGAATGGCAATACATTTGCTATATAAACTCAGTCAAGACATTTCAAAATATAACAATATTTTAATGTAATTTAACCTTCTGGTGTGCGTAACAAAAGGCAAAAGGATCAGTTATTTTCCCTGAGAGGCATCTGCCTATTATGCGACGTAGCGTATTCATTTTGAGAGATGAATAGGTTTGGCCCCAGGCTGCAGCTGCTTGCAATGGATTGAACAGTGAGTTACTGTATTTGAAAAACGCTAGGCAAGCATCATAATAGTAAATAATAAAGAAAAAAAAATCAGGAAAAGATTAATGGAATACATAAATATCCACAATTAAAATGTTTCTACTATGTGGGGAAAGTACAGGACGTCACAAAGCAGCTAGCTCTTGAAACGATGGGATACAGAAGCTCTGCAGTTTGGCAAGAATAGCAAGCTTTCATTTAGAAACTTCATTAAAGTCGATATATAAAATCACTCTAAGGGAAATTGAATGCGCATTGCAAAAGAAAGATAAGGTTGGTCTGACTCGTTCCTCGAACAGTTTAATGCATTATGCTATGTGATAGTCATCCTATTCCACTTATAGTTTAATTTTGTAATGAACTGAATCTGGAGATATTATAAAGTCACAATTATGACTTCCTTTTTTTTTTTTTAAAGTCACATTTTTACAACTCGGATAAAACAAAAAGTTCCTGAACGTAAACGATGTCATTCTCCACTCCTTTATTTTTATAAAAGATTTAGAAATGAATTAATAAAATAAAATAAAAAATAAAACAGAACATATTAGAGAATATTTAGAATAGGTTTTTAATCTTCTTTATTTTCCAAAAGGTGTTATGGACTTTCAGACACCTAACCTATTGGTAGTTATTTGTTATCCATCTGTTATAACATTATTTATTCACCTACTTATTGGCAATTTATCCAAACATATAGGGTCCTAATCACTGTTGTTGGTAAAAGAAAGACGGTATATGAAAAAAATTGTTACAAGCCTATTTTATTATTATTATTTATTTATATAGCGCCAGCATATTCCGCAGTGCTGAACAATGACACAATATAGACAGGGTTACAATACATTGAGACTGAACAACATTTTGACAAACCAGTACAAGAGGAAACGAGGGCCCTATTCCCGTGGGAATTTACAATCTAGAAGGGTTGAGGATGGAAACAGGAGGAGAGGACTGCAAGGTGAGAGTGATGGACTGCAAGGTGAGAGTGATGGGCTACAAGGTGAGAATGATGGACTGGTTGGGGCAGTGAGGTGTATTAATGAGTCGGGTGGTAGGATTGCATGAATAGGTATGTCTTAAGGGAGCGTTTGAAGGAAGGGAAGCTAGAGGAAAGTCTGACAGTACGAGGAAGAGCGTTCCAAAGGATGGGAGCTGTGCGTCAGAAATCCTGCAGTCTATCATGGGAAGAGGTGATGCGGGGAGAAGCTAGGTGCAGGTCACTGTATGACCTTAGGGAGCGGGCTGGGTTGTATTCTGTGTATTTTATTTATTGCCTCCCTTCTACCACAAGTATTCCACTGCAGCTTAGCTTTAGGTCACGGAATATAATGAAGGCGCAGCCTGATATCAGTAGCGATGCCATTTGTAGTTTTTGTTTTTCAATATTACCAGTAGATTTGTACAGAATACAATGGCAAGAAAAAGCATGTGAACCCTTTGGGATTACGTGGAGTTTTGCATGAATTGGTCATAAAATGTGCTCTGATCTTCATCTAAGTCACAACAATTTGAAAAACACAGTCTGCTTAAAATAATACAACACAAACATTATATGTTTTCATGTTTTTATTGAACAGAACATGTAAACATTCACAGTGCAGGGAGGAAAAAGTATGTGAACCTTTGGACTTAATAACTGGTTGACCCTCCTTTGGCAGCAATAACCTCAACCAAACGTTTCCTGTAGTTGCCGATCAGACCTGCACAACGATCTGGAGTAATTTTGGACCACTCCTCTTCACAAAACTGTTTCAGTGTAGCAATATTCCTGGGATGTCTGGTGTGAATAGCTCTCTTAAGGTCATGCCACAGCATTTCAATCGGGTTGAGATCAGGACTCTGACTGGGCCACTCCAGAAGGCGTATTTTGTTTTGTTGAAGCCATTCTTTTGTTGAATTACTTGTATGCTTTGGGTCATTGTCCTGGTGCATCACCCATCCTCTGCGGAGCTTCAGTTGGCAGACAGATGGTCTTACGTTTTCCTGCAAAATCTCTTGATAAACTCTGGAATTCATTTTTCCATCAATGACAACAATCCGTCCAGGCCCTGAGGCAGCAAAGCAGCCCCATACCATGATGCTCCCTCCGCCATGTTTTACAGTGGGGATGAGGTTTTGATGTTGGTGTGCTGTGCCTTTTTTTCTCCACACATAGTGTTGTGTGTTTTTTCCAAACAACTCAATTTTGGTTTCATCTGTCCACAGAATATTTTGCCAGTAGTGCTGTGGAACATCCAGGTGCTCTTTTGCAAACTTCAAACATGCTGCAATATTCTTTTTGGACAGCAATGGCTTCCTCCATGGTGTCCTTCCATGTACTCCATTCTTGTGTCAACAAAAATGTTAGCATGTGCCAGAGATTTCTGTAAGTCTTTAGCTGACACTCTAGGATTCTTCTTTACCTCATTAAGCATTCTGCGCTGTGCTCTTGCAGTCATCTTTACAGGACGACCACGCCTAGAGAGAGTAGCAACAGTGCTGAACTTTCTCCATTTGTAGACAGTCCGTGGACCGTGGACACATGAACATCAAGACTTTTGGAGATACTTTTGTAACCCTTTCCAGCATCATGCAAGTCAACAATTCTTGATCGTAGGTCTTCTGAGAGCTTTTTTCTGCGAGGCATGGTTCACATCAGGCAGTGCTTCTTGAAACCAGTAAACCCAAAACTGGTGGTGTTTTTAAAGGGCAGGAAAGCTTTCAGCAACACATCCAATAATATCACACTGATTGGACTCAAGGTTGGCTCACTCCTGGCTCCAATTAGCTCTTGGAGAAGTCATTAGGCTAGGGGTTCACATACTTTTTCCACCCTCCACTGTGAATGTTTACATGTTCCGTTCAATAAACACATGAAAACATATAATGTTTGTGTTGTATTATTTTAAGCAGACTGTGTTTTTCAAATTGTTGTGACATAGAAACATAGAAACATAGAAACATAGAAAAATGTCGGCAGATAAGAACCTTTCGGCCCATCTAGTCTGCCCAATTACATGGATACTTTACCTGGATTTATCTTTTCTTTAGGATAGCCTTATGCCTATCCCATGCTTGCTTAAATTCAATTACTGTTTTGGCCTCTACCACTTCTACTGGAAGACTGTTCCCTGTATCCACCACCCACTCAGTAAAATAATGCTTCCTGATGTTACTTTTAAACCTTTGCCCCTCTAATCTAAGACTATGTCCTCTTGTTTTGCTATTTTGTTTCCTTTTAAATATACTCTCTTCCTCTACCTTGTGGATTCCCTTTACGTATTTAAATGTTTCTATCATATCTCCTCTGTCTCGTCTTTTTTCCAAGCTGTACATGTTAAGATCATTAAGCCTTTCTTGGTAACTTTTCTCCTTCAAGCCGTACACCATTTTAGTAGCCCTTCTCTGAACTCTCTCCAAGATGTCTATATCCTTCTGGAGATACGGTCTCCAGTACTGCACACAGTACTCCAAGTGAGGTCTCACCAGTGCTCTGTACAGTGGCATGAGCACTTCCCTTTTCCTACTGCTAATACCTCTCCCTACACAACCAAGCATTCTGCTAGCATTTCCTGCTGCTCTATTACATTGACTACTTACCCTTAGATCCTCTGAAATAATGACCCCTAAATCCCTTTCCTCAGATGTTGAGGTTAGGACTGTATCAAATATTCTATATTCAGCCCTTGGGTTTTTACGTCCCAGGTGCATTATCTTGCACTTATCCACATTAAAACTCAATTGCCACAACTCCGACCATTTTTTTAGCTTACCTAAATCATTTGTCATTTGGCTGATCCCTCCAGGAACGTCAACCCTGTTGCAAATCTTTGTGTCATCAGCAAAAAGACATACTTTTCCATTAATACCTTCTGCAATATCACTAATAAAAATATTAAAGAGAATGGGTCCAAGTACTGACCCCTGAGGTACCCCACTGGTAACAAGACCTTGCGCCGAATAAACTCCATTTACCACAACCCTCTGTTGTCTGTCACTCAGCCACTGCCTAATCCATTCAACAATATTGGAATCCAAGCTCAAAGATTGCAATTTATTGATAAGCCTTCTATGCGGAACAGTATCAAAAGCCTTACTGAAATCTAAATAAGCAATGTCTACTGCACCACCTGTGTCTATTATTTTTGTTACCCAATCAAAAAAATCAATAAGATTAGTTTGGCATGATCTCCCTGAGGTAAACCCATGTTGTTTCTGATCCTGTAATCTATGTGTTTTTAGGTGTTCAACAATCCTTTCCTTTAACATGGTTTCCATTAATTTCCCTACTACTGACGTAAGACTAACTGGCCTATAGTTCCCCGATTCCTCCCTACTACCCTTCTTGTAAATAGGCACAACATTTGCTAATTTCCAGTCTTCTGGGACGACTCCTGTTAACAAGGATTGGTTAAATAAATCTGTTAACGGTTTTGCTATTACATCACTGAGCTCTTTTAATAATTTAGGGTGGATCCCATCAGGCCCCATTGACTTATTTGTCTTTACTTTAGACAGCTGCTTTAGAACCTCCTCCTCTGTAAACTCATATGTAAATGTCTCTTTAGTGTTCTCTCCTAACTGAGGTCCCTTTCCTTCCTTTTCTTCTGCAAAGACTGAACAAAAATATTTATTGAGGCAGTCAGCGAGACTTTTATCCTCTTCTACATACCTTCCTTCCTTTGTTTTTAATCTAACTAATCCTTGTTTTACTTTTCTTTTCTCGTTTATGTATCTAAAAAATGTTTTGTCCCCCTTTTTTACTGACTGAGCTATTTTCTCTTCTGCGTGTGCTTTGGAAGCTCTTATAAATTGCTTTGCCTCTTTCTGCCTAATCTTATAGGTTTGCCTATCTTCTTCACGCTGAGTTTTTTTATAATTATTGAATGCTATCTTCTTGTTCTTCACTATTTTGGCCACTTCTGCAGAGTACCACAGTGGTTTCTTCCCTTTTTTGTTTTTGCTAACAAGCCGAATGCAATTTCCTGTGGCCTTCAATAATGCTTCCTTTAAATAATCCCATTTGTCTTGGACTCCCTTTAAATTCCTCCAGTCTGATAATGACTCCTTCACACAAAATCTCATTTTAGAAAAATCGTTTTTTTAAAGTCTAAAACTTTTGTTTTTGTGTGGTGCGGCTCCATCCCTGTTCTTATATTAAACCATACTGACTGGTGATCACTAGATCCCAAATTTTCACCTACAACAACGTCCGATACCAAACCTCCATTTGTGAGTATTAAATCCAATATGGCCTCTTTACGGGTCGGCTCCTCAACTACTTGTGTTAGAGATAATCCCAGTAAGGAGTTTAGAATATTTGTACTCCTGGTGCACCCAGCTGTTTTGGTTTTCCAGTTCACATCAGGAAGATTAAAGTCCCCCATGATAATAACTTCCCCCTTCATTGCCATTTTGGCTATTTCCTCAACCAGCAGATTATCTAGCTCTTCTACTTGTCCAGGGGGTCTATAGATCACACCTACACGAGCTACTGTATGATTGCCAAATGTTAGTGTAACCCAAACTGACTCTATGTTCACCTCGCTCACTTTTATTTGGTTCGTTTTTATGTTGTTTTTCACATACAGGGCCACTCCTCCTCCTTTCCTACCTTCTCTGTCTTTTCTATATAAAGAGTACCCCGGTATTGTTATGTCCCAGTTATTTTTCTCACTGAACCATGTCTCAGTAACCGCCACTAAATCTACTTTTTCAGCTGCCATCATTGCCTCCAGTTCATTGATTTTATTGACTAAACTGCGAGCATTATAGACACGACTCTGAGCTTGTCATTGTTTACCTCGCATGTTGCTTGCACCCTCCGATTTAGTTTTGGGGGACAATCGGGCAGATTGTTTACCCTTTTGTCCCCCCCTCCTAGTTTAAATATTTCTTTGTGAAACCTTTGAACTTCTCACTGAGAACATATGTTCCCCTATGAGTAAGATGCAAACCATCTTTTTTATACAGTTCCTTTCTGCTCCAATTAGAGCTATCATGGGACACAAAGCCAAATCCTTGCTCCCGACACCATTCCCGAAGCCACAAATTGAATTCCTTATTGCGCATCTTTCTATCTTGAATGTTATGCACAGACAAAACTTCAGAGAATGACACAGTGGACGCAATCTGCTGTATTTCACCTCCAAGAACACAAAAATCTTCCTTAATCTCAGAAACCTCATTGCTAGCCAAGTCATTTGTCCCTAGATGGACTAGAACATCTACTTCCCCTTGCTGCTTTGCTTCTTTGACAATATTGAGAATACGTCTCCTGTCTCTACGAGCAGTAGCCCCAGGAAGACATCTCACCAAACCACTACTCTCCAGCTCAACACCTCTTATGATAGAATCACCCAGCAACAATTGCCTTCTATCAAGTCCCACCTTTTAATTTTTGTCCTTGGTTGCAGTGCTGCATACCTTAGGCATAGTGGATGGTGGTTCCTCAACTATGGTGTCTGAGCCTGCATCCGTCTTACCACTACACTCTGAAAGTGCCTCAAAAGAATTAAGAAGAGCCACAGATTGTGGGACATGCTTTCTATCCACAACGCTAAGTCTACCAGATCCTACAGTAGTCCATCTGCCGCTCCTAGGAGGCCTCTGTGGCAGTGGCTTTGTAACAGTCATAGCCTGAGTTTGTCTAACAGATAATTTACAAATCTCAGACTTCAAACAGGCAATTTCCTGCTGCAATAAAGAGAACTGCCTACATATCAGGCACACTCCAAACCTCCAAAAATTGGATCTAAAAACAAACGCATGACAGCTCTTACACTGGACCAAGCCTGCCATTATAAAAGAATGGATTTAAAACCAGCAAATCTTACCTTTTTGTAGGTTTTCTACCTCCTGTCAAACCTCAGACTACCTCCAGAGTATCTCCAGAAGATCTCCTGTAAATTCACTTTGAAGACTTCACTTTGAAGGCTTGCCAAGCTCAATTAGACCAAGCTAATATTCCACAAGCTTTATATAGCCCCCTAAGAACACCTCCCCCAGCAAGGCGTGGACAAGTTTAACCACTTTAGCAAATAGCACGCAATTGATTCCAATTGTATGCTAATCAGTAAGAGGAATGAGTCACCAGCCTAACCTAATTTACACACCAGACCTAACTTAAAACTTTAAGATGAATAGAAAAGATCTGTTTGAAACAAAAATCTAAATCACTCACCAGAAGATCTCCTTAGATGAAGATCAGAGCACATTTTATGACCAATTCATGCAAAACTCCACGTAATCCCAAAGGGTTCACATACTTTTTCTTGCCACTGTAGCTTCTGTTCTACGTCTTTATAAAGATTCCATCTTGAATATGAAGTGCGGTATTGTCATCCAGTATATAAGAGAGATATTATGGAGTTGAAGAATTGGACAGATGAGCAATAAAATTAATACAAGGAATGGAAGATTTTAATTATGAAGTGAGACTTAAAAATGCACTGATATAGCCTTGAGGAAAAGAAGATATGATTACATTGTTCAAATACATACAAGGCCAATACAAAGAGCTCTCTGTGGGAACTACTTTCACTTCCTTTTGTGTGTAAGATTTGAAGTAGTGCATTGCCTTTTTACATAACATTCAGAGTTATGTCATTTTATTTACCGGATACGCACTGTTTAGTCGTTACGTCTTATGCAAAGTATATTAAATATAACTAATTAAACTGCTTTGTTTCTAATTCATCAATGTTATTCTAATATATTTTTTGTACTTTTCACACTAATTCTATTTAACTATTAAAATCTAAGTAAATTGAACAATCCCTAAGCTTAGCTATTTATTTTTATGTTTAGAGTTATAGAATAATGTTCGATCTTTGTTCTCGTCTTGTGATATCGTTACTTTTCAATTTTTTATATAGTGTAATGTTTTTCATTAAGTTTTGCATTATAAAATTGACACTAATATATTGACTTCATGTACATAATTCCAGTTGGAAATCTTGTGCAGGTTTATCTGTTTTGGAGGTTTTTTTTCTTTCTTTGCTTGCTCCTAATAAATTTTCATTTACACGAACGTGATTGACTATTTGTGATTATTGTCTGCAAAGTTATATCTGCCTATTGAGATATATATATATATATATATATATATAGATATAGGAATTCAATAGATAATTCTGGCTTTGTGCCTGGCTGTTCATTAACTGGGCTTTACAAAGGACGGAAGGTCAACCACAGAGACTGGAGAAAAATTATTTTGTCAACAGCATAGGAAACGGTATTTTACAGAAGGAACAATAAAAATATGGCATTCTCGTCCGGAAGTTGTTGTTTTATCCATAGCTAAATACGCATTTAAAACAGGTCTGAATGTAGTTCAGATAAAATAGGATATAAGTGGATACAACATTTTAATGTATAGCCTGTTGATCCATGATGAAATCTGATTTCCATTATAAAAATCAAGAAGGATTTTCCCTTCTGGCCATAATTGGAAAATGCTCTTTTTGCCTTCATTTCAACCAACATCATTAGTGGGGATGTATGGAAGGCTGAACGTGATGGACATTGATCTTTTTTTAAACCTACATTACCGTGTTGCACTACAATCAACCCAAAACTAATCATCCGTATGTATATAATGTGCCGAATTAAATGCACCCTTTAGATTATAGATTATGCCCAGAGGACTGAGGCAAAATCAGTTAGAAGTTCCAAAATTGATTTGATATTATAATATAAATGCTTAATATTTTCCTCAAGGCCGTATGTGGCACTTCAGCTTATTCTCTCTTATTCAACCAAAATATAAATTATGCATATGCAGAGGAGACTGCCTTTGAATTTCAGTACTGGCCGCCCTTTTTGGGTGGTAGCAGTTTGAGTTGCATATGGTAATGTCTTCTCTGCAATGGAACCACCTAGGAAAACCTTACGAGACCTGAGCAAAGACCAATTATGCTTCTGTTCGTTATCATTGCTCTCATGAACTTGTTTTTGACCTTAATATTCACCGATACCAGGGGTCAGCAATCTTGGCTCCCTGATGTTTTCGGAACTACATTTCCCTTTTGGCTCAGTCAGCCTAATGGGTGACTGAGCATCGTCGGAGATGTAGTTCCCAAAACATCAGGGAGCCAAGGTTGCTGACCTATGACCTATACCCAAGGCTAGCACATCCATGGGTCCCAATGGTGCCCTGGCTCCAGGCAGCACGTTAATAGGGGCAGCATTTAAAATTTCTTTTAAGCCATTTTTTTAATTATTATACAATTTATATATATATATATAAATATATATATTATTCAATATATCTTTTACTAATATATAATTCCATAGATATTTTAATATTTTTATGTATTTTAGTATATTTTAATGCATGTTGACTTTAACCCTTTCGCTGCTGAGGCTTTTCCCGCCTCTGTGCTGAGGTCATTTTTACCGGTTTTGCTCATCATGTTTAAACGCGTTTTGAAGGCTTATTTTAGTATATGACCCAGACATATTATATATCGTTCTTTCCGTCAGACTCGGCAGATTCATAATATGTCATTATTATATGTATACGTCATGACCTGTCTGTATATTATAACAAAAAATGCAATAAAATATGATTTTTCAATAATTTGCAATGTGTAAAGTGTTTTTTTTAAACATTTTAAGATGCGAGCAATTGCGGTTATATTTTGTATGGGGTGCGCTTGTTAAAAAAATTAGAGATGGGGTCTCGTTACATTTTTTTTTGGGGAAAATTACACAATTTTTAACAAACGCACCGCATACAAAAATCGTTAGTGCAGCATCATTGTTTACATTATAATTGAAATGGAACAATATTGCTGCATTAACAAACCAAAAAAAAGAAAAAAAACCTGTTCATTTTTTTTTTTATAATTTTTTTAAATATTTTTTTATTTTAAATTTTTTTTTTTTACTAACTTTTTTCACATTCGAGTTTGGTATCGTTGGAACGGCCATGCTCTGGCCGATCCAACAATACCAAACTTTAACCCCTAGCTGCCACGGATCGGGAGATAGGGAGTTCATTGGAACTCCCTATCTCCACCATTGGTGGCAGCTAGGGGTTAACTCTAGGACTGGCGTCATCGTGCTATGCATCCAAGATGTCGGCCAGCTCCGGGAAAGGATCACGAACCGGCGCTTTTCAGCGCCGATTCGTGATCCGGCTCCCCAGGGGTTAATGCCAGGTACCATTTGGAAGGGCAGGCTGTGCCCTTCCAAATGGTGCCTGGATTAACCCCCGCAACACCGCCGATCGGGAGGGAGAGAGGTCCGAAGGACCTCCCCCCCTCCCTTTCAGGCGCCTCCTCCGCACATGCGGGGGGGTCGCCTGAATTAGGTGTCATCGCGCAGCCGCGATGACACCTAATTAGCCCGGCGGCGGTTCCGGATGCTGGGCTGACATCGAGGATGTCAGCCCGCACCGGGGGGGCCAGCGATCGGCCGGAACCCAGCCGAACGCTGACCCCAAAGGCTGGACGCCTCCGCACGCAACGTGACATGCGGTTGGACGCGCTGAGCGCGTCCACCGCAGCGAAGGGGTTAATATTTAAATTTACTTTAACATAATTACTTGAATATATCATTTATATTTAATTTTAACATAATCTTAATCTATACATTTTAGTTTAAGTGCTGTGGATCACTGTTATACGTGTGGGTGTGGTTTTGATGGGGCAGCATTTCATCCTTGGACTAGGGATGTGCGTTTCGGGTTTCAGAATCTCGGAATTTTCACGAAATTTCCCGATTCGTGTTTTCGGATGCGGCCGAATTTCCGAAAATTTTTAGATCCGAAAATGTCAGATCCGAAATGTTTTCCGAGCCGAAACGAAATATTTTTGGATTTTTCGAATGGACTTAAAATGTGTCAAACGAGGAGAACAGATGTTCCGAAAAACGAAAATTTTCCGAAAAACAAAAATTTTCCGAAAAACGAAAATTTTCGAAAAACGAAAATTTTCGGAAAAACGAAAATTTTCAGAAAAAACGAAAAGTCGATACAAAAAACGAGCAAAATGACACGAAAAATACGAAAAATGGTCGATATTCCGAAAAATGTGCAATTCCGAAAAACGAAAATTTCCGAAATTACGAAAAGTCGATACAAAAACCGAGCACAGTGACACGAAAATACTAAAAATGGTCGATATTCCGAAAAAAAAATGTACCCGAAAAACGGGCCGAACCGAATCGAATCGAAACCGAAATCGGTCGAAACGAGCCGAATCGAAAAGTTTAAAAATCCGAAAAATCGAACCGAATCGAACCAAAAAAAAAAAAATCGGTGCACAAGCCTACCTTGGACCCAGGCAACACAATGTTTTGTGCTGGCCCTGCCTCTACCCAACGAAAAGGAGACTATTTAATCTATCTTTGAAGGGTTGTGGCTTTAGTGAAACCTCATCTTCCCAGACCTGTGACTTTTACGCCTCCTCAACATTGAACGATAGCAGTCTCACCCAAATAACGTGGTATTAGGGCCTGGTTACTAAAGTTTAGCAGCTATAAAACTGTGAAGCGTACTGGGATGATTAAAAACTTTTTGTAGAAATGCATCTTTATGCTCGACGTGCCATTTAGGTAGTTTATCTGCAGGAGATTTGTTTTACAGAAAATTCTCCCAACACTTTCCACCAGGAATTCATGTCTGAGTAAGAGTGACAGGCGTACCTGATACTGGTTCTCTGATTACAAAGAATTACTTTAAATATCGGATCTGCGTGTCATTCTGCATTTTCTTTCATCAAACAGATTATTCCAGAGAAAAAGACATTTCAAAGTATAAGTTGAATTTCGACGACTGCGTTATGTAATGATCCTAGTGAAGCAGCTGCAGATGGGGACGGTTATGTTAGGCACAGGAGTAAAAGATGATAGAATTCTTTTACCGTTTATGACAATAGCTATGTCAATTTCTTTACAGATTATATGAATGTATCTGGGACTTTTAAAGTAAATTGATAGGGAGAGACTTGAAAATATGAGCAGTGCTTCTCCACAAAGATTACAAAAGAAGAGTTAGCACTTCATTAATATACAAATTATATCCTTAAAGTCTGAAGATATGTCAATCATCTCTCTTCAGTGTCTCCCTACTGAATGTAATATAATATTAAAAAAATATATCAGCACATGCTCTTTTATTTTCTTCTGTTTGGGATAGTAATCTATGTTGAAACTAATTCTATTAGTGCTAATTGCTAGCAATTATACTAGTATTGGTGTTACATAAGCATATCCCAATTAAAGCAATCAGTAGCTTTTTTTCGGATTTCGATTCTAGCGCATTTGGCTCTTCCTGAAGAAAAAATCTGCAGAACTGGGAACAATATTTATAAGTGATCTATAAAGTGATATTGTTTCACGTCCTCCAGTATTTTTCTGAAAAGTTAATTTTGCTCTGTCTTCTTTCCCATTCCTCCAGTTGCCGAGGCTGCATTTTTTTACATTTGTCTGAGGAAACACCACCAGTGTAACAGTCTGACAATGCTGTTGTAACGGTAGCTGTATCCCTTACCCAAGAGTAGCGGAGTTGGGATCCTTGAGGGCAGAAGTATCTGCTTGAATAATACAAAAGGTTTATAACTTACAGACTGTAACAAGAAGACACAAGGACTAACTGAATTGTCTCTAGGCTCTGAAGGTTTCGAGACCAACAGATTACCTAGGACACACTCAGAAACAGCAGACGTGGAATGACAGTCCGTGAAGTATTCAAGGTGCAGGGCAGTCAGATGCAGAAACCAATCGTTTTGGTACATACAAGGACTAACTGAATTGTTTCTAAGCTCTGAAGGTTTCGAGACCAACAGATTACCTAGGACACACTCAGAAACACCATACGTGGAACAACAATCCGTGAAGTACTCAAGGTGCAGGGCAGTCAGAGGTGCAGAAATAACATAAAACAGAAATAAACAATAGTTTGTTATCGTGGTCTTAGCAAAACCATAAACCTAAGTAGGAACCTGGATAAAGGGACCCTGAAGGGTTGCAAACGATACCCCTAAATGTGAAGGGTTAGAATCCAAAACAGCAAGTGATTAACCCAGAAACCAGCAGGGGGTTAAATCACTAAAACAAGTGATACAACGTAAAATGCACAATAGAGAGAGAAAAGTCAAAAGCCCAAGCCGGGTCAATAAACAGGAACAGGAATCTCATACAAAGCCGGGTTGTCAACAGTAGTCAAATAAATATTAGAAGTAGCGATGCCACAACAGGGCAATGAGGCCATTCCTAGAGCCCTGTTTTAAAGCCTGTGGCTCCTGGTAACCACACCTGACCCCGCCCCCTCAAATGCCGATCTGCCAGCAGAAAGTGCTGGCATCCGACCAGCCAGCGGTCCCCCTTCTTGCCCAGACCTCCCAGTGGGCACAGCGGGGGCTGAGGATGTAACAGCTGTGTCAGTGGTGCATCCTTTCTATAATTCTGATATGGAAAGGAAACAGTGTTTTTTCCCTTTTCATGACCCAACAAATGGGGTTCCTTGTCAAGATTTATAGGCCCTTCCCCTTATTTGTTCCGGTGCCCTGTTGGGGTCTAGTGCCCTTCAATCCATATTGTTGTCTGATTCTCTGATTCTGAACTGGACTTGTTCAACATTTGTTGTCCTCTTTCTGCTCCTTGACTGCGTTTTGTCTGTGTATCAATGCTGCTTGTTATTGACCTTGGCTTGTTCCTCCATTGTTGTGCTCCTCTCCTGCCCCTGACTCTGAATTGTTTTAGGCTATTACTCTCCTCTATCAACTCAGCCAAAATAAGGACAGGTATTTCATTAGAGAATCCCTGTGTAGTAGTACCTGTAGTTGAGATGTGTGTGCTGGGTATACAGATTCATGACACCGCTTGAGTTTCCTATGATTTTTATCCTTTTTTCTACATCTCTGAATGTGATGTCCTCCTGCTTTGAATTAATGTTTATATGACGCTAAGAACATCAGGGTACTAATTCAAGGACAATGCATAATTATCTTTAGGACTTTGTAATCCTAACGCTAATTACTCTATGTGCTCCCTATGTTAAGTATAAGGAATGCAAAGTACAGTGAGCTGTACAAGCTCAATCCCCAATTCGCTAACTTTTTTTAACCTTTTAGAGCTCGTAAGGTAATAGGGGGTCATGCGCTAAAGGCACTTAAGCTAGCATTAACGCTCAAATATCTGAGCACTAACACTAGCATTAAGTGTGTAATAGGGCCCTAAAAGAGTCAAAATTCTACCACCATTAAAACTATGTTTGAATAAAATGATGTTACATTTTGTACAATCATGTACAATAAATAACAGTAAGTAGTATGCAGCTCTATTTTTACCATAGAACAATAGTAAGTTAAGGAACAATTAAGAACTCCTCTCATAGCTAAAAAGGTGCACACAAAAATGTACACAGATAGGCTCGCAGCAGTCCCCTAAATTAACATTCTCTCTCTAACGCTTTTGAATTCAAAGTGTTCCCTATTGTCACATGAAGTAATGCAGATAGTGTCCAGAGTTCTGTGCTTTGTTTCGGCACCTAATAAAATTTGTGCGAAAGCTAGCTACAAATTTAATGACATCTAGAGGACAATGGAGAAAGAAAGTGCAGGAACACGCATAAAACAAGAGACTTTGATAGTTTTTAAACTTCTAAAACAAAAGCTATTTCTGCTTAAGGGAAGATAATAATTCCTCCTAGTATTTAATAATGGCACAGAATGAATTATTGGAGGATATGTATCTAGTGTCAGCTGCAGTCTAATTAGCAACTATAAAAAACTGAGACTGGCTCCCTGTCCCCATTACACATTCTAACATTGGCATTATAAGGAATTACAGTGCTTTAAAGGTGTATAGTTACATATGCCTACAATTTAAAATTTTCATTAGGATACAGTTCTCGGGAGTATTAGACACTGGTAAAATCCCCTTCCTTTACTATGGAGATGTGTCTCCATTAACACTATTAATATCGTTTTTCTAATATATATATACAGGTATATGTATTATATGTGTGTGTATATATATAGTGTGTTTATTATTGCAGAAGCCACTTGCACATCACAGCAATTCGATGAATTGCATCCCAGAGCTCCTGTGCCACATTCCCCATATGCAGCAAGGAACTCTGGGTAGGATATGCAAATGACCTCTGTTCCACTTTTATGCATCCTGGATCTGTTATTACACAGAACCCTAAAATCAATGCTATGCCACACTGTGACTTTGTAGCAGAGATAAAGTTTATGCAACTGGTCAAAACCACTCCTAGGACAGCACTGTTTCGGGTTTGTTGAACCCTCATCAGCTAGGAGGTAGGCACAGGGCCGGCCCAAGCTACTGTGCTGCCTGGAGCGAAGTATGAAATGCTGCCCCCTCCCAAAAAAAACACATGACATGCGTGAGCGTATCTGAGCTCCACAGCAATAAAACTCACAGTAATGTGCAATGTGTATGAGCGTATCACAGAATCCACAGCAATAAAACTCACAGTAATGTGCGGTGTGTATCACAGAGCTCCACAGCAATGAAACTCACAGTAATGAGCGGTGTCTATGCGTGTGCCTCAGAGCTACACAGCAATAAAACCCACAGTAATGTGTTTTGTGTATGAGTGTATCACAGAGCTCCACAGAAATGAAATTCACAGTAATGTGCGCTGTGTATGAGCATATCACAGAATCCACAGCAATAAAACTCAGTAATGTGCAGTGTGTATGAGCGCATCACAGAGCTCCACAGCAATAAAACTTTTATGTGCAGACAGTGTGTATGAACGTAACAGTTTTATTGTTGTGTGGCTCTGATATGCTCATACACACTGTCTGCAGATAAAAAATTTATTGTTGTGTGACTCTGTGACACAATCATATACACAGCAAATTACCATGAGTTTTATTGCTGTGGAGGCTCCACAGTGGAGCTCTATGATATGATCCATCGGGGAGGGCGCATATCCTAGTTCGCTTGTTTTTTACTGCCCTCCCAAAATACTTAATTTGGCCACCCATGAAAAAAAAATATTTATATATAAAATTATTTATTTGCACCCCAGAATAAATAAAAAAAAATCATTAATTTGCCCCCAGGTGGAAAGGCAAATTAATGATTTTTTAAAATCTTATTCTGGGGAAGACAAATACATCTTTACTTAATTTGGCTGCCAGAAAAAAAAAAATTATTTCCAGGGCAGGGAGGCAAATGAAGTCAGTCTGTTTTTTTTTGTTTAGTTTTGCTGGGCCTGGATAAATAAATTTTCATTAGGGTTGATTTTTTAAAATTAAACAGGGCAGGGGTGATCTCACTCACCAGGTTTGTCTGTCTGGTGGTGGTGGTGCTGCTGCCCCTGGTCCGTCCAGCGTTCTCTCCTGATCTGCTCCTCTTCTGGTCCCTTGTCTCAGGCTTAGGTGGGTTCTGCTGCAAAATCTGCCGAGACGGGGCATGCGGCTTGCCGGAGGATGTCACAAGGTGCACCGTGAGGGGGGGTGCCTGCAGGTGGTAACTCACTTTACAATGTCCGCCATTTGATCCATTCCCCTGGGGCTTCAGTGTGATATGCAGCAGCTATGTGCCTGAGCTGAGTCAGGCAGCTGCTTCCACCGTCCACGTGGTGCTGTTTAGCAGGGAGCGTGCAGGCAGATTAGGGAACTGCCGGCGCCAAAATTGTTACAGATGTCCGGAGCGCCCTCTGACGTCATCAGAGGTGGCCGCCGCCGGACGCCATCTTGGATTCTCCGGCGGCCGAACTTGGGGGAAAAAAACCTGCCGGACAGAATTTAGGTGTAAGTGTCACTAATTTAAGAACCGCCACTGGCCGTGCCCAGCCCAGGGTGGGAGCTTCACGCCACGGCCCTGGACAGGGCGGCAGAATGCCGCCCCTGTCAAAGGGCCGCCTGGCGCCATTGCTCCACCCTGCTCCATGGACGGGCCGGCCCTGGGTAGGCATGATGACCAGTTCAGTGGATGCTTGGACCGTAGGGTAAATTAGTGTCTACAAGGGTTGTGGTGAAGGACTAAAAGTGAGATAAAAAGCCTCCACACTATCAGGATAATACAAAGAGATCCGAATTGCTTGAGAAAGGTAACCGAACGCTGAAAATCAGTGTTCGGTTACCTTTCTTTGCCATTCGGCTATCCAGAGAGCAGGCAATTCGCCAAATCCTGGCGAATTACCTGAACATACGGTGCCTGTTCGGTGCCTGTTCGAGGGCAGTGAAAACCACATGAAAAAGCACTGCTTCGGCTATTCAGAGAACACAAACCAGCAGTGAAAGGTTCCCGAAACGCCCTGCCATTCGGTGGTTTAATTCGGCAAGTTTATTCAGGAGAATCCCATAGGCTTCAATGTTAAAAATATTCCGGTTTTAATTCAATATCTAATTAGTAGTTTCTTTGCAAACAGCGTTTCACTTTTCAAACATTCATGCAAACTGTTTTCCTAATTTATTCACTTCGCTCTGTCTGCGGTGTCGGCTTTTTCCGGAGGCTTCGCTGTGTGTGATCAGCTTCTGCTCGGGTTTTTCCGGCGTTTTCGGCGGGTTAAACAAGGTGTTTTTGCGGGTTTTTGGCGTGCATTCGCCGGGTTTTGCGGTGAGTTTTCGTTTGGTTTGCGGCAGCTTTTCCCTGCAATTCGGGGACCCTGTGGTGCTTGCTGAATACACCGCAGGGTCCCCGAAATAGGATCGGCAAAAGGAACCAAATTGAAGAGAACGAAAAGTCACCAAACGTGCGGTGACTTTTCGAATCTCTTTGAATTACCCTGTATAATAAGTGTGTTTATTATTGCAGAAGCCACTTGCACATCACAGCAATTCGATGAATTTCATCACAGAGCTCCTGTGCCACATTCCCCATATGCAGCAAGGAACTCTGGGTAGGATATGCAAATGACCTCTGTCCCACTTATATATATATATATAACATTTTAAAAAATCAGCAAAACATCAACAAGCCTATTTTAATTGCATAAAAATCATAAAAGAGAACAGACAATGATCTACAACAACCCTCTCACTAGAATGTTTTAAATTCATATATTGATTGACATAATAAGTCACTATAATAAATAAGAGGAATGGATGTGAAACCATCAAGTACTGGCTATATAAATTTGAAAAGACATATCAATAAAACATACCCTTTGATCACAGTAAGACAGGTATCCCATCAGGCCAAAAACGTTTGCCGGTAGATAGAAAAGGCAAGACTTGGTGCAAGTATTACGTCACAATTTTAAACTAACACTACATTACAAGCAAGGGAGACACAAGCCATCCACTGTTGTACATAGGAGGAATTAGCTACAACAGCAATAGCGACATAGATATATCTAAGTGAAGCAAATATGCAAAACTGTATTGAAGAAACAATGAGGAAATCTCATATGCGAGTTTATGAATTGCGAGTTTATGAAATCTCATGAATTGCGAGTTTAACCACCAGACTGTGGACAAAGCGTTGAGCGTGATTCTGCTTATAAAACTCTGTGCTATTTCTGTGACGACTGTCACATTGAATTCACTGACACCATGTAGTTACCCTAATGTATGTAACCAAGTGAAGCCGTCTGCTTCTACAGAAATAAACCCTCCATCTGTACAGAAGAAGGGAGTCTGCTTTACTGTCATAACTCACATCTGAATTTTTCATATCTAGTATCCAAGGGGGCAACAGAACCGAAGTTCCCCATTAGCCTCAATCGTACAATTGTTTCTACACAAGACTCACAGATCCTTCATTTGTTTGCAGGGCAGCCATCAGAAATGATGGGGTCCCTTACTGAACCTCACGATAGGCTCCCCCCCGTAAACTACCTCAACTTTTAACAGCTTTTCGTGCCCTTCCAAAACAAAAAAGGATATAACACAGTTCCACAGCAATAAAACTCACAGTAATGTGCGGTGTGCATGAGCGTATCTGTCACGTCTGGAGCTCAGAGGGGGCCCTGGCACCCAGCGGCACCATTGACAAGCTGGGTGCCAGGAGTTGTGCCGGCTTCTGGAGCTCGCAGGGCTGGCCAGAAGGCGGGGTGCAGCATTATGATGTGCGCCCGCCGGGTTTAAATACAGACAGCGCGATCCGAATTATCACCCTGTCGTGGAGTTTGCTTCCCTCAGTGCTGAGCGTCTCCTGGCGATTCACTACTTGGTTGTTTATTCAGTCTCCGTTATTACTTTGCTTGTATGAGAACCACCCCCGTGTACCAGCCCTTGGCTATTCCTTGACCACTCTAACTCTGATTTTGGCTTATATGATAGATGCCTCTTGTGTACCATTTTGGCTATCCCTGACCACTCTAACACTGATCGATTTGGGATTGTTTTATAATACATCCTTGTATACCGTCTGGCCTATTTCAGGTATACCCTGTCCTGTGTGCTGGTAAAACATTTCACACTCGCTGCTGGTAAAACATTTCCCACTCGCAAGTTGGTAAAACATTTCCCACTCGTTGGTAAAACATTTCCCACTCGTTGGTAAAACATTTCCCACTTGTTGGTAAAACATTTCTCTGGGGTCTGGTTGGGCCCTGTGGTCTGGCTGGGCATGGGGTCTGGCTGTGCCCTGGGGTCTGGCTGGGCCCTGGGGTCTCGCTGGGCCCTGGGGTTTGGCTGGGCTCAGGGGTCTGGCTGGGCCCAGGGGTCTGGTTGGGCCCTGGGGTCTGGCTGGGCCCAGAGGTTAGGCTGGGCCTGGGGTCTCGCTGTACCTGGGTGGGCCTAGGTCTGGCTGGGCCCTGGGGTCTGGCAGGGCCCTGGGTCACCATGGGCCATCTTCTGTCCTGGTCCTCTTCTCCTCATCTATCTTCTTCTCTTCTTTTCCTCTTCTATCTTCTTCTTCTCTTCTTTTCCTCTTCTTCTCTTCTTTCTTCTCCTGCTTCTTCTCCTCCCAGCCGTCGCAGCCAGCTTCTCCTTTGTGTGTGAGTCACACACACGTGACCGGAGGGCGGCACCAAAGCAACGTGCTTGAGAGGCACAAGCATGTTGCTTGGCCTGCCCACCCAGGAAGCTGCCGGCCAGTACAGCTCCGGATTCAAACTCCTTGAGTCCGATACCGGAGCTGAAAAACTTTTATGGTGCCGCCGACGATGGGGCCCCGGCGGGCCAGGCTCCCCCGGCCACCGGGTCCCTTACTGCAACATTGGGCGTAATGTCCTGATGGCGGCCCTGTTTGTATGCATGCTTTCCCTTATAGAAGATCTGTCTTTATGGCTTTTAGTCTGAGAATTAGTACATTTCCTTCTTTATATTTTGCATTGCAGTTATGTAGCATGAATCTCATTTCAAAGTATACCACTTTCATGGGGATCCAATACAGCTCGGTCACAACATAGCTTCTTATTGTGTCATAGCGGTAAACATTTCTCTGGACCTATTTTTGGGGAATAGGCTACGCATACAGATAGGATTCAACCACGAGAAAATAAATTGTGCTGTGTCAAAATTATACTGCAAACACTGGGGCTTATCAAGTTATGTTAGGCTAGTTTAGCCTCAGTTTCGTTAAACTGGCAGGCAGGACTGCCGGTGGGCTCAAGTTATTGACATGGTCACTTTGAGTTAAATGCAGATTAAGATAAATAATCCAGGACAGCACTTTAAAGTCTCACTGAAAACATTGTAGTTGGAAAGTTTGCAACATATAGAGCTGGTACTCATTGGTCTCATTACAATTAACACCAGGTCACATAGTGATCTATAAATGGGCATGCAAACTCAATCAGGGTTATTCAAAGAGCTCTGAATTGTGGCCGAAAGGTAACTGAACGCTGAAATTCAGCGTACGCTTACCTTTCCTGGCCATTTGGCTATCCAGACAGCAGGCAGTTCGCCAAATGTTGGCGAATTGCCTGCATATATGGTGCCTGTTCGAGGTCAGTAAAGCAATGCTTCATCTATTCAGAGAACACAAAACAGCTGAGAAAGGTTGCCGAAATGCCCTGCCATTCGGTGGTTTCATTCGACAGGTTTATTCAGGAGAATCTCATAGGCTTCAATGTTAAAAATATTCCTGTTTTAATTCAATATCTAATAAACCGTTTATTATTTTATTCTGCAGGAAAAAGTCTCTTTATTTTTAAATTTTTTTAGGATCTTTTAGGCATTCTTCGAGATTTTTTTGTGAAAAAATTGTTTCCGTTTTTTTTTTTAATCCTTTTTCTTTTTTCTGTAACAGCCCTTTTTATTATCATTCATTGGATCTTATATGTAAATTTCAGACATTTTCGTTCTGTAGTTTCTTTGCAAACAGCGTTTCACTTTTCAAACATTCAAGCGTACTGTTTTTTTTTTCACTCCACTCGGCTGCTCTGCACGGTGATCGTCTCCTGCTCGGGTTTCTCTGGCGTGTTCGGCGGGGTTAATCCAGATGTTTTTGTGGGTTTCGGTGTGCGTTCGCCGGGTTTTGCAGTGAGTGTTCGTTTCCCTGCACTACGACGGCCCTGTGGTGCTTGCTGAATACACCGCAGGGTTGCCGAAATGGGATTGCCAAATTGCACCGAATTCAAGAGAACGAAAAGTCACCGAATGTGCAGTGACTTTTCAATTCTCTTTGAATAACCCTGTATATCTAAAATTGAGTATAATTATAGTGCTACCGTAACCCCATAAGCACCGATGACGTACCAGGTACGTCTTATGAAACTGATTGCTTAACCTCCCTGCCGATATTCCCGAGTGTGACTCGGGGTTTAAATTTCACTACCACGAACGGTAACCCCGAGCCACACTCGGGCTGGATGCATACTCACCTCCTCCTGGCTCCCTCGCTGTCCTCCGCAGTGTGATCGCGGCGAGCTGCTTCCTGGAAGGCTCCCTGTGAGTCACATGATGCAGGGGGCTGGAACGCAGCAAATTTCATTCATAATAAACACTGAATACAAAATGCAATGTTTATGAACGGCCACTAGGTGGCAGTACAGGATAAGAAATAGACCATACATCATCTCACCCTTGCTTGCAGACAGATTTCAGTGTTTTTTGTTGTATTTTATTGAATATCATTTATTTGCATTATTTTGGATAATTATTTTTGGGATAATAAATTATTATGTCGTGTTTCAAACTTTATCAGACTCAGTGTATTTACTATTTTTTTAAATTAATTAATTAATTTATTTATAAAGGATTTTACCAGTAAGAACTCTTGATTTCAGGGATTTCAGTGCGTGATTCCTAATTATTACAGGCTAACTATGTACAAAAACACGTTTCCTATAAAAAAAAATTGAGACGCTTTTAGACACAAAATTTTGAAAAAATTAGACCGCCAGGGAGGTTAACGACCGAGGATGTACCTGGTGCCTCATATCTTTAAAACACCCTCCCTCCCGATACTCACCTCTCTGCTTTTTAGCCCCAGCCGTCGCTCTAGTTTCCCCAGTTGCTGGGCGCGATGATGTCAGTTTCAGGCAGTCTGCTGGGAGAGTGCTTGAAAGGGAGGGAGGGTCCTCTCATTTCCGACAGCGAGCAGAAAGAAAGAGAGGCATCGCTGGAAAGGTTAGTGTCTGACCTTTCCAGCGATGCCTCTCTGTAACCCTTAGGTGAGCTCAGCACACAGAGGTGAAACGGCTCAGCAGTAAAGGGGTTAAAAATGCAAAAAACATGTAAACATTGGGTATTTTTAAACTCAGTACAAAATTTAGAAACTAATTAGCTAGGGTATTTTTTGGCGGTTGTAGATTTGGGGGTCAAAGTTCGAAAAAATAGGTTTTTTTTCTCTCCATTTTGTCATCATATTTTCATCATATTTCATAAAAAAATTTATGGTAAATTATAGGATATGAAGAAAATAATCGTTTCTTTAGAAAGTCCATTTAATGACCAGAAAAGCAGTATATAATATGTGTGGGTACAGTAAACAAATAAGAGAAAAATTACAGCTAAACACAAACAGCGCAGAGATGTAAAAACAGCAGTGGGTACTATCTGGACTGACTTTTTGAATGGTAAAACAGCCTGGTAACTATGGGGTTAATGTATGAAATATGCTTCAGTGACAACTGCATTTGTGATGCAGACAAGTGAACATTTTTCATATTGTTTCTTTATTTTGGTAAACGTTGTGTGCATTTATATGCTTAGTCAAACTCAACCCTGAGGAGTTTTAACTTGCTCGAATTCCTGGCCTTATTCATTTTACCCTTGGTATTTAGATAATACATTGTTATTACAATCACTATTTCAGTTATAATGTGGCAACATATTCTGCAGTGCTGTACAACTGGTAGGACAAAATAAACATAAAAGTGACAAATATGTTTGCACATTAAGAAATGGTAGGGATAAAGGTGTCACGTTTCCACTGGTTGCAGCTGTGCCCCCTGGTGGTGAGATGTATCCAGGTCTGCTCTTCTTGTCTGGGTTTCGCTATTTTGCCTTATGCTGCTCCTGAGTTCTGCTGTGCTGTTCAGGTCTGGGGTCACTTGTCCCAATTAACCAGACCTGTTCCCTATTTAAGTGCCAGCAGCACAGGGACTCATTGACCTGGCATGAGTTATAGTGGTGACTTCAGGTCCCGTGCGGTCTAGTCCTGTTCTTGTGTTGCTGCAAGCATTCTTGTATTCATGTTCTTTGGTATTGACCTCGGCTTTCTTCGACTACCCATTCTGCTTGTTCCCTGTTTATATTCATATTATTGATCTGTTGCCAACGTCTACGAGTCTGACATTCCTCCTGGTTCTGTATTCCCCGGCTCTGATCCTGACTATTCTTTTATGTTCCTTTTTTCTTGTTTTATGTATTTTGTTCTCCATAGTTTGTCTTAGTATAGAGGCCAGTATAAGGACCTCTCTTTAGATTAGGATTCCTGTCTGTCTTGTTTAACCCTTGCCCTTCTTGCTCCCCTGGCTCTGTCTTTCTTTGTGAGGTTTTCATTAGTCAGAGGCCAGATCAAGGACCTTACCCAGCTTAGGGAATTCTTTAGTTTTCTTCCAGGTCCTCCTGTCCCTCGTGTTACAGTCTTCTTTATTTCTTGTCCGAAATCTGTATTGTGTATCTGTATTGTAGTAAGCAAGCAGCTAATCTGCCTCAAGGGCTACATTCCACCTTGTATCAAGTCCACACGGTGGCCCAAGTTGGAAGTCAGCGTGACAAAAGGACTCCACTCAAGAGCTTACAATTTAAGATGAGAGGGATGACACACAGGTAAGGGTCAATAGAGTATGAGATGTAATGGAAAGCATGGGGGCTGTGTTGGAGATAGATCAGGAAAAGTACAACGGGAGAATATGGAGATTCTGGAGCTGATAGGCCTCTCTGAAGTAATACATTTTTAGAGGCACATATAATAATAAACCAAAATCAGAGAAATCACAATCGGAGAAATAAATAATAACATGGAGAAATGAAGAACTTAATCCTGTACAAACATTTTAAATTTTCTACTTAGATGAGATATACTTAAGTGGACATTGAGTAACACATGTATCTGCTGTTTTACATGTAAAAATTACTGTAAATCAGTTATGCAATGTTCATACGTCAGTTTTTCTATTCATCGGGCGCATTCTACTCTTCTAGCGACAGTAGTTTAACATCAACCATGTAAAAAATAGAGAGGATTTACAATCAAAGCAGATCTCAGGCTTCAAAGATAAATTCTATATTGAGGCAAACTATTCAATCCTAATATGCTCCTATTACCTCTGCAATTCTCTGATCTTCTGTCACATAGTTTCACCATTGAGAACCTTGGTAGATATCTAAAAATGTCACATCAATAACGTCTCACAAAAGTTAAAAAAATATATATATTATTGAGCCTTTTTTCTAGAAGTGATTCTTTTAAGTTTCTTTCCTTTATTCTACTTAGAAACATGCCACTGTCCTGGGTCATATTTCTTTCTAAATCTCTGATTTACTGATAAAATGTGTTAAAGGTATTATTGTATATCACTGAAAATAATTGAATCTTCTAACAGTCGGGAAAAAAAACTTACCGTCAGCTATTTTTACAAACGACTCACATCTGTTATCATTGCAAAGCCAAAAAAAAAGAAAGAAAAGAAAGGATGTCATTACTATTTCTATGCTTTCATTCTACTGAATAGTCAGACATGGAAATTTGAAAATATTAAGGAATGAATCCTAGAAAGATAATTCTAGTGTAAGGTACTGTGTTAAGGTTCCAGTTAACTTTTATTTTCCAAAATACAATGTAAAATATTGAATACAATTAAAATAACAGATTTTTGGACAATCAGATGGGAAAATTACTTAAAACATTGGTTCCCAGCGCTGGTTCTCAGGACCCTCAGCCAGGCCAGATTGTACAGATCTGGGGATACGCAGACTGAATCCTGCAATCACTGAGCAGCAAATCATATCACCTTTGCTGTGCATCAGCTATCTGGCAAACCTGGCTTGTCAGCAGGTCCTGAGGATCAGGGTTGGGAAACACAGATTTGCATAACTATATCAGAGCTAACAAAGCAGAAAGAGAGGCACAAGAATAGTATGCTAATTACCTTGGTCGTAAATGTCTATGTTCCATCCCAGTCACTTCTGTTGATACGTGTTGAGTACCCCTGGACCGGAATTCTAGAAACGGAAAGACTCTGAAAACTAAAGCTTTACAAGCCTGTTCGATAATTATTGTCCTGCTGTGCCCCTCACTCGCCTCCTGCTGCTCCTGCTATGTCCATGTCCATTCCTTCGGTCCTCCCAGAACACCACTATGCACCTACATTGCCTTCATGTTCCTCTAGGGACTTGCTGCACTGTTGCTTAGCATGTCCCTCACTGTATGCCCCTCACAGCCCTCTTGCTGTGTCCCTCCTACCCTCTGGCTGTGTGGAATCCTAGCAGAATAAAGCTAGAAGAAGCTTAAATTCAAAACGCTTGTTGTTATTATTATTATTTATTAAGCGCCAACATATTCCGCAGCGCTGTACAAGGTGTAATGGGTAAAGACAGGACAATTCTACAATACATACAGGAGACAGGTCAGTATTCCTGCCAGCAGATACATGAGGATATGAGGACCCTATTCCTGTGGGAACTTACAATCTAGATGTTCTGGGCATTTTGGATAAAGGATGCTCAACAAGTAACTATATATTTGAACAATTTAAGATATTGGTTAACCCCTAGAACAGTGGACCTTGGTTCTCAGTGCCTGCTACCAGGCCAGGTTTGCCAGATAACTGAAGCACAGCACAGGTGATATGATTTGCTGCTCAGTGATTGCTGGATTCAGCCTGTATTTCCCCAAGGTGATCCTTAAGGCTAGGGACAGATGAGCGCATTTTCTGCGGCCACCGTCAAAATGTACGTCGATGCGTGCGCACGCATTTTTTCACGGAATACGCTTAAGTGGTCAGACGATGCGCAATTCTGGACGTATTTCATGACGATGGGGTGAAAAGAAGTCTAGGGAAATCCGGCTGTTTGAACGTTATGTTGGCCGCACACTAGCAGCGTCTGACATCTCCTAATCACGCACACACGCTGCTATGCGGCCGCAGCGCACTCTGTACGTCAGTACCAGCGGTTTAACGTTCTCGAAAAAATGCGTTCATTTTCCACTTGCGTTGCGCGCCGGACTTTTGTGCGACCGTACTTCGTATATTGGCTGTCATTGCCCGGCATCTGCTGCTAGTGCGGCCGTGATTATGTGCGCCAGAACGCGCGTTCGCACTGCCTCAGTCTGACCCTAGCCTAAAACCCTGGCCTGTTTGTGGGTCCTGAGGTCAAGTTTGAGAAGCACTGCCCAAGAAACCCCACTTTTAACTACAGAAAAGGTGCGGTTTTCCTGTATAAGAAAAAGAATGAGACATCTCATAATCTGATTTGACTGTAGGCACATGCAGAGAGGGGACTTCACAATTGAATAGCCATCTGTTTAAAGTGAAAGTGTCATACATGCTAGACACCAATATTGCCTGTCTCCTATACGCCAACTCTTACATTCTGTCCTAGCAGCTAATAAGTAGTTAGCAGCTTTGATCAAACTTCAGATTGCTGTGTTTTGATTTTACAGAGATGGCGATGCCCATATGTAATGCAGTATGTCATCAACTCGAGAAAGACCTCAACTCAAAACTTTGGTTTTGGTGTCTGTCTTGTGAGGAAGGAGGAATAAATCCACTTATAACATACTAGAGGTCATTTCACATGTGTTCATATTCTGTAGGTAAGCATGACCAGCTCGTTTTAAGAAGTTACTCCATCAAAACCGTGTTGTGACAAGAGTTTTCTCCTTTAAATGAAGCTGTACGTTTAACTCATTTACTATTTAAACAATCAAATATAATAGGTTTTGTGAGAAGCAATATGATATCTTGAATGTGTCTGTTTGCTATTGCCCAAAATATCATCTGTTTCCTAAGTCGTAAAGTTGATGTTATAGGCCTGTAATGCAAAGTCTTGCTAATTGTTTCTGTTCTCTGCTGCTTCAAGGCACTGAACCAGAGAACACACAGAGATTGTTATTGTTGTTTATTGAACAAATATTACCCATCATCGTACATTGTAAAATGACTCGTAAGGGGTACAGAACACTTTTTTGCTGCTCTTGATTTATTTTTAAAGCCGCTTCCAAAAGATCCGTGGAGACAAACAGATTAGAAAGGTTTCCATCAGCACTTTATTCGATTGCTCTAGGTAGCTGATAAATTGATGCCGATTTTGGACATATTGCTACAAATGTATGCAGATTTTTACCAGCTGGGCTACATACCAAGTCCTAATTGGTAAAATAAATTAATATTTCTTAGCAGCATTAATGAAAGTGGTTTAATGTGTATTGCAACAAACGTAGAAAAAAACTAGAAAGAAGAAAGCTGCCTAATTCAGTTCTTTTTTTGTTTTAAGGAATGACTTGTTCATCACTCTTGTCTTCAGCAAGTGGAATGTGTGTTCAGTTGGATTCAGATTAGGCAACCGACAAAGGCAGGAAATCTGTTTATGTATACTTATGTACAAATATGTCCCGCTGCTTTTTCCCGGAGTCGTGTCATCAGATGATATGGAATTCTTCGACCCGTGTGCAGTTCAGTTCTATCCACCTGCTCCATCTCTCTGTCTTCCGAAATGCCAGTTGTATTTTTATATTGTTTCATAGTAACGTGTCTCATTTGTAAGGTAAACCAGATACACCCAAGAATTAAATCTCGTTTACTAAATTCTATGTCTGATATGCCGCATTGCATTCTTTCGTATAAATGTTGTTGTGACGAGAGGTCTAATGTTCTTGGTGGTTTGAGGGAAGGGAGGCAGAGCAGTTTTGCCCCTGTGATCTAAAGTAATGAAAGGGTCATTGCTGGACAGGCTTTGCTTGCTTAATAAAGGTTTACAGCTTATTAAATGTGCATTAGCAGGCAGCTCTAAAAAGTATAAAGCAGGTCAGTACATAGTGAGAGACATGGGTAATTTCACAGGGATTCAGGCATGTTTTTATATCCACTAGATATTAACACATTCAATTCTTTCTCTCCTACGTTTCCATGGATGAAATACCTTAAGTTTGGTGTTTATCCCTTTATAATGCTCATAGTATGAAGCAATATACAAAACCATTCTAAATCATTTCTTATTGATTTATTGAATTTATTATTGATGTATTAGTTAGAATGTTTTACCCTCTGTCAACACAAATATATCTGTCCCTTAACATTTTTAGCTATGCGTCCAGGTCTGGACTGGGACACAAAATTGGACCTGGGCATGTTGGACTGAGCAGCCCACTTTTTTTTCTACACACCACACATTACTGTGAAGCTCTGTGATGAGCAGTGTGTACGAGGGTGTCACGGAGCTCCACAGTACTGTGCCGTGTGTATGAGGGTGTCACAGAGCTCCACAGCACTGTGCAGTGTGTATGAGGGTGTCACAGAGCTCCACAATAATGTACAGAGTGTATGAGGGTATCACAGAGCTCCACAGGAATGTGCGGTGTTGATGAGGGTGTCACCGAGCTCCACAGTAAACACTGCTCATTACTGTGGAGCTCTGTGACACCCTCATAAACACTGCACATTACTGTGAAGCTCTGTGACACCCATACAACGCTGCACATTACTGTGGAGCTCTGAGACACCCATACAACACTGCACATTATGGGGGTGTCACAGAGTTCCACAGTAAAGTGCAGTGTTTGAAGGTGTCACAGAGCTCCACAGTAATAAAACTCAATGTAATGTACCGATATCAACTCATTTGACCGCCAGAACATCAATTTATTCACCCCAGATCAATTTATTCACACCCCCAGAACATCAATTTAGTCACACACCCCAGAACTTCAAATTATTCACCCCCCAGAGAACATCAATTTATTCATACCCCCAGAGAACATCAATTTATTCAAACAAAGACACCCACATCAAAAGCCTGCATACCTCAAGGCTGGCCCGGTGGTGCGTGCCGGAGGAAGAGAGACGTCCTGGAAGGAAGCATCCGGCCAACCACACGAGCCTTAATCCCAGAACGCATGTGTGTGGGCGCACCCTGTGACCTAATCAGAGGGAGCCAGTCAACCGTCGGCCCCTGCTGATGACAATACACGGCACGCCGTGTGACCTAATCAGCAGGGGCCGACGGCTGGCCGGCACCCTCTGAATAGGTGATGTGCTCACCGGATTCCGGCCACCCTCTTCAGTCGACCTAGGCTGCCTTGCCGGACGGCTGGCTATGTCAGCTGGCCGACCAGCAAGGGAGGCTAGCAGCCAACCGGCCTGGGAGGCTAGCGGCCTACTGGATAAACTCCCGGTTTGCCCGATGGACAGTCCGGGACTGTATGCCTCTTATTGTTTGAGTTCACTTATTGGCTTTTATTTCTCATTTCTTGCTCAAAGTGCCATTATAGAATCCCCCCCCCACATCCCAATATCCCACTACCCTTTGTTCTGTGGAATGCACATTTACTAACGATCCTTTGAGATGCAGAAGAACAAGAAAAAAATTAACATTTATGCGCGCATTTATTTTTGCTCATTTTAAATGAAGGCAGTGGCTAAAAAAAGAACTGGAATTCCTACATCGTCTATGTGTTATGCAAATCTTTAAAAAAGCTTTATACCATATATATATTAAATGTACAGAAGATGTACTCACATACTCAATTAGGTCCACAGCTGGAGGAGGTCCTCACTCCAAGGCCTCAAAACAGCAGAAATATTGAAGAAATCAAGGACAATGTGGTATATTCGAAATAAGGTTTATTCCAGTATTTATACTTGACAAAGACCTATGTGAGGTCGAAAATATTTCTAATATACTACGTTGTGCTATATTTCTGATGTATGTTTTTAACACTGTACTGCTACATTGCCTGCTGATTCGGATATCTTATTGGCTGCCAAATCTATCAATTTGTCTTTATTGGCTGACAAATCCATCAATGTGTGTGTTCATCTATCTATCTATCTGGTCTAAATATCTATTTGCATTTTTTCCTATCTGTCTTTCTACCTACTGGTCTCTGTCTGTCTATCAAAACATATTTCTCCTGTAAACCTAAGCCTCCGGGGCTCTAGGTGCAACCGGTCACCCATATCAATACTTGTTTTCTCCAAGTTGCAATCTTCTTTATTTTACTTTTGAAATCTTATGAATATCCTTGCTGAGCAGATGTTTCTAGGAGTAGCTTATCCCGTGTAATGAAATCCTCCTGTTGTGAGCAATTGCTTAGAATACAGAACTGAGCCGCCTGAAGGACACGTATTTATTCCAAAATAGATGGTAATTGCTATCTGAATCAATATCGGTTTTTACATTTTTTTTTAAGAGTGCATTGTGCTTCCTAATTTAAGGTCTGCTATGCTCGTACTAAAATGTAAAAGTCCCTAGGGTTATGAATGTTACAACAGCAAAACACTGACTACAAGCATTATTTTGCACATGAACTGAAATCCAAATTAAAAAATAAATATAGGCCTAAACTAATTTATTAGGGCATGTGTGGTATAATTGTATTTTTCCAGATTTCAGTGATTTTTTTGCACATTTGATTCAGTGATTTTTATTTTTATTATGGCAGTATTATCAATTACAATAAAATGTGTGTAACTGACAATTCGGCAGCAAGTAGAGAAGCTGTTCGTGGCAACTTCAGATCCATTTCATATAAAAGGTTCAGTGAAAATCCATGTGAATGTTGTGGCACTGGAGTAAATATTTACATGTTTTGTACCAGCCCATATTATAGCTGTATACGTTGTACTTCACTAAAAAATGATCATGACATCAAAGAGTGCTCAGCCAACATCTTAGGGTCTTGACATGTGTTACATTTATTGCTTGCAAACTGTAAATAGTCGGAAACTGTTAATTTTCATGTTCATTATCATAAATCAAATTGAAAAACATGGGATAGGAACCTAATAGATCAAAAGCAAGGAGGAATTAACTGAATGTATATACTGTGTGCCAAATTACATTCCTAGCGGTAAAACGAGGGTGCCCGCAGTTTTCCCCTAGCGTGCCCGTTTTACCGCTAGATCACAGTGCAGGCGCTAAAAAAGCTGCCTGCATTGTTACCGCGCTCAAAGCCCTGGGATGCGCGCAGCCATAGGACTCAATTGAGCCAGATGCCGGCAGTCTCATGACCTGCCGGATCTCACCTTGCGAGATCTGGCCGGTCAGTGTAGAGATACGCAGGGAGAGACTGGGGGGACTTTTTCCCCTGCCGCTGTCCTCGCCTCTTTTTTTGGGGTTTTTGCTGGTGTTACCGGATTCTGCAGAAGCGGAATCCGTTAACACCAAGTCCTGGCTCTGGTTATCTTTTTATTAACCGCGGCCGGATGTTAATCAGTAATCCTTAATCACTTTGTAATCCTAACGCTGAGTAACACTTTGCGCTCCCCATGTTAAGTATAGGGAGCGCAAAGTACAGTAACCTCATGCAGAGAAGCGCAAGAATCCAAGCGCAAACGGGTTACTTAACCCGTTACCGCAAATTACAATCCAAACGCTAACTACTTGGGCTCACGTTATTGTTAACGCTCACGCAGGTGAGCGCTAATGTTAGCACCAAGTATGTATGTAATTTGGCCCTGTATATATCAGACAGACGAATGTATCTGTCAACAGAATAGCCAATCTAATCAAATGTCATGTAGGAATATTTGTCAATATTCACTCATAAAAATTGAAAAAGGTGAAGAAAAACTAATATGTGGATGGTATACTCTGCAAATTTAATCCTCGAGTTCCAGTTACTATAGTATGTGTAGGTTGAGCACCCCATATTTGAAATGGTTGTGACCGTGAGTATTTCAGAATTCCAGTTTTTGGATTCCAAACAGCTAGACAGGAGGAGGAATGCAGCGTAAGAAACATGAAGGGCTTTTTGCACAGCACTAGAGAAGGACATGCTGCACAATGCCAACGAGGAAATGCTGAGCAACCTCAGTGTGTATAGGATGTCCAATGCTGGTGCTATGAAGTGTGTTCCTTGAGGGATACGCTGAGACTGTCAAACAGGCTGGTGCACTGGGAGATACAGGGAAAGTACATGGTAGGAGGTGAGTAGGTAAGGGCTCTTCAGGATGATAACCAAAAGTCTCAGAAAATGTTATTTTGGTTTTTGGAATTCCAGTCGAGGGGTGTTCAACCTGTATACTGAAGCCTTTTTCAAGAAGTGTCTCATAATTTTACTTTCACTTGGCACTAACCTTTAAGTATTACAGTATACTAATCATGTAGCTCGTAGAGGTTCAAGGCTGGAGAGCATCAGCAATAGTAATGCCAAGGTAGGAAAGCTTTAGATATGTGTATCTGTCTTCTACATCTCTCAAGTGTCACGGATAAGTCAAAATGTCACCTCGTAGACCACGCAAAAAAAATGAATAAATATGTAACAGTGCCACTTTAGTGAGTTACATAAAGACAGGGATAAAGATTTGAATATCACTAGGTGCTTAAAAATCAGTGAAATCAAATAGAATTACTCATCTGATAATTAAAATTTAAAGTAAATATCTTCAACCTACAACTACAAAACTGACATGTACAACATGCATTTACCTTAGTCTAACACCCAAAGTCATACCTCATTAAAAAATATGTGGAATAAAAGTCTAGGTCAGTCATTAACCTGAAGCATGACTTCAAGCATAATAAATGCAGACATTAAAAGGGTTTAAAACGCTGCGTTCCACGACCTAGTTACCTCATTAATCTACTGGGCATATTATTGAGCCAAAGGCATTTTTTATTATTTAATTGTCTCGCAATAAAGCATTTAAAGGAATCGTCATAATCTCTGATGAGCGTGAAAGCGTTGCCTCACAATGGAAGCAATTTGCAACCGTTGGTAGTCAACTTGTCTTCCTTCGAGGTAACTACATCAATTGCTATGCAGCCGAAAAGATTTATTGCAATATGAAAAGGTTTGTTGCTGTAAAGTCCCTTTCTTTTGAACAATTCTGTCTGTTAGAAGAATGATGTAATAATAATGGGATTAACCTGAGTTTTGCACTGTCAAAAAAAAGAAGTATGAAGAGATTGGAATATTAAGCTTGACTTTCTAACCAATAACATATGAATATGGCTGGTTTCAAGCAGGAAATAAATTACTACCAATTATATTCAGCGTAAAGTGCCTTAGCATACAGAGAGATAAAGAATTAAAATGCAATCTAATGTGATAATGTCAGAATGGCTTATGCTGAGGATTATTGTTAGCTGAAGCATCTCAATGGAAGAAAAGAAAAATCATTACATTTTGGATTCAAATAATATACGCTGGAGGAAAAATAAAAAGGACTTTGAGACTCTAATGTGATTGACAGTTTAAATATAACCTCATATTGAATACACAAAAACAGTACAACAATTCCAAAGGGTCAAGCTACACTGAATTCTTGTATGTAATATAGCTAGGCATTAAAAACTGCATTTATCAGCACTTTTTTTCCTTTTTAAGTGCCATTTTTTAATTTTATTTACCCATATTTCCCACATTTATCCTCTGGTCACCAAGTTAAATTTTCTCATTCTATTGTTCCTATTTGATAAACAATGAACATATACATAATTTTTTCAGAAAAAAAAACGGTTTCGCGTCTATTCCCTACCAGGGCAGCTGTGTCAACCAGTAGTGTCCAGTCCACTTCATGTATGGTCATTTGCGTTTGTCATTTTTATTTTGTGTTTGTCATTTGCGCTCACCCCCATAGCTCCATGTGAAACAAAACAATCAGAGGCTTTGGTTTACTTGAATGGCCATCAAAGTGTAAGCCCACCCACCACATCACGGCACCTCTGGTCAGGTGGGTCCTAACCTAATGAAACCAAAAGCTGCTTTCTAAGCAACTACATGTCCTTATGCTGCTTCTCAGCTAAGAGACAGGCTGGTGGGTTTATATCCATACCCACACCAGGAACAATTCCACTTTGGGATTGAAAAAGAAAACATGGAAAAGAGCAGCAAAAGTGACCTGACTGGGGATACAACAAAATATACATACATGGAGAAAAAACGGTTTTGTGCCTATTCCCTACCAGGGCTGCCCCATCAACCAGAAGTATCCAGCCCACTCCATTTATAAATCATAACAAGAAAAAAGTTTGTCATGTGTGTACTGTTCACCCCCATTGCTCCATGGGAACCAAAAGGTTTTGGTTTACTTGTGATGAGAGTAACTCACGAGTTATAACTCCTGAGTTATCGCAATGAGTGAAGGTGTTTGGAATAATGAATTGTGTAGAAGTTGAAGTGACAATTCAAATAGAGATTATTAGTAATCAAAGTAGCAGCAATAGTATATGTAACTCTAGCAGATTTTCATGGTTATATGAGTTCTATACATATGTATATATATCTATACATTTTTTTCCCATACAGCAGTGGTTCCCAACCGCGGTCCTCAAGTACCCCCAACAGGTCAGGTTTTCCAGATATCTGAAGCACAGCACAGGTGATATGATTTGCTGCTCAGTGATTGCAGGATTCAGTCTGCATTTCCCCAAAGTGATCTGCAAAACCTGGCCTGTTGGGGGTACTTGAGGACCGCGGTTGGGAACCACTCCGATAGAGGTTTGCAAACAAATGTCATGTTTGGTGAAGAAAACCCCCAAACTTCTGTAATTTTTTAGTTCAAACTTATTTTCATAATAGCATAATTTCACTGGCTGTGCTAGTTGTAGGGTAGGATTAGGGTTAACCGATACCCTAAACAACAGTTTCTGTTCCATTTTTGCTTCATTTCAGGAAACAGGTTTTAATACTCTTTATTTTGACTCTAACCCAAGAATAACCATAATCCTAAAAGAAGCACAAATAGTAACCCTTATATTAACCATAATCCTAAACCAGTATAAATTTGTCTACCTTAATGGAGCCTGTAAAAAGGCACTAGCACAGAAGCACTCTGTTTTCTTTTGTCAAATACAACTTTTTAATAAAGTCCTAATGATGAAAACCTTTTCCAGAGTGTGCATTAATAACTCGTCATATCCAGGGCCAGCCATAAGATATTGACTAATTCAGTCATTGACAGAAGCTCCATCTACGGGTCTCTCTTATTGGATGAATCAAATCTTTAACAAGGAATGCTATTGGATAGTCCTAATGAAATATCCTTGACTCTACCTGGACCATCCAACTTCAACAAATAGGTTGTCATCTTACATCATTTACTTACCATTAATATTTCAGTCCAGTGACTGACCTGAAAATGAGTTGATGTAAGACTAACTATATTTTGGAGCTAACCAGTTACTTTTAATCTCACTAATCTGCCTATTTGGCCTGATTATTTGTTTACATTTTCAATGAGGTCTGGCAGTGTATTTATACCTTGATTTCAAAGCCCCCACCATTTTTTTTAATAAATCACATTGCATTTCACATACTTGAGAAAACAAAAATACTGATTATAACTCATTATTACAATAATAGGTTTAATTTACTTTCTGAAGGAATGCTGCCAAAATGTATGCTTCACTCCAGCATCTTAACTACTTCCTAAAGAAAAAACAACTTCCAGTTGTAATTAACCTATTAATGTGTTCAATTTCATTTCAAAATGTAGTGGTTGCCGTTTTGTTTATTTGCACATACAAAATAAACTAACCATAATCAACAGTTTCATCAATAAATGTTGATTACTAAGGGCTCAACATGGTAACTTGGTAACTTTGTAAACATGTATGTGGGTGTATACTATATAATCATCTTTAAGTATTTTTACTATTCGAGTTTTAATAATTCCAGGGTTAACTCTACAATCAAATCAAAATTTCCAAGAGTATTAGTTCAATGACACTCATTAAAATCTTTATATTTGTGTTTGCGTAATGTCATATACTTATTTTTGCTATGTCAAGGCTCTTCTGATAAATTATATAGAAGTCCCGTTTATGCAAACAATTATCCGGCAGAACTTTCTGTTACTGTAATTCTTAAGGGTCAAGATTTCTAAAGTGCTACTTAATTGGTCATGTCAATTTCCCTAATATTCAGTAATTACTGAATATTTCCAAGTGTATGATAACTCACTGTGTTCTATATTACATATGTATTAGCTATGTTCTGGCAAAACAAAATGATCTAAATAGAAGCCAATCTACTGTTAGACACAGTGTACTAATTAGCTTGCTTGATCTCGGCTTCAAAATAAGTGTCCCATTCTACTTAATTTCCCACAAGATGTGATGTTATTTGACTGTCACCAATAAAGAAAGTGTTCGTTCCCACTTTTCAATTTGCATATTTTAAAACTTGTCTTGAACAACATTTAAAAAATGGAAATTTAATCAAGAAAAAATGTATTTCTCTTCCATCTCCGATGGCTGATTTATTAATTTTAACAAAGCAGAATGAAAACAATTGGTTTTTCGCTAGACCAGTTGAAGCTGAATGAATATAAAAAGTGAAGGGGAAAATGGTGAAATAGATGCCTCTTTATTGAAAGTGGAAGTTCACAGTTGCTTAGTTTATAGTATTGCCCTTATTTCATATGCAGCCTTCCTCCAAACAACTCTTTAATCAAAGCTTCCAAAACAACTTTACATAAAAATGCTAAATCCCTTTCCTTATTTATAGGGAATTTGATTGCAGGTACATACGCACAAAACCTTATGTGCATTCAGATATTTCACTTGTTTTTAATTACATTTGTCCTATAGCTCTGGTGCTGTGACTAAGGCCAGTACAAGTGTTGTTTCTCTTTCACACATTGATTGCATTATAAACTTTAGTTATCTTACAGCATAACTTTATGCAATAAGTAAATGCTTAATTTAAGTTAGATTACACTTACATTGGTTACATGTCCATATTTAGAGGTAGGACATTACTAAGGTGTATTTCTGTCAGTTCACATAGAAAGTGATATTCATTAATATTAAAAACAACCGTATTAATGGAACCCATATAGGTTTGACCCAATCTAATAAACGATTAATTTATTAAAATCAAATTTCCCAATACTCAGTGGAAAGGACACTATATTCTAGTAAACACTGTATAGTAAGGTAGATATGAATTTATAAAAAGGAGTTAGAATTAGTGGCAATCACCTCACAAACCACATAATGACCCAGTCACTCATGTCCGGATTATTATTATCATCCTTTATTTATATAGCGCCACATATTCCGCACCGTTTTACAAGATCAGTGTACAAGGGGTTGATACATTAGAATACCCCACATGGATGATATGGCCTGATTCAGGAGGACCCTGTTCCCAAGGGAACTTACAATCTACAGGAGAAGTACAAGTATTTTTGGGAGGTACGCGCAACCATATCGTTAAGGGTCTTGCCCAAGGACACTTGCTGGTGGTGTCTTCTGAGTGGCATTGGAGTTTGCTTTCTATGATTGTAGATCAGCGACCTGGTGGTTAGTTTGAACGCGGTCCTCATAAAGTCAAGAATTGCTTCTCCACAGTTGTATTGGAGGGCTGTGCTAAACGGTATTTGACTTGCTTGCCCATGGTCAAAGAGGAGATATGTTACCACTGGACTCCACAGCTAATATTGTGTGGTAGGCAAGTATGTACCGATAGGTGTCTTACCCAAGGAAACTTACTGGAGAGGTGCTCTGGCCGGGATTCAACGGAAGGCAGAATAGTCAGAAAACAAGCAGAGGTCAATAACAGGTTAAATCACGAGAGAATTCAGGTACAAGGAGCTCAGGTATGGATAACCATGATCTGGCAATGCTTAGAAGGAACTGTTGGTTTTTTAAAAGACCTTCACCAGACCGCGCCCCCCTCTCAAGCCACCCTCATGCAGCCACCTCCCTGCCTGTTTCAATTTAAACCGGGCGTTGGTGAGCGAGCAGCATCAGACATGCTGCCGTCAAGCACACTGGAAAGGCTGGAAGCCCCCAACGTTACACTGCCCCTCTCTTATGAGACAGAAATGGGAACTGCAGCTCAGGCTGGGGAAGTGCAGAGCTCACAGTTTTGGCTGAAACGTGACTAGGAGGCAGTGGATCTGAAACCTGAACACAAGACTCAAAACCAGGACTGTACGGATGAAACCGGACAAGTGGCAACCCTAGATGAGTTGCAGTTGAGGAAACTGGAGAGAGAAAGCCCCAACAGTAGGTTATTTCAGTAGTAAAAATAGACGATGAAGGAATTATGTGAAAACAAGTTGCTGAAAGGGAAGGAGAAGGGACAGCAGGAGAGAGAGATAAAGATTCGAAAGGTAAGTCTCTGGGAGTCATTAGCAAAGAGGTGACACTGAAAGTCAAAAGTACTGACATGTAAAACTAAAGAAAATAGCTGTTATGAATGGAAAGGGAATATTTAATTGAAAACCTCTACTGCTGTAATCAGATATGAAATATTGACTGCTCTTTTAATTTTAGATGAAAAATTAATTTTGTAAGCAGATAGCAAAGGCTACTTTTAATATTTTAGCATTTCAATAATTAAGAAAGAACCATGAATAATTAAAAGCAGCTTTTGAACATTTCTTTTGTGATTGAGCTTAGAACCTCTGCTCTAACCTTAAGAGGTGACTCCTGATACGGAAATGTCAAGAAAATAATTTTAGCAAAAATAATAATAGTGTCAGGAAATAGAACAAAACATCCCTTTAATCTGTAAAATCATTTATATTTTCTCATTATCCATTAAGTTTTGGTATAATAGTTTCAAACAAATTAACATCGGGTGGATTCATCCAACAGTATTCTTCATATGGGTTCACAAAGTAAATTATTTTAAACCTGTGGCAACAGCTTGAATTAATGTTAGTATACTGTGGTCTAAATTAAATTTCTGCATGATGAATTGCATAAGTAATAGCAAAATTATAGTGCTCCACTTTTAATGTGAAGAGAACGTAGCAACATTAATTTTCAGTACTCATAATTCAGGTTTTGAATGTAAATTCAGATAAACATTGTGTTTGGTTAAGCTTTCTGTTATTGCTAGTTGACCTTTACATGTACATATATAATATAGGAATCAAAGCCTTAATATGTAAAGGGCCCCAATATTGATTTGGTATTTTAAATGAGCATTGTTCATGTTTTTTTTTTAACCACTTCGCTTCGGTGGACGCGCTCAGCGCGTCCAACTGCAGGTAGCGTTCCATGCGGTGGACGCGCTGGGTGCGTCCTCTCTTTGGGGCCAGCGTTCGGCCGGGTTCCGGCCGATCACTGGCCCCCCCGGTGCGAGCTGACATCCTCGACGTCAGCCCAGCACCAGAACCGCCGCCGGAGTAATTAGGTGTCATCGCGGGGGCACGATGACACCTAATTCAGGCGCCCCCGCATGTGCGGAGGAGGCGCCTGAAAGGGAGGGGGGGAGGTCCTTCGGACCTCTCTCCCTCCCGATCGGCGGCGTGCAGTGGGTTAACCCAGGCACCGTTTGGAAGGGCACAGCCTGCCCTTCCAAATGGTACCTGGCATTAACCCCATGGGGGCCGGATCACGAATCGGCGCCGAAAAGCGCCGGTTCGTGATCCTTTCCCGGAGCTGGCCGACATCTTGGATGTCGGCCAAGCTTCCGGGAATGCCCCCTGAGGACTGGCGTCATCGTGCATAGCACGATGACGCCAGTCCTGGAGTTAACCCCTAACTGCCACCAATGGTGGAGATAGGGGGTTCCAATGAACCCCCTATCTCCCGATCCGTGGCAGTTAGGGGTTAATGTTTGGTATTGTTGGATCGGCCAGAGCATGGACGTTCCAACAATACGAAACATGAGTATAAAAAAGTTCTAAAAAAAAATATATATATTTTAAAAAAAATAATAAAAAAAAAATAAGTTTTTTTTTCTTTTTTTTGGTTTGTTAATGCAGCAATATTGTTCCCATTTCAATTATAATGTCAACAATGATGCTGCACTAACGATTTTTGTATGCGGTGCGTTTGTTAAAAATCGCGTAATTTTCCCCAAAAAAAATTTAATGAGACCCATCTCTAATTTTTTTAACAAGCGCACCCCATACAAAATATAACCGCAATTGCTCGCATCTTAAAATTAAAAAAAAAAACACTTTACACGTTGTAAATTATTGAAAATTCATATTTTATTGCATTTTTTGTTATAATAAACAGACAGGTCATGACGTTAACATATAATAATGACATATTATGAACCTGCCGAGTCTGACGGAAAGAACGATATATAATATGTCTGGGTCATATACTAAAATAAGCCTTCAAAACGCATTTAAACATGATGAGCAAAATCGGTAAAAATGAGCTCAGCACAGAGGTGTGAAAAGCCTCAGCAGCGAAAGGGTTAAAGTCAAATTTGTAGATGCTTAATTCTATTAATCATCATCTGTTCATTTAAGAAACTCCCAAAAATAAAACTCTCTATGTGATGTACGTGATTGTTGTCTGCAAAATCACGGATCAGTACCTGTAATGTGAGTCTCTCAATAAAAAATGTTGCTATATAAAAAAAACTTAAAAAAGCCTTAAGGGGGTAATTACAAAATAGACTGCAAAAAAAACTCTTTCCTGGGGTATTTCCTCATTTTTATTCCCTACTCCGAAAAATCACAGAGAGGGATATATGGCTGTAACACTATTTGAACAATATTGTTACTATTATTTATTTATAAAAGCAACAGCATAATCCGCAGCACTGTACAGTGGGCACAACATAGACAGGGTTACAATACATTGAACAACATTTTACAAACCAGTACAGGAGGAAATGAGGGCCCTATTCTCGTGGGAATTTACAATCTAGAAGGGTTGGTGGTGGAAACTGGAGGAGAGGACTGCAAGGTGAGAGTGATGGACTGCAAGGTGGGAGTGATTGACTGGTTACGTCAGTGAGTTGGGTGGTAGGCTTCCCTAAATAGGAATGTTTTCAGGGAGCGTTTGAAGGAAGAGAAGTTAGGGGAAAGTCTGACAGTAAGAGGGAGAGTGTTCCAGAGGATGGGGGCTGCGCGTGAGAAATTCTGCAGTCTATCATGGGAAGAGGTGATGCGGGGAGAAGCTAGGCACAGGTCACTGTTTGACCTTAGGGAGCAGGCTGGGGTGTATTTGGTGATATGTGATGAAAGGTAGTGGGGAGCAGAGTTAGTGAGAGCTGTGTAGGTCAGGGAAAGGATTTTAATTTAATTCTGCAGTGGATGGGGAGCCAATGAAGGGCTTCGCAGAGAGGAGCGGCAGAGACAGAGTGGTAGGTGAGGTAGAGGAGCCTGGCAGAGGCATTTAGAATGGATTGTATGGGAGAGAGGTGGGAGAGAGGGAGACAAGCTGGAAGATTATTACAATAGTCAAGTCGGGAGATTACAAGGTTACTAAAAGGGATGTGCATGGCTGAAAAAATTTTTTGTTTATTTTCTTTTCGTTTTTAAATAAATAAAAAAATCGGAATTTCGTAACTAATTTCGTTTCATATTTCATTTAGTTTCGGATTGATTTGAAATTTTTAATCGATTCGATAGTTGTTGATATCCATTTGATAGTTCATTTCAAATTCGATAGTAGTTGATAGTTCATTTCAAATTCAATAGTTGTTGATATCTATTTGATAGTTCATTTCAAATTCGATAGTTGTTGATATCCATTTGATAGTTAATTTCAAATTCGATAGTTACTCAATATCCATTTGATAGTTACTCGATATCCATTTGATAGTTTATTTCAGATTCGATAGTTGATGATATCCATTTGATAGTTCATTTCAAATTTGATAGTTGTTGATATCCATTTGATAGTTCATTTCAAATTCAATAGTTGTTGATATCCATTTGATAGTTCATTTCAAATTCGATAGTTGTTGATATCCATTTGATAGTTCATTTCAAATTCGATAGTTGTTGATATCCATTTGATAGTTAATTTCGAATTCGATAGTTGATGATATCCATTTGATAGTTCATTTCAAATTCGATAGTTGTTGATATCCATTTGATAGTTCATTTCAAATTCGATAGTTGTTGATATCCATTTGATAGTTCATTTCAAATTTGTTAGTTGTCAATATCCATTTGACATTTCATTTCAAATTCGATAGTTATTGATATCCATTTGATAGTTCATTACAAATTCGGTAGTTGCTGATATCCATTTGATAGTTCATTTCAAATTTGATAGTTGTTGATATCCATTTGATAGTTCATTTCAAATTCGATAGTTGTTGATATCCATTTGATAGTTCATTTCAAATTTGATAGTTGTCAATATCCATTTGACATTTCATTTCAAATTCGATAGTTATTGATATCCATTTGATAGTTCATTACAAATTCGATAGTTGTTGATATCCATTTGATAGTTCATTTCAAATTTGATAGTTGTTGATATCCATTTGATAGTTCATTTCGAATTCGATAGTTGATGATATCCATTTGATAGTTCATTTCAAATTCGATAGTTGATATCAATTATTCAAATTCATCTTTTATGATGATGACACAGTGTAAAACAAAATAAATTTGTTATATATCGTTTCGTTTAGTTTCGAATTCGTATCGTTTCGATTCGTTATTCGGAAGTACTTCTGAAATACGAATTATCAAATTTTGTTCCAAATTTTTCCGAAACGAATGCACATCTCTAGTTACTAATACTTTTGATAATACAGATAATGCATTGCTATTGCTTGATATATGAGGAATGATTCACCCTAATAAAAACATTTTCCCAAAAAAGGAGCTTTTTATTTATCAATGCCGTGGTCCTCCTTCTGTCACACCTAGAGGCCCCATACGAACGTTTGATATGCCAATATCAACCACAGTGAATTAATTGACGTAGTCATGGCTAAACACTGTGGTTTCATTTACACCTTTAATGGCATTTTTAGTAGTGTCATCATGGTAAGTCTAATGGGCTCTTAAAAATACAATGAAACTGCAGTCTGTTTTTCAATCTCCAATAATTCTGGTCCAATACTGAGAATCACACTGGATTCTACACATAGTCCTGACCGGATCATGGCACTCTAAGATGAGAAGTAATACAATCTGTGACAGTTTGGTATAGAAGTGGTTTGGCAATACAAGGGGAGAAATAATGTAATTACAATGAACAGAATTGTATTGGCTAGAGACCCTTTGGCAATGTCACCAAAGAAATCAACAAGGTCTTCACTGCTAACAGTGTTCCTGGATCAGCTCTGAAAATCAATACAGTATTCGGTAAATTGATTGCCATGTACTTTTTGCAAGGTATTAGCGTGTCAAGAATTGTGATGTATGTTTGGTACATCATAGGTAACAATGCCTAGAGGATCTATGACATCCTGACAAAACATGTTCTAAAATCCACAGCTTGTTGATTTATGTATTGTGATAGCTGGTTAAACTGTAGATAATTGATATCCCCTGAACTGGGTAGTTGGAATTTACACTTGCGTTGCCGCTTCAACGGAACTGGTTGCAAACGACAAAAAATCTCTGTCAATAATGGTTCCAAATCCCGAATCTATCAAATTATTATTTAGACATCTGGAGTAGATAATAAAATGATGATGATTAAAATAACAGCTCACAAATAGTATTAGGGGGAAAAAAGAATGGTTCTATAGTTACAACGTGACTAGCTTCACATGGTCAAATCAGATTTATTCCCGGTTTTATCTCATCATTTGATGGATATCATATTGATCATGAAGATAAATGTGATATTGCATGTCTAGAATAGATGAGATATCACAGACTACACTTACCCAGTTCTAGTGCTGCGCACTACCATTTTTATCCTCGATGTGCTCCACTGAGAAATAGTCATTATTCAGCAGCATGGCTTGGTTGGTCCTCAACTGTGTTATTGTCATACAGTACATAGTTACATAGTTGCATTGGCTGGAAAAAGACGTACGCCCATTGGGTTCAGTCTTTCACACATTACCTACTGCTGTTGATCCAAAAGAAGGCAAAAAAAACCAGTGTGAAGCGCTTGCCAATGTCAACATACTGGGAAAAAAATCCTCATTGATCCCAGAATGGCCGTCAGATTTCTCCTTGGATCAAGCAGCTTTTACACACTCAGGGTTATTCAGAGAGAATCGAAAAATTACCACACGTTCGGTGACCTTTCGTTCCCCGCACTTCGGGGGCGATTCTAGTTCCCTGACTCTGCGGTGTATTCAGAAAGCACCGCAGGGCCCCCATAGTCTGTTAAAGAAAAATGAAAATGCGATATAAAAAAAGTAACTAAAATGTTGCCGAAAAATGCCTAAAAGATCCTAAAAAATCTAGAAATAAAGAGACTTTTTACTGCAGAATAATATAATAAACGGTTTATTAGATATTGAGCTAAAATCATAAGATTTGTAACATTGCAGCCTATGGGATTTGCCTGAAAAAACCTGCCGAATTAAACCAACGAACAGCAGGGCATTTCGGCAACTTTTCTCTGCTGTTCAGCGTCTCTGAATAGACGAACCATTGCTTCTCTATGTGGGATTTCACTGCCCTCAAACAGGCACTGTACGTGCAGGAAATTTGTCAGAATTTGGCGAACTGTCTGCTCTCTGAATAGCCGAATGGCCCCGAAATGTCCCCGCTCGCTGAAATCCAGTATCCGGTTGCATTTCGGCGACATTTCAGATCTCTCTGAATAACCCCCACTGAGTCATTAGTCAGCACTTGAGCACTCAATCAGTAGCCTGGAGTGAGTGGAGGGCTGTCCTGAAAGACGTCTTGTACTTACAGTTGTCACACATTCCAGTGGCAAGCTGAGTTATAGAATTTTTTAGAGGGAAATACTCATGATTTATGTAAATAGTACTTATTATGTTAGGAAAAATGCTAACACATCTAATATATAGAGAGTATTTCTTATCAAACCAGCTCAATTTATGTTGGGTACGACTGGTGATCTTTAAGCAAACTACGCCAAGCAAATGGCAGACCGAATGCATTTTTCATACTAACTTTTTTCAGTTTTATCCATTTCATATATGAAGAACATTTATCTCACATCTAACGATGAGTTTATTCTCTGTTATAAGTTTTAACTAGTCCAGGAAAAGAGGAACACTAGGGTTAGATGAATTGCTGTCAGAAAGATGGAGTACCTCTTGAATGGAGACATAAGGGGTTATTCAGAGAGGTCTGAAATGTCGCTGAAATGTAACCGGACACTGAAATTCAGCGTACAGTGACACTTCGGGGCCATTCAGTATTCAGAGAGCAGGCAGTTTGACAAATTTTGTTGAACTGCCAGCAAGTACGGTGCCTGTTCGATAGCAGTGAATTCCCCCCCATAGAGAAGCAATGGTTAATCTATTCATAGAACACCCAACAGCAGTGAAAAGTTGCTGAATTGCCCTGCTGTTCGGTGGTTTCATTCGACAGGTTTGATGCAATATCTAATAAACAGGGAAAAAAGGTGTCATCTGCGGTCGTTTCTATGTGTTCCATGTACAACAAAACTGAGGTTTTTGTTTGTTTCAATTGCCATTGCAATGTAAGCTCACTCGCCACTTCACGGCACCTCTTTACAGAGTGAGTACCTAACATGTACCAAAAGACCGCTCTACTGAGCCGCTCCAAGCCCCTCCTGCTGCTTTTCAGCCAAGGAGAGGCAAAGATATGGTGGGTTTTATTTATACACGCACCAAACACTTCCCATTTGGGATTAAAAACAAAAACATGGAAAGAGGAACAGCTGCAGAACGACGGACTGGTGTTACAAGGATGATATACATAAATACAGAAAAAATGGCGTCGCGCCCATACTCACCGGAGCGGCAGCAACTGCCAGGAGTAACAGCCCAGTTAATGTATAAAACATAACAAGGAAAAAAGGTGTCATCTGCGCTCGTTTCTGTGTTCCATGTACAACAAAACTGAGGTTTTTGTTTGTTTCAATGGACATTGCAACGTAAGCTCACTCGCCACTTCACGGCACCTCTTTACAGAGTGAGTACCTAACATGTACCAAAAGGGAAGTGTTTGGTGCGTGTATAAATAAAACCCACCATATCTTTGCCTCTCCTTGGCTGAAAAGCAGCAGGAGGGGCTTGGAGCTGCTCAGTAGAGCGGCCTTTTGGTACATGTTAGGTACTCACTCTGTAAAGAGGTGCCGTGAAGTGGCGAGTGAGCTTACGATGCAATGGCCATTGAAACAAACAAAAACCTCAGTTTTGTTGTACATGGAACACATAGAAACGAGCGCAGATGACACCTTTTTTCCTTGTTATGTTTTATACATTAACTGGGCTGTTACTCCTGGCAGTTGCTGCCGCTCCGGTGAGTATGGGCGCGACGCCATTTTTTCTGTATTCATGAATATCTAATAAACAGTTTATTCTTTTAGAAAGAAAACAGTGAAGCGCCCTCAGGATAAATGATTAAGCATACACGCTACACGTTGAATATGGAGGTTCTCCTAAAAACCCGAGGATATACAAAATAGACAGTCAACGGAGCGCCAGTACAAGACTGGAAGTACAATTAATCACTGTACACGTCCATCAAAGTATCTTCCAGATATTCCTAAAGTTCGCTCTTTAGAATGGAAAAAGGTCTCTACAAAAGAGAAAAGAATACAATAGCGCAATATGTTGATCCACCGTATGGAGAAAATAAGGAAATAATGGTCCTACTCACATATTTCTGAGCCTAACCTCGGCTCTAGGGTGAATGGTGATTATGGGTCTTCAAAGATGTTCAGGTGCCCATATACCCCCAATAAGGTTCTTCAAACACATTCCCCTGCAGTGAATCACAGAAAAATATTGTATTCTTTTCTCTTTTGTAGAGACCTTTTTCCATTCTAAAGAGCGAACTTTGGGAATATCTGGAAGATACTTTGATGGACGTGTACAGTGATTAATCGTACTTCCAGTCTTGTGCTGGCGCTCCGTTGACTGTCTATTTAGTTTATTCTTTTAATCTGCAGTAAAAAGTCCCTTTATTTATAGATTTTTTTTAGGATCTTTTAAGCATTTTTAGGGATTTTTCGGCAAAATATTTTTTTCTTTTTCTTTTTTTAAAAGCGTTTTTTCTGTAACAGAACTTTTTATTATCATTCATAGGAGCTTATATGTAAATTCTAGACATTTTCGTTCAGTAGATGTTTGAAAACAGCATTTCAATTTTGACACTTTCAAACATATTATTTTGTTTGTTTTTTTTACCCCTTTCGTCAGCTTGCCGGCTTTTTCCGGCAGCTGGTCTCCACTGTGATCGGCAGCTCGGCAGCTTTTTCCAGCGTGTTTGCCGTGGTTTTTTCGGCGGTTCCGGCGGGTTTTTGGTGGGTGTTCGGCAGGTGCGCGGCGGATTTTCCCTGCACTTAGGGGACCCTGTGGTGAATGCTGAATACACTGCAGGGTGGGGAACTTTTATTCCTCGAAGTGCAGGGAAGCACAGGGAACAAGAAAGCACCGAAATGTCAGCGACATATCGATGCTCTCTGAATAACCCCTATAGTTTAGTTCATTTTGTTGATATTTCGACTGTTTTCTAAATTCTAAGGCTTCTCAAATAAATCCTTTTTAGTAACCCTTTGAGTCATTAATGCTTACGTTGTGCATCAAGTTAGCACATGTTTTATTACTAAGAGGAAGAGATTTGCAGCAATAATTTCTCTTGGCCTTTTCATTTTACATTGTTTTGTAGAAAGAAGAAAACTTAATAATATGGGAGAAACATAGTAATAGATTCAATTATTCATAACCATTCCACACTGAAGTTATTTGCTTGTTCTCTTACTTGCTCAGTAATTTAAATTTAAACACTCGGCTTTTAAAGCATGAAACCGAATAAATACTGAAACATATGTTTTTGCTGATAAAAGTAATAAGTAATAAAACCCTGATTCCAGCTCCCAGTGCTCACATATACCTCAGAATGGACTTCTATAATGTAGTATCTAGTGGATACAGCGATGCAATTTTTCTCTTAATCTAGGAAGATGAATTTCACAGCTTTGGCCCCTATACTGGCTGAAATGGTAATAGGGAGCCACAAATGATGAACGTCTGTTGTAATCCTGTAAGCATTGGGGCTCCCTAACGTCTGCTACATTGCCAGCAAATTGCTATGATATTGACTCCACTTGTAATATTTCGGAGTAGGAAATGGTTACTAGCAGAGAAACCTTGCACTATTGCTGGTATCCTCACCTGGAATGAAAAGTAAAATCACTTCACACCAGTTTTTTGAAAGTTGGATTTGTTTGTAAATACCTGCTCCAAAGGAGAAGAATAAGCTATGTTGGAATAGCTCGTTGTTCTCCTTCTACGTGCAAATTAATGGCTCCAATACAAAGTATAGGAGTTGTTAATTGTAAGTAACCTGCTGAGACATCCAAGGTTGTAATATAGCCATATCGGCTGTTTCCGTTTGCTTAACCCTTTCCAGTCCAACAAACTTTTACAACGTTCGCGAGCAGATTTTATTTAATTTTTAAAAAAAACAACACACACTGTTAAGTTTTATATAACAGTTACAAAAACAATTCTAAAACCTTATTTTATGTTAGTCTTTATATTTTGCATTGTATGAAACTTTTTAACCCATTCACTGCTGAGCCATTTCATCTCTGTGTGCTGAGCTAATTTTGTGCTCATCATGTTTAAAACGGGATTTGAGGTCATGTTTTATTGTACGACCCAGACAAATTTTATATCCTTTTTTACAGCAGATTCATAATATATCATTATTATATATGTATACGTCATGTCCTGCCAGAATGCTACAACAAAAAATGTAAAAATAAATGTGAATTTCCATTAAAATTTCAATCATCTAGAGCGTGTAAAATTATTTTTCATATTTTATTATCCAAGCCTTTACAGTTATATATTCTATGGGAGTATGCTTGTTAAAACAATTAGAAATGTTTGTTTGTTACTGTATTTTTCTGAGAAAATACATGATTTTAGTTATAACTGAAAAACCAATTTTTTTGTTGGTGCAGCACTATTGTTCAGATTACAATTGAAAAGTGGAAAATAGTTCTGCATTAATAAATTAGAAAATTAGAAAACATATGCATTATTTATTTATATATATATATATATATTATTTTTTATTGTTTTGTTTTTTTCTAGACTTAACTTGGTCATGTTTGGTATCATGCTCTAGCCTTTTTGACGACACCAAACATGACCCTCTAGCTGCCACCTATCCATAGGACCCCCTTATCTCCACCATAGGGTTTCCATAGGGAAACCCCTTGGCATCTAGGGGTTAATTTTTGAACTTACGTCATCGCGCTGATGCTCGACGATATCGGTGGGGAGGCCAGGATACTTGGCTGACAAGATGTCATCCAAGATGTCAGCCACCTCCGGGTGCAGTCCGGTTGGTGCTGGATCGCGACCGGCAACTAATGGGTTAAAGAGAGACATCACTGGAAAGGTCACACTGGAAAGGTCACGCTGTGACCTTTCCAGTGATGCCTCTCTTGACAAGGTAACCCTCGGCAATGGGGAGATAGAGGTGTCCAATGGATCCCACTTCTCTTCAAGTACTCCCCTGCTCTGGCAACGGGGGTGCCTGAAACTGACATCATCATGCCCGGCGCGATGACGTCAGTGCACCGGGAGGGGTATAAATTCAGAGAAATGACTTCAGCGAAGTCCGATCTCCATTCGACTCTGGAAGAGAGAGGGGAGTATTAGTGGGAGGGCCGATCCGGTCATTTCGGAATATATCTGACATTGGGCCACAACCGTCAAAAGGTTGTGTCAGAAATATTCCAACATTGGACCGGAAAGGGTTAATGGTTCATTTATGAGGCCCATAGTCTGTGGAGTGGGTATGGTTACAACATCTCTAAAAAGAGGAAAGAGAAAGAAATGGTACTCATTTATACATAGTTTAGAAGGAATACAGGAGTTCTACCTATTTTAAGACATCATAATCCACTTATGGCTATGAATGACCTTTTTTCTGTATATTGCTATATTTAGACATTATTATCTGGGTCGTATACAGGATTGTAGCATTTATAGTCTCTAACATTCAAGTACTGATATAGTTTGTCAACATGTGCCTTGTGTATTTGCTATCATTCTGCAGAACTGGATAATAGATCTAATTAATTTTGTACGATTTATATATAAAATAATTATATTTTTATCTAACTGGTTTTGTTTTGTGTAAAGTGAGGATGCTTAGACACTGGGAAACCTGATAGCTATGCAGTGGAGTACGCTAATTCTGTCATGCAGACATTCTTTCATAAATTTCTCTTTACTTCTCCTTACCTAGTATTTCAAAACAATAGCTGGTGGTGACATCTCAAATGAGTTTTATCTCCGAGTCTCCTGAGTGATTCAGAGCTTTGTTGAAACTCTTTTTTTGTAGACTATGATGTGGTGCTTTCATTAAAGTAGAGTCAGAATCATAATTCTTTAAAGAAAAAAAAAATCATATTCTTGCAAGCAGAGATTGAGAGCTGGTAAATCGTCTAATAAAACCAATACAAAGCAAACGCCAAAAACATAAACCTGGCATTTTGATTTCCTGTAACACCAGACTACATGACACTACCTTACATATAAAGGTAAATAAGATAAATAAAACATGACAGGTTCCGTTTAAACACAATAATCCCACTAAACTAGTTTTTGTTGTGTTTTCTGCTATTCTGAGCATTTTAAAGTACACACTCAAATTTCCGCCGAATAGGCAACACACTCCTTATGCAGAATGATTGTCAGCAGGTGATTCACATTTTGAGTTTCTTGGCAATAAAACTAAATAAAAATAAGATAATGCAGTGAAGAGGCTACTTTAGGGAAGAAAGCAGCTATTAGCAGGATGCAGAATGTATTAATAGTTAATTATTGGCAATAAACTTGTTTTATATCTTTATTATTGTTTGTATTCAATGGAAAAAGGTGAAAAATAATGAATTAAGAAACTTCTGAACGTTGGCTGAGCTATTGACAAAGTTTAGTAATTTTGTAAATTATGGTCTTTATTGCACGTCTCATAAAGGTCTGTGGCCCTATTCCAAACTTGTTCCCTATCCCGACAGCTTTTGTTAACAAACCCATGAGGTACTATTCTATAGTGAACACTAAGGCCCCTATTACATTCGTCGCGCATTTGTTTTGCGCGCGCGCAAACGCGCATTTGCGCGAGTGCAAAACCATTTGCGCAGAACGTCGTATTACGCAAACGATGCGCGTAATCGTCTACCGCGATTGACCCTGCGCGAACGAATTTTCCTGCGCGCATCCTATACTTAACATTGTCAGCGCATTCGTGCGCTGGTATGCGGATGGTATTCCAATCTTCGTGCAACGAAAGGTTGCGCGCATTTTCGTACCTGAAAAGCAGGTGGTAACTGTAAATGTGATCATTCTGGGCGAAACGAAATACACCAGCACGAAAAAAAAAAATACAGCACAGTACAGTTACACATTCTACACATACCCAAACATTAAAATTAATAAATTGTGTCATTGTTAATTAATTTATTTTTTTTTGGCTGGTGGTTATTAATTTTTATTTTTCCTCTTTTTTAGTTTGTAAATATTTTATTGGAAATGGGTGATTGATGTTGGCTGAATCCCGTGACAAATCCCGTGACAAAACAGTCTGCCCACCGATTCCTGCACGCAACGTTAATTTGCGAACAGCTTTGCACGTCAGATTTGCGCACGAAAAATCTTGAAGGAATAAAAAATGCGCTCAGATCGGAATACCACGTTAATTTTCACGTGATCACGTTTTTTTCGTGCGCAAAAAAAATTGCGCTGCTCGAGCGCAATTGCGCAGAGAATGTAATAGGGGCCTAACTGTAGCATTCAGAAGTGTAAGCGTTATCGCTAGGATAAGTGTCTGTAACGCATGCCCCCATATTACCTTCCTGATGCTAAACCCATAAAAATGCATCAGTGATTGCGCTAGTTTCTATGAGTTTACTGTACTTTGCGCATCCTATACTTAATATTGGGAGCGCAATCATTAATTAGCATTTCGATAAGTAAGGTATAACAAAGTTCTAGCGCTAATTACTGCAGGGATGCGCAAGCCAAAATTTTAGCTACTCCTAGAAGCTGGTGCTAAATGATTCCACTTTTGCAAAATCATTTAGCACCCCTTAAAACCTCCCCAATATATCTGATACTTATCTCTCATCCCGCGGCGAGAACGGTGAACGATCCGACACGTCTCCTGGTCGTGAGCACAGTGAGTCTGGGAAGAAATAGTTCCCAGTCTCCCTCGTCAATCACTCCGCGGCAATGTGCAATCTCGCAAAATCACGCAGGGCTCCTGGCCTGGATGTGCAAAGCTCCATGGAGTCCTACGGACTCCAGGAGGTGATACTCGCAGCACTGCGGAAACGCTTCCACGAGTATCCCAGTGGTTTGTTCTAGCGTTTCAGAGCAAGTAGCGCCTGCCCTAGAATCTCCTGTTAAAATGGGGATGCTACGGGAAAACCTGCAGGCACAGATTTTACCCATTAATGTCCGCCTTTTAGCGCACAGTAGGGAATAGAGCCCATAGAGTATAATGGCTCTGGTAAATTTACAACAACTTTGGAATAGGGCCTCTTATTGTTAAACGTGACAACTCCATAGAATATAATGGCTCGGGAACGTTTACAGCAGCTCTGGTTAAGTTTACACCAACCTTGAAATAGGGCCCCTAGTCTGGTTAACTGTACCAAACTATTATCACTGGAATTAGGAGCCCTGAGCCTCCCCTGATGAGTATTACTATTCTTAAACCTGTGACAACACAGAGGTCTATATTCCAAATGGAACGATAGGTGTCACCTACTGATGATTTGAAGTGATAACGCTCGCGAAACTCATTTGGGTGTTTCGTTCGACACTTGTATTTTATTTATTTATTTTAATAAACTAGCCTTTAATTAATCTCCTTGCATCCTGACTTTGATTGGAGCGAAAGGAACTTTACAGGCTGTGCGGGAGATCCGGTGCTCCCTCTAATGTCGCCGGTAGCCGATTACATCTGGTGTCTGATTGAGACACAATAATAGGTGAGTAAATTTCCTTCTTTCATTTACACTCAATCGTGCAACTCAATTTGCTACGCTATGGCAGCATTCTGTTTTATTTGAGGTACAAAACGGAAGAGAGCAGAGAGAAGGAGACCGTTGTTGTTTTGAGGAAGCTCTGGATCTACCATATATATATTTCTTCCTGTTCTACATTGTTGGTGGGTTTGGATATACCATCACATGGAAAGATACAGCTGCTGATTTAACCTAAGGACATTTATAATTTTATTCATTTTATTTGGTTAATGGTTTAACATCCATTTATACATACAGGGCCATATTACGTACTTGGTGCTAAATTAACCAGAGCTGTTGTAAGCTTAAAACCTCCGGTCTATATTACAAAGTTGGTGCTAACTTAACCAGAGCTATTGTTAACTTAAACCTCCATAGGCTACAATGGCTCTGGGAAGTTTACAACAGCTCTGGTTAAGTTAGCACCAGCCTCGTAATATAGCCCGTTAAGTTCACAACAGCTCTGGTTAAGTTAGCACCAACTTTGTAATATGGCCAATACTTTTTTAAGCTGACCCTGGTTATTGAAGCCGTCTTTGGTTATTGAAACCACCTCTAGGTGGTGCCCGAGATACATAAGGCCTGAAGCCCATAGGGCCCTTAAGATGCCTCTGATGCCAGGACGCAGGGAGGATTTTTCTAGAAGGTTTTGGCAGTGCGTGAGGAGATTGAGCAGTTGACAGGAGGGTACTTAAGGCGCGTGTGGAAAGGGTCTGCGCGCCTTTTTCTCCTGCGGGAGAGCGGTGAAAATCCCCACCCTCCCTCCCTGTTTCATATCATTTTTTTTGGTGGGTTGTTTTTTTCGTTCAGTTTTTTGTTGGGCTCCTTTGTCACGGTGGGGGCTTGTACGCAGTGCTGGCTAGGGGTTCCTTTTTAGTTACGATTTTTTGGTCAGATGGTTGGGAGTTGGGAAGATTTTTGGTGGTTGGTTGGTTTGGAGGTGTTTGGGGGTTGTGGGGAGTCCTCTTTCAGCACTGGATTATTGTTTTATTTTGTTATTTAAATTATTATGTTATTGTGGTGGGGTTATAGTGTGGCGTTTTAGCTGTGGCCTATATATAATAAATATATATATTATTCCACAGTTATGTGTTTGCGTTTTCTTGTGTGGTTTTTTGTCTCCCGAAGTCCGACCCGGTCGTCAGTAGGCGACTTAAGGCTTTCCTTTCTCTATATTTCAAACATGTCTAATCAACGGTTTTGTAAGTAAACCTGGCTAAACCTTCAATGTTATCTCTATTGGATTTACAACTTTCCAAAATCCTGTTTATTTTCACTCTCAGATATATCAAAAACATTTTTTTTCAGTTTACTAGGACGAGAAAAGCTGACAAATTTCAACAAAAATTATCCTGGGCATCTGAAAAATCTTCTTTGTCTAATAAACAGCCTGCATGAACTTTACAGCTGTAGCTAAAATTCTTTCTAATAAAGCTATTGATGTTCTCTACATTGTCTTGGCACATTCACTTTACTTTTGCATTAGAGTTTCCAAAGTGCCATATCCTGGCTTATAAGTCAAACTCTCTTTTGCTCTCACTAAATGTCCTCTGTCACAACAGAATAAATATTACAGAAAGATCTTTTTACACATCATTTAATATCACATGATTTTGTCAAATATTAAAATTTATGAATCTCCCTCTTTTTTTGAATGGTGTCAAAAAGTCATGTGTGCCCTTCATAGACTATTTTCAGTTATGGCAGTACTCTAGTAGATACCACCATTCCAAATAATTAATAGATAATATATCCATCAAGGGGACACATGTATTGACTAGATTCTTAAGTTATAGGCATTTTGTCTACATATGTTAGTTTGTAATGACTTGCTATGCCTTGCACATAATACCAATTGCTGTGGTGGAGAAATGTGCCTTTTTGTGAGGTCTATGAGACGAGTTTTATGGACAAGAATTGTATTTCAAGAATTATCTTGATTGTTTGTTGACAACCTGTTTACAGCATGTTAAACAGTCCATAGTGCTCAACCTTGGCCCACCAGATGTTTTGGAACTACATTTCCCACAAGGAGCTGTCAACCTAATGAGTGGCTGAGTATCATGGGAGAAGAAGTTGCAAAACATCAGGGGCAATATTGCGTGCCCTGAGCTAAAACTGGGATGCTAAGGGGAAACATTAGCATTCGCCTCTTGCGAGATCCTGCTGGTCGGCGGAGTGATCGCGGAGGGAGACAGTGGACTTTCTTCCCCCAGTCTCCCTCTGCTCCCGGTGGCCAGAAGCAGCGGATCGGGCCGCCGTTCTCGCCGCGGGATGAGAGGTGATTATTTGATTTTTGGGGGGGTTTTGAGCTGCAGTTAATGGGTTCTGCAGCAGCGCAATCTGTTACATTCACCTCTGAGCTGGTGGTAACTTTTTTAGTTAATGCCAGCTCTTCGGATCACTTGGTCCTAGCACTATTTACTAACGCTAGTTAATCTGTGCTTGCACTTTGTGCTCCCCACGTTAAGTATAAGGAGCGCAAAGTACAGTAAACTCACGCTACGAATCACAAATTAATGAGTGCTAATGTTTTTTTTAATGTTAGTGATTTGAAGGTGATGTGGGAGCAGCGTTATGACCGCCTTTAAGATAGCGCTAACACTGACACTAGTGTTAGCTTGAATGGGTGATAGAGCCCCAGGAGGGCCAAGGATGAGCACACGTGTCCTTGCGTGCTTGCATAATCGTCAGCGATGTCTGAACTTGTATGCATCATTCCAAAGTGATATATTCCAGCAATATAATAAGAAAATACCAAATAGGACACGCCTAGCTAAGATCAGGCATGTTGAGCCGAAAGCAAAAATTCAAAGCACCATTTCCAGTTACCGGCACAGCAGAAACTGGGAGCTAGTCAGAAAATGACATGATTTGATTGGTTGATGATATTGCATTCTCTCTTCTAACCTTGGAAAAAAAAATTTGTATCAGTAACTGTCAATGGTGGTTTGAGAATTGTGATGCAGTTCAAAGATGGCTGCCTCCACACAGACAGCTCATCAAGATGCAATTACCGATAAACGTGATATAGCTTCGAAATAATGGCGATATGTTTGTGCTCTTGTCTAAAAATGATTTATGAACAGAAAAATGTAGGTTATAGTGCTACCTGTACCAAAGGAGCATGCTATACATCTCTTTGTCTTCTTATAATTTAAAAGCAAAATGTGCCATGTGCAATCAGGAGAACATTGTATATCATTTCTTGCATTTCAGACTTTTTGATGATGCTATTAACACCTTATAGCAGAATCTGTAAGAAAAAAAAACAACCCGTGTTCAATCCAAAGTGCAGTTATTGGCACGGGATTCTGGATCTGGCTTGTCGAATTGCATGCCAGATGGGCTAAGGCAGTGTACGTATTGCAAAGGTAGTTGCTTTTACACAGACTTTGCAATCAGAATGGCAATGCAAATGATTCTGAGCCCACATCTCGTATCAGATGAGCCGTGTTCATGGCTGCTCTCCTTTATCATGCCCTAGGGAAGGAACAGGTATCACAGATTTTAAGGAGTAATATCTGCAGTATGCTGAAGTGTTCATCTAAATTGAAGGTATCTGTGTAATAGCAGATGACATGATTCAAGCTGCATCCAGAAGACAGGAAAATGATCAAATATTGAGCAATGTCAAGCAGAGAGCCTAGAAACTCAATGTCAGATTCAATTTATACAAAATCCAATATACATCAACATGAGTAAACTACACGGGGCATATAATTACTTCAGAAGGGCCCCTAGCATAGATAATGACAAGATGGTACACAATGCAAAAGTGCATAGATTTGTAGAAAAAGGTATATTATATGGTTACTTAACATAACCAGGAAATCAATCTGATCATTAACCATCTGAGTACCACGAAACGTTTTGTACGAAAAGGGTTACTTTATTTCAAACGATATATCATCTGTTTCAAATTTCGATACATTCTGTTTACCAGATCTTTACATTCACAATTTTAATAAAATTAAGGTAAAAATAGCTAATACACTCCTATATTTGAACTGACATTCTCGTGTTTTACTTCATTGTCGAACAAATAATTTGCATACTGATATTGAATATACATTTCTTACATCAAGATTACAACAAACCGGAATTTTGGTGGTCACGTGCTTGTGGATTGTTGGGTTAAATGGTTATTTCAAATTCCAAAGTAGGAAAGATTTCAGTAGTTAAATATTGCTTGTACAAACAAACACCCTAAGCCAATAACACTCGAGTTCTGCTAGATGTGCCTCAACTCACTGCTTAGCGAACAAGCCTTTAAAATTATATTTAAAGGGACAGTCTGGGCATCGTGGTCATTCTGTGAAACTTAAATGGCTATGGTTGTCATGACTGGTGACCCTAAACAACAAGTGTTGAATTTAATGCAGGTCCTTATAATGACGTGCTTAAAAGTGCACAGACAAGAAATGGGAGAGAATAGTCAACGTAGTAAAGGTCAAGGGTTGCAGAGATCACAATATCAGAAGTATAAATCCAGGTCAGGAGTATAAAGCATCAGAAAAGTCAAAGGGAGAGCCAAGTCAGAAACCAGAGAATCGGAATCAGTTCAGTGAAAAAAACACAATAAGGCAAGGGTGGAATGAAGAAAGCATGTCTATATAGTGGAAGGAGAACCGTGATTAGGCAGCATCATCTTAGTGTGAGTGCAAAGTTACGCATGGATCATGATAGCGCCTGCCTGGCCTTGCATGGTAGGAGTGCTGCTCTGCATTTTGGAAGTGCCGGCATCCTTATTGTGATTCTCCATAGCTGCGACTTTAAAACAACTTGCAGGAGAGCATTCCATGTCTATATCGCTAGGTGGCGCGTCAGTCTTCGAACAGGCTGCATCATTCTGAGGATGCACTATGTCACTTTGTGAGGGGCATGATATGCATGACGCAGGGCAAACTGATTCCTGTTGCACCCAGCAGGAGCTCAGGTAGCCTCGGATAACAGGCATGTATTCTGCAAAGGTATGGGTGTCGTGACAATGGCAAATGTCCTCCCCTCTACCCACAGGAATCCCCCCCAAAAAAAGCAGCAAGTCGGTGTCTGCTGATCTGCCTTCCAGGATCTTGTTTAGCAAAGACAGTAATTTCTCTTAATATCTTGAGAGCAATTGAACTGGCAAGATATTTGAACAAGAAACCAAGCTCCTTCTTTGCATGTCACTGCTGCAGCTTCAACGGCAACTACGGCTGTAGGGATGGATGTGGCCAGACAGTGCTGAGCACTAGGATGGGCCGAACACCCCCGTGTTCGGTTCGAACTCGAACACCCGAACGGCCGAAAAGTTTGAATTGGAACTCGAACGTAATGCAAGTCAATGAGGGTCGAACTTCTGAAAATGAAAGTGCCCTCCAAGAGGGCATATATGCAAGATATTGGCCATATATGCCAGATATTGGCCATAAAAGGTGTATGGGGGACCCGGTACTGCCCTGGGGACAGGAAACAATGAAAAAAAGTAAAAGAAAAACATTTTAACCCTTTCACTGCTGAGTGCTGAGCCATTTCACTGTTGTGCGCTGAGCTCATATTTACTGCTTTTGCTCATGTTTAAATGCGATTTGAAGCCATGGGAAACGTTTTATAACCAACAAGTGGGAAATGTTTGACCAACAACGAGTGGGAAATGTTTGACCAACAAGAATGGGAAATGTTTGACCAACAGCGAGTGGGAAATGTTTGACCAACAATGAGTGGGAAATGTTTGATCAACTACGAGTGGGAAATGTTTGACCAACAAGGAGTGGGAAATGTTTGACCAACCCCGAGTGGGAAATGTTTGACCAACGAGTGGGAAATGTTTGACCAACACGCAGGACAGGGTAACAATGGAGACTGAAAAATCAACCAAGTAGTGAATCGCCAGGAGACACTCAGAACTGAGGGAAGCAAACTCCATAACAGGGCGATGAGCCGGATCGCGCTGTCTGTATTTAAACTCGGCGGGTGTGCATCATCATGCTGCGCCCCGTCTCCTGACCAGCCCTGCGAGCTCTGGAAGCCGGCACAGCACCTGGCACCTGGAATTTCGATGTCGCAGCCGGGTGGCGGGGCCCCCACTGAGCCCCAGACATGACAGTTACGCTCATACACACCACACATTACTGAGAGTTTTATTTCCGTGGAACTGTGTGATGTCCTTTTTTGTTTTGGAAGGGGGCAAAAAGATGTTACGGGTTGTGGAAGTTTACGGGGGGCCCCATCATGAGGTTCAGTAAGGGGCCCCATAATTTCTGATGGCTGCCCTGTGTTCATCTGGTACACGGGTCAGTGCACCCAAATATTGGGCCTTTGGTGCCGGCTAGTGCCTTGACACTGTATCCCCTCTGAGGTATTGTGGAAGAGTGCAGGGTTGGACCCCGCGGTCAAATATTGAAATGATATGCACCTGTCACATTCAAGTGCAGAAAAATTGTGTCTTAGTCGGTGGTGCACGACACCGAGAATCTAAGAGGGTTATCCAAAGAGATCCGAATTGTGGTCAAAAGGTAACTGAACAGTGAAATTCAGCATACGGTTACCTTCCTGGCCATTCGGCTATTAATAATTTTGGCGAATTGCCTGCACATACAGTGCCTGTTCGAGCGCAGTGAAATCCCCATAGAGAAGCAATGCTTCGTCTATTCAGAAAACAAAAACCAGCAGTGAAAAGTTGCCGAAATGCCCTGCTGTTCGGTGGTTTCATTCGGCAGGTTTATTCAGGAAAATCCCATAGGCTTCAATGTTAAAAATATTCCCGTTTTAATCCAATATCTAATAAACCGTTTATTATTATATTCTGCAGTAGAGTCTCTTAATTTTTAGATTTTTTTAGGATCTTTTAAGCATTTTTTGTAAAAAAAATTCACATAGTTTTTTTCATTTTTCTGTAACAGTCATTTTTATTATCAGTCATTCATTGTATGTTATGTGTAAATTCCAGACATTTTCGTTCAGTAGTTTTTTTGCAACAGCGTTTCACTAACGGTCGAACTTTTCGCGAACATCGAAAAAAATACGAAGTTCACCGAACTTTCGAACGGCCGATGTTCGATTCGAGCTCATGTTCGAATCGTACAAGAGGGGTGGGGTCACACCTATTCCCCGAATGCAACCACCAAATGTATCCAGCCAGGAACATCTATAAAACATAAGAAAAAATATATGTCATCTGCGCTTTTCCCATTATACAGTGTGAAACAAAAGACAATTAGAGGCTTTGGTTTCTATTAATGTCCATTAAGAGTGTAAGCTCACCCGCCAACGTCAAGGCAGCTCTAGTGAGGGGTGAGTCCTATCCAAAAATGAAGCCACAGGCTGCTGTGTAGCGAACCATCATTGCTCACGCTGCTTTTCAGTCATGAGGTAAACTGGTGGGCTCATATTTATGCCCTCCCAGAAACAAATCCACATTGGGATCAAAAAAACAAAGACACGGAGCGGAACATGCTGCAATGATGACCTGGCTGGAGGTACAATAAAACATATATAGTACAAGAGGGGTGGGGTCGCCCCTATTCCCCGATGGGACGGCTGCAACCACCAAATGTATCCAGCCCAGCAACATGCATAAAACATAAGAAAAAATATATGTCATCTGCGCTTATTCCCATTATACCGTGTGAAACAAAATACAATTAGAGGCTTTGGTTTCTATTAATGGCCATTAAGTGTGTAAGCTAAGTTGGATTTGTTTCTGGGAGGGCATAAATATCAGCCCACCGGTCTAGCTTTTTTCTCATGTTCGAATTGAACCGGCAGCCCATTCCTACCGCGGACTGCAATAAAAGTGTGTAACATAAACTAAGGTAGGGCTGTCAAACTCCCGACCCCCCAGATGTTGATGTCTACAATTCCCAGAATTCCTTCATTGCAATAGGTGGCCAGGGAATCATGGGAGTTGTAGTTCAGAAACATCTAGTGGACCAGAGTTTGAAAGTCCTGCTCTAAGGTTAAAATAAGAGGTGGTCGCAGGGGGTTAGGAGGGTTTATTATTTAACTCCACTGGTTTTCTCACCCCTATTCTTATCCTACAGTTTTAGTTTAACTGAATTAGAGAGTTAAAGTAACAGTTACAGATCACAGGCTCAAATATAGTATATTTGGAGATTTTTGGTCCATTCTTGTGTGTTCTAGCAAAGGAAGTTTAGATATTATGCACATTATCCAGTAAATAAACATGCCTCAGAGCAATTTGCACATATTAAACAGTTGCAAACATGATAAGTATATTTGGATTTTGTATAATCACAGTTTAACAAAAAATGACAGTAATGTAAAAAAAACATATTTTGTGCAGAATAAATTATAAATTATCCATGACTGCTTCTTTCAAAAAAACCAAGCAAATCATATTATCGTAATGAATAAATGGCAGCTCCCTTAGCGGCCTTCCAAAATCTACAAAATTACAAGTGACAAAGCAAAATAGCAGAACGTTAGAGCCTAAATGCTAATGCATCAAGCGTCAGGCAGTGAAAACCCTGATGTTGCTCATTTATTGCCCCAACAACAATAGGACATTTCTAAATTTTTGGCAAGACAGCAGGAAATAGATGTGAAAAATGAGGAATGTGTTGTGTGCCCTATACAGGGATATAACCTTTCCATGGACGTATATGGAAGATTTTCATTTCTTCACTAGAGGGGTTGAGACGAACTGGCCCCGAAATTGCACCGAACAGTGATTTTCCCAGTATGGCGCAATTTTGGGGCCATTCAGCTATCCAAAATCCAATCCAAATATTGGTGAATTGCCAGCCAAATACAGGATCTTCAGCAGCAGTGAAATCCCCCATAGAGAAGCAATGGTTAATCTATTCAGAGAACACCGAACAGCAGAGAAATGTCAGTGAAATGCCCTGATTTAACGTGGTTTCATTCCACAGGTTGAATCAGGCGAATCCTATAGGCTTTGATGTTAAAAATATTACCGTTTTCCTACAATATCTATTAAACCGTTTATTCTTTTAATTTGAAAGAAAAATACTCTTTATTTATTTTTTTAGGCATTTTTCGGGAAAAAAAATTTCCGTCTTTCTTTTTTTTAAAAAACAGCGTTTTATTTTTCGGTAGCAGAAATTTTTTATTATTCATAGGACCTTATATGTTAATTATAGACATTTTCATCCACTAGTTTTTTTGCAAACAGCTGTTAAAATTTTGAAAGTTTCAAGAGTTTATATTTGTTTTAAGCCGTTCATTGGCTTGTCAGCTTTATACGGCGACTAGTCAGCGCACTGGCTGGCGTTGTGTTCGGCGGATCATCGGATTTTTTCAGATGGTTTTAGGCGGCTTATTAGATCGGATACGATAATTTCGAAGGTTTTGTGGGGGGGGGGTTTTCTTTCAATTTTGTGGCGGATTTTCCCTGTACTTCGGAGACCCTGCTTTGAATGCCGAGTTCACCTCAGGGTGAGGAATTTGATTCCCGGAAGTGCAGGGAACAAAAGAGCACCGAAATGCCAGTTGAATTTCGGTGCTCTTTGAATAACCCTGTAATAAATCTACTTGAATTGTTAGTGTTTCCTGATAGGGATATGGTGATGGGTGTGCCCAGAGGATGTTTCTTTTTAAAAAAGTAGGATAAAAGATTTGTAAGACGGATCTATCTATTCTTCACATTTCCTTCTACCAGGCATTGTTGAGTAAAGGGGGTTTGAAGTCATGACAACCCTATTCCATAGCTGAATTCTTTTCCAATCCATCTGAGATTGTCTGCTTTTCTTCATATAACCAATTTCACAGCATATCACTGATAACTATTGGTTTCAATGAAATGTTAGAACAGCAGAATCAAATTCAAACTACTCACCCTGACCTACAAAACGCTCACTAACACCGCTCCTCACTACCTGTCCTCACTAATCACCAAATACACCCCAGCGCATCCCCTACGATCCAACAATGACCTGCGCCTGGCATCCTCCATCATTACCTCTTCACATGCCAGATTGCAGGACTTTTCTCGTGCGGCGCCGACCCTATGGAACGCTCTTCCTCGCAATATCAGACTGTCCCCAAATCTAGCTTCATTTAAACGCTCCATAAAGACCCTTCTATTTAGGGAAGCCGACCACCTGACTCCGTAACAAGACATCCGACCGAACCAAAAACAGTCCTCACCTCTCCCTGCATTAACTCATCACTGCAGCCCCCCCCCTCCTGTTTCTAATCCCCTCACCCATCTAGATTGTAAATTCCCACGGGAATAGGGCCCTCATATCCTCATGTATCTTGCTGGCAGGAATACTGACCTGTCTTCTGTATGTATTGTAGAATTTTCCTGTCTTTACCATTACACCTTGTACAGCGCTGCGGAATGTGTTGGTGCTTAATAAATAATAATAATAATAATAAAGTAAATAAAATTCAGCAGCTGTATTAAATTTGTATTTAAAACATAAATAAAAATACATTCAGGGTTATTCAGAGAAAGGTGAAAACCAGGAGAACTGGCAGGAGAAGAGAACAAGCTAGATCACTAGCAGCGTTATTCAGAGAGAGGTGAAAAGCAGGAGAATGACTGGAGAATGGAAAATTCTAGGTCAAAAATAGCCAATTTTGAAAGTGAGATAAATGGGGCAATTTTTCTGGTTTGGGTATTTTGACCTAGAATTTTCACTTCTCCAGTCATTCTCCTGCTTTTCACCTCTGTCTGAATAACCCTGATAGCCTATTTGGAAAGTGAGATGAATGGGAGAATTTTTCTGGTTTGGGTATTTTGACCTAGAATTTTCACTTCTCCAGTCATTCTCCTGCTTTTCTCTGAATAACCTAACCAACTACTAATAAGGAAAGTCCACCAGGCATGCCCGAAGCCAAAACTATACAATGCAGGCCTTTAGTTTAATTTAAAATATGAGATATATTTCTTATATTGAACAAATACAAGGTTTATGAGCGTGCTGAGAAAAGGCAACAACATTAATGGCCTGCTCTTCAGTGAGTCCATGTTCAGGCCTCATAAGGATTTACCTTGCTGGTGCCATTACAGAGAAGATGCTACCACATGCAAATCAGACTGCTGTCACCCAGAAAAGGTGGCCAGAAGTGAAATTTCAAAAGGACAGGTGTTTAGAGGGTATGCAGATGCAGACCCTTTGTTTGAGGTGCCTAGAGAGGTATAGCTACAGTATACCATCCTGCCGAGTGAACAAATCCGAAATGATTGTCAGGAGTTGCTGCATCTCTCATGCAGAGAAGACTTCCTTGGCATTTCAGTTCTGGTCATCCTTTTTGGTGATAGCAGTTTTATTGCATGTGGTATAGTCTTTTCTGTAATGGCATCATTAAGCTAAAACCGTATGAGATCTGATATAGAACGCCAGTAGTGCTGCTTCTTTTCCTCACGTATCTCATAATTTTGTTATACAGTATATATTATTGTCTGGCAAGACCATAAAAGGTATAGCTACATTAGAATGTTGCATTAAAAACAAAACGTTGTCTTTACAGAGCTGATCTTAAGGTTGATTGACAGAGGTGTACATTGTATTTCTAATGATACAGGGTACATTTTACCCCCCTCAATATATGTGTGGGGTACCTTAATTTAGGATTAAGAAAACTTAGTGGTAGTGGTACCTACCTACTAGGTGTGGAGTACTGATAAGTTTCATCAACCTCGAGACTTGAAATTTTGAGTAAAATTATGTCAGTCTCACTGTGAATATCTGGAATATGTTTTGATTTAAAGATTGACTTGCTGTATATTTGATTTACTGTATAAAAAAAATCACTAAATTCAACATTCAGTATTGACGTCACTAGTATAACCATTTTCAATCTGTTTATAAGCATATTTTCTACAGAATAGGTTTTTTTTATTTCTCAGTTTATATTACATAATCTGTGGAGCATTAATTCCTGAGGCATTAAAAATGTCCAGTGGGAATACCCCGAATGTATATTCCAGATGTTCACTGTTGGCCATAAATATAATGTTTACCCACAGAAAATTTAAAGTGTTTACATGCTCCCAATAACCTGATTAAAATATAACCTGCTAAATGGAACTTTACAAATATGGTAGCGTTATACACCCTGTGGCTGAATATATTCATATTGTAATAAAAGCAATATCTCAGCAACATCACTTTTTTTACGTTTACAAAATATTGATGTATTTTATATCAAAGAAAATATTTCTACAGCATTCGTGCTGGTTTCTAAGATGTGCTGACTGTTTTTGATTATTTACAGTTTGTAAGTTTTGCAACAAAGCTCAGTGGCCACTTGGCGACTGGCAGCCGGCAGCGTCTTTCTCACTGGACACTTGCCGGCAGCTGTTTTTTATTTCCAGTTCTCGTTGGCATCAGGGAGTGGCGTTCCAGCAGTAGGGGGTGTGGCATTAGGATGCGTACCTTTGGGGGGTGACCACCAAATTTAATTGCCAGGATTCCCCTCATACCGGTGCCCTGTCTTGGTTTCTATTAACTGAGAGCATGTTTTGGTTAAATTGCAAGTGTATAACATGTTGACTATTCCCTTTGACCATTCTGACCTCTGGCTTCCCTATCTGACTCTGGTGTATGCTTAACCCCTCTGGATCCTGACTCTGGCATACGTTTAGCCCTTCTTGTTTCTGACTCTGGCTTGTACGACTACCCCCTCTGCTTTTGGACTCTGGCTTGTTACTACATTTTCTCTATCCTTTTGCTAGGTTTACTGGTTATACTAAAGACAAGCAGGTTAGGGAGTGACATGCCTGCGTGTTCAGATCAGGGTGATGTTTTAGTAAGAAGTAAGCATTCAATATGTGCACACCCTAATGATATGACAGCATATATAAAAGGTACTAGACCAGTGGTGCTACAAGTGGATCGCACGTGGGTGACACCACTAGGCAGGAATACGTACTATTTAAAGTCTTGGCTGTGGTCCGGGGGGAAATCCTAGTGGTGGTCTGACTTCCCTGGAAGTCAGACCACACCTTGGGACCTCCCCCCACCCACTGACATCATCGCGCATGACATCTTGGATGTCAGCCAAGCCTCCAGGTCACCCCACACCCACTGACATCCTCACCATATGTGTGAGGACGTCAACGGGCCAGTTAACCCCCTAGCTGTCAAGTGGAGATCGGTGGATCCTTTGGATCTGTGGCAGCTAGAGAGTCATGTTTTATATCATTGGAGAGGCCTGATCATGGCCTTTCCAATGATACCAAATATGACCAGGTTTGTTGCAAAAAAATAATAATATTAAAAATTGTTTTTTTTCTAAAAAAAATAATTGTCTGGGGTTTTAATTAAATAGGACTAATGCTGGCATTTAAACATGATGAACATTAAACGGTCAAAATGAGATTTGGGGATTAAATTTTGAAAAAGTGTGTTTTTCCATTTTTTCATTATATTTCATGTTTTTATAGTAAATTATATGAAATGATGAAATAATGGCAGGGCTCAAAATTTCAAGTCGCAGGCTACTAACCAGGCCATATGAGTTATTTGCCACCAGTTGCTCCACCTAACCCTACCCAGCCCTTAACTCTGCCTAGAAACACACGCCCTTAAATTATCTTTTGTAATTACACTATTCTAAATAAAACCTTTAACAAAGTTACAAAAATAACATTAATACCCAGACATCAGACCCCAGATACATGTATACACAGTCATCAGACCCCAGTGTGAGCAGAGCGAGGAGGCAGGGAAGCTCTTCTCCATCCCCCTGCCAGTGACCGAGACAAATATATAATCTAACAATTGTGATGTCACCACTGAAGATTAAAATATACTTAAAAACGTATTTTATCACAAATCCCCTTCGGCGTTTCTTCCTCTTAACGCCACATACAGAGTTATCAATCCAAAATTGGGGGATGTACGATCTATAAGACAAAATAACATCTAATGGTGCAGAGGGTAGCAAATTTCTATATTAAGTTATCTTTTAATATAGAAATTTGCTACCCTCTGCACCATGAGATGTTATTTTGTCTTAGTGACCGAGACAAGCTGGATCAGGTTAGGCAGCTATTCCCTGCCACCGTGCAACCTGGGGAAGAGGGGGCTGCATGGTGGCACTGACAATATAGACAGCACAAAATAATTTATTGTGCTGCATGCGTGTGCATTTACACTCGCCCTCACTTAATTTCCACTCGCCAAATGCGAGTAGGCGAGTGGAAATTTTGAGCCCTGAAATAATGGTATCTTTAGAAAGTCCATTTAATGGTGGGAAAAATAGTATATAATATGTGTGGGTTGCATAAACGAGTAAGACGAAAATTTGAACTAAACAAAAACAGCGCAGAAATGTAAAAACAGCAGTGGGCACTTTTGGACAGACTTTTGTAAAACAGCCCGGTCACTAAGGGGTTAATGGACCAGGAGGGGCCAGGTTCACACATTTTGCATTAGCTTCACCTTCACTTCACTTGCTGAAGACAAAACTGAAGGGAAAATGCCCCAAGAACAAGCAGGAACTGAAGACAGTTGCAGTAGAGGCCTGGCAGAGCATCACCAGGGATGAAACCCAGCGTCTGGTGATGTCTATGCGTTCCAGACTTCAGGCTGTGATTGACTGCAAAGGATTTGCAACCAAGTATTAAGAAGGGAAAGTTTGATTTATGATTATTATTCTGTCCCATTACCTTTGGTCCCTGAACAAATGGGAGGCACATCTGCAAACTGCTGTAAGTCCTACACCGTTCACCTGAGTTGGATGTACATACCCTCAAATTAAAGCTGACAGTCTGCAGTTAAAGCACATTGTGTTTGTTTCATTCCAACTCCATTGTGGTGGTGTATAGAGCCAAAGATGTTAGAATTGTGTCAATGTCCCAATATTTCTGGACCTGACTGTAATACCTTGCAAAAGCACCTACCACCAGGTTCTGAGAGTTGTTATTTATTTATTTTTTGAAAATACCAAATCGAGAAGAGAATAAAAAGCTACCTTGGAATCGCTAATTATTCTCCTGTCAGCAACAAATTAACACATTCTATACAAAGCACAGACAGTGTTGATTTCCAAAAACAGCCATACAGCCAAGCCGCAAGGATACATTACGGCTACACTGGAATAGCAGAGAGTCGTTATGATTTATGAGTTGGCCGTTATACTTAATGGCTCACTCGTTAGCTTATATAGCCCATCATGTATTAAAGCCACATGACTTAAACATTAAATGCTAGGACTCTTTGATTGTAATTAAACAGCAATGCCTGGTGATTAAATACCTGTGTTTGTTTCCAAAACCCACTTATTTAAAAAACAGCCTTTTTCCCAAGAAACTAATTGCATGCTCCATGAATTCCCGTCCTCTCCACGGTTAATGTTCAGCGGTTTGAAATCAAAGGACACCTTGCAGCCTTTAAAGCAGCTTAAATGGAATCACAGCCACGGACAAATCCTTCCAACCTGTCAATTACACAGATATTTTAAACAATCTGCAGTTTACTGGGCAAATATTGATTAGGTCTCAGAACATAATTCCAAAAGCGACTATATTAAAATAGTGCATTTTAAAATAAAAATGATGCGCACTCTGAACTTTCTCCGTAGCCATACGTATTGTTTATATAATGAATTAAAATATATATAAACAGGCTCGATCGTGCACAAGTCAGCTGAATCCGCCTACAGATAATTTATTATGGAGAAAGTGAACGTTGCGATGGTCAAAAAAGATGGCAAAACAAAATCAAATATCCACTCATTCCTGTTAGTAGTGCAGAGCTCAGGTTCGAAGCCTGCAGATCAGTCAACATCTGCAATATTTCCTGGAAAGCCGTTTTCTTGGATCACATTTCATTGAACATAGCTGCAGTAGAATATTGTGATGTTTATAAATTAAATAAAAGGTGACAAGTGAGTAATCAGCACATAGGGATCTCATGCTGCCAACATGTAACCCAGAAATAGAACCAGATGGGGAGGAAATATTTTATTCTTACAATAACTCCAACTCTATTTTTTATATAGCAATATTTTTTTGCTGCCTTTGTTTATTTTAAAGTATAATATGAAAGGAATACAAGTGCTAACTTGGAAGAAGTGTAGAATTTGAAAGGTAATTTGACTGAAAAGCCCTTAGAGCTTACCACTTAATGAATTATCCCCTTAGGCTAGGGTCAGACGAGCGCATTCTGTGCAGACTGTGCGTCCGTGGTCGTACTTTCTGACTGACGACATGGTAGTGGCCACACAGTTCGTTTTTGTGACTGACGTTTTTTTGACTGATGTAGATGAAAAATAAATTAGTATGAAAATCATTTTGTCCGTCAAAAATGCTGGACGTCAAAAATTCTGGACGTCAAAAATGCAGTCCGTCTGACTTCGTTCCATCACTCACACACAAAGCTATGTGGACGTTGAGGACGTTGCACACTCCGCACGTCCGTTCTAGCGGTTTTACGTTCTTGTCTAACTTGCGTCCGTTTGCCGCGTCCGTTGTGTGTCCGCACTTCTGTACGGACGTACTTTGTGTGTGGGTCTCTATTGATCATGATTGTATGCTACCACGGACGTTAAATTATGCGGCAACACGGGCGTCTGGCCCGAGCCTAAATAGAAAGAATTTGCTTATAATGGCAATGTAGCTTTAGTATAACAGTCAATTACAGCACTTTATACTTTTTGTAAGACTATTATTTCAGCAATATCAAAGCATTAGAATGTCTATCATTTTGGGTACTTTATTGATTTTTAGCTGTTTATTTTCCTAAAAACAGAACAAAACTGCGTTTGTCGGCCTTTATAACGCATTTGTAGTTGAATTCTATTATGTTGTCATATAATGCTCATCCTTCTATTTTCTAACCGTATAATAATGTAGCTAACACATTTACCTTATTATACAAACCAGAACGCAGATAATGGCTACATATATTTAACATCATAAGAAACGAGAGAGAAAAAAACACGGTGACAGGCTTCGCTTTTGTTTGTTGTCTTGAAAGACAAAATGTAATTTTCAGTTCAGTGGAAGAAATAAATCACTGGTGTTGAAGTAAGACATGAAAAGTGTTTTTATCTTTGCAACAATATTGTCAGGCTAATGGAAACCTTCCCGTTCGGTTTAACATATTATAGAGAGAATCACTGACCTTACGCAGCAAGCATTTGAATACGGCAGCGGTGGGGTTTATGCATTGTTCCTATTACACCAATTATATTTTATGTACAGAAACATTGTGTTCCCATTTTTTAGATCTGGTTTATTCCTAGTGTTCGGAACTATTCACAAACCAAATTATATGCAATTATTCATTTTTATTTGCTTTTTATTGCCTGCAATGTATGTTGATGATAATTAACCTGGGTCTTAAGATAACAATAACATGGAGTCTATAAACACTAATTTAAATTACATACAAAATAATATTGCTCAGGGTCATCTTAGATGTTTATTCATAGCTCAGGACTAATTAACAAGATATTAACAGGGAGCTTTTATTTTTGTGAATTTGATTTTCATAGTTTTACCGAACAACAAATATAGTTGTAAAATTTGTAAATTTTAAAAAAATTTTATCCAAGTACATATATGATAAGTGGCATATAGTGTCTTATCAACACTTGGGGTGAAAAAGGAAGCACGCAGCCTATCATATGCTGGCAACCATAACCAAAATGTCCACCTGCAATGAAGGCAAGTCCCATGCATGTGTATGGCATCAATTGCTTGTTGCCACCATTCCAGATGTGCCACTCAGGCAGACGCCCTTCTAGCCCCCCTATCCCTACTGTGTATTATTATTCTTTATTTATAAAGCGCCAGCATATTCCTATTCCGCAGCGATGTACAATAGGCACAGTACAGACAGGGTTAAAATACACTGAACAACATTTGACAAACAGTACAGGAGGAGATGAGGGCCCTATTCCCGTAGGAACTCACAATCTAGAAGGGTTGGAAACAGGAGGAGAGGACTGCAAGGTGAGAGTGATTGATGGTTGTGTCAGTGAGTTGGGTGGTAGGCTTCCCTAAATAGGTTTTAAGGGAGCGTTTGAAGGAAGAGAAATTAGGGGAAAGTCTGACCATACGAGGGAGAGCGTTCCAGAGAGTGGGGGCTGCACGTGAGAAGTCCTGCAGTCTATCATGGGAAGAGGTGATACAGGGAGACGCTAGGCGCAGGTCGCTGTTTGACCTTAGGGAGCGGGCTGGGGTGTATTTGGTGATTAGTGAGGACAGGTAGTGGGGAGCTGAGTTAGTGAGGGTTTTGTAGGTAAGGATAAGGATTTTGAACTTAATTCTGCAGTGGATGGGGAGCTAGTGAAGGAACTCGCAGAGGGGAGCGGCAGAGACGGAGCAGCGGGTGAGGTGGATTAGCCTGGCGGAGGTGTTCAGGATGGATTGTAGGGGGGAGAGGCGGGAGAGAGGGAGGCCAGATATGTATGTATGTATGATTGCCTTATGACCAATTTAGGCTATAATAAACTTTCCGTCAAAAAAAAGGCACAAACAGAGAGGACAGATACATGTTTGGTCCATATGTAATATCAACCCCTTCACTGCTGAGCCATTTCACGGCTTAAAAAAAACACATTTTTCTTTTTTGTATTATTATTGTTATTATTATTTTTCTTTACTTTAAACATGGTCATGTTTGGTATCATTGGAAAGGCCACTGCCTGCTACCTGAAAACAGTCAGGAGATATCGGGGTTCAAAGGAACACTTATCTCCATCCCTATCTTTCCTTAGGAGTCAATGAGGACGTTCCCCACACGTCCTCAGCAGTGAAAGGGTTAACGTGCATCCATTTGATTAATACTTCTAATACTAGAAGATGTGATCAGAGAAGTGAGGTGGGAATGAAAAGGCAATATGAGATCTTTGTTTATGAACAAGTTTAGTTTGCAGAAGTCACGGTACTGCATAATGTGTTGCATAGGGTGTTTGACATAGACATCTTTGATTAGGACGAATACAAAATATTTTAGGGTGGCAACCATGGTCAGGATCCTCAGATGATAATAACGCAATGGGAGCATTGTGGCAACGCATGTTCCCGCTGTGGGACGATTTAGTTTATCACTGGGGCTGCTAGCGGAATGCATTAACTGCATTCTGCTAGGAGCCCCCCTCGACTGGCCCGTGTTCCCCGAGCGCTTCCTGCCTGCTCCTTCGCGCAACCGCCATCTTCAGCCTTGTGAAGGCTGTGATGTGGCCTACTGCCGAGATCTCGCAAGTTCGCGTCACAGCCTTCAGATCAGAAGAAGCCGACGGTAGCAATCAGGAGCTCAGAGGAACAAGCGGGAGGAGGTCTGTCTGTCTGGGTAAGTATAATTCTGGGGTCTGCTGGTGTCGGTCTGGGTATATACATTCTGGGGTCTGGTGGTATATAAATTATGGGCTCTGCTGGTATATACAATCTGGGCTCTGCTGGTATATAAATTCTTCGCTCTGCTGGTATATACTTTCTGGACTCTGCTGGTATATAAATTCTGGGCTCTGCTGGTATATACATTCTGGGCTTTGCTGGTATATAAATTATGGGCTGCTGATATATAAATTATGGGCTCTGCTGGTATGTAAATTATGGGCTGCTGGTATACAAATTATGGGCTCTGTTGGTATATAAAATTATTGGCTCGGCTGGTATATAAATTATGGGCTCTGCTGGTATACAAATTATGGGCTTGGTTTGTATATCAATTATGGGCTCTGCTGGTTTATAAAATTATGTGCTCTGCTGGTATATCAAATTCTGGGCTCTGCTGGTATATAAATGATGGGCTCTGTTGGTATATAAATTATAGGCTCTTCTGGTATATAAATGATGGGCTCTGCTGGTATATAAATTATAAGCTGTGCTGGTATATAAATTCTGGGCTCTGCTGCTATATATAATTCTTGGGTCTGTCTGGGTATATAAAATTCTGGGGTCTGTCTGGCATATAAAATTCTGGGGTCTGCGTGTACATATAATTCTGGGGTCTGCTTGTTATATACAATTCTGCGGTCTGTGCTGGATATGTATAATTCTGAGCGGTCTATGCCTGGTTACACATGAGGCTCGGAGGTGTGTATATATACATCCTTTTTTTCTTCTTCAGGTAATGGGGGGTTGTGGAATTCTTTTTTTTCCCCAGGACTTGACCCCTGATGTCATAAGTGTGCTAATCTGTGTATATTTCTTGTATACATTAATTCCTCAGTGGATCGTGGGATCCCCTCTATCATACCATTACTTTAAGGATTCTGGAATAGCCTGTTTGTAACCTCAGGAGATAACTGTCATTGCTGAACTTAAATGTTTAAAAATGATTGAGTGTTTGCTCACAGTTCCAGAGGAATATGGTGTGATTTTTTTTTTACAAGAATTATTAAGGGTGAGTTGTCTTTAAGCTTCCGCAAGAGATCATAAGCACATCTTCAGAGGGGTTTCTGAACAAACAGGTAAACCAAATGTGAAGAAGAAAAGCACACAGAACTTGAAAGCTTCACCAGCAACCATCAGAATTTTCAAAGCGAGCGATGGGCAGATCGAGTTACAGTTACAGCCGAATGCCAAGCGGTTAACAGTCAGGAGAAATCGTCAGCCAAGCCAGAGGTCATACACAGGTGATCCGTTTAGTATACACAATGAACACATTAAGAGAAGTGAAAACCACGTGAGGGCAAGGAACCAGGGTTCAGGCGTTTCATTTTAAACTTGGCGCAGCTTCATCATACCACGCCCCGCCTGCGTCAGTGACTAGAGGCTACAATTGGCTGCTACTTCACTCGCGGCCGGCCAGCGAGCAGCAAAGAAGGTGCTCTCCAGATATGAAGAGCAAAATAGGATAATGAAAGATGAAGGAGATCTTTAGAAAATAAATAGGAAATAGAAACAGAAGAGTCTTTGAGGCAGAGGGCCCTGGGTCTGCAGATGGTCCTGGGTCTGCAGGGAGTCCTGGGCTTGTAGAGGGTCCTGGTAATGCAGAGGGTCCTGGAAATGCAGAGGGTCCTGGACTGGTAATGCAGAGGGTCCTGGGAATGCAGAACAGCAGGCTCTGAGGATTCTGCAGGATGCTGGGCAACAAGCTCAGAGGATTCTGCAGGATGCAGGGCAGCAAGCTCTGAGGATTCTGCGGGATGCAGGGCAGCAAGCTCTGAGGATTCTTGCAGCAGATGGGGTCTTACAGCAGAAGGGGATCTGCAGCAGAGGAGGTCTTGCAACAAAAGGAGTCTTGCAGCAGAGAGGTCCTTGTAGCAGAGAGGTCCTGGTAGCAGAGAGGTCCTGGTAGCAGAGAGGTCCTGGAAGCAGAGAGGTCCTGGAAGCAGAGAGGTCCTGGAAGCAGAGAGGTAACTGTACCTGGAGTTAAACTGAAGATAGGATACTATAAAGGTCCAGGCAGGAAACTTAGAGCTGAAGGCAGCTTCCTACTAGTGAGGAGATCACTAGTTTACTAGAACAATGCAGAAGCATTTTGGGATAGGTGTGGTCCTCTTATGTAGGGAAGAAATCAGCAGGCATTAGCAAGCACCTGGTTACTGGCTCAGCAAGGCTTTTCAGGAGATTCACTGTTAGTATTATCACTACGAGGCAACTTGACTTTAGCTCTTTTATTGCGCCGGCGGCTAGGGACATGGCATATATCTATGAAGGATGACGTTGTAATAGGTAACGTTGGTAAAAGATAAACCAGCTGAGATCAGTGGACAAGGATGAATTGTAACATAGTTAAGAGAGGGCAAACGTTAGTATAGGGCACAATTCGTGGTCATTGTTGGGCTTGGGGATAAGAGTAACTAATGCCAATAGTGTGTGAAGGTGCAACCAAAGTTTAATCATGGGGAATATTTGTCAAAAGTATGTTTATAGTATCGGAAAGTGAGACAATCGGGTCAAATGTTTTCCCCACTGGGGTGACGTCGATGGCTACTTCGCTTCTCTTAGTGTGTTCATTGTGTATAACCTCCGATCCAGCACCAGCACCTTACTTGCAATACCACAATACAAAAAGAAAGTGGCTCGATCCTCATTTTCCTACAGAGCGCCGCAATTATGGAATAACCTCCCACACACCATCAAATCTTCCCCCAGTCTAAAGTCCCTTAAGAGCTCTCTAGTGACATACCTCAATACAGAATGCACCTGTAAACATGTAACATAGTGACTATATTTCTTACATATTTATTTTCTGTTAATCTGCATATTTGTTTTGTGTTAATATCTTGCATTTTACTACTTTGTATTTCTGTAACAGTTCAATGTTCTTGAACCCAGGACATACTTGAAAACGAGAGAAATCTCAATGTATTCTTCCTGGTAAAATCCTTGATAAATAAATAAATAAATACTTGCAATTTTTTTTATCTGCTTAGGGTGTTCCATTGGGGTTGTTATTGGTTTTGTAAGCTGACAATGGAAGTGGATGTTTAGAAAATGAATGGTTCTAATGTCTTCGGTTTATAAAAAGAGTGAGCGTATATTGTAAATTTTGGAAAAATGGGCATGATAGGAGTTCATCAAATGTTTGGGGAGAGTGAGAGACTGAGATATCAGTACCAATATATTTTCTATATTTTGTGGCTATTCAGGGGCTTTGAAAACAACATTATATAAGTACTTAAAATAATATTAAATGATCATTGTTCTACTGATTTGCATGGGATCTGATTCAAACGACTATGGCTCTTCTGAATCCTAATCTAATTCTTAGATATCAAATCGCAATACCCTGGCTAAAGAAAAAGTCTCCTTAAACAAAGCTAATTATCAGTATTTACAAATGTCTTGAAACAGTTTTACCTTTCAGTCGTCTACATTAATATTAAAGGTCTCTTCAATATAATTCAAGATGCTGTGTAAAATGAGGTATAAATGTTCATTATAGAAATATAATTTCACCTCTTTATGGAGTAATGTCAGATCTCCATCTTGAATATGTGATAGAATTTTGGGAACTGAACTGGTATTGATGAAATATGTCAGAGCTATAGAAAATGCTGTAAGGCTAATAAAGGGAAAAAAGATTTTGCCAACAGCAAAGAAAAGAATTTCTTTCAGCAAGAAAAGTATGGAATTCTCTGGCTAAGGGTATTGTATTATCCAGAATAGACAATGCCTTTAAAAATGCCGGTAAGGCAGGGATATAGGAATTAAAAGAGTTTATAAGTTGCTTGGGATCCAAGAAAAACTCTGATCATCCGTGAAATCAAGAATTTGTTTTTCCCTTTAGGAAACGACAGGGATATTATGAAATATTGTTGACATCTTTTTTCAGCCAGATTGTAATGTTAAGATAGTGCCATGTACTTTTGGCCATATTCAGATGCATTGATTGCCCTCTGTTCCCAGTCATAGTTGCATACACATAAACTATTGCACATACAGTGGCAAGAAAAAGTATATGAACCCTTTGGGATTACGTGGAGTTTTGGATGAATTGGTCATAAAATGTGCTCTGATCTTCATCTAAGTCACAACAATTTGAAAGACACAGTCTGCTTAAAATAATACAACACAAACATTATATGTTTTCATGTTTTTATTGAACAGAACATGTAAACATTCACAGTGCAGGGTGGAAAAAGTATGTGAACCTTTGGACTTAATAACTGGTTGACCCTCCTTTGGCAGCAATAACCTCAACCAAACGTTTCCTGTAGTTGTAGATCAGACCTGCACAACGATATGGAGTAATTTTGGACCACTCCTCTTCACAAAACAGTTTCAGTGTAGCAATATTCTTGGGATGTCTGGTGTGAATCGCGCTCTTAAGGTCATGCCACAGCATTTCAATCAGGTTGAGGTCAGGACTCTGACTGGGCCACTCCAGAAGACGTATTTTGCTTTGTTGAAGCCATTCTTTTGTTGAATTACTTGTATGCTTTGGGTCATTGTCCTGTTGCATCACCCATCCTCTGCAGAGCTTCAGTTGGGGGACAGATGGTCTTACGTTTTCCTGCAAAATGTCTTGATAAACTCTGGAATTCATTTTTCCATCAATGACAACAATCCGCCCAGGCCCTGAGGCAGCAAAGCAGCCCCAAACCATGATGCTCCCTCCTCCATGTTTTACAGTGGGGATGAGGTTTTGATGTTGGTGTGCTGTGCCTTTTTTTCTCCACACATAGTGTTGTGTGTTTTTTCCAAACAACTAAATTTTGGTTTCATCTGTCTACAGAATATTTTGCCAGTAGTGCTGTGGAACATCCAGGTGCTCTTTTGCAAACTTCAAACATGCTGCAATGTTCTTTTTGGACAGCAATGGCTTCCTCTGTGGTGTCCTCCCATGTACTCCATTCTTGTTTAATGTTTTCCTTAATGTAGATGTGTCAACAAAAATGTTAGCATGTGCCAGAGATTTCTGTAAGTCTTTAGCTGACACTCTAGGATTCTTCTTTACTTCATTAAGCATTCTGCGCTGTGCTCTTGCAGTCATCTTTACAGGACAATCACACCTAGGGAGAGTAGCAACAGTGCTGAACTTTCTCAATTTGTAGACAGTCTGTCTTACAGTGGACACATGAACATCAAGGCTTTTGGAGATACTTTTGTAACCCTTTCCAGCTTCATGCAAGTCAACAATTCTTGATCGTAGGTCTTCTGAGAGCGTTTTCTGCGAGGCATGGTTCACATCAGGCAGTGCTTCTTGAAACCTGTAAACCCAAAACTTGTGTGTGTTTCTAAAGGGCAGGACAGCTTTCAGCAACACATCCAATAATGTCACACTGATTGGACTCAAGGTTGGCTCACTCCTGGCTCCAATTAGCTCTTGGAGAAGTCATTACACTAGGGGTTCACATACTTTTTCCACCCTGCACTGTGAATGTTTACATGTTCCGTTCAATAAACACATGAAAACATATAATGTTTGTGTTGTATTATTTTAAGCAGACTGTGTTTTTCAAATTGTTGTGACTTAGATGAAGATCAGAGCACATTTTATGACCAATTCATGCAAAACTCCATGTAATCCCAAAGGGTTCACATACTTTTTCTTGCCACTGTAGTTCACATATGTTATTATCTGGTGTTTTATATCACACTAATGGCCCCTAATTATAATTTCACTAAGATTAAGAGTCCAAAACATATGAATAATTATTTTTAATCAAAATAGCCCATCACTTGGCAATGACAAACCATTGTCAACTGAATACAAATCAAAAAGTGTCACATGCGCAACTACAGTATATGCTTGTTATAGTGAATATAAAAGCAAACCTGTCAAGCCTTCTAATGCAGCAACACAGCATTATAATGATCAGTATTGGAAATGTTTTACATTGAACATAGTCCACATTCTGTTGCTTGAAAGTCCTTTTTATGTCCGGCTTTCACCTCCAAGTTAAGCATGTGGTGTGGAAACACAGGTATGCTTCTTAAGAAAATTCATGGTGACAAAGCAGATGTTACTGAACTACAATTCACCTGATCTTAAATCTGTTTGACGTCTCCCAGCTGTAGCTGAACCATATATCGAATGATCCTAAATCTACCTTTGCAGCTGTTGAAGTGAATGGTTCAAGTTATCATACAGTAGTATTATTTAATATTAGATATAATAATCTCATTGGAGCGCGCAGCCCCTATCTTTACCACCCCCATTGCTCATTTACTAATTGCAAACTCAAACATGGAAAATTCAACACAAAATATACACAATAAAAAGTTCTATACAGTGATACAGCCATTTGACATGCTTTTTATCTTTCACCAGATAAAAACAGCCAAAAGGTGGACCTTAATAGAGGCAATGTCATGGCTGGGTACCTAGCAGGCCGGCAGCCAGCAGCGTTGTCCTCGCTGCTTGTTGGCCGGCTGCTGACTGATATTGCCGGTGTTTGCGGCCGACGGTCAATGAGGTAGGTGGAGCGCATTGTGATGACGCACTGCTCACTAGATTTAAAAACCAATCGGGGAGTTAATTGTACTGCTCTGTGGTTTATCTATGCCCTGTGGTTTATTCTTCCTTTTTGCGTTTTTGGTATACCGTGTTTTGACTATGGCTTTGTTCCTGACTAGATACAGAAAAAATGGCGTCGCGCCCATACTCACCGGAGCGGCAGCAACTGCCAGGAGTAACAGCCCAGTCAATGTATAAAACATAACAAGGAAAAAGAGTGTCATCTGCGTTCGTTTCTATGTGTTCCATGTACAACAAAAATTAGGTTTTTGTTTGTTTCAATGGCCATTGCAACGTAAGCCCACTCGCCACTTCAAGGCACCTCTTTAGAGTGGGTACCTAACAATTGTAACCAAAAGGCTGCTCTACTGAGCAGCTCCAAGCCCCTCCAGCTGCTTTTCAGCCAAGGAGAGGCAAAGATGGTGGCTTTTATTTATACACGCACCAAACACTTCCCATTTGGGATCAAAACAAAAACATGGAAAGAGGAACAGCTGCAGAACGACGGACTGGTGTTACAAGCATGATATACATAGATACAGAAAAAATGGCGTCGCGCCCATACTCACCAGAGCGGCAGCAACTGCCAGGAGTAACAGCCCAGTCAATGTATAAAACATAACAAGGAAAAAGAGTGTCATCTGTGTAATGTATTGTGTTTTGCCTATGTTTCTTTTTGAGCCATCCTGACCACCGTAGTTAGTCTTCCTGATCCCCCCCCCCTCCATTTTGTGTTCAGTTATAGATTAAACATCTACAGGAGCACAGCTCTGTTTTGAAGCTCTGTGTCTGTCACATTACTTTACATGGTGTCAGAAGTCTGTCTGGAACAGATCTCACGCTTACTATGGCATTATCACAGTTTGAACACCCCAAGATTGACTGGGAAGCTCCAGACTTGTACCAAGAGTTTGAAAGATTTCGCAGCCACGTCTCCTTTGTGTTTGATGGACCGCTCTCAGAACAAACACTGAAGCAGCGCACAGGTTGGTTGGGAACGTGGATTGGCGAGCAGGGCAGAGAGATATATAAAACGCTACCCTGGGGAGAAGGATGATCCATCTAAAGTACTGGATAAATTTGCCAGCTATATAAGGCCAAGAAAGAATAAGAGAATTGCCAAACACCGCTTTAAGCAGAGAAAACAAGGAGTCACTGAGGGATTTGACCACTTTGTGAAGGATTTAAGACTCCTGCTAATGGATTGCGAGTATGCTGATCCAGATGATATGTTAATCGATACAATAATCGCTGGAATCAAAGAAAAGCGCGTCCAGGAGAGACTCTTAGACAAAGGGGAAGATCTAACACTACCAAAAGCAATTGAAATTGCCCAACAGTTTGAACTGTCACAGAAGCAAATTACAATAATCAGAGAAGAAGAATCTCAAGTGCATGCAATAAAGGTGAATACACATTTCCAAACTGCAAATAAAAAAGCCTATCTACAATATCAGCCAAAATCTGTGCAGAAAGACATGAATACTTACCGGACATACAACTGTTTAAATTGTGGAAAAGATCCCCAGCATAAGTGGACCCAGGGCAGATGTCCAGCGAAAGGTTCTGTCTGCTCGTACTGCCACAAACCAAACCACTGGGTGGCAGTGTGTCGCAAAAGGTCAGTAAACACAGTTAGTGTGCAGCAGCAATCAGAAACTGAGGATGAGGAGGTACTGGGCATAAATCTCACACAAACGGATGAGCACTATGATGACAAATGGACTGCGGACATTGAAATCCTGTCTCGGCAAGTGCCATTCAGAATTGATACTGGTGCAAAGTGCAACACATTGACTTTAAGTAATTATCAGACACTCCCGCATGTAGGTGAGCTTAAACGCTCTAATCGAGTGCTAAAGTCCTACTCTAACCACAGGCTGAAGCCGATAGCTGCGGTGGACCTTCTAATCAAATTCAAGAATACAGAGATACCAGCAGAATTTGAGATTGTGGACATTTTGCAAGAAAATGTGCTTAGCGGCGCAACAGCAGAAGCCTTAGGTTACCTATGAAAAGCAACACACGACACTCTATCCAAGTGGCAACAGCAGGACCTCTGCCAGTTGGGCTAGATGATTACCCAGAACTGACTCGCACTACTGGAACCTTGCCAGGCAAGTACACAATCAAAATTGATCCTGAAGCACAAGGTGTGGTTCATCCTGTCCGCCGTCAACCAGCTGCACTGAGAAATAAGATACTAGAGAAACTACAGGAGATGGTTAAAGATAACTACATCACCAAAGTTAACAAACCAACCGAGTGGGTGAGTTCTATGGTGGCAGCTGTGCGTAATGGCAAAATAAGAATCTGTATTGACCCGAGCGACTTAAATAAAGTCATTAAGAGGGAACATTACCCAATGCGCACCATCGAGGAGGTAGTCTCTGCAATACCTGGTGCTAAAGTTTTCTCTGTTTTGGATGCAAAATCTGGGTTCCTACAAATAGAATTGGATGAAGCGTCATCATTCCTGACAACCTTCAACACGCCCATTGGCAGATTTAGGTGGCTTAGGCTTCCTTTTGGTCTAAAATGTGCACCTGAAATATTCCAGCGTATTATGGACGAAATGCTTGAGGGTATTAGCGGCGCAATCAGTGTGATGGATGACATTCTCATTGCGGCCCCTTCAGTACCGGAACATGATGAGATTCTCCGTAAGGTAATTCAGAGAGCCACAAGCTACAACCTGAGTCTCAACTTTGATAAATGCCACGTCAAGCAATCTTCTGTGCCCTATGTAGGACACCTGATAACAGCAGATGGCCTGAAGGCAGACCCTGCAAAAATAGAGGCTGTGAAATCCATGCCAACACCAAGAGACAAGGATGGTGTCCGTCGCTTCTTAGGGTTTGTCACCTACCTCTCGAAATTCCTGCCCAATCTCAGCGAAGTTGATGCACCTCTGAGACAACTTCTTAAAACTGATGTGGAATTCGCCTGTCAGCCAGCTCAACAACAAGCCTTTGACACACTCAAAGACATGTGCACTGAGTCTCCTGTGCTACAATTTTTTGATCCATCCAAGTCTGTCGAAATTTTCTGTGATGCCAGCAGCAACGGCCTCGGTGCAGTATTGTTGCAGGACAGCCACCCCATTGCCTTTTCGTCCAGGTCACTCACAGACACTGAAACTCGTTATGCGCAAATCGAGAAGGAGATGCTGTCAATTGTTCATGCATGTGTCAAGTTTCATAATTACATATTTGGAAACCACGTAACCGTCTACAATGACCATAAGCCTCTGGAGGATATTTTTAGGAAGCCATTGCTCTCTACCCCATGCGCATTCAGAGGATGCGCCTTCGCTTGCAGTGGTATGATCTCACCGTTAAGTACAGACGGGGCAAAGATATGGAACTGCCGGATACGCTGTCGAGAGCCCAGTTACCTGTGAACAAGCCTGAGATGGAAGGCTTAGAGTGCGTTTCCATGCTTCATTTTGTTTCAGTCAGTGAGCAGAAATACTCAGAGCTGCAGAACTGCACAAGAGAAGAGCTCAGCTGTCTTCAAAGGATAATCCGGCAAGGCTGGCCAGACCACAGGCATGATCTCCCTAATGAACTACAACCATACTGGGACTCGCGAAGCCAGCTTGTTGTCTCCGATGGCGTTGTGTACAAAGGCCTGCGTATAGTGGTTCCCCCTTCTATGCAAGTTCACATGTTGAAGCTCATACATCAGTCCCACTTGGGAATAGTGAAGAGCAAGCAGAGAGCCCGTGAGGTCCTATACTGGCCAGGTATGAGCTCTGTAATTGAACAAATGGTAAAGAACTGTAGCAAGTGTGCAGACTTCCAGAATAAACTGCCAAGACAACCCCTACGTCCAACAGAAACCCCCAGTTTTCCCTTTGAAGAAGTAGCCTCGGACCTGTTTGAGTTCGAAGGGACCCATTACATTCTGCTGGTGGATTACTACTCGAAGTTCATCGAAGTGGACACGCTGAAGAATCTACATTGTCGCAGTATCATAGAAAAGCTGAAGGCTCAGTTTAGCAGGCATGGGATCCCTGTCATCCTTCGAACAGACAATGGCCCTCAATATGCAGCAGAGGAATTTAAGGTGTTCTGCCAAAGTTATGGAATTACTCACAGAACTTCATCACCCCACACACCACATTCCAATGGTGAAGCCGAACGTGCAGTCCAGACTGTTAAAAAACTTTGGGCCAAAGCGTCAGACAAACACCTTGCACTGCTTGATTACAGGACAACTCTACTGGATTCTGTAGGCTTTTCGCCTGCTCAACTGCTGATGGGCAGGCGGCCCCGAAATAGCCTGCCTACTACTCGTCTGCTGCTCGCACCTGCAGCTTATGATCCCATCAAAGTCAAACAGCGCCTAGACAGAAGCAAATGCATTCAGAAATTCTACTATGACCATAAAAGAGCAAGTGGCCCCCGTGCTGAATTGAAGCCTGGAGATGAAGTTCGGATGCAGCCGCACCCAGGCAGTAACAGGTGGTCGCCTGGAGTAGTAGTGAGGTCTCACGATGCCCCTCGATCCTATATTGTAGAAAGTGGAAATAAGGAAAACCATCGCAACGTCCAGCACCTTCGTAAGAGCACACCAGATGCCAATGACTCCCGTCACAGACTTATCAATGATCATTGGGCTGAGTTGATGGAGCCAGTGAGTGCCGAGGAGCCCGAGCCTGTGGAATATACCAACTCCCAGCAAGAATCTGCTCCAGTACCACAGACTGCTAAGGGAATGACGTCAACCGGGCAGTACATCACCAGGCTAGGCAGAGTTGTGAAACCTCCGGACCGGCTTTCCTTGTAGCCAGAGACTTGCGTAGCAAACGCGAATGGCGACAGCAGTGTGCCAATAACTGTTCCAGTTCCACTTGCTTATGTACAATGGTGCACTGTTCTGAATGATATGTTATCGTTTGATTCTCGTTTAAAATGTGCTAACCTTTCCTTTGTTCTTTTGAGGGATGCAAGTTTTCTGTTTATGTAAATTGAGAAGTTTAAAGAAATATCACCGATTTAATATTTGCGATATCTATACCTGTATCCCAAGTGACTATGCTAGCTAAGGGTTTGTTTTATACTTACGAAGGGAGATGTAATGTATTGTGTTTTGCCTATGTTTCTTTTTGAGCCATCCTGACCACCGTAGTTAGTCTTCCTGATCCCTCCCCCCCCCCTCCATTTTGTGTTCAGTTATAGATTAAACATCTACAGGAGCACAGCTCTGTTTTGAAGCTCTGTGTCTGTCACATTACTTTACAATCTGCGCTCGTTTCTATGTGTTCCATGTACAACAAAAATTAGGTTTTTGTTTGTTTCAATGGCCATTGCAACGTAAGCCCACTCGCCACGTCAAGGCACCTCTTTAGAGTGGTACCTAAACATTGTAACCAAAAGGCCGCTCTACTGAGCAGCTTCAAGCCCCTCCAGCTGCTTTTCAGCCAAGGAGAGGCAAAGATGGTGGCTTTATTTATACACACGCACCAAACACTTCCCATTTGGATCAAAAAACAAAAACATGGAAAGAGGAACAGCTGCAGAATGACGGACTGGTGTTACAAGCATGGTATACATAGATACAGAAAAATGGCGTCGCGCCCATACTCACCGGAGCGGCAGCAACTGCCAGGAGTAACAGCCCAGTCAATGTATAAAACATAACAAGGAAAAAGAGTGTCATCTGCGCTCGTTTCTATGTGTTCCATGTACAACAAAAATTAGGTTTTTGTTTGTTTCAATGGCCATTGCAACGTAAGCCCACTCGCCACTTCAAGGCACCTCTTTAGAGTGGGTACCTAACAATTGTAACCAAAAGGCCGCTCTACTGAGCAGCTCCAAGCCCCTCCAGCTGCTTTTCAGCCAAGGAGAGGCAAAGATGATTGTTCCTGACTACTCTCTGGTGTTAACCCTTGCTCTCCCTGATTTATTGTGTACCGACCTGTGCTTTGGTTCCTGGTTATTCCTTTGTCTGCATATATTTATTATATTTCCCTGTGTACCGATTCCTGGCATTGTCTGACTACCCGATCTGGTTCCGACTCCTGGCTTTGTCTGCAACCCGGTCTGGTTCTTTTTCCTGTCCTTTTCTGACTACCTGCTCGGGTTCCTAACTTTCGGCTTGCTCTGACTTTGTATATTCTGTGTGTCTGTCCTGTGGTTAGCAATCCAGCTATTCTAAAGACTTGCAGTGTAGGTAAAGCAGTGTCTGCATGTAGGGATCAAGGGATTTTATTACAGGGACAAGCAGTACCAATTCATCCAGCGTCATGGTATGCCTAAGAATACCTATCATACCCCCATACATTTTGTATTCTCGTGGAGAAGGTGCTTTGTTTTTCTTGGAAGAAGTATTATATATTAGACTTGTGCATTTGCTGTTGGATGAATATGCTATTCATCCGAATAATGAGGCAACCAGCCGCTGCATGAACAAAATCAACTAATAACGAACCGCTGCAGTGGTTTCATTATTAGTTAATTTGTTCAAGTCGGCTACCACATGATGGCTGGCCAGCACTTGATAGCCAGCCGCTAGAAATAAGAGAAAAATAAAGGGGATAAAATAAAAGACACATATGGGGGGGGGGGATAAAAAAAACAATGAAATGCTTTGCATGAACCAAATTGTTTAGCTGTGCACAAGACTGTAATACATGACATTTGTTGAGGAATTCCACAGGTGTCACCAATTAAATATATTTTTTCATAAATAATGTATATTTTAGATATATATTGTGTGTATATATATATATATATATTATATACACATGTATATTTATAAATACATACATTAAAATATGGTAGTCAAAATTCAAAAAGGAACCCAGTTTTTGGATTTATTTTAAAGGCAGTAGTATTGGCAAGTTTCCTTTAATAAGAACATGAGATGTTTTTTTCTTACAATGTTATATTTGAATGTGTTTGTATTAGAGATTCAACACAATTCTTTTCATGGTGCTATAATCTAATCAGTGTAATCCTACCTATCCATGATCTTGGATTGCAGACTGGCAGGACTTTTATCCTATGGATCGCATGATTGTGTTCCCCAATTGTACAGTACTGTTGAATATGTTGGCGCTATATAAATGCTGAATAACTAACTACATGCTATTAAATGAAAGGAAATCTAGTTTTATTTATCGTTCTATATACAGTATCTCACAGAAGTGAGTACACCCCTCACATTTTTGTAAATATTTTATTATATGTTTTCTGAAGAAATGACCCTTTGCTACAATGTAAAGTAGTGAGTGTACAGCGTGTATAACAGTGTCAATTTGCTGCCCCTCAAAATAATTCAACACCGCCATTAATGTCTAAACCGCTGGCAACAAAAGTGAATACACCCTTAAGTGAACATGTCCAAATTGGGCCCAATTAGCCATTGTCCCTCACCAGTGTCATGTGAGTCGTTAGTATTACAAGGTCTCAGGTGTGAAGGTGTCTAACGCTCTCATACTGGTCACTGGAAGTTCAACATGACACCTCATGGCAAAGAAATCTCCGAGGATCTGAGAAAAAAAATTGTTGCTCTACATAAAGATGGCCTAGGATTTAAGAAGATTGCCAAGACCCTGAAACTGAGCTGCAGTACGGTGGCCAAGACCATACAGCAGTTTAAAAGGACATGTTCCACTCAGAACAGGCCTCGCCATGGTTGACCAAAGAAGTTGAGTGCACGTGCTCAGCGTCATATCCAGAGGTTGTCTTTGAGAAATAGACGTATGAGTGCTGCCAGCATTGCTGCAGAGGGTGAAGGGTTGAGGCGCCAGCGTATCAGAGCTCAGACCATACGCGTACACTGCATCAAATTGGTCTGCCTGGCTGTCGTCCCAGTATGAAGCCTCTTCTAAAGATGATGCAGAAGAAAGCTTGCAGACAGTTTGCTGAAGATAAACAGACTAAGGACATGGATTACTGGAACCATGTCCTGTGGTCTGATGAGACCAAGATAAACTTATTTGGTTCAGATGGTGTCAAGCGTGTGTGGCGGCAACCAGGTGAGGAGTACAAAAAAAGGGTGTCTTGCCTACAGTCACGCATGGTGGTGGGAGTGTCATTGTCTGGGGCGGCATGAGTGCTTATGGCACTGGAGAGCTACAGTTCATTGAGGAAACCATTAATTCCAGCATGTACTGTGACATACAGAAGCAGAGCATGACCCCCTCCCTTTGGAGATTGGGCTGCAGGTCAATATTCCAACATGATAATGGCCCCTAACACACCTCCAAGATGACCACAGCCTTGTTAAAGAAGGTGAGGGTAAAGGTGATGGACTGGCCAAACATGTCTCCAGACCTAAACAATATTGAGCATCTGTGGGGCATCCTCAAATGGTAGGCGGAGGAGCGCAAGGTCTCTAACATCCACCAGCTCCGTGATGTCATCACGAAGGAGTGGAATAGGACTCCAGTGGCAGCCTGTGAAGCTCTGGTGAACTCCATGCCCATGAATGTTAAGGCATTGCTGGAAAATAACGATGGCTACACAAAATATTGACACTTTGGGCCCAATTTTGATATTTTCACTTAGGGGTGTACTCGGTTTTGTTGCCAGTGGTTTAGACATTAATGGCTGTGTGTGGAGTTATTTTGAGGGGACACCAAATTGACACTGTTATACAAGCTGTACACTCACTATTTTACATAGTAGCAAAGTGTCATTTCTTCAGTGTTTTCACATGAAAAGATATAATAAAATATTTGCAAAAATGTGAGGGGTGTACTCACTTCTGTGAGATACTGTAGCTATATCTTTATGGGATTTCTTCAGCAATTGGCAATAATCCCTTCAGTTTCAGTTAATGACAGCACACTGCTTAACTTTTCACAAACTTTAGACAGCTTTGCAGATATCACATTGATGCACTGAGACATTCTGTGACAGGAAAATGCTCTCCAAAGAGAACATCATACTTTGGAAAAATCCCATTGGAGATTATGACTTTGCAGCAAGGTATTAGAATAGTTTAAAAATGAACACTTAGACAAAGCAAAAAAAATGATTTGATTAACTATAGAATGGTGTAAAGTCCATTATTGCAGAGAGTAACTGGATTAATGTATGAGATGAGCAAAGGACAGAAGCTGAAAAGCCAAGAGACATACAGTGAAAGGAGAATGCCCAATATACTGGGTAATAACAGTCAGTTAAATCAACTGGGCTGAGTGCTTTAAAATAGGATAAGTTTGGGCCATCAGGGAATGATCGCCAGTAATAGGGCAATTTTTATCAGTGTTACCTGAGTTCAGGCAGTCCCCTGCAGCCAATGATGGCAATCGGTCCTCTGGGTTTGGGAGGCAGGCCGGAGGATGGCCAGCATTAAGCCCTACTGACACCAGGATGGCATAGTATGACTTGTGGCATTAAGGGGTTAAGAATCCATCCATTTACAATATGAAAGTCTTCTAGAACAGAATCATTGCACCACAACCATTTCAAACACATAAGGTGGTCATAACACTTGGAATGCTTCTTTAAGTAAAAAAAAACCTGTCAAGGAGACTAATTATGCTCGATAAAAGGTTTAAACAAGTTATAAAAAGGTATTTCTCTGGTGGTTAATATTATTCTTTATTTATATTTTGTAAAAACATTGATTTTAAGCTGTTTCCCTGCAGGCACAGTTGCACACCTCTCTACTACCTTCTCTTACAATATTATTAAAAAATCTGGCAGATCATTTTTAATAAAATGTTTGGATAAATGTTCTTATAAACTATGCTCCACTATAAATTATATGTGATACTTATGAAATGATACATTTAAAACTTTAATCTCACATTAATACATGCCAGTTTTCTCAAATTATTTTAATAGCTGTACTATTTCTAGTCTGAGATGAAAGGTGCCTCATCCTCTCACAAATTGGAATAGATTTCTTTATTTTATCAGGCCTTTCCTTACTAAATTTTGACAGCATTTATTTCCCCATTTTTTTAAGTAATATTTCTCTATCATAAAACCTTATTTAGGGCACTATCCCACTATTAGCCAATCGTAACGCGAGCTTACTGTACTTTCCATGGCCTATACTTAACACGAAGAGCACTAGAGATCTCTAGCGCTTTTGTAACTAACAGATCTCTAATTTCTGGAAGGACACTAATCACAAAATTTTACTTACTGCTCACCCCTGGTGCTAACTCAAAAAGAACACAAAATACAGTTCCTCGCCCAAAATTAACAGACAATTAACAGGCAATTGAAAGGAATGCAGCACAGGTGTTCTTGGCCCCATACACCATAGAAATGGATCTGGTCAGAAAAGTCGCTGTTATTGCAGTAGGCTCTATTATGATATGGATGTATCCATTATCCACATACAGCAGACCTCAAAATTTCCACTTGTCTGCTCGCATTTGGCAAGTGGAAATTAGCTGAGGGCGAGTGGGGCTGATTGCCCCATCAGTTGCTGGGTTTAGTGGGCCACCACTTTGCTTCTCAGCTCCGGTATCGGACTCTTGGAGTCCGAATCCGGAGTGGAGTGTCTGATTGAGGCTGCCCCCCTCCCGCGCGACCACTGATATTAATGCTTGCGGGTCACCTGCCCACCCACGTGATGCGTCGCACACTCGCAGCGTAAGTGCTGCGAGTCTATGATGCATCACGTGGGTCAGGTGATGCACGGGAGGGGGCAGCACCAACGCAGTGTGTTGATTCCAGACACGAAGCACGTGCTGTTCCCTGACTGCAGCACCAGACAGCACACACACTGGTGTATTTTGGCCTAGGCCGACTAGGCCCAGGCCTAGGGCGGCACTTTCTAGGGGGCGGCGGCCCGCACCGGGTGGCCCCACCCCTAGAAAAAAAATATTATTTTTTTTTACTTTTACAAAGTATTTTACCAGGAAGGATACATTGAGATTTCTCTAATTTACACTTTCAATTTCACTTTCCAGGGGGCAGCAAAAAACCTCACCACTAAATGGGTTACTCACAGAGCACCGAAATGACGCCAACTTTTTGGTGTTCTGTAGTTCCCTGCACTTAGGAGAATAAAATTTCCCCACCCTGCAGTGAATTCACCATTCACCACAGGGTCCCCAAAGTGCATGGAGTCGGCTGCTGAATGCTGCCACCGCAAACCCGTGGCCTGCTGTTTTCAAAAGAACTACTGAACGAAAATGTCTGGAATTTACATATAAGATCCTATGATTGATAATAAAAAGTTCTGTTACAGAAAAAAGAAAAACTGCTATTAAAAAAAAGGGGGGGGATTTTGCCCAAAAAAATCTGAAAAATGACTAAAAGGTACTAAAAAAAAAATCAATAAGTAAAGACTTTTTACTGTAGATTAAAATAATAAGTGATTTATTAGATATTGCATTAAAACGGGAATATTTTTAACATTGAAACCTATGGGGTTCGCCTGAATAAACCTGCTGATTGAAACCACCGAACATGAGGGCATTTCACTGAGTCTCAGTACCACATGACTGGCTGAACCACGTGAAACGTACGCGCGCAGCTGCCCGCCCTTTCGTTAACACAGACTCTATTCTGGACTGAACACCCACCGGGAAGGGAATCACAGCTACAGTGCACCCTCTGGCAGTGGCACCCCACTGCTGACAAGATGGCTCCACAGCATAATTGCTGTGTGCTCATATACACTCGGTTTGCTGGGAGTTTTACTGCAGTGGATTCTGATGCACTCATACACACCGCACATTGCATTGCTGGGAGTTTTATTGCTGTGGAGATGCACTCATACACACCACACATTGCATTGCTGGGAGTTTTATTGCTGTGGATTCTGATACGCTGACACACACCAAACATTGCATTGCTGGGAGTTTTATTGCTGTGGATTCTGTGATACACACTGCATATTACTGTGAGTTTTATTGCCCTGGAGCTCTGGGATACGCTCATACACACTGCACATTACTGTGAGTTTTATTGCTGTGCAGTTCTGTGATATGCTCATACACACTGCACATTTCTGTGGGTTTTATTGCTGTACAGCTCTGATATGCTCATACACAGTGCCCATTTCTGTGGGTTTTATTGCTGTGCAGCTCTGTGATACGCTCATATGCAGTGCACGTTTCTGTGGATTTTATTGTTCAACCAATTAGAGCGGCTATGATCCCGTTTACTTGACATGCGTGGCTGTTCTTTGTAAAAATGCTTGAATTTAAACATTTCATAATTTTCTTTATCTCAATAGATACATTTGAAATGGTATACAAAATATACAAGTAGGCACTTGGTATCCACTTTTAATATAAAGAGAGGAAAAGGCGGAGTTCTAAGAGAAAAAGGTGGAGCTTAAAGAGGAAGGGTGGGGATTAACCAGGAAGAAGAGTGCCCTTGACAGGAAGGGGTGCGTCAAATTTAAATTAGGGGGTGCACGAGTTTAGTCAGGCCTAGGGCAGCACAAAACCTAAATACACCACTGAGCACACAGGCTATCGACTCCCAGTGGACAACGGAGCCAGCCTGCATCCAGACTGGGTCTCGGCTGCTCTGTCATCCTTCCTGATCCGCCTTTGATTTGGTAAGTGACTGCTTGGGGGGGGGTGTAAAAAGAATGAGAAAGAGAGAGGGGGTTAAAAACAGAGAGAAGGGGTTAAAGAGAAAGAGAGAGGGGGGTTAAAAAGAAAGAGAGGGGGTTAAAAAGAAAGAGAGAGGTACTTGTGAAACTGAAGGTTTTACACATCGAGACGTAATCTAGGGTTCCAGGATCTCACTGTGATGGGAAGAGCCCCCTAGTGGCTTGGATGTGGATTTTTAACCCCCTCTCTCTTTTTAACCCCCTCTCTTTCTTTTTAACCCTTTTTCTTTTTTTTTAAAAAAACCTCTTTACCCTATTGGGTTCACAGTGTTCTAGGCACTGAAAAAGACGAGACAGAGGAGATATGATAGAAACATTTAAATACGTAAAGGGAATCCACAAGGTAGAGGAAGGGAGTATATTTAAAAGGAAACAAAATAGCAAAACAAGAGGACATAGTCTTAGATTAGAGGGGCAAAGGTTTAAAAGTAACATCAGGAAGCATTATTTTACTGAGAGGGTGGTGGATACATGGAACAGTCTTCCAGTAGAAGTGGTAGAGGCCAAAACAGTAATTGAATTTAAGCAAGCATGGGATAGGCATAAGGCTATCCTAAACAAAAGATAAATCCAGGTTAAGTATCCATGTAATTGGGCAGACTAGATGGGCCGAAAGGTTCTTATCTGCCGACATTTTTCTATGTTTCTATGTTTCTATGTTTATTTGAGCCTATCAACTCCAGGCATGTGAGGACTTTTTTCGTACAGAGCAGAAATGGACTTCTTTTTGTTCCAATACTTTATTAGCGAAAGACTGGCATTCCAATTTAATCAACTGCACTCCCAGATTTACAGTAGGGATGTGCGTTTCGGGTTTCGGAATTTCGGAATTTTCACGAAATTTCCCGATTCGTGTTTTCGGATGCGGCCGAATTTCCGAAAAATTTTAGATCCGAAAAGTTCAGATCCGAAATGTTTTCCGAGCCGAAACGAAATATTTTCGGATTTTTCGAATGGGCTTGAAATGTGTCAAACGAGGAGAACAGATGTTCCGAAAAACGAAAATTTTCCGAAAAACGAAAATTTTGTAAAAACGAAACTTTTGTAAAAACGAAAAATTTCTGAAAAACGAAAATTTTCTGGAAAACGAAAATTTTGTAAAAACGAAAATTTTCTGAAAAACGAAATTTTTTCGAAAAAACGAAAAATCGATACATAAAACGGGCAAAATGACACGAAAAATACTAAAAACGGTCGATATCCCGAAAAATGTGCAATTCCGAAAAACGAAAATCTCCGAAATTACGAAAAGTCGATACAAAAACCGAGCACAGTGACACGAAAATACGAAAAATGGTCGAAATTCCGAAAAAAAAATGTACCCGAAAAACGGCCCGAACCGAATCGAATCGAAACCGAAATCGGTCGAAACGAGCCGAATCGAAAAGTTTAAAAATCCGAAAAATCGAACCGAATCGAACCGAAAAAAAAAATCGGTGCACAAGCTAATTTACAGTAATATATTTTGCATGAATTTGGATTTGTGGGTGAGAGATACACCCAGTGGTGAGCTGCAACATCTTTTTTCATGTATTTTCTTCTTGTATCCTTATTTACTTAATGCATATTTCCGAAATAGAATCCTCTTTTAGTGCCTAGAACACTGTGAACCCAATAGGGTAAAGAGGTTTTTTTTAAAAAAAGAAAAAGGGTTAAAAAGAAAGAGAGGGGGTTAAAAAGAGAGGGTTAAAAAGAAAGGATTAAAAAGGAGAGGGTTAAAAAGGAAGGATTAAAAAGAGGGTTAAAAAGAAAGAGGGTTAAAAAGAAAGGATTAAAAAGAGAGGGTTAAAAAGCATTAAAGAGGGGTACAAAGCATGAGAGAGAGGGTAAAAAGGATGATAGGGTAGAAATGAGAGAGGGTAAAAACAATGAGAAGGTGTGCGTTAAGGCTAGGGACAGATGAGCGCATTTTCTGCAGCCACCGTCAAAATGTACGTCGATGCGTGCGCACGCATTTTTTCACGGAATACGCTTAAGTGGTCAGACGATGCGCAATTCTGGACGTATTTCATGACGATGGGGTGAAAAGAAGTCTAGGGAAATCCGGCTGTTTGAACGTTATGTAGGCCGCACACTAGCAGCGTCTGACATCTCCTAATCACGCACACACGCTGCTATGCGGCCGCAGCGCACTTTGTACGTCAGTAGCAGCGGTTTCACGTTCTGATAAAAATGCGTTCATTTGCTGGTTGCGTGGTGTCGGCGCACTTTCGTACGCACGTACTGCGTATATTGGCCGTCATTGGCCGTTATGTGCTGCTACTGCCGCCGTGATTTAGTGCGCCTGCACGCGCGTTCCGACTGCCCCACTCTGACCCTAGCCTTAAAGGCAGTGAAGCTCTGTGATACGCTCCTACACACTGCACATTTTTGTGGGTTTTATTACTGCGGTGCTCTGATACAGTAATGCATAGTGCGTATGAGTGTATCAGAGCACCGCAGCAATAAAACTCACAGTAATGTGGCGTGTGTATGAGCGTGAGTTTTATTGCTGTGGAGCTCTATGATACACTCATACGCGCCGCACATTATTTTCCTTTATGTTTACACCGCTTTGTTATATTATTAATAATTAAATAATAATTTAAGAGAGTGTGTTTAGGGGAAGAGTTAAAGGTAAGGGTTGGGTGGGGCAACTGGTGGCGAGTAACTCTTAAGGCCTGGCTAGTAGCTTGAGACCTGAAATTTTGAGCCCTGACATACAGTATTATTATTATTATTCATTATTTATAAAGCGCCAGCATATTCCGCAGCGCTGTACAATAAGCACAGTATAGACAGGGTTACAATACATTGAACAACATTTGACAAACAGTACAGGAGGAGATGAGGGCCCTATTCCCGTAGGAACTCACAATCTAGGAGGGTTGGGGTTGGAAACAGGAGGAGAGGACTAACTAATATATTGCCTAACTTTAAACATCTTATGCTGGGGGTTATTCATAGTATGTAAGCGGTTGATTATTAGGGTGACCGTGTGGACCATGTTTAAAGGGACACATGGATAAGTCTTGCCCTGAAACATGTATTATTTATGCTGCAGTGGGGAAATAATTGTCACCCACCTGTCCTTCCTTTTGGATCTATTAAATGCATTGTAATGATTCTACATGCTGTTGCATGGCATTTATCATGCAATGCCCATCAGCCTTAATTAACCCTATAAGGACCACTGACGTACATAGTACGTCCTGCGGAAAATTCCCCTTAATGACCAAAAACGTACTATGTACATCATGGTCCTTTAGCTCCTCTCTCCCAATATTCACCTCTCTGGCTGGGGTCCCACGTCGGTCTGGCTTGCTTGTACCCAATCAAGTGGTTTTATCGGCCCCTGCTGTCGCTATGACATCATCATCAGGCACGATGACGCCATTTTCAGGCACCACCACCAGCAGCCCCTCCCCAGGCGCCTGCAGGGTAGAAACTGAAAGGGGAGGGGGAAGTCTTTTGGACACCTTTCCCTCCCAAATGGCTGTACATTAAAAAAAAGAGTCTGCACTTGCCATCGGTGCCTCTCTTTAACCCCTTAGGTGCCGGATCACAATTTGGTGCCAATCAGCTACGGATCGCGATTCGCTCCCAGAGGTACATCTTGGATGTCAGCCAAGCCTCCAGGTCACCCCCACCCACTGACATCATCGCCATATGTGCAACTATCAGTTGGCCAGTTAGCCCCTAGCTGCCAAGTGTAGCTAGGGGGGTCCTTTGGACCCCGCATCTCCAGATCCGTGCCAACTAGAGGGTCATGTTTGATATCATTGGAAAGGCCTGATATCTTTGGAAAGTCCATTTAATGGGGAGAAAAATTGTATATAATATGTGTGGGTACCATAAATGAGTAAGAGGAAAATTAGAGCTAAAAACAAACAGCGCAGAAATGTAAAAACAGCATTGGGTACATTCAGACAGACAATGGTAAAATTGCCTGGTCACTATAGGGTTAATATATGTGCATCAAAACATGAATGATATTGCCACCTTAGAGGTATTTAATAATGCTGGGGTGTGAGGGCTCTGGCTGGACGTCTTCATACTTCTACAAGGTTATGTGCTGTACACAACCACATTAGCACAGGTCTCAGCCTGGGTCTTAGCGTTTCCCTAGCATGTAATAAACAAAGTTGTTCTTGGACTGCCGCGGACAAGGTGATCTGTTACTAGGTCGGCAGGCGCTATGTTTTAGCGACTCAAATATAATATTAAAATTTAGTTTAAGTGGAGGACATTGTATCTTGAATGTCACATATATCTATTGATCGATTTATATATGTATAGCAATAATAAATATATATTGACAGATAAGGCACTATCATGTGCTATATGCTAAAATGGGGACACTAAGGGGAAAAATTTGCGGTTGCAAATTTCCCCATAGTGTCCCCATTTTACAAGTAGCTTACAAGGATTCAGTGCCTGCCTCGTAATGGCTGCTAGCCTCTAGGATGCTCACGGCAGCACTAACACAACGTCATGAGCATTCCCTCAGAGTCCCCAGTACTCCATAGAGACTTCCGCTGCTGGGTCACATGACCTGCAGGATCTTCCCTCTCGCAAGATCCTGCAGGTCCGTGGAGTGATTGCGGAGGGAGACTGGCGGCCAAAAGTGACGGATTGCCCGTCGTTCTCGTCGTGGTATGAGAGGTGAGTATGTAATTTTTGGGGAGTTCCAGCTGCTGCTAACTGATTCTGCAGAAGCGGGATCAGATAACTACAGTATAGAGTTGTGGCTAACTTCTCAGTTAGCCGCGGCGGGGCATAATTAGTGTTAGGATTTTGTGATCCTAACGCTAATTACTCCTTGTCTTCACTTTGCGCTCCCCATGTTAAGTATAGGGAAAGCAAAGTACAGTAAGATCATGCTAAAATGCGCTAATACCAATGTGTTAATGGATTTTTAATCCGTTAGTGATCGGGAGGTGATCTGGGTGTAACGCTATCACCTCATTTATCCTACCGCTAACACTCACTTATGTGAGCTTGAGCGTGAACGGTAGCATTAGGGCCCATAAACAGAGAAAGAGACTCAGAAGGGGTTATTTCAGCAAAATTTCAGTGTTCTCTCCCTTGTCACACTTCAACACCCTTAATTTGATGACCATGCAGTGAATTCAACATTTACCGCAGGGTCCCCGAAGTGCGGCGAATAGATGCACTGAACGCCGCCGATAAACACGGCGAATGCAGCCACAAACCACTGAAAAATCAAGGAATGAATCAAAAAAATGCTGAATTGATCTGAAAATTCTCTGAAAAAAACACTAAATTGATCTGATAACCTGCCGAACACATCCTTAAATGGCCAAAAAAACGCAGAATCAATCCGATAAATATATATATACAGGTATACAGCAGGGGTCAAGTCGAGGGGGAACGCATGGGAACGGAGTTCCTGCACTAATTTTGCAGAGGGAACGGAGTTCCCTTTGGTCCCATACTCTATAAAGCTTGTAGTTAGGTGTTCAATCATATATTTCTCTATTAAGTCACAATAAATATAGGATTTATGATATATTTTTGCTATAATCCACATATTTATTTATTTGCAAAGTATTTTACCAGGAAGGATACATTGAGATTTCTCTAGTATTCAAGTATGTCCTAGGCAGTGGCGACTCTAGGAACAATATTTAGGGGGGGCACAGAAGATACCGCAGTCAAAACTGGGGGGGGCACTAATAATTTTAATATATATTATATTAGAATTAGGATATATGTGGATAAAGGATACATTTATAATAGAGCCGACTGCAACAGCAGCGACATTGCTGACCATATCCATTACTATGGTGTATGGGGCCAAGAGAACACCTGTGTTGCATTCCTTTCAATTGCCTGTTAATTTTGGACGAGGACCTGTTTTTTCTGTTTTTTTGGAGTTAGCACCAGGGCTGAGCAGTAGGTAAAATGTTGCAATTAGTGCACCTCAAAAAATTTAGTGCTGGCACCAAGTGATCTGTAAAGATATCTAGCACTCCCGTGTTAAGTATAGGACGCGGAAAGTACAGTAAGCTTGCGGTACAAATCGCTAATAGCGACGCGCTAAGTGATTTTTCCCATTTGTAGTGGGAGGCAAACGATCTGTTGGTCAGGCGCTAGAATTAACCTGGCGCTAACGCAAAATCACTCCGACGCAAGGGTTAGCTCACACCAGGTAATAGTGCCCTAAATAAGTATATATATAAATAAGATTACAAAACCCAGAGTAATGTGATGCAATGATGCCTTTTTGTTGTACTAACCTGATACTTAAATTCAATATTTTATTTGACGCAATTTGGCAGTTTCCGCTGAATGTCTGATAACTGCTCAGCGACTCCACTTTTAGCAAATTACAGTGACCATTCGCTAAATAGGGAATTCATCTTATTTTCTGCAAAATAAATTCCCGAAATGTGACGGAAAGCAGAGGATCTACAGATCATTAGACCCTTTAGATTCTAACTTCCATAATAACCCCTAAAATGCCATAAACCCAGAGAAATGCAATAAAAATAATAAACAATGTGGCATTTAGCTACCCCTCATCCCCTAAAATGCCATTAATCAAGGGAAAACATGAAATGAATACACTGAGGCATGTAGCCAACCCATTAACCCCTAAAATGCCATTAATCAAGAAAAAAACAAATGTATACTGTGAGGGATGAAGCCTGCCCATTAACCCTTAATATACAACTAAACCAAGGCATAAACTAACGTAATACACAATGTAATGTATAGTCTGAACATTAACCACTTCACTGCTGAGCCATTTCAACCCTGTGAAAATGTTTACGTTTAAGTGCACGTTTTTATTTGATGTTTTATGACCTTTACATCACACTGAATATGGTCATGTGGGGTATCATTGGAAAGGCCAGAATCTGCCCTTTCAAATGACACCTAGATCAACTACGGAGCTACGGAGATACGTTGGTCCGAAGAAGTGTGGGAAGCTGGGTGATGATTTTTGGTGGGGGGGCAAGGAATAACCTAGGGGGGCAATTGCCCCCCCTTGCCCCCCTGTAGAGTCGCCTATGGTCCTAGGTCTAAGAAATTGAATTGTTACAGTAGGTACAGAAATACAAGTAACAAACGGTTAGGCAGGCATATTATGGATATATACACACACAGGCAGGTACAATAGGTACAAAAATACAAAGTAATAAAATGCAAGATATTAAAAAAACAACACAAATATACAGATTAACACAGAAAATAAATATGTAGGAAATAGTCATTATGTTACATGTTTACAGGTGCATTCTGTATATAGTCATTATGTTACATGTTTACAGGTGCATTCTGTATTGAGGTATGTTAATAGAGATCTCGAGTGACTTTAGACTGGGGGAAGATTTGATGGCGTCTGGGAGGTTATTCCATAATTGAGGAGCTCTGTAGGGAAATGAGGATTGAGACACTTTCTTTTTGTATTGTGGTATTGCAAGTAAGGTGCAGGTCCTGGATCGGAGGTTATAGGATGAGGGAACTGCTGGGGGGAAGCAGTTTATTCAGGTAGGGTGGCAGCTTCCCAGAAAACCTCTTAAACACCAGGTTGGAAAGGTGAAGGGTGCATCTGTATTAAAGCGATGGCCAGTTTAGTTCTTTTAACATGTCACAATGGTGGGTCATGTAGTTACATTGTAGCACAAAGTGGCAGAATGAGTTATACAATGTAGTAAGTTTCTGGAGGTGTGTTTGTGGGGCAGCTGCATACACTACATCTCCGTATTCAAAAGCCAGCATAAGCATTTGTTGTACAGTCTGCTTTCTTATTGACATACATACATAAATATAGCAGTGTATATTATATCTGAGTGTGTTTGTGTTACGTGCGAGGTGATATTTGCTTATTGGGAGACAGAAATCCTGGCGAGTTCCCACACTTCTTTTTTTAGGACTTGATCCCTGAGTATACAGGTATACAGGTATACACACAGTGGAGGCGCTACTATGGTAAAATGACTTAGAATCACATTTTTAATCTGCTGCCCAATTAAGGAAAAATAACGCACAAAAAACTAGACAAAATTGTACACAAAAAGATACAAGCTCTGGTTGTTTCATATAGCGCAGTGTTTATTCTGTATATTAATGGAAATTTAAATTCACATACATTAGTGTAATTGCAAGGGTAGTTTTCTATAGAAATGTGTATTTATGAAACCAATAGAGTGCCTATGAGTATTATACCACTATAATAACCAGCTTTTCGAATAGCTGAATGGTCACGAAATTGCACCGTATGGGGAAATTCACCATTAGTTACAATTCGGTGGCCTATTCGGTACTCTTTGAATAACCCCTAGAGTGTGCAATTCTGTGAATCTCTTTCAACTGTCTGCAGCACCAGAGCAAGTACAGAACTTGGTTTGATAAATAATATATTTATAAAAATATTTAAAAATATATCCACAAATCATATTACAAAACACCATTCTCACTTAAAGGTTACTGTGCATATTTTGTATTTGCATGTCACTGGTGTAAAAGCCTTTTAATGTATTAAACTTTATTGTTTTATTTATTTTTTTACTTCAAACTTTTACAAATAAATGAACAGTGACTTTTTTGATTGAAAGTGTCAAATATTTAAAACGTGTATGATACATTATAATTAATGCGTTTGTTTGATTTCAGTTTGTTTTGAATAATTTGAGGGTTGATTTGAAGATGATTAGCCAGGGCTGAGTGCATTGTTTACACATTTGGCTTTTCATTAATACAATACACCTTTCTTTTTGTTTTCATGACAGTGTTAGGGCACATTGAACATTTTGATGGAAATGAAGGCCCTCCTTTTCCTCTGAAAGCTATTTGTGAAATCTCTACGCATGCTGAATTAATTACAAGACTAAACAGTAATTTTCTCAGTGTTTTATTTGGTTGACATAATTTGTTTTTAACAATAACACATGAGCTGAAAACAATTCTGAAAACATAATAAATATGAATAAATATAATCTAATGTTATTTTAAAGAGTTTATATTTAATTGCTAAACTCCACTGACATATATATATGTATGTGAATATATATATATATATATATATATACACACACACATAAATAAATAAGCTCTGTGTTGATATATATATAAAAGTATGTGTTAGGGTGTACAAGATGTTGCATTATTAACTAATTAAAACTCAAATATTTGTAAAATTTGTTATAGAAATGCACATTGTGCCTCTTTCCCTTCCAAAAATGTATGATTTGTTGAAAACTAAATCTATAAGAATTTACAGTACAGTTGCATGCTCCCAACAGGATCTTGAAGAATCTCTTCATCTCAATTAATTTCTTGGCATTTTTGGGTGAGTGATAAATGACCCCAACCATTATACTTTTGAGATGTCTCCTTAAATTGTGATTAATATACCTTCACTATTTAAACTTGCTGTCTGGCAAATTGTTTGATGCTCCGATGCAGAGTCCTTTGTAGCCTCAAGGACTTCACTCACCACGATCCAATTTAAGTCTATCAGTTGGCATTAACACTTCATATTCCATAGTGGTTAATAACTGCAAAAAAAAATTCCTGACATTTGTGGCATGTTGTTGTAGGAAAATATATGTACTAGCCATGTTAACCTTTTTATTCCACAAGGAAGGTGCACTCAAATAAAAAATTTAAAATATATTGTATTATATCTATGTATAGATAAGGCACACTCTGTTTTCATTTTAAACAAAATATTCAAAACTATAATTTTAGGGTTTGCGTGCCATACTACATTTAGTTAGACAACGCATGATATTTCAAAATCTTTTCTAAGCTCAGAAATTTTCAAACGTGCGCTGGAATTGGTGAGCAGATTAATATGCCTTGGACAGAGGCAATACAATACATCTTAGCGAGGTGTCAGACTGAGAGGTTTGCAAATGTCAGGAATAATTCAGGTGAGTACATTAATGTTTTTCGTTTAGTTTCAGGTCTAGTCTAGTATATTTATACACTGAAGTCTACTTTGTGTTTCTCTAATTTTTAAAGAAATTTGTCTGTTTATTCATCGGATATTATTATAGACATTGATTATGACATCTTCTCTAAATTGCATGTATGATACCTAACTATACATGATGCACAACGTCTGGAATTCTAGGTTGAAGACGTATGATGTAAAGATATAATAATAATCTACGACATCCTTACATAGAGCTGGTTTAATATTCATTGGACTGATAGAGATAACAACATGCAATGAAATTTGTGTAGACTCTGGATTGATATTTTATTCTATAGTGCCCAAATCACTGTCACCACCTATTCTCACCAATCGCTTTTATTCCAAGTGTTCAATCTGTAGTTGAAAGTGGAAAAAGAAAGTGGTGCCTGGAAATATCTGGAAATATCGAATATAAACTGCATTTATTCTAATGTAAATAAATTCAACTTTTCTATATTTTTCATGATAGCTATATTTTACTGGTGGTTGTATATTCATTATGTCATCACTTAAATGATTGATAAAGAGGTATAGATATGAGGTCATGTTTAACAACCAGCATGGAGAAAGTATTAAAACAAAGGAGTTAGTTGTTAGGGCTGTTGGATTAGGCAACCATTACTAAGTCATCGTAAATCATACATGGTTCAAACATACTAGAAACTATTCTATTCTTCCTGTTTGACCCATACTACGATGGCAAGAAGGCTAAAAATCAGCTTTATTTTTCTATCCCACCACTAATACCTACACATAAGAGGTTACAAATAGGGATGAGTCGAACAGCCCCGTGTTCGGTTTGCATTCGAACTCGAACAATTTCAAAAGTTTGAGTTCGAACGCGAACACGAACTCAATGCAAATCAATGGGACTCCAATGTTCGGTTTTTAGAGCGCCCTGCAAAGGGGCATATATGCAAGATATTTGCCATAAAAGGTGTATGGGGGTCCGGGTAGTGCCCTGGGGGACAGGAAACAAGGACAAAAAGTAAAAAAAAATAACGTTTTTAAAGGGACAGTGAGTTTTCCATGAAATAAGGGTTAAAAATAAAAATGAAAAATTCTTTCAAATATCGTGCCTAGGAGGTCCCCATAACCTGCCCGTGAAGTGGCGGATTTGTAGGATGTATAGAAACATTTAAAAACAAAAAAAATGACATTTCAAGTGACGGTAAACGGTGTCCCTTTAATCTATTCATAAACAACTGCATGGGGCGGCAGTCTGTATTAAAAGAGGAGACCTTTTAGGACACGCAGAACAAGATTAGTGATTTTTTGGCTAAATTATGGTGAAACATATGCAGGCTTTGGATGAAAGTAACAATGGGTGCTTTAAAATTGGGCCTTTAGTGTCGGCAACAGTGCTGTCACACCGTAACCCCTCTGTGGTATTGTGGAAGAGTGCAGGGTTGGACCCTGCGGTCCAAAAAATTTAAAATGATATAAATCTGGTAATATAGGCGCCAGTGTCAGTGCAGCCAAATATTGTGCCTTTGGTGGCAGCAAGTGCCTTCACACCGCAACCCTTTTGTGGTATTGTGGAACAGTGCAGGGTTGGACCCTGCGGTTCAAATAATTAAAATTATATAAATCTGGTACAGGTGTCAGTGCAGCCAAATATTGTGCCTTTGATGGCAGCAAGTGCCTTCACACCGTAACCCCTTTGTGATATTGTGTAGGAGTTCAGTGGTGGAGGTTTTGTGAATGCACAAGAAATCCCCAATCTATTCCGTTACGTCAGCATCAGGGGATTGATAGCTGCTGATCCAGGACTGATTCATTTTTATAAATGTCAGCCGGTCTATAGAGTCGGTGGACAGACGCACTCTTTTGTCTGTGACAAAACCTCCAGCAGCACTGAACGTCCTTTCAGAAAGCACGCTGGATGAAGGGCAACCTAGTAGCTGCATAGCATATTGGCTAAGTTCTGGCCAGTGATCCAATCTCAACACCCAGTAAGCCAGTGGATCATCTGCTGGAAAGGTATCCAGGTCTGCCCTTGCCCCTAGGTAGTCCTGCACCATATGGTGAAGACTCCTCCTGTCTGATCTGAGGAGGACTCCCTGGAATACTGTCTGCGGAAAGACTGGGGCCTTGAGAGCTAGGGAAGGCCTCCTCTTCCTCCCGCTGCTCTGCCTCTAGAGCCACATCTATAATTCCCCGCAGAGTGCGCTCCAGCAGGAACACTAAAGGAATTGTGTCACTGATGCATGCACTGTCCCTGCTCACCATCCTCGTTGCCTCCTCAAATGGTGACAGTACAGTGCATGCATCCTTGATCATCAGCCACTGCGGGGGGGGAAAGTTGACCTGAACCTGTCCTTGTGCCATACTCACACAGGTACTCATTGATGGCCCTCTGCTGCTTGTGCAGACGCTGTAGCATTGCTAATGTCGAGTTCTACCTGGTGGGCATGTCACAGATCAAACGGTTTGTGGGAAGGTGGAATTCTCTTTGAATTTCTGCCAGGCGAACACTTGCTGGGAATGACCGTCTGAAGTGGCTGCAGACTTTTCTGGCCTGGCTGAGAAGCTCTGCCAGCCCTGGGTACCTGGTTAGGAAACGCTGTACCACCAGATTTAGGATGTGTGCTAGGCATGGTACATGCGTCAACTTACCCAGGCGTAGGGCGGAGAGAAGGTTGCTGCCATTATCACAGACGACCATTCCCAGCTGAAGCTTGCGTGGTGTTAACCATCTCTGCACCTGCCCCTGCAGAGCTGACAGAATTTCTGGCCCGGTGTGGCTCCTGTCCCCTAAACAAACCAGCTCAAGCACAGTATGGCATCTTTTTCCTTGAGTCATTGCGTAGCCCCTGTCACGCGTCGGTTTAACTGCCACTTCGCCAGAGACAGAGAAGGAGGAGGAGGAAGAGGGAGAGGTGGTGGAGCAGACAGACCTCATACAAGCAGCTTTCTGGAGGCGTGGTGGATGAACAAGCTCCAGCACAGAGCCCCGTCTTGGATCCCTCCCAGCTGCAATCAGAGTTACCTAGTGTACCGTGAAGGAAATATAATGGCCCTGTCCATGCTTGCTGGACCATGTGTCTAAAGTCACATGCACCTCGCTGCTGACTGCCTTTCCCAATGAATCCATAACATTGTCTTCCACGTGCTGGTATAGTGCTGGAATGGCCTTCCATGAAAAGTAATGGTGTTTTGGAACCTGCCACTGTGGTACAGCACATTAAGCAAATTCACGGAAGGAAGCAGAGTCCACCAGTTGGAAAGGCAGCAGCTGTAATGCGAGTAAGTTTGCTAAGCTGGCATTTAGACGCTGTGCTTGGGGATGGTTGGGACTATATTTTTTTCTTACACTGCAACAGCTGCAACAGCAACGTAATCTGACTACGTAAATCTTCAGCTGATGGGATGCTGTCACATTGTGAGGAAGGACCTGGTACATCCATTACTGTAGCATCATCCCTGTCAGCGGAGGTTGGAGTCAATGTAGCATCATCCCTGTCTGTGGAGGTTGGAGTCAATGACATGGCAGGACATATAGTTGGTGTGGACAGGGGACAGGTGAGGAGGACCTACGCAAAGTTTTGCACCAACGGGATGTGTGTCAGGTGGTCATATGTCACCTCAAGCATGTGGTACCCAAGCGTCCGGTGTCTTTCCCACGTTTGAGCCTCATCTGACACAGATTACAAATAGCAACGGTGCGGTCTGCTGCACATTTCTTAAAGAACTCCCAGACAGCAGAGTTCCTGGATGTGTGCTTTGAGACAACAACGCTCTGCACCTGAGCAGCTCTGACATGTGATGCCTTGGACTGGCTAGTGCTACGGTTGGTCATAGAGGACGTTGTGCTTCATGTTTGTTGTGCCTCCTCCTCACTTGACTCTGTTCGATCAGGCACCCAGGTGGAGTCAGTGACCTTATCATCATTGTCATCACCCCCTATCTCCTCGTCACTGGAGCCAACTTGGCAGTATGCTGCAGCTGCTGGGGCAACATGAGTGCCAGTTATTTGTGTGTCACTGGTGCCACCCTTCCTCTAGGTTGATTGTACTCCCTTTCTCAACCTCAGAGATTGAATCAGAGCACTGTAGTTGCTGCACATCCTCAAGCAGCATGTCACTGTCATTGTAGTCAAACAATTCAGCTGACTCCTCCGTGTGTGATAGTGAGGCTACGGCAGGAGTAGCTGTGGACATGGAGGCTGCATTAGATGCTTTGGCACCTGAGGTGGACTGTAAAGCACTACAAGCCTGGCTGGCAGAGGACTGGGAGGATGAGGATGGCCTGGTAAGCCAATCCATCAAATCCTCTGTATGTTGCTGCTGCTTAAGACGGCCAGCACCTTTTAGAAAGGACAAGTGTGCCCCTGCAGAGGATGCACCATGTCCACGACGACCAGAGGCACAGCCTCCTGACACAGAGGCTGCTTGCCGTCTTATCTGTGCCTGGGAGCGTCTGCCTGTCCTTTTTGGTCTTTCTGACATGGTGAGTGATATATAGATTAAAGATACAGATCTCTGATTCAACTCTGGTATAAAGATTAAAGATTTCAAGAACTCTGGTATAACTCAGTGAGACACCCTGATAGCTGGCAGCCAGTGACAAGACACAGATTACAATTCCCAGAAACCTCCTATAAATCAGTGAGACCCCCTGATGGGTGGCAGTGACAAGACACACATTACAATTCCCAGAAACCACCTACAAGTCAGTGAGACCCCCTGATAGGACCCCCTGATAGCTGGCAACAGTGACAAGACACAGATTACAATTCACAGGAATCTGCTAGAAGTATGTGGGACCCCTGATAGCTGGCAGTGAGAAGACACAGATTACAATTCCCAGAAACCTCCTATAAATCAGTGAGACCTCCTGATGGGTGGCAGTGAGAACACACAGAATAGACCATTTCCCAGATATTTTGTAGAAATGAGACCCCCACAATAGTTGCTGGCAGTGAGAACACAAAGATTAGAACAATTCCCAGATATTTTGTAGAAACGAGACCCCCACAATAGTTGGTGGCAGTGAGAACACAAAGATTACAACAATTCCCAGATATTTTGTATAAATGACGGACCCCCAAAATAGTTGGTGGCAGTGAGAACACACGGATTAGAACAATTCCCAGATATTTTGTAGAAATGAGACCCCCCCAATAGCTGCTGGCAGACTGGCAGTGAGAACATACACTAACACAACAATCTCCTCTCAATCAGGACTCTGAGCCGTGTTTGGCATAGTCTTGAACCTGTCTTGCACCTGACCTGTGGTCAGGTGCTAGGCTGTAGCCAATTACAAGCTTCAGGCTAGTGGAAAAGTGCATTGTGGTCCATAGTGGGCGAACATGCGGCGAACACGCGGAAATGTTCGTAGTTCGCGAATATGCGAACAGGCAATGTTCGAATCGAATTCCGAACCGATCGAACTGAACAGCTCATCCCTACAAAAGCTATTATTGTTCTAACACAGGGGTCTCAAAGTACCAGCCTGCAGGCCATTTGTGGCCCATGGACCGGTTACAAATAGCCCGCAGACAGGGGCAGACTGACACATTGGGCACTCGGCGAGCCATCCGAGCGCCTGGTTGGAGAGGGTGATCCAGATTGGCTTTGCTGCTCCTGTAGTCCAGGACGTGCGTGGAGCATCATGGTGTTTCCTCCCCAGCACGTAGGGTGCTCCACGCCCGTCCTGTTGGGCCCTTGCTTGGTGCCGATCTAGCACCGAGCAGGGGCTTCAGCCACAGCGGGCTGACATCAGCATTTGCTGTGGGATACCCCTCTGGGCTGTGTGCACAATGACATCACCTCTGGGTTTCCCCCTACACAACAAGATCTCAGTACAGGAGATGCAGGGGTCCTTTAGATCCCTGTGTCTCTGGATCGATAAGAGCTACGTGGATGGTTGAGGTGTCATTGGAAAGGCCAGAATTTATGTGAATCAATGTAATGTGTAAATACAAACTGATAACAAAATTAATAATAAATAAAAATAATAAAATTAAAACACAGTTAAAAAGTTATGTTTTTTTTTTAGTTCTATAAACAAGGGCATTGTCCCCCCCTTACAAAATTAACAATGCCGCTGCATTCATTTTTTCATATATATTTTAATATATTTACGTTTAATTTTAATATAATTATTTCAATACAATTTAATATTTTAACTATTTTATAATTATTTTAATTAAATATATATTAACAAAATATTGCATTTTAATATAACTTTAGAAATAAGTTAAATATAATTGTTTTCGAATGAGTTTAAAATTTTGCATGTGGGCCCCATGGGATATGAAAACTTGTCCAGTGGCCCTCGGGTAAGTTGAGTTTGAGACCCCTGTACTAACAAATACTATTCAGCAGCTTGAATATGATCCTTGTATTATTCAATGTATTCACAATCCTCGCTACACCACACTTCTGGACTGTTTTACTACAAAGTACTTTTAAAGGTTTCAAAAGTCCAATAGTCTAATTCCAGCATTAGGCATTAGCATTTGTGAGGGAGACAGTAACTCTTACAGCTTCAAAATGTTAGTCGTTCCACTGGTATTCCAAGTCAAGGAACAACTCTTGTTGCATCTCGACTTAGTCAGCCAGTTGCTATACATGTATATTTTGGATAGTAAGCACAAACACACTAAGAGTAGCTGAAGTTCCCAAAAGCTGGTGCTGAAGTATTTTGAAACTGAACCTTATATAACATTCACCCCTTGTGCCATAGCAAAGAGGAGGTCATCATGATATGTTGTTTTCTCACACCACAATCAGAAGAATATGGAGAGCAAAGAGTTCTCCAGTTGCTCCTGTATCCAAGCAAACCACGATGGTCCAGTAGGTCTAGTAGGACTCTCCATGGAGTTCTATGTCCTCCAGGAGGGAATACCAGCAGTGGTTTCAATAAAGTTTCACTATCTGAGTTGTGTTAAGGCAATTGTCTAAAACGGAGCTCCAGAGTGGGAGGAGAGTGTTAGCAAAAATTACACTCAGGGTTATTCAAAGAGAATCGAAAAGTCACCGTACGTTCGGTGACTTTTTGTATCCTGCACTTCGGGGCGATTTAGCGATCCTATTTCGCCGACCCTGCGGTGTAGTGCAGGGAAAACCTGCCGCAAACTCGCCGAACACTCACCGAAACCCGCTGAAAAAAGCTGGATTAACCCCGTCAAACACACTGGAGAAACCCGACACGCAGACGAAGGAGGTGAAAAAGAAAGAAAAAAGAAGTACGCTTGAAAGTTTGAAAATTGAAACGCTGTTTGCAAAAAAACTACTGAACGAAAATGTCTGGAATTTACATATAAGATCCAATGAATGATAATAAAAAGGGCACTTACAGAAAAAAGAAAAAAACATAAAAAAAGCAGAAAATAAAGTTTGCCTAAAAAATTCCAAATATGCCTAAAAGATCCTAAAAAATCTAAAAATGAAGAGACTTTTTACAGCAGAATAAAATAATAAATGATTTATTCGATATTGAATTAAAACGGGAATATTTTTAACATTGAAACCTATGGGATTATCCTGAATAAACCTGTTGAATGAAACCACCGAATGGCAGTGCATTTCGGCAACCTTTCTCAGCTGTTTGGTGTTCTCTGAATAGACGAAGCATTGCTTCTCTATGGGGATTTCACTGCACTCAAACAGGCAACGAACAGGCACCATATGTGCAGGCAATTTGTCAAGATTTGGCGAGCTGCCTGCTCTCTGAATAGCAAATGGCCAGGAATGGTAAGCGTACGCTGAATTTCACTGTTCGGTTACCTTTCGGCCAGAATTTGGATCTCTTTGAATAACCCCCACAGTATTTCCACTATTTTTGTAGCAAAAAAAGAATATGGTCGCGTCTTTAAGATAGTGGAGAACAGAGTATTATAATTAAAGCAAAAACATATTGAAACAAACTAAAAATTTTAATGACAAGTAATTTAAAGAGAATATATACAACATTTAAATACGCTATTAAGACAGGCCACATGCATTTAAAATACATGGAAACGAGTGAATGAAAAATCACCAGAAATCAAAGGCTGGACAAGAAAACTGAAGATGTAATGTGAAGTAAGGATATTTATTAAAATGGTTATGTCTAGGAATTTTATTACAAATTTGATTCTCCAAAGCATGCTTAAAAATCATGGTATAGAAAATAGAGGCAAAACTGTTCCATGGTGATGTATTAAACCATAACAAGTTGCTTTTATGACTGTATAAGCCATAAGAGAGTAGTACCTGACAATATAAAGATATACATATGACCCAGTTATATTGACAGCTCGATAATGTATTACATTCTACTGCTATATTCACCAATGGTAACAGTATATGATAATTAAATAGGTTTTATCCTTACATCTCCTTTATTTTATTCATATTTAACACACATGATGTATACAAAGTTGGCATATTTTTAACAATCACCAAACAGTAGGTAACAACACATTCAGTTTAGAAAAAAATTATCTGACAAAATGTTAACTTAAAGAATTAAAGAGCCTACTGAAAACTAGAGGCACTGATCCATAGAAATAATTTGTTGTAATTATATATTGATAAAGTAATTCAGAAATCGCATTTCATTAGTGTTACTTTGCTAATCACTCCAATTCAAGTCTGAGACAACTGCTTCGTTGATATCAATTTTGCAGTATTAATCTCTGTTCGTTAAACAAATGGCGGCTGCCTCACAAAGTTAAAGAAGTTATTTACGAAGTAATTGCAAAGTAGTGAATTTGTGTATAATTGCAAATTTCTGACAAATGGTATGTGTATGAAAACATTTGCACTTCAGTATTCCTTTACTATGTTTTTTAAAAAATGTGCATCTTTCTTACTTTTCTTTGTCAGTTCACTGGTTACTAAAGAGTCTCAGGAAATTAAAACATTGCAAAAAGGTTTGAAAATTCACCAGGATTTACAAATTTAGAATGAAACCTCCTGGATTGTGAATTTACTGCAATCTGTTGTTTAATAAATCCACTAATATTGGTGGTCTGGCAGATTCATAATGTCCTAATAGATACTTAGCACTTTTAAGTGCGAAACGCATTGGCCCACAATATGTAGCATTTACACACCAGGGGAAATAAAATGACTTATTGGTCATAAAGAAATTTCAGAGGAAAAACTCAGATTAGTTGATTTGTAAGGTTATTCAGAGAAAGGTGAAAACCTGGAGAACTGGCAGAAGAGAACAATCTAGACCGAACAGACGATTTGGAAAGTGAGACAAAGGGAGAATTCTTCTGGTTTGGCTATTTTGACCTAGAATTTTCACTTCTCCAGTTATTCTCCGGAGTTTCACCCTTTCACTACGTAAACCAATATGTTGTCAATCACCGCATACAACTGATATCATAAACACCAATGTTTAACATAACAGCAAATAACCAAACAAGAAAGTGATCTCAGTAATTGAAAAAAAAAATTTTGTCAGCTCTTTCTTTTCTCCTCAGTAGATCAATATTGCAAATTTGCTTAAGTTAAACCTTTAATAATTGTAATTTATTTTGATAGGGAAACCCAGACGTATGCACCTTTTAATTTGCCGGGAATGCGGTAGCTATTTTAAGATTAAGCGGCAATATGGAAGTGATTAGAGTGTTTATTGTCCTCCTCTGATTATGAATTAATGGCGTGATATTTTACCGCTGGGTATTTCCTAGTTTCTGGGAGATGGCCTGGTGTGTCTCTCATTATCTTTTCTAATTCGGCTACACAGCATAAATCTAGCAATTTGGGTTACATGGAAGCAGGATCAGCTACAGCACACCAAGACACTAAGGGATGATCTGAAAATAAATCTTATCCAGCATAGACTCTTAAAAAGTAGTTTCTGACTCTTATTGTGCTTTTTGTTTTCTTGGAAATACAAAAGTTTCCGGTTTTCCAAACTTAGGCACTGCTATTGTAAACTGTAAGAAGTGGTGAAAAAAATTGTATAAACCGTCTTTTCTTGAAATGACATAAATAAAAAAGTTTGGAATACTCAATACAGTAATTTATCACTGCCCTGCAGCTGGGTATGAAGGTCAAATAGATGAACAGATTTATGGGTTACTAATATATAATTTGAAATTCAGTCAGGTTCCTGAATATATTTATATGCACATATCTTCTGAATCAAGAACATTGCCATTTCACTTTGCCGTAGGAAGCAAACACGTATTTTCAATTAGGGACATCAGAATTTTCAATTACAGGCAATATTAAGTATTTACATGTACATTTCTAGGAAATATTGCATTCTGAGGGGGGAACAAAAATGATACGGGGAAAAAAAAACAACAGTTCTAAAGTGCATTTCAGTGCGTTATGTTCTCTTAGTAACTGTAGTATTTTCAATTCAATTATAAGATCAGAATTGAGTTATGAGAACCAATGATATTTTTTTTAATGAAATCATTACTTTTTATTGCTTTCATATTATTTTCCTTTTATTTAGTTTGGTGGGCTTCCAGAAATTGTGAATGTCATTTCATTAAAGTTTCATCATTTGTATACAGCGAAGGGCTTTAATATTTTGTTTTATGTACGGAATTGTCTATGTAATTACACAGTAGCACTTGGCAACAATGTTGGGCACGATGCACAGAATTAAAAATATGCACGCACAATTTCATTCCATCAAATGGGAGAGAGAGAAATGGACCAAAAAATGAAGTGTCAGGAAGTGTATGCGCATCGCATGTTTATTTATAGCCAGGAACAGGTGTGGTTGTATGATTTTTATATAGGAGATGGCTTTATGACAGCTGAAAGCATTTTTTTATTTAGCTTTATTCAATACTGTCGTTAATTGTAGAAAATAAAGCAAGTAGCACTGACCTTCCGTTAAATATCTGTTCTCACCATTTCTTTAAATACAAGTACACAGATTCATACATTAATTTAAGCTTAACATCATTTTGGACGATTCTTCCAGTAAATGTGATACAAGAACACATTTAGGATTCATTTAAAATTCATAATATTTAGCAAAAGGCGCAATATTTTTTTTTATCTCAAAACAAACTGCGGACACAGGCATCTTTGTAAACGTCAAGCAATATGCTAAAGATATTCTTAATATATGATCTAATTTCATATAGAATTTGTAGCTGTAAATATTCCACAAAGGTACACTATATGTGTTTTGTAAAATGACAAATGATCCTGATGGAAGCATCCATTTGTAAAGAGGTAGACCATAAAGGGGTGCACATATTCTGCAACAATGCTTCGGTATAGCGTGACATTCAAATGACGTGATTAAGATGTAGATCACCCATGAATGTATGTTTTCACTGACCTCTCCTGACCTTACCATCTGGTAAATGACAACATACAGTTGCAAGACAAAGTATGTGAACCCATTAGAAATGACTTCATATATGTAGAAATTGGTCTTAAAATCAGATTTATGGGTCTTCTACTTATTGAATATATCATTCAAATATTTACAAATATTGTCACCAAATCTGCAGCACATCTTAATGAAGTACTTGTTCAAAATTTGTTAAAAATTACAAAACCAGGGCGCGTTTCACACTTTTGTTTTGAACATTACAATTCTGATATGGGTGCAGTCACATTAAAACAAGTTCAATATGCTGACCACCTTTATCTGCTACCGGGGCCAGATTAGGATCTCTATGGGCCTGGATCTGAAGATTTTGGTAGCATTTTTGGAATTGTGTGAATTCACCTCCATCCTGACTTCTGCTGTCTCACCCACCCGCCCACCCCATTCACCCACCCAGCCCCTATCTCATTTATATAAGCTCCTTTTCCAGCTGTTTCACCTCTCTCTCAGTTTAACTTTATCATGCCCAAGCTCTTGGTCTATCATCATGTAGTGTCTGCTATACTCTCTGGTAATTATCTCCACACTCCCCCAGCTCCCTTTTGTTTCACTTACCTCAGTCCCTTAGATTGTAAATTCATGGGATGTCTGGCTGAGCACTTATATGAAGTGCAGTTTAGCAGGACAATTATCCTATGGGCAGGGTCATCTGTTCCTTATGTTTCATTATGTCACCTGTTCGTGTTTCCCCATTGTAAAGTGCTACGAAATCTGTTGGCGCTGGGCTGTATAAGTACTTGTAACAGAAACTATAGGGAATTCTTGTTAAAACAAATTGAAATGGGAACCTGTTACTGCATTTTTCTGAGAACATACACAATTTTAACCAAAACTGAAAAAAATGAAAATTTTCGCTTCTGTTTTGGAGGATGGTGTTTTATGAATAATATGACTATGTATAAAATATTGAACTTGCTCCCAGAGTGGGAAATGAGAAGGTGAGTAATAGCAGTGATATTTCTCATTTTATACATTACAAATGCACAATGTCATTGCTTTTAAACTAAAAATAAATTTAAAAGGTTTTTTTGGGGGATTATTTTCTTCTTTTAGATTTTACATAGTCATGTTTGGTGTCAATGTAAAGGCCAGATCTTTTGCAGTGTAAAGATTAGAGACGCAGGGTTCCAAAGTCCCCCCCAGTGCACTGCAGTGCCATCACCTCCACACTTGTTGGTGATAGGAGAAATGAGCTGGTGAGTTAGTGCAGCATCGTTGTTTCCTTTAGAATTGAAAAGTGAACAATATTGCTGTGTTAGATAGAAAGAAAAAAAAAGGAAACATTTATTTATTATTTTATTTTTATTGTTACACAAAACCTGGTCATGTTTGGTATCATTGGAAAGGTCCCATGTAGCAACTATAGAGACTGAGATACATGAGTCCAAATACCCATCAGTGCAGACATAGGTATCCATTCTCTGGGCCTATTATGGGGCATGGGCCTGGAGCTGCTGCTCCAATAGCCCTATGATAATCCGGGCCTGTCTGCTATCATCTGAAATCGCAGAATTGCATGTTCCATTGTTGAAAGCAAGGTGTTACTGCTACAGATCAAAAACAGTCAGCGCCGAGGACTGGCAAAAAGATGTTCCAAGATGACGCCACAGACCCTTGACGTAGGTGCCACTATGAGTATCCTGAAGGTAGCCATACGTCATCAAGCTGAGCCGGAGCACCACAGTACTGACCTGTCACTATCCCGGAATGGGGATGCAAATGCAATTACGGAAAAAAGCCACACCAGCAACCTATTTAAATCAGAGACTGTTTTGGGACATTTTTTCCCTGAGGAAGTTAGCTACGTTAATGAAACGCAGTGGACAGATTGCCCTAACCTTTTTCATATAGGTATTATTTCTGTTTGTGATAATAAACCCCCTCGTTGGGTTATTTTTTTAAGACAAGTTTGAGACGCTCTTTTCCTTCAGTAGGAGTCTTGAGACCTTGTGGCTCCCTTGTTGAGTAACTCTCACTATATACCCTCCAGTTACGCCGAGTGCGCAGGACGGAGATCCAGGTTAAAAAGTGAGCCAGACAGAATCTTCCTTGAATTTGCTGTGGCGAAGGCTGAGGTCTATGTAGCGGTAACATTTTACGGATATGCCTTATATATTGTTTCTCTAGTGAGTGCAATCTGAAGGGGGCTTTATATTACAATTTCTATCAAACAGAATTATGCTATGTGACATTTTTTGTATCTTTATAGGCATACTCCTATAATCTTTACTATTCATTCATTCTTATTACTGACGCTTGGAGGAGGTGTCATCTGGGAGTGCATAAAGATATGTATATTGAAGTATATTTTTACCACCATGGTGATACACCTTGTTTGTGTAATTGCATTGGGATTTTCCATTGCCTGAATGCGACAATTATGTGTGTTGACAGCATAACACATCCAGAGAATGTTCCAGGGCCATCCTCGATCCGAGCTAAGGACTGTAGCATAAAAGTCTGTCGTGAAGTGGATCAGGTGGCAGCAGTTGTTGAAATGTACACATTTTGTGTAGGATAGTACCGCAGAACATTGTTCCAAACTATTTTGTGTACTGTGACAGCAGGCTGGCCCAATGATTGTGCAACGCACCAAAATGATGCTGGCTCAGACAGTCGACATTCTGTCCGCTTCAACTTCAAACTGTGGTTTTTATATCTCTATGTGGTGTGTTTCAATAAAATGTTATTTTTAGGATCTGTACATCCTTTTCCCTTTTTTAGTCTGTTTATAGGATTTAATCCCTTCTTTACAGTATCCTCTCTACTCCTCTCTCCTGAGCCCCTTGGGACCCAGATTAGTAGTTTCTCTTCATGTTCAATGATATTGTTCCACGATATACTCTACACATTTCACTGCTGTTGCAGCATCCTCAGGAATGTTCGTATGTGCGAATAAGAAGGAAAAATAAGGTCTCATTCAGTATCAGTGACTCTTGTTTTTGGCATCCCTAGTGGATTTTCTCTTTTATATGTCACTCATAACTTTTGTTATCAGGTATAAAACAATGTTTATGGACGTGGGACTTTCCAATGCCCAAGTACACTGTCGAGCATGGCACGCGGATATCAGAAATGGGGCTTCCCTCATCTAGCAGGGAATTCCCAGTACAGGAGACGCAGGGATCCTTCAGGCCACTGTATTTACAGTACCATATGTCCTACACGGTCATATGAGATGGTCCTGAGCATTCAGGAAAACCAGTGCTCAACTTGTATTTATCTTAGAAAAAAGTTCCGGCTGTTCACACCTCATAAAAATTGCAGAGGTATTGAAGACACTTTTAAATACAAACTGTTCGCCCATTCTAATCAATAAACTGTAGATCCAATAAATTATTTACAGTGTTTTTGTTTATTCTTCCACATATCATTGAATGTGTATTTTTTTAAACTATATTTCATCTGAACTTTGGCATATGACCTCCTTCACAGGAATGTAAACTATATATGATTATGCAAAGCTATTGGGTTGAAAAAAGAAATTTCATTGTCTAAACAAGGCTCTTAGTGAGCAAGAAATATATTGTAACTACGGAAAAAAAGATTGCATAAAGCAGTGTTTTGGAACAGTAAGCTTATTTCACAGAACAATGTTTGTGCTAACGATATATATGTATGTATATATGTATATTCTCAAACCAGGGTATTTAACTCTCACTTTTACACTTGCTCTGGTTCTTGGTGCTTTTAAATATGCATATGGATGGATTGCAATCAGAGAGATTATAGAGATTTCTTATTACTCATTATAAAATTGCATGTTTCCAGCTTTCAATTAAACCCCAAAATAGTCTATTTGTTTTGCAAGAAATCAATATAAGACGGTGTAAATGCACTTGATTATCTTTTCAAACTTGATATTGCAAAACTGTAAGCTATGTGTACATTTGTTTACGTAATATTCATAACGCATATGGATGCCCTTTATGTGGATATTTCAGCAATTTTCATGGTACTCAATGAGTTTCGCAATTATACTAGCTTCAAACATGCAGCCGTTTTGTTAATTTCTGCATGTGTAAAGTAGATTGTACGCTCTTCAGTTCTTCACCACAATCCATATGGATTGTATGCTTCACTGAGCAGGGCCTTCTATACCTCTTTGTCTCTGCTACCTAAGATTGTTTGTAATTTTGGAAGTTTACTTCCCCATTTAATAAGCAATTGATTGAATACAAAAACATAGAAAACAGCCAAGCGCAAATGTGAAAATGATGTTAATGAATGAAGATACGTGCATAAAAAGTGTACAGCATTAATAAATAAGGTAAATTGTGCAAATGCTGGGTGTGAGTTCTTATTATGTGCAGACAAATGTTTTATATTACTGTGCCATGCAGTGTGCAACATGCATTAAAACAAGAGTATACCAAAAGAGGAGCTTGAATAACCCTCTCAAAAGTTGCCAAACATGTAATACAAATTTTTTTTTAAAAAAATCACAAAACATATAATAACGCATCCTTATATACAAAGGGAACCAAGATCAAGGTGGAAAATTTTGCACGCACACAGTTTAGAGCTTGTGTAATACTGGCTCTGTAGGTTTTGCAGCATGCCAACTTGGAGGGGTGGGGATACTGTTTGTATATGGATACCCCTCAAAGAATGGAAAAATACACTTCATAGGGCAATATGCTGTTCTTTCTTTTAGCATGACAGTTGCAAATCCACTCACCTCTGTTGGAGCCTGATAAAATCCGGCACTGCAATCAATCGCCTGTGACACCTCTCCATCTACTGCAGCCGAGAATAGTAAGCGCTGTAGTAAATGTTATTGTTACAAAGGCATCACAAAACAGGGGAGCGTGGAACACAGGTAAGATAATACACTTTTATTTATTTTTTTATATAATTTTTTGGATTAAAGAATTAACCTCCCTGGCGGTATTCCCTTGTTTGACTCGGGGTTAAATTTCGCTGCCGCGAACGGTAACCCCGAGCCACACTCGGGCTGGATGCTCACCTCATCCTGCGCTCCCTCGCTGTCCCCCACAGTGTGATCGCGGCGACTTGCTTCCTGGTAACGCTCCCTGCGAGTCACATGATGCAGGGGGGCGGGACCAGGCAGCAAACTGTAAAAAAAAAAAAAACATTCCAATGTAAAATCTTCAGCAGCATGACTTTCTCATGAACGGCCACTAGATGGCACTAACGGATCAGAAACAGACCATACATACAGATTCGTAGACTGAAATGTACTGTATATATGGTTTGAAGATCTCTTATATGAAAATATAATAATTGATACACTGTATACATTATGAATGTTGCTGTATAAATAAGAGTGTACATAATTGAAATAATATATCATACCAAGGATGTTTGCGGAGGCAATATGCAGTGACTAATATTGCACCCTTATTTTCTGAAAAATTTCAATGTTTTTGGATTGATTATATTATTGAATATAATTTATTAGCATTATTTTGGATAATTATTTTTGGGATAATAAATTATTATGTCGTGTTTCAAACTTTATCGGAATCCGTGTGTTTACTAGACTCTTATTTGCACGGATTTCAGTGAGTTATTCCTAATTATTACAGGCTTAGGCCCCTATTACACGTTTCGCGCAGCACATTTGGTGTGATTTGCGAAAGGACAAAACCATTTGCGCGGAACGTCGTAGTACGATGTTCGCGCAAACGATGCGCATTATCGTCTACTGCGATTGACCCTGCGCGAACCCAGCACGAGCGCAAGTTCGTGCATCGCATCCTATACTTAACATTGTGAGCGCAAATGCGTTAGTGCGGATGGTATTACAATCTTCACGCAAAGTCGTATGAGCGACGTTTGCGCGAATTTTCGTAACGTCTTTGAAAACTTGGTGTTAACTGCAATTATGATAGTTGTGGCCGAAACGAAATAGCTCGGCAATAAAAAAAAATACAGCACAGTCCAGTTACACATTCTACACATACCCAGACATAATTTTTTTTATAATTTTTCAATTTTTTTTTTGCTACAGCACATATACGCAGATTGACTTTGACAGGCGCAACAACCTAACTTTAGAGAATGGTGGTTCTTAATTCTGATTGGCTGAATACCATGAAAAAACAGTCTGCCCACCGATTCCTGCACGCAACGGCCATTTGCGCCCTGTTTTGCGCATCGGATTTGCGCACGTAAAAAGTTGTAGGCTGAAAAACTGCGCTCGGAGCGTACTACCGCGTTAATTTGCGCGCGCTAACGTTTTTTGCATGCGCAAAAAAAATTGCGCTACGCGAGCGCATTTGCGCAAAGCGTGTAATAGGGGCCTTACGATTTAAAAAAACATGTTTCCTTTCAAAAAAAATGAGAAGCTTTTAGAAACAAAATTTTGAAAAAATTAGACCGCCAAGGAGGATAAAATAATGAAAGGTGGACTTTCTATTACATATCCATATATATAGTCCTGCAGATAAAAGAACGGGGTGGGGGTGCAGCTACGCATTTCACCAAGGACAATCTTGGCTTCCTCAGTCCAAAAGTGTACTCTTTCCCAAAGTGTGTTTATATACCTTCTGTTCCCGTGTTGCCAGCTTACCGGCGTTGCTTCCGGGAACATAGAAAATAAATCCCCGTTGGCGACCGAACATTGCAAGTAGGAGTCCCAATATGGCAACTGAACATCGCAAAGTAAGAATTCCTGACTGAATAACGGCCGTTATATACATGTACATATATTTATGACTTTTACAGTAATTTTGAAGTTATTTACTACAATGTAGTTTACGAAAATGTTTTTTTGTCACATATGTTTATTCATTTATTTTAATTTTTAATTAACTTTCTTCATGTTATGTATACACTGGCCAAAAACAAAAGTCACCCCCTGGATTTAACTAATCAATTAGGTGCGAGCTTTCCATGGGATAATTACTGCAGTAGTTAACATGTTTCAGCTGCAAAAATGAGGTGGGTTGACTATCTAAACCAGTGTTTCCCAAACCTGTCCTCGGGACCCTCAACCAGGTCAGATTTTTCAGATTACCTTGGGGCATTGCAGAGTGAATCCTGCAATCCCTGAGCAGCAAATCATAACACGTGTGCTGTGCTTCAGATATCTGGACAAAGTGGCTTGTCTGAGAGTCCTGAGGACAGGTTTGGGAAACACTGATCTAAACATACTAAATGAGCAGATTTTCCATCAATTGATTTTTTTACTTCCTGGTGTCACGGGCATATTCCAAGATGACAATGCCAGGATTCATTAGGCTCAGATTGCACAAAAGTGATTTAGGGAGCATGAGACGTCAATTTAACACATGGATTGTCCACCACACAGTCCAGACCTTAACCTCATTGAGAATCTTTGGAGAAGACTTTAACCAGCGACAAATTAATTCAACTCAAGTGGAAGGAAATAAAAGTTGGGGCGTTGTATACGCTTACTAACATGATGCCGCAGTGAATGTGTGCTGTAATGAAGGCAAAAGGTGGTCCAACCAAATATTAGAGTGTGTGACTTCTTTTTTGACCATGCAGTGTATATGGTTTACAGGTTCTCCATTGCAGCCCGCGTTTAATCTTGTACTGCAGAGAACCCCAGGAGACAGTATATACCAGTAAATGCAGGGAGATAATTTCATAAGGACAGGCATACGTTTTTATCCTGGACTTATAAATCCCCAACACGGACTCGCCCCCATCGCACTTCACATGATCCCTTACCCCTGATAATGTCCATGGACTTCCCCATTCCCCCCCATATATATGTCCCACTACCCACCCCCCTCCTCCCCATATGCTTTGGCAATGCTAAAATGTATTGGTCCTGCCAATAAAGCTTATTTTGATTTGATTTGATAGGGACCTACTGTGACGGAATACATTGACGTGATGGCAGGCTTGAACATTGTGTAATCGCAATGTGACCAAATCTCCATCTTTACAAATATACCTTCAGCTAGGATTTTTTAAAATCTCTTCTAGTATATTTACGCAGAGTTTACTGTATAATGTTTGTTGTATTCATTGGTCTCAGTAGCACCATTATATAAAATCCATATTAAGGTTTGAGTGCTGCCTCCCCTTGCTCTTTCTCTCTCTATATATATACTATAAATGTACACGACTCCTAGAATCTCAGAGGAAATATTTCAGTTAGCTTTAAATGAATTGCATTAAAGTACTATAATATTTACTATCACAAATAGACTGATACTATATGATGTATTTCATGTCATTGTAAGCCTAAAATGCTATTGTACCCAGAATGTACACTACAATGGCAAACAACACATAGATAGTGCTTGAACTGAACTTGTTTTTCCATCAGTGTTATTTATAACCTGCCATTTTCCGTTAACACACAGAAATAGAGTAGAGTCTCTGTTATTTAGCTCAGAGAAAATCTATATAAAATTACTGGTGTCATGATGATATATGCCACTTAGTTGCCTGTATCAGCCATCCGTAATTCCTTCACAGCATCACTGTACATCCATAGCTGAACTTTCACTGGCAATAACACTTATCTTACATGTAAACTAAACGTTAAGGGGGAAGAATTTCATAGAAACAAAAGGGTTTATTTACTCCCAATTGGTGTAATAACATTTATTTTGAAGAAAAGGGTTACGTTTTGAGTGCTGGCGTTTTGTTTCTAAAATTTGTCATCAAATGAATTGTTTATAGCCTTTAATTTCATGGAGTAACATTTGAGTGTCATGGGAACATCATTGAGTAAACTATAAAGGCTTCTCTGTTCTCAGTGTGCACAGATACACTGTTTTATTGGGTGTCCATATGCTGGAGTTTATAATCCCACTGGCTTGAATGTAGATTTATCTAGTGTATTCATTTTAAATGGATTGAAATCTATATATCGTGGTTTTATTACAGGATTTGAAAATTGGGCCACATTTAAATAACCTATTTCATATTGTAAAATAAATATATAAAACCAAAATGTAATGGTGTATAGAAGAAATTTTTGCCAGAACAACCTCCAAAAAGGTTATGGAAAAGACAGAAACAGTGCGACGTTTGTAGAGATTGCAGACCTAACCGGATATAGGTACCAGACTCTAAAGGGATCTCTGAATTTATTAATTTTTTTAGGCTTTTTTGGGATTTTTTTTAAATAGCGTTTTTATTTCTGTAACAGACCTTTTTATTATTATTCATAGGACCTTACTTGTGATTTTCATGCAGTAGTTTTTTTGCAAACAGCTTTTAAGGCCCGTGTCAGATGAATGCAGTGATCACGTCTGTGTTGACGCACATTTTAACATCAGTCGTAGCATAAAATTATGATCGATAGAGACCCACACACAAAATACGTCTGCACAGAAGTGCAGACGCACAACGCACGTGGCACCGGACGCAATTTAAGAAAGAACGTCAAACCGCTAGGACGGACGCGCAGAGTGCGCCACGTCCGCGTAGCTTCGTGTTGTTAGTGATTGAACGTAGTCAGACGGACTGCATTTTTGACGTCCAGCATTTTTGACGTCCAGCGTTTTTGACAGACAAAATGGTTTTTCATATCATGTATAAATTTTTTTCACTTTACATATTCATTTTATTTCCCAGCTACATCAGTCAAAAAAAAGTCAGTTCAAAAAAACGGGCCATGTGGTGTCTACAGTATCATCAGTCAGAAAGTACGTCAATTGTGCACGGACGCACAGTGTGCTCAGAATGCGTTCGTCTGACATTAACCTAAAAGTTGAAGTGTTTAATTTATCTTACCCCATTCGTTGGCTGGTCGGCTTTTTCCTGTGGCTGGTTGGCGTTATGTACGGCGTATCGTTGGCTTTTTCGTTGCGGTCGGCAGTTTTGCGGCGGATCGTCAATCGCGTTTGACTTTTTTTCGGTGGTTTTGCAGCGGGTTTTTTTGCGTTCAAATTAGTGGTGTTGCTCTGCACTTCGGGAACCCTGCGATGAATGCTGAATTTACCGCAGGGTCAGGGAATTTGATTTCCCGAAGTGCAGCGAAAGAATTTCAGTGCTCATTGGATAACCCTGTAAGGCTGCTTAACTCGTTAACACCGCAGGATGCTCCATAACGTCCTGGCGGCGGGCGGGCTTTGAAGACGCGGGGCGTACATGTACGCCCCGCTGTCTTCAATGGGACCGCCTTGGCCCCTCCCCGAAGCCTGCGCGCGCTGACTCGTGGCGCTGGTCATTGGCTGCAGAGGGACGGCCTGAAATCAAGCCGTCCCCTGCACCCAATGACATGCACTGCACGTCGGCTGCGGGGAGAACTCAGAATCAGTGCCGTGTGACGGCACCTGTCGGCGAGGCGTACCTGTACGCCTTGCCGGCGAAGTCAACCCCTTAAGGGCGCCACCCCAGCGTCCTTGAGGGGTTAAAGCAGCAGTGTTAACTCTTATGTTGTCATGTTCAGGTGAAAGATTCTTAACCTGTGGGACATGTGGAAAGAAATTGTGAGCTACTCAGTAAGAAAAGTTCTTCCATTAGGTTTTCATTTTGACTGCTTGGCATTATACTTCATATAGAGAGATTTAATAGACATTGTGCCTCCTGTTTTAGCCGAGCCAGGAATTAGGAGCTACTAATAAAAAAGATCGCACAAACCATTGAGTATCAGCAACTTCCTATTAAAGGCTCTGCCCTGAGCGAACTGCTACGTTGCGCTTTGGATTATAATCTTAGGAAACTGTTACATGATGCTGTCAGAGGTGATGCGCACTACTAGTATTCTCTAATGGGGTCAACAGGGCTACGTGAAGAGCCATGCAGGATAAGGGGTACAATGTAGGATGAGGTGTAAGATTATGCGTTAGTTTTTCTCAATTTTAAGAGAAGAGAGAATAAGAGGCAACAATGAGTCCACTTGTTAATCTTAACATTAAAGCTTTCTATGCAGGGGGAAAGTGAAACATGATGGTGACAATCACCATTGTTTTGAATACAAACCGTGACATCTCATGAAAGAGAGAGGAGTTTTATGCTCAAGTTGACTGAAAACATAGACCACATCATGGCCACAGATTACAAATTGATTATTGAGCAATTCATGAAGATCCTTGAGAAAAAATGGGTGTGCTGTCACTAGGATTTCTCGACCATTGAGGTAGTAAAATTATTGGAATAGTATTGCCATTGTTAACTTTTGGGGGGGGGGAATTGTGATGACATTACATTTCAAAAAACTTAAAATCCAACCAAAATGTTCAATTATGCAATGTTAGATGTTCATAATGTCTTTATTTATATCTAATGGTATGAATGGGGGTGAATGTTTGAAGGAACCAATTAAGATATTGTACACGTTTGTATATGCGATCTCCTTTGTGGGGTATAGCTGGTTTTGACCAGTCGGATGCAGTATTTTATTCCTTTAATATGCTATCAACTGAATTCACATGTTTTTCTTATTGAAGGAGAAAAAACTCACAACAGGCTAACATTCACTAAGGTAAATATTACAGTCAACCCCAATGTGTTTCTTTATACTTGTAATACGCATTTTCTTTATTCAAAAAACAGGTTTACTTTCAAGCTGACATGACAAAATATAGGTATATTAACAATGCGCATACAGTCAGGTCCAGAAATATTGGGACATCGACACAATTCTAACATCTTTGGCTCTGTACACCACCACAATGGAGTTGGAATGAAACAAACACAATGTGCTTTAACTGCAGACTGTCAGCTTTAATTTGAGGGTATGTACATCCAACTCAGGTGAACGGTGTAGGACTTACAGCAGTTTGCAGATGTGCCTCCCACTTGTTAAGGGACCAAAGGTAATGGGACAGAATAATAATCATAAATCAAACTTTCCCTTCTTAATACTTGGTTGCAAATCCTTTGCAGTCAATCACAGCCTGAAGTCTGTAACGCATAGACATCACCAGACGCTGGGTTTCATACCTGGTGATGCTCTGCCAGGCCTCTACTGCAACTGTCTTCAGTTGCTGCTTGTTCTTGGGGCATTTTCCCTTCAGTTTTGTCTTCAGCAAGTGAAATGCATGCTCAATGGGATTCAGGTCAGGTGATTGACTTGGCCATTGCATAACATTCCACTTCTGGCCCTTCAAAAACTCTTTGGTTGCTTTTGCAGTATGCTTTGGGTCATTGTCCATCTGCACTGTGAAGCGCCGTCCAATGAGTTCTGCAGCATTTGGCTGAATGTGAGCAGATAATATTGCCCGAAACACTTCAGAATTCATCCTGCTGCTTTTGTCAGCAGTCACATCATCAATAAATACAAGAGAACCAGTTCCATTGGCAGCCATACATGCCCACGCCATGACACTACCACCACCATGCTTCACTGATGAGGTGGTATGCTTAGGATCATGAGCAGTTCCTTTCCTTCTCCATACTCTTCTCTTCCCATCACTCTGGTACAAGTTGATCTTGGTCTCATCTGTCCATAGGATCTTGCTCCAGAACTGTGAAGGCTTTGTTAGGTGTTGTTTGGCAAACTCTAATCTGGCCTTCCTGTTTTAGAGGCTCACCAATGGTTTACATCTTGTGGTGAACCCTCTGTATTCACTCTGGTGAAGTCTTCTCTTGATTGTTGACTTTGACACACATACACCTACCTCCTGGAGAGTGTTCTTGATCTGGCCAACTGTTGTGAAGGGTGTTTTCTTCACCAGGGAAAGGATTCTTCGGTCATCCACCACAGTTGTTTTCCTTGGTCTCCCGGGTCTTTTGGTGTTGCTGAGCTCACCGGTGCGTTCCTTCTTTTTGAGAATGTTCCAAACAGTTGTTTTGGCCACGCCTAATGTTCTTGCTATCTCTCTGATGGGTTTGTTTTGTTTCTTCAGCCTAATGATGGCTTGCTTCACTGATAGTGACAGCTCTTTGGATCTCATCTTGAGAGTTGACAGCAGCAGATTCCAAATGCAAATAGCACACTTGAAATGAACTCTGGGCCTTTTATCTGCACATTGTAATTGGGGTAATGAGGGAATATCACACACCTGGCCATGGAACAGCTGAGAAGCCAATTGTCCCATTACTTTTGGTCCCTGAACAAGTGGGAGGCACATCTGCAAACTGCTGTAAGTCCTACACCGTTCACCTGAGTTGGATGTACATACCCTCAAATTAAAGCTGACAGTCTGCAGTTAAAGCACATTGTGTTTGTTTCATTCCAACTCCATTGTGGTGGTGTATAGAGCCAAAGATGTTAGAATTGTGTCGATGTCCCAATATTTCTGGACCTGACTGTATATGTGAACCTACATTGTTTTAGATACATCCACAAGCCATTCTATCCACATAGAGCTTATTTGAAAGTATTTGCAAAGCTCTGTAACGTATACACATAAGGGTCTATTCGCTAATCACCGAACTTGCCACCGGATTGCTCCGAACAGTGTATTTCACCGTTCGTTGCAATTTCGGGGAAGTTCATTTATTCACCAAGCTGTCAATTCGGCAAATACAGGCGAATTGACAACGCAGTTCACCACAGTTCGACAGTCTTCAGCGGCAGCAAAATCGTCCTATAGAGAAGTAATGGTTTGTCTATTCACGCTGAACTGCTCTGAAGTGTCGGCGAAATGCCCTGATTTTCGATGTTTCAGTTTGACAGGTTTAAACAGGCGAATCCCATCGGTTTCAATGTAAAAACGTAATACCATTTTAAAAGACTGTTTATTTTTTCATTTTCTGCAAAAAAAACGTTTTAATTTTTAGAGCACCTTTTTGTATTTTTTGATGAAATTTATGTTTCTCAATTTTTTAAAAAGGTGGGGGTTTTTATTCGTAACAAACCTTATTATTCTTTGTTAAGGGACCTTTTTCATTATTTAGACACATTGTAATACGTTTTTATCGGTTTAAACACCTATTATGAGAATAGGAGACTTCCTTTTTTTTTTTTTTTTTTTTTCTTTCAGTTCGGTGGAATTTGCCAAGGCCACTACAGCACTCTTTGGAGTTTTTCAGAGCTCTTCGGTGACCTTCTCCAACTTTTTTGTGGGGTTTCAGGGACTTCATCTTTGGCACACCACGATGACCGTTCGCTAAATAGTGAATTCACCGAAATTTCGGCAAAATGGAATTGCCGAAATGTGCCGAGGTGAAATTTCCCTGAAATTTCGGTGCTTTTGAATAGACTATAGAAACAAAACAGCTTTAATTATAAAAAAAAATACCAATTACGCATATTGAAATGACAAAGAGTCAAATGATAGTAAAAGACAAACAATGTTTTAAAACAAAATTAAAAAATCGTGAACTGTGTGGATAATGAAGTGTTCTATTGCAATAACAAAACATGAAGTCTGTCCTGCAGGTCCTCGTCATCTTCGTATGAGTCATTTTCTCCATCTCGGCTTCGCAGAAATTTCATTGAGTGCCCGGGTGAGCTGACATAAAAATAATAGTCATCAAAACATACATATGAAAGATCCTAATTATATGTATTAAAAGACACAGCTGCTGCTACTAAATGTGACATAAACAATGTGGGATGTGGATTCATATGATGCGGGTGTAATAAAGGTTAAAAGCTCAATCTAATATTTTAATATTGTAGTATGTAAATAAAAATAAACATAGAAAAATAAATAAACCTGCTAGGATTTTTCACATAGCTTTCACAGTTTGGAGAAAAGGCTTCATCGTATTTGACATGTCAATACAGATAAACAATATAAACTAAGATCACTGAACACAATAATTATGCAGTAAGAATGAAGAATGGTCTAAATGATGTATTTAAGAATTTTATCATATTTTGTCATGTCTTTATTTTCCCTTGCATTATAAGGAAATTTTATGAGAAGTAACAGACGTCAAGCACAATTAGAGTCAAGTTTAAAATCACCAGAAAACCACATTATTATGATGGGTGGCAGGGAATGCAGTTAATTCAACTACTCTGCTTTGAATGGTCCTCAGGTGTCATGCCTGCTAGTGTTGCCATGGCTGCTCGTGCCACAGACAGGTCTCCTGTAAGGTGCAGCGTAATGGAACAATGACACAAATGTGACATGTATCGTTAAACAGAACTTTATATTCAAGATCACCATTTTAATGCTAATTTTATAAATTAAAGAATGTATTCATAAAAATTGCCGGTGTGCCTTTACAACTTTTTTGCTGGTAATCAGTGTCCCCCCCCCCCCGAGATGTAAAGGTTGAAAATCACTGCAGTAAGGGACAACGGGGTTTTCAATGCTCGCTTGAAGTCATTTTGGCCTGTCCAGTACATTGGGACAGTAATGACTTGTCCTAAATAAATATAAGGGGGTTATTCAGAGAGAGGTGAAAAGCAGGAGAATGACTGGAGAAGTGAAAATTCTAGTGAAAATAGCCAAACCAGAAAAATTCTCCCATTTATCTCACTTTCCAAATCGGCTATTTTGACACAGAAATTTAAATTCTCCAGTCATTCTCCTGGTTTAAACCTCTCTCTGAATAACCCTGTAAGTAAAACGGAAATCACCTGGTTAATTAATATTCAGCACATTTATACAGGGATGCTACACTTATTAAGCGCATAGCCTAATTGAGATTTAATGATATGATACTATTGTAAGACTAGGATAACTAGGATACATACATGTAAAATGAAAAATATAGATTTTCAGCCAATGTACTAGTTTTTATCAGGAAACATCAATACCCTGTGCAATCTCTGCTTCGAATTTACTCCAGTGAAGCTAATGATAATACGTTTAGAATTAAGTAGGATAGTATTTAACTTTTTTCAATGTATAATATAAGTATCCACATAAGGCAAGCAGTCACATATGGGAGCAACACAAGGGTGTATGACAGTGGTTCCCAACCGCGGTCCTCAAGTACCCCCAACAGGTCAGTTTTTCCAGATATCTGAAGCACAGCACAGGTGATATGATTTGCTGCTCAGTGATTGCAGGATTCAATGTGCTTTTCCCCAAGGTGATCCTCAAAACCTGGCCTGTTGGGGGTACTTGAGGACAGCAGTTGGGAACCAATGGAGTATGAGATTGTGGAGCATGGGCTACAGCACTATTGGCCTGCCCTATGGTGGGTTCCCTGCTCAGGTCTCATTCGGTTAAAACTGGATGGCGCCTATACAAAGAAGGCCATACCATATGCAAATTAGAGTTGGAAAGTCCACTTCCTCTGCACAAGAGGAACCTTAACTCCCAACTATCGTTTCGACCTTGTTTGGCAATGTGAGGAGTGCAGCGCAGATACCCTACGCACTTCAAACAAAGGGTCTATGTCTAGATTACCCTGTACATTAATAGTGAGCAAAACAAGGTTGTCGGAGATTGGTGAGGACGGGCAACAGCATAAGTAACCTACCCTGCAGTGGGCAGGGTAATCCAGACTTGGACCCCTTCCTCGAGGTGCCTAGTAGGGTATCAGCTATACCCTCCTGACAGGGCCTTAATGATTGCAGGGGAATGCTGTATCTCTCGTAAAGAGAGGACTTGCATGGCATTTTGGTACTGGCCACTCTTTCTGGCTGATAGACTGACATGGTGCCATTGAGCTAAAATCTTGTGAGACCTGAGAGGATACCCACTGAAAGACAGTCCACTTATGCTGTTGCCCGTTCTCAGGACCCTCACAAATCTTGTGTTGTGTCCGTTCAAGGCTTTGACGTACTTTGCGCAAGGCATCGCATATGACATTATTATTATTGGAGCTGATATATTCTGTACTTTAAATATATAAACTAGGTAATAGGAGAAAGATAAAGAACAAGAAGTAACAAAAGAAGGATGCTCTAACGAGGGAATGAAAGATAAGAGTATAAAAAGCCACACATCAGAAGTGGAACATCAATTCAAAGATAAAAAAGTATAGATTAGAAACAAAAGATTTCCACCCCCGCCATACTCCCCACGATCAAGCCACAGACCCCACATCCCTTCGTAACTAAGTAGCTTATTAAATCTGATTTTAATGGGTTTAAAAAAAAAAAAAAAAAATTCTTATCTGCTATAATCTTAATACAAGTATTACAACTTCGACAAATGGCTTTTTTAATAGAAATTTAAAATGATTTCTTCATGCCTTCGGTGTGTTGTGTCTTTTTATTTCTATCTACCTAATCTATTCATCATATCTGTATCAAAAACAAATACATTGAGTAACACTGTAATATAGAAATAATATTGTTGTCAAAAATATTCCAATAGAGATATTAGGTCATAATTCTCCAAATAAATGAAGGAGTCTAGGTCTTGAGCAGCTGCTAAATAATACGTTAAAATATAATTACCTCGTTTTAGCATGCTGTGATTCTGTTTGAGTTTTCTCAACCGTTTCTGTTAATCTTTTGCCATGTCTAGAGATTTTAAATTGTTCCTGGCAAGCTCCTGGTTGCTTAGTTTCCTTCTTACCTGTGTCATTTAATACAATGTTTTGTAGGTTAAGGAAAATATGATTAGGGAAACATATAACATCTACTCTGTTTAGTCTTTCATGTTGCCCAAAATGACATGAAAGCTACTCTATGGTGGTTATACACTAATTGCCATTGTTACAACCATGATAAACATCTGCAATACAGAGAGAGAAATTCAAAGGACGACAGGCAAAGTTAGTAAATAACCCCATGTCATTTTTTAAACAAAAATATATTGTACATCAAAAAGTATACTTGTACAGTAGCAAAAATTAGAGCAAATTCCATCCGTAGGTAATTAGATAAGCATGGAATTGACCGTGCATCTATCTCCATCTATCACCTAAGGCTAGGGTCAGACGAGCGTGATTTCTACGGACTGTACGTCCTTGCACACGGACGTACGTCAGTACGGAAGACACAGTAGTGGTCACACAGTCCATTTTTTTCACTGACTTTTATTTTTTGACGGATGTAGGAGGGAAAATAAATTAAAAAGCAAAACCATTTTGTCCGTGAAAAATGCTGGACGTATAAATGCAGTCGTCCGTCTGACCACGTTCCATCACTCACACACAAAGCTATGCGGACGTTGCGGACGCAGCGCACTTTGTGCGGCCGTTCTAGTGGTTGTACGTTCTTGCCTGCCTTGCGTCCGTTTGCCGCGGCCGTGGTGCGTCCGCAGTTCAGTGCGGATGTACTTTGTGTAACGGGCTCCAATGGACTTTCTTTCATGCTATCACAGACGTACTTTTAGGCGCAATCACGGACGTGAACACTACGCTCGTCTGACCCCAGCCTTAATTGTAGAAAAAAAATGTATAAGTGGCAGCAAAAAATGGTTCTGATACACTATATTGCCAAAAGTATTCGCTCACCCATCCATATGCGAGTCAAGGCAGGTGAGCAAATACTTTTGGTAATATAGTGTATTATCAACAGTAGCTCAAAGTATCTTGTCACACTGTCCATCGAAGATTTAATGAAATATGGGAGAAAATATAGGGGCTATTCACAAAGCAATGTAGTGCACAGACGTGAAAAGCACTGAAATTTCAGTGATTCCATTTCGCCGAAACTACAGTGAATGCACTACTAACCGTAGGGTCACTATAGTGCGCCGAAGATGGAGTCACCGAAGCCTCGTGAAAAAGTTGATGAATGTCGCCGAAGAGCACTGAAGAACAGCGAAGTAGCCGTGGCGAACTGCCATCAAACTGTAAAAAAACTAAAACAGAACTCTCCGATTCTCCTAATAAGTGTTTAAACCAATAAAAATGCATTAAAATGTGTCTAAATAATAGAAAATGTCCTTCAAAAGAAATAATTAAAGGTCTGTTACAAAATTTAAAAAAAAGTCTTTTAAAATATTGGGAAACAAAAATTTTGTCTAAAATATACAAAAACTTGTTCTAAAAAATAAAAAATAAAAAATTACTGCAAATGAAAAGAATAAACTTTTTCTAAATCTTTTTTTTAAAGACTGCCTAAGACTGGCAAATTGCACCATATTTCACCAGTATGTGGCAAATTGACAGCTTTGTGAATAGACAAACTGCCGTAAAATTCATCATTCAGTGCCCTTCGATGGCAAGTGCGGTGCTTTGTGAATAACCCCTTAAAAAAAAAAAAATTAAAACGTCTGCTTTTTTTCTTATTTTTATGGCCAGCAAGGCATACAAAAATGTGTGGGTTTTCTAAACATGCATTTTTAATAGTATAAAAAGCACTCGTGAAGACAATTAGGTATAATTAATTGTACTGTGTTGTGTGCCTCCCACACCCTACTTTAAACAAACTATGAGTAATATAATCTATATTTTAAAAAAATCTTCATTACAGTTAAGCTGATTAATAGGTTGGATATGTAAAACAGACCCACTCCTTTTATAATCTCTAAAAACAGTGTAAGAGTGAAGAGTAAGAACGTGGAAGCATTATTCATTAATTACTATACTGGCGTGAATTATAGAAGATATGGACTGGACTTTGGGAAAGTGACACTGCAACAGCAATATTAATAGCAATTATTTAGAACCATAAATGCTATTTGATGCCACAGTGCAGCATCATGGTCCCGTACAAGCCCTCAGGTTGACAGAAATAGTAGGATTTGGCCATTAAAAATACCATTAATAAATGTGTGCGCAAAGGAGTGCTACCTGGAAGAATTGGTCCTTCTTGCCCATCTTTTAGACCCAGTCTATACTTCTTGTGTATTCCTTACTAGTCTCATGATAAAGAAAATGTATAATTTACTATTTGTGATTACTTACAGTTTGTAAGTAACGCCTTAGCGCCTTGGGATGTCCTACACTGTTCAGGCGACAGGTGGGCTTTAATGCTGCACAGCAGCATATCACGCCCATGGCTTTCTTGCCTTCATGTGACCAGATTCCCATCCCAATGGCCCACTGCAGTCATTGGCTGCAGCGGAACTGCCTAAACTCAGCCAGTGAAGGCAATCTGCAGACGGGCCATTAAGTCATGAGGCGTGCTATGCCAACCTGTGCTGTTTAAGCTCACCTGCTGCCAGGATGAGCTGCAACGATAAGGGTTTCATAAATGTTCCGTGTACTCATAACCAACTATATGGACTATGCACACCTAATACCATTTACTACTAAATCAGACCCAGACTGACCATTAGGCAAATAAGGTAACTGCCTATTGGGCCATGGTGGTCAGAGTGCACTAGCCAATCTAAGTTAATCAAAGAATCTGCCCCACTTGTCATTGCAAAGAGAAATTTTTAAGTTCTTTGTATGGTTCAGATGGTATAACAAGGGAAAGCCTCTTTCTACAAAAAGTACAAAGGGTATATAGAAAGGTACAATGAGGATACACCAGATACACCCCAGCCCGCCCCTTAAGATGCAACAATGACCTGCTCCTGGCTTCCTCCATCATCACCTCTTCTCATGCCAGTCTGCAGGACTTTTCTCGTGCGGCGCCGACCCTATGGAATGCGCTTCCTCACAATATCAGACTGTCCCCAAATCTGGCTTCATTTGAAGATCCTTCCATTTAGGGAAGCCTACCACCTGACTCCATAACAAGACATCTGACCAACCCAAAAACAGTCCTCACCTCTCCCTGCATTAACTCATCACTGCAATCCCTCCCTCCTGTTTCTAATCACTCTCACCTATCTAGATTGTAAATTCCCACGGGAATAGGGCCTTCATGTATCTACAGGCAGGAATACTGACCTGCCTCCTGTATGTATTGTAGAATTGTCCTGTCTTTACCCATTGCACCTTGTACAGCGCTGCAAAATGTGTTGGTGCTTAATAAATAAATAATAATGAGATGTGCACGCATATTCCATCTAAGTAAACAAACTCTCATGGATTATCTTCACAAACATAGAAATCCTTTGCAGCGGTCACTATTACTTTGTTGTACAGAAGGTTTTATGCTTCATAATACTGTAAAGTTCAAAACTGGTAAGCTTTCAATGCAGCCACCCCGAGCAACTTGTAACTCATACTTTTTCCAGTTACATGAAACTTAATTCACAATTCTAAATAACAGTATACTCAATATAGGTGTGTAAAGACTTGATGACATGAAATCTTCTGCTTCCCATGCAATCGGAGTATCCATAAATGTAGAAAGTGATTGAGGTAAAGCATCAAGGTAAAGTCTTGAAAAAGACCTCAAGGTAAAGTCCTGAAAAAAATCCCAGACATACAGGGTTATTCAAAGAGATCCAATTGCTGGAGAAAGGTAACCAAACGTTGTAAATCAGCGTTCGGTTACCTTTCTTGGCCATTCAGAGAGCAGGCAATTCGCCAAATGTTGGCGAATTGCCTGCACATATAGTGCCTGTTCGAGCGGAGTGAATCCCCATAGAGAAGCAATGCTTCGGCTATTCAGAGAGCAAAACCCAGCAGTGAAAAGTTGCCGAATTGCCATGCCATTCGGTGGTTTAATTCGGCAGGGTTATTCAGGAGAATCCCATAGGCTTCAATGTTAAAAATATTCCCGTTTTAATTCAATATCTAATAAACCGTTGATTATAATATTCTGCAGTAAAAAGTCTCTTTATTAATCGATTTTTTGGGATATTTAAAATATTTTTTTGCCAAACTTTTTTTTACCGATTTTTATTTTTATTAAACGGTTGTTCTTTTTTCTGTAACAGTCCTTTTTATTATCATTCATTGGACCTCATATGTAAATTTCAGACATTTTCGCTCAGTAGTTTCTTTGCAATCAGCGTTTCACTTTTCAAACATTCAAGCGAACGGCTTGTTTTTTTTCTCATTCCATTCGTCTGCGGTGTCGGCTTTTTCCGGCGGTTGCGCTGCGTGTGATCGGCTCCTGCTCGGGTTTTCCAGCGTTTTTGGCGGGGTTAATCCAGATGTTTCTGTGGGTTTTCGGTGTGCATTCGCCAGGTTTTGCGGGGAGTTTTCGGCGGGTTTGCGGTGACTTTTCCCTGCAATTCGGGGACCCTGTGGTGCTTGCTGAATACACCACAGGGTTGCCGAAATGGGATCGCCAAATCGAACCGAATTGAGAACGAAAAGTCACCGAACGTGCGGTGACTTTTCGATTCTCTTTGAATAACCCTGTTTATTATACATTGAAAAAAATGACATCCTTATAACAAAAATACAAAATGCATTGGCATTAAGTAGGGGGAGGAAACCCACAGCCAGAATGATTGAAGATATAAGACTTACATGTCCTCTCTGGACACTTTCTTACCAGCACAAGGAGCAGCGCAGACACTTTCTACGACATTTATTTGAACCTCAGAATAGACTACAAGTGAGATTGTAGATCCCGCAACAAAGTGTTTATCTATTGAAAAAGTGCACCAGAGTAATGTCTGTTTGCTACATATATTAATTCACATTTTTCAGTATGCAATATAATCTCATAGTGAGTATAGATTGAATATGGTCTTGCATAAAGAAGTTATTTACCTGAATTATGTCTTATTAAGTCCAATTCTCTTCCCAGTACAGTCAGTGTTTCCTGCTCTTCAACATATTCAGAGTGAGGATCATCATGATCTGTTTTGTCAATGTATTCTATTTCAGAAATCTCACCGGCAGCTCTTGATATTGGTCGTGATGTTGCTGTGCTGGGCCGTGAATTGTTGTGATACTCAGAACTCTGGGATGTGGATCTGGCAGAATAAGGTCTTCTTGAATAACCCCCTAAAATAGTAATAATAAAAGCGAATAAACAGGGGGTCCAGTTTAATTTTGTTCTTCCAGTCCACTAACAATACTGTAAATTTTGGAAAGTGAGGCTTAACCCCTTCACTGCTGAGCCATTTCAAGTCTTAAAAAAAAACATGTTTTTCTTTTTTTTATTATTATTTTTATTATTTTTTTTCTTTACTTTAACCCCTTAAGGACAGGAGTAATTTTACAAGTTTGGAACACTTTTGAACACTTCTAAAAAGTAGAATTTCAGCTATTCGCTGTTCAACCATAATTTACCTCTTATATATTAAGTGTACCCACCCTTATTATATATCATTTTGTTCAGGAGAAATAGGGCTTTCATCTTCCATCAAAGATTTATATATAAAATATATTATAGTATGAAAAAAACCCTAAAAACTATGAGAAAAAAAGGAAATTTTGCTATTTTCAAAGTTCTCCATTGTATTTTTAGTGTGAATGACATTGTACGCTTAGCATTAACTGAAATAAAATACATATATTTCTGGTCGGCAATGTCTTACGAGTTCAACGGTACCCCCCATGTAGAGGTTTTATGAGGTTTTTAAAAGTTACAGGGTCAAATATAGAGTTTGCACATTTCACGTTTTACAACTTGAAATTTGCCAGATTGGTTTCCTGGCCCTATGTTGACTTTGAGAGGTTATGGCAGCCCAGGTATGAAAAGTACCCCAACATGTCATACCATTTTGAAAAGTAGACAACCCAGGCTATTCCAAATGGTGTACGTTTCGTTTTTTTATAGTAGTCACTTAGTCGCAAACTTGGTCTTCATGTTTGTATTTTGCATTTTTCACACAAAAACTGTTATTTTACTGATGATATCATGCTCAGTCAACCTTTTACTGGCCTACAAAATTGATATTTGTGGTCGGCAATGTGTTACGAGTTCAACGGTACCCTCCATTTAGCATTTTTATTTTGCTTTTTGGAAAGTTACACGATAAAATGTAGAGTTTGCCAGATTGGTTTTCTGGGCCTAGGTTGAATTTGAGAGGGTATGGCAGCCCAGGTATGAAAAGTACCCCATCATGGCATATCATTTTGAGAAGTAGACAACCCAGAGTGTTGAAAATGGGGTATGTCCAGTTTTGTATAGTAGCCACTTAGTCACAAACCCTGGCCACACTTAGTCTTCATGATTGTGTTTTGCATTTGTTTTACACGAAAACTGTTATTTTGCTGCTAATATCCTGCTCAGTCAACCTTTTCCTGGCCTATAACATTGATATTTGTGTTCGGCAATGTGTTACGAATTCAACGGTACCCCACATGTAGCATTTTTATTTAGTTTTTTGGTAATTTGACAAGTGATTTTCAGGTTTTATGTCGACTTTGAGAGAACATGGCACGCCAAGAAAGAATATTGCTCCAAAGATGACGTGCCAATGATTCTAAATTAGTATTTTGAGTTGTTTGGTGCAGCCACTTTAGAATAGCTGGGCTTAACGTAAACAGGGACAGGCCAAATTCAGGGGATTCCAGAAGTCAGAGTAGTCGTTATAACAAGCCAATGAGTCGGTACAGGCAGCAAACAAAGAGTAGTCGTTATAACAAGCCAATGAGTCGGTACAGGCAGCAAACAAAGAGTAGTCGGTATAACAAGCCAATGAGTCGGTACAGGCAGCAAACAAAGAGTAGTCGGTATAACAAGCCAATGAGTCGGTACAGGCAGCAAACAAAGAGTAGTCGGTATAACAAGCCAATGAGTCGGTACAGGCAGCAAACAAAGAGTAGTCGGTATAACAAGCCAATGAGTCGGTACAGGCAGCAAACAAAGAGTAGTCGGTATATAACAAGCCAATGAGTCGGTACAGGCAGCAAACAAAGAGTAGTCGGTATAACAAGCCAATGAGTCGGTACAGGCAGCAAACAAAGAGTAGTTGGTATAACAAGCCAATGAGTCGGTACAGGCAGCAAACAAAGAGTAGTCGGTATAACAAGCCAATGAGTCGGTACAGGCAGCAAACAAAGAGTAGTCGGTATAACAAGCCAATGAGTCGGTACAGGCAGCAAACAAAGAGTAGTCGGTATAACAAGCCAATGAGTCGGTACAGGCAGCAAACAAAGAGTAGTCGGTATAACAAGCCAATGAGTCGGTACAGGCAGCAAACAAAGAGTAGTTGGTATAACAAGCCAATGAGTCGGTACAGGCAGCAAACAAAGAGTAGTCGGTATAACAAGCCAATGAGTCGGTACAGGCAGCAAACAAAGAGTAGTTGGTATAACAAGCCAATGAGTCGGTACAGGCAGCAAAGGGTAATCGGGACAAAGCAGAAAAGGGGATTTAGTAATTTAGCTCGGTATGATAAATTTTGAAGCACTCGGTTATGCAGAGGCCAGGTAGAGATGGGCAGGTAGGGCAATAATAACTAGAATCCTTTCGGATTCCTTTCTTGCGGCAGACACGACACTTTTTCTGGGGGGACTTTTTACAGCGGGTGGGAGGGACTCGGGAAGGAAAGTGTCTGCCGCTTAATCTTTGGAGATCTCCTGAGTCCAAAGCGGATGTAACGGGGGCCGGGGTTAGGATAAGTTGGGATATGATCTCAAGCATGAATTCTAGGAAGGGATATGGCTTTTGTACTGCTGCCTGCTTGTAGAGCACGTACGCATTGAAAATTGCTATCTCGGTCAAATAGATGGCAATCTTCTTGTACCATTCCCTAGTCTTTCGGTTCACCAGATAAGGCTGTATACATTGATCAGCCAAGTCTACTCCTCCCATAAACTTGCTGTAATCTACAATGCACTTCGGCTTTTCCAGTGGCTCAGTCCTAACTCTCACAGGCACTGGCACTGTACTTTCGTCGTGCACTGTAGATAACATGTATACATCCTTCTTATCGGTGAACCGAAGGGCTAGCACTTCTTCCTGACGTAGAGATGAAGAGGAGCCTCTACTTTTTTTGCCTGCTGTCAGGATTTGGGGAAAACCTCTGCGATTCTTCTGCACTGTGCCACACGCAAGGGTCTCAAAACAATATAAATTTTTAAATAGGTCGATACTGGTGTAATAGTTATCGACCCATAAATTATAGCCCTTGTTGAATAGGGGATAGACCAGATCCCACACAATTTTTCCACTGGTGCCAATACAATCGGGGCATCCTGGGGGGTCAAGGTGGCTATCTTTCCCTTCGTATATTCTAAACGCCCATGTGTAGCCTGTTGTGGACTCACACAATTTATAAAATTTGACGCCATACCGGGATCGCTTGCTTGGGATATACTGCTTGAAGAGCAGTCTGCCTTTGAATTTCATAAGGGACTTGTCTACAGATATATTTTGGTCGTGAACATAATTATCGGTGAATTTGGCAGACATAAGACTGATAAGGGGCCGAATTTTATAGAGGCGGTCATGCATTGGGTCGTTTCTTGGTGGGCACAGTGCGTTGTCATTAAAATGGAGGAATTGCATGAAATTTTCGTATCTCTCCCTCTTCATAACCCTTAGGAATAGTGGGGTAGCCAGGATGGGGTTTTTGTGCCAGTAAGACCGGATACTTGGCTTCTTCACTATTCCCATTACGGGGGTTAGAGCCCAAATTTTTTTTAACTCTATCACATCCGTTGGGTGCCACTTGTTACGTCTGTGGCGATGTGAATCCGGATGCGCATCAAGATACTGGTTGGCAAACAGGTTGGTTTGCTCAACCACCATCTCGAATACGTCGTCTGACATAAAGAGATTAAAAAAGCTCACTGGCTCACAGTCCTCTACCATTACTGTGATGCCAGGAGTCGCTATAAATGGGGGTATTTCTGGGGCAGCCATATTTGGGGGTACCCAATTGCTCTCGCGCCTCGCAGTAGATGGTGGGGGGTCACCATCACTGGAGGGTTCACTACGGGGCTCTATATCAGAGGCTGTGAGAGTGTCACTGTCGGCGAGAGCGTCGCTCTCAGAGGCGGCCAGGATCTCATATGCCTCTTCTGGGGAATAAAAGCGGGAGGACATTTTTATGGGGATCTTGTTATAACTAATTAAATGGGAGGTCGGGGAACTGATGGGGTCAAGTACACAAATAAAATATTAGAACACCTAAACTAAGCCCTTCCGGTCCTTGTAGTGGCTGGTACTTCTATCTATCTAGACAAGGGTAGTCAGGAATGCCACGGGGTCGTATGCCAATACGGGTAGTCAGAAATGCCAAGGGTCGTATGCCAATGCGGGTAGTCAGAAATGCCAGGGGTCGTATGCCAATGCGGGTAGTCAGAAATGCCAGGGGTCGTATGCCAATGCGGGTAGTCAGAAATGCCAGGGGTCGTATGCCAATGCGGGTAGTCAGAAATGCCAGGGGTCGTATGCCAATGCGGGTAGTCAGAAATGCCAGGGGGTCGTATGCCAATGCGGGTAGTCATAAATGCCAAAGGGTCGTATGCCAATGCGGGTTCTCAATCGGGGGTACACTGCCAATCAGGGGTACACTGCAGGCCAGGGGGTACAGTGCCTGGGTTTTTTTTCAGGTTTTTTTTCAGCCAGGGGGTACTGTGCCTGGGGGTTTTTTTTCAGTAATTTTTTCAGCCAGGGGGTACTGTGCCAGGAGGGTACAGTGCCTGCCAGGGGGTACTGTACCTGGGATTTTTTTCAGGGTTTTTTTCAGCCAGGGGGTACTGTGCCAGCCAGGGGGTACTGTACCTGGGTTTTTTTTTTCTGCCAGGGGGTACTGTGCCTGGGGTTTTTTTTTCAGGTTTTTTTCAGCCAGGGGGTACTGTGCCAGGAGGGTACAGTGCCTGCCAGGAGGGTACAGTGCCTGCCAGGGGGTACAGTACCTGGGGTTTTTTTCTTCAGCCATGGGGTACTGTGCCTGGGGATTTTGTTTTCAGCCAGGGGGTACTTTGCCTGGAGGTTTTTTCAGGGGTTTTTTCAGCCAGGGGGTACTGTGCCAGGAGGGTACAGTGCCAGCCAGGAGGGTACAGTGCCAGCCAGGAGGGTACTGTACCTGGGTTTTTTTTCAGTTTTTTCTTCAGCCAGGGGGTACTGTGCCAGGAGGGTACAGTGCCAGCCAAGGGGGTACTGTACCTGGGGGGGTCATTTTTTTTTCAGCCAGGGGGTACTGTGCCTGGGTTTTTTTTTTTCAGCCAGGGGGTACTGTGCCAGGAGGGTACAGTGCTTGCCAGGGGGTACAGTGCTAGCCAGGGGGTCAGTACCTGGGTTTTTTTCAGGGTTTTTTCAGCTTTTTTATGGCCAGGGGGTACTGTGCCAGTAAGGTACAGTGCCTGCCAGGGGGTACAGTACAGTACAGGGGGCCAAGGTTTTTTTTGGGGGGTTTTGGTGGTGCTCCTTCTCTCTGTCTCTCTCTCTCTGCTCCTCAGATCGCAATGAGGAACAGGAGAAAGGGGCAGAGACAATGTCTCAGCCAATGCAACAATCATTGGCTGAGACATTCTGACAGTTGCAGAGGTGACACCTTGTCACCGCTGCAACTGTCAAATCCAAGCGCCGGATTGGCTGCTTGGATGTTTCCACGAGGGAAACGGCCCGCCTCCCTTCCCACAATGCCGATCGCCAGCTGGGAGGGTCTGCCCGGGTGTCAGGCAGACCCCCAGCCGGCGATCGGCATTATGGGAAGGGAGGCGGGCCGTTTTTCGGCGCGCAGAGGCACCAAACGCCGCGGGGCGTACCATGCCGTCCTGCGGCATTAAAGCCCAAGCGGTGCAGGACGGCATGGTACGCCCTGCGTCCTTAAGGGGTTAAACATGGTCATGTTTGGTATCATTGGAAAGGAACCCTCTATCTCCACCCCTATCTTTACTTAGGAGTTAATGAGGACGTTCCCCACACGTCCTCAGCAGTGAAAGGAATGGGAGGCGGGAATGAAAGTGTTAAACATTAACCCCTCCTGACCTCTAGACACCCACTTTACGATTATAACCTTTTAGTTTAGTTTTAAACTTACCTTAAATCCCTCTGAGCTGGCCTGTTCATAACAAGCTGCTGGCTCCCTGTAAACTGCAGCTGTCATGTGACTGCAGAAGGCCAGACACTTGAGCGAGTGTCCAGCCAATCCAATGTCTCTCAATGACGGAGTGCATTGACAACCACTGGTGGGAACTGGGTCCAGAAATCCCAGAACCTGATCCTACTGCTCAGGTTCTCTGTAGGGCTAGTCCTCCACATTCGGTGGGCTGAAGCAGGGGAGATGGCACTCAGATTACTGTGACCATTCAAATGACAATGAGTGGTATTAGAGCATAGAGTGCCCCTTTCCAAATTATTTAAGCAAACGAATTTACTTACATGGAGTCTGTGAACAAAGCAGATTTTTTTTCATTTCTTATTTGTGTTTTGTGCAACCTAGGCAACCTTAGCTTAGAAAATATAGGGCGAAGGAGAAAAGTTACCAGGAAAGGCTTAATGATCTTAACATGTACAGCTTGGAAAAAAGACGAGACAGAGGTGATATGATAGAAACATTTAAATACGTAAAGGGAATCCACAAGGTAGAGGAAGGGAGTATATTTAAACGGAAACAAAGTAGCAAAACAAGAGGACATAGTCTTAGATTAGAGGGGCAAAGGTTTAAAAGTAACATCAGGAAGCATCATTTTACTGAGAGGGTGGTGGATACATGGAACAGCCTTCCAGTTGAAGTGGTAGAGGCCAAAACAGTAATTGAATTTAAGCAAGCATGGGATAGGCATAAGGTTATCCTAAACAAAAGATAAATCCAGGTAAAGTATCCATGTAATTGGGCAGACTAGATGGGCCGAAAGGTTCTTATCTGCCGACATTTTTCTATGTTTCTATATTTCTAGATTATTCTACCACTCTTTTGTCTTTTTAGAGCCAATGTCAATTGAGTGTTGAAATTAACCGCTGTTTTATGTGTATACAAAAAAGGACATAAAAGTTGGAGTTCCTCTTTTTGCAGGAATTCAGTATGAGCTGGGATCAGGAGTTGTCCCTGCCAGTATGGAGATTTGTTTTTTTGCTTTCAGGGACAATCCGACTGGTCAACTAAGCCTGCAGTCAGACAAGTGTTTTTCAGAGTGGAAGGAACGTCAGTGAGAGTGGACTTCCACTCTGCAGCCTGTCTGGCCAACTCGCTGAGCGTAGTTAGTGCACTCAGCGCTGCAATGCTTGATTCTCCTATGGAGGATCGCGCTTTGCAGCCCCATTGAACGCGCTTTGTAGAATTTCGACGGGAAGGCTTTCAGAATATCCGCTGTAGCATGTGTAATTTGTGCGCGCGCTACAGTGTGTGGCTAGTCCTGTCGAAGTGTCACAACGCTGCGACGGATGCCAGGAGGCACGTCTGTATGGGCGCACCTAGTGCGCTTGTCTGACACTGACCTAAGGTGAGCAGACCTGCTGAACTGCCAAACTGATATATAAGTGACCACACTGTATGGCTTCCTGAGATTATAATTAGGTTGAATTGAGTGGTTTGAAGCAATCTTCAAAAAACACAGTTTTCATGGTGTAGTTGCACCACAGAAGTGTCACCATTCAAACAAAACATCACAATACACAGAGCCAGGCATAAACTGGCAACGGAAAGTCTCCCATCTTTGGACTCTGTACAGGGAAGACAGGTCCTTATTTTCTAATGATCCAACACGACATTTCTTATTTCCAGCTTCGTGTATGTGGTTGTGGCAAGGCTCTTTCCTGTCACGGAGCAACACTGCGGTTATTGGCCAGGAGAGGTTCATACCAGGGGCGTAACTACCAGGGGTGCAGAGGGTGCCACCGCACCCGGGCCCTTGAGTCTGGGGGGCCCACACTCAGCTGCCTGGGGGATTGCTATTTTTTATATATTATTATTTTTTTAAATTTATTTTATACTTAATTGTGAGTTTTATTTTGGCGCTCTGTGATACACTCCACAAATATTACAGTGGGTTTTGTTGCTGTATGTCACGGAACGGACATGACCGCTCTTTTCAGCGAGCCACAGGACTAAAGACTGAACCCTTTTTAAAGACCATTTTTCCGGTTTTCGTTTTGGTTTTGCGTGTGAGCCTATGGACCTCTTATTTTATTGCTAGATGTGGTTTTATTGGTGTAATGTAATGAAAATGTACCCTGTATGATGTGACTGTAAAAGTATGAAAGAAACCGTTTGTATGAGTTTTTCCCCGTCGCCATTTTGCTCATCCCAGCATAGTTTCACAGAACAAAGGATCTCATGCCCCAAGATGGAGGATACAGCAAGCCAGCTGATTGGAGGCTTTTCCAAGACCTCAGCTGCCTAATCCCTGGACAATGGGAAGGCTGAAAGGGACCTGATAGGGAACAGGAGGCTGGGAAAGGAGCCAATCAGTGCTGGTTGTGTGGGTGGGGGAGTTGGTAATCTGTTTGTGTGAAGTTGTATAAATGACCCTGTTGAAACCCATAAAATTCAGTTCACTGTTTTAAAGCATACAGCCGCGTCTGGTGTCTTCATTTCAGAGCTACAATCACTATTGCAGGAGACACTCAGCGGTCTCCTGCATCACCACTCAACCCAGGAACGGGATCCCCAGGCAACACCGCACCATCTCTCCAGACGCCGGACCAACGCCATTTCATCCTCCAGGCCGCTCGAGACGCCGAGTGCCGTGCCACTCGGTAGTCGGGCCGGACGTCATCAAAGGGGGGGGGTCAGATAGAGCAGGACCGCAGGCGGACTTCCATCCCGTCACATTGGTGGCAAGCGGTGAGGATAGGCTCTCTGAACCCCCAGAAAAAGCACTCAGCATGGCAGGGTACGCCAACTACAAAAAAGACACCCTGCGGAGCATCCTGGAGAGCCGAGGAGGCACCCCGGGCTCAAAAAGTAAAGCCGCCCTGATCGAGGAACTGCAGGAAATGGACCAGGGAGCCGTGGGCATGCCAACCTTACCACCCACCCAGGCATTGGTCCCAGAAGATCCCTTCCAAAAGGAAATGCGGCAGCGGCTAGCCCTCTTCGGAGCCGCCCCGTCAGAAGCCGCTATACACAACGCCATCCAGGAGGTCCGGCAGGAAGAGGAGCAAGAGAAGGACCGTCAGCACGAGCTGCGGATGGCGCTGCTCCGAGCAAAAAGGACTGAATACCCTGCCCCTGAACCCTACCCCGTAGAACCCTGGTTCGAGGTTGACAGCTCGACTGGAGCTTCATCCAGGGAATCTACACCCCCCAGCGATACTTCTTTTTGGACTTACAGCTCGCCTGGAGTTTTAATTGAGGAAACCGCACATCTCAGCGACCCTTGGATGGAGGCTTACAGCCCGCCTGGAGCTGCATCCGAGGACGCCACACCCCCCATCGAGTGGTGGTGCCACTGTTCCAGCACCCTCGCAGACACGAGGGCTGAATTCCCGAGAAGGCTACAGGAGGGCCTGGATCGGTATCATGGATCTACAGTTGAGCCCTCTGGGCCCGAGTGGCGGGACGAGATCCGCCAAGAACTCTGGTACGAGGCACTGTACCATGAAAGGGACTACCATGGTGTCAATGTTCCCTCCGACGCTGCCATCTACCAAGTGCAGTACAATGCCAGAGCAGCATTCCTGAAAGGCCGACCCCCAGAGGAGTGGGAGGCAGAGCTCCAATACCTGGTTCAGCAGGAGATCGCACTGGACGCCGCTTACCGGGCGTCCCAGTGGTTAATAGGCCCTCTGCTACCCCGCAGCCTGGACGGCGCCTCCACCGCAGGCCTCCACTACGGCGGCACAGGGCTGCTATACGAAAGGATGGCCAACGACCCCTGGTTTGGAGAAGAGTCGGAGTGGCGGTTGGAGGAGATACTGGAACGCCGGGAAGAGGAACTCTCATACGAGAGCAAGGACTGAGAGATAGAGGAACTGGAGTTCCTGGTAGAGCGCGAATGGGAGCTTGAGAAGGCCTACAGAAGGTTGTTGGACGACGCTCCGCAGTCAGGCCTAAGCCCCATGACCTGGGACTGTCTGGCCGAAGAAGCAGACAGACCAAGTGACACGAAGTATTGGAGCCCGAGATGCTCCCATGGGTCCCCGTCGGGACCACAGTAGACAAGCCGGCCAGGTCGGAAGAAGCATGGCAGGTGCCAAGCGACCAAAATGGGCCGCGTAAAGGGTCCGAGTGGCCCAGAGAGGAAGTTATCCTCCCGCCCCCGCAAGAAGACACTGTGCCAGTGTCCGCTTACCCAGCAGAAGAGCTGGCAACGGGGCAGAGTGCCGCTGGCCTCTGCCCATCCTCCACCATCTGCCCTGAGGAGCAGAAGGGGGATACCCTCGAGCTGCTTATCCCGCAGCCGCTTACCCCATCCAACACCCTGGACTTTGTTCCTGTACCCACCTCCCCAGCAGAAGAGCTGGCAACGGGGCAGAGTGCCGCTGGCCTCTGCCCACCCTCCATCGTCTTCCCTGAGGAGCAGAAGGAGGATTTACCCGAGCTGCTTATCCCGCAGCCGTTGACCCCATCCTACCCCCTGGACTTTGTTCCCACACCCGCTTACCCAGCAGAAGAGCTGGCAACGGGGCAGAGTGCCGCTGGCCTCTGCCCACCCTCCCTCGTCTGTCCCGAGGAGCAGAAGGAGGATTTCCCCGAACTGCTTACCCCATCCAACCGCCTGGACGTCGTTCCTGCGCCCGCTTCCCCAGCAGAAGAGCTGGCAACCGGACCAAGTTCTGCCGGCCTCTGCCCAACCTTCACTGCCTGCCTCGGGGAACAGAAAGCGGATACACCCGGGCTGCTTATTCCGCAGCCACTGACCCCACCGGAGATGGAGGACGCCATTCTCCTGCCCGGGGACCCTTCCTCGGCCTTGAACCCCCCAGCCGACGCGCTGGCAATGGGGCAGAGCCTGTTTCAACTCTGCCCATCTCCACACCCCTTTGGCCCGGAGGCCCCATGCAGCCACTGTTTTTTCCAACGGCTGACCAGGGCACTCGGGGCGCGTGCATTTAGCACCCTTTTTTCCCGGGTGCGCGATACCTCCGGAGGTGGTACAAGCGGTACCCCTCCCCGACCACAGGACCCTTATTCCGGAGGGGGTACCCCCAAAGACTTGTACCCCCAACACGCCAGGCACTGCCGCAAGGACAAATGGAGAAGCCTGGTGGCTCGCCTCCTTCCCACAGACTATGGGCCACAAAGACTGCTCCGACTTCCCCGAGTCGACCCGTGTGGGTCCAACCGTGTCCGTCGGACTCTAGAAGGGAGGAGAAATGTCACGGAACGGACACGAGAGCTCTTTTCAGCGAGCCACAGGACTAAAGACTGAACCCTTTTTAAAGACCATTTTTCCTGTTTTCGTTTTGGTTTTGCGTGTGAGCCTATGGACCTCTTATTTTATTGCTAGATGTGGTTTTATTGGTGTAATGCAATGAAAATGTACCCTGTATGATGTGACTGTAAAAGTATGAAAGAAAGAGCAGGACCGCAGGTGGACTTCCATCCCGTCACACTGTAAAACTCTGATTTACACTGATACACACTGCACATTACTGTAAGTTTTATTGCTGTGGAGCTCTGTGATATGCACATACACACTGCATATTATTGTGAGGTTTATTACTATAGAGCTTTGTGATACACTCAAACACACCGCACATTACTGTGAGGTTTATTGCTGTGGAGCTCTGTGAGATACATACAGGGTTATTCAGAGAGGCGAAAACCAGGAGAATGACTGGAGAATTGAAAATTCTAGGTCAAAATAGCCAAACCAGAAAAATTCTCCCATTTATCTCACTTTCCAAATCGGCTATTTGGTCTATATTGTTCTCTTCTCCTGCCATTCTCCTGGTTTTCACCTTTCTCTGAATAACCCTGATAATGCACATTACATAAAAAATGGGATGGACTTAAGAGGTCATAGTGGACCTGGAAAAAATGGGACACTGATTTCTAGAGTCAACATTGTGGACCTTGAGGTAAGCAATGCATGCTGACGGGAGGGGGGGACAAAATATATTTTTAACTAGGGTGGGGGGCCCCATCATGGTTCCTGCACCTGGGCCCTGAGATTTCTAGTTACGCCTCTGGTTCATACATAAGTTAATTTAGTGCGTAAGAACTTGAATGCTCTGGAGAGAGCACTGACCTCAACTGTATATAGTAGCAAATGGAATTTAGGCTACAATCCAAACATAAAATTCAAAACAAATTAATATGCTTGTGGTTGACTCTATATAAATCCTAAAACTGATGATAGATTGAGCTCTGTTCAATGAAAATCTTTATCTGCTGGAAATGTTACTTCGAAGTGATTACGTAACAAAAAATATTAAAAGGGACACATCAAGTAGACATTTCCCCCTAATCTCACCTTCTAAGTTTGGATTTTTGTTGTCACAAGGGGACAGGTAATTTCTTTGAAAGGCAAAAAAAAATATATATATATATATATGTTATCTCTAAATCAGAATAGGTTTCCAGAACAGATGATACAGACTAAAGAATAGGGAATTCAGAAATCAGTGATGCATGCAAAAGGCATTCTAAATGTAAACTAAGTGACTCTAACGAGGCCTTTTCTTCGTGGATATATTTCTCACTATGCTTAGGTTAATCAAAGTGATTGAGCCGTATTAAGGTCTACTCAAAATCTTTGTGATTTTTTGCTCACCTCAACTCTGATTACTGATTTAGTTTCCGCTCTGCAACCTGAGCTACACAGGACCGTGTACAAGCATGATTAACGACAAACCTCCATCTCTCTTTTCTCTCCATATATCTACAGTATATAGAATTAGTGTAGTATATATATATATATATATATATATATATATTCCAATCTACAAACACTACAACTACTGTAGGGTTGCCAGGTCAGCCATGTTTTCCTGGACACATCATTTACTCATGTTGATGAGCAGTGCATGAAAAATGCCACCTTGCAGCCTGTATAATCCATACGCTGCAGGTAAGAACTCAGAAAGGAATCCCAGGTGAGCTGTCTTGACCTCCTTTCTGCATCATATGAATTATAACAAAGAAAAAAATGCGCTGTGAAACTAAAACACAATTAGAGGTTTGGTTTCTTATCAATGGCCATTATAAAACTAAGCTCGCCCGCCAAACGTCAAGGCACCTCTAATGAGGGCGAGTCCTATCCAAAATTGAAACCACAGGCTGCTGCATAGCAAACCATACCTGCTCATGCTGCTTGTCAAACATGAGGTAGACTGGTGGGCCTTTATTTATGCTCCCCCAGAAACAAAATCCACTTTGGGATCGAAAACAAAGACACGGAGCGGGATCTTGCTGCAGGGATGACCTGGCTGGAAGTACATTGAAACATATAGTACAGGAGGGGTGGGGTCGCGCCTATTCCCCGATGGGGCGGCTGCAACCACCAAATGCATCCAGCCCAACAACATGTGTAAAACATAAGAAAAAATGTCATCTGCGCTAATTCCCGTTATACCGTGTGAAACTAAACACAATTAGAGGTTTGGTTGCTTATTAATGGCCATTATAAGCCCGCCAAACGTCAAGGCACCTCTAATGAGGGCGAGTCCTATCCAAAATTGAAACCACAGGCTGCTGCATAGCAAACCATACCTGCTGGGAATAGGCGCGACCCCACCCCTCCTGTACTATATGTTTCAATGTACTTCCAGCCAGGTCATCCCTGCAGCAAGATCCCGCTCCGTGTCTTTGTTTTCGATCCCAAAGTGGATTTTGTTTCTGGGGGAGCATAAATAAAGGCCCACCAGTCTACCTCATGTTTGACAAGCAGCATGAGCAGGTATGGTTTGCTATGCAGCAGCCTGTGGTTTCAATTTTGGATAGGACTCGCCCTCATTAGAGGTGCCTTGACGTTTGGCGGGCGAGCTTAGTCTTATAATGGCCATTGATAAGAAACCAAACCTCTAATTGTGTTTAGTTTCACACGGTATAATGGGAATTAGCGCAGATGACATTTTTTTCTTTGTAATGTTTTACACATGTTGTTGGGCTGAATGCATTTGGTGGTTGCAGCCGCCCCATCGGGAATAGGCGCGACCCCACCCCTTCTGTATCATATGAATTATACATGTTGCAGGGCAGCACGTTTCCAGGCATTCACCTTCTGAATGAAATAGTTATATGTGTCCAGGAAACCATGGCCGATCTGGCAAGTCTAAACTACCATGATCCTCAGGCCATCTATTGTACTCAAAGAATTCTGGAAATTGTTGTTTATGTATATTGTACAGTTCAAATTCCAATTGTATGGCTGATTAGCCATTGCACAAGAGTTCCCTATAGGGGTTCACTTGGAAAAGATTGGCTTCAAGTAAGATAGACACTTACAGTAACGTGCTGATGCCTTGCCAGTGTGTGGCTAACTTGTTTGGGAATATTGCACCAAAGTAACCATAAGTGGTAAATATAAACTATTTTGGTCTCCTTAAGGTGGGATCATACAGTGAACACCACAATCAACACTATACATGCAAACAGGGTCTCCTGGATGTGGGACCATACAGGAAATACCACAATCATCACTAAAACAGGCAAACAGGGTCTCCTTGTTGTTCAGAACCTTAGGTAAGTATGACAGTCCACCATGTGTTTCCCCTGTATGCAAAGGTTACTATATAGGAAATGTATGCATGTATAAGTAGAGGAACTAATTTCTGCAAACAGCATATTCAACGGTGTCACTCTATTGTTCATTTAGATATTTATCAAGGCAGTCAGGGTCTCCATGTCATGGGACCATCCAGTGCCTGAGTTAGTAATATATTGTGCCTGTAGGTGGCTCAGAGCACTTTGTAGAGGGGGGTTAATATGGCTGTAGTATTTTTGGACCACCTTTTTTTTCTGCTCTCTCCATTTACCACACGGCTTTGAATGCCAGAATACCACACGCCAGAATGCCTGTTCCTACTGTTTACTCTTGCTAGACCAATGTTTACGCCTCTATTTGGTAACTTTAAGGCAAAATTCCTCTGGGCTACATTGCTAGTGTCTTCCACTTACTTTCCCGCCTTTCTTTTCCTGACTCCTTAGGAACCACTATAGAGTCGTGACCATTCTGTGTACCCCATGTTTTTTCTGTGAGTGACCTTTTTTAAGTTGTGTTTGTTCTTTGCAAGTCCGGTGATAATTTTGTTTAGAACACTGTATAACCTGTAAACACAGGTAACTGTGGTTTCATTTTGTATTAGGAGCCGTCCCCTTTGGTTCGGTTTCAGAGAAACAAGAGTTATGTTTTAAGTTTACAATATCCAAAACTTCTACTTATGTTCCAAAAACTACAACTTCCATGATTGTCAGACCATCTATTGCAATCAAATAATTCTGGAAATTGTTGGAAAAACAACAAAATACATTCTCTCTCTCTCCCTAGATATGTGTGTTTATGATATATAAACCAAATTAAAAATAGCAGACACTCATGGCCTCCATTAAAAGTTTTATTCCAAAATGACATCACAGCGGCATCATTTTGACTCCAGCAAGCCTTTATCAAGACCCTTGACAAAGGCTTGAAACAGCCAAATTGTTAACGCTGTGAGGTGATTTTGCAATAAGGGTGAAACCAAGAAGTGTTTATTGAAGGCCTGTAAATGTCAGGTATTTTTTCATTTGAATTATAATTAAGGTAGATAGCACCGGGGCAAAAGACTATGTGACTGTTATTTGCCTTTTGACAAACTGAGTGCCTATCATTTGTATATGTTACAGGTGGAGCCTGAAATTGGGTAAAGCTAGCTTCACTCGGGTAAAGCCCGCATGACCCACAAATGCTGGGTAAAGCTGCAAAAAAAATGAAATTTTCCGACTTTACCCGGGTACTCTGCAGACTAACCAACCACACTTGGGTAAAAGTAGTTAAAAGGGTTAGGAATGGCCATGGATATGAGTCAACTGTATGTTCGTAAGCCTGAGCTACAAGCATCCACTCGACGGAGTCCATTGGACTCCATTGAGTTTCTGCACTGCTGGTTACATGACCTGCCGGATCTCGCCATAGTGATCCACAGGGGGAGACTGGGGGACTTTTTCCCCCAGTCTCTCCCTACTCCGGCGAACAGAGGAGGAGGATGGAGCCGCGGTCCTCGTCGTGGGATGGAAGGTGAGTATGTGAATTATTTGGGGGGTATTTTCTGCTGGTGCTGACGGATTCTGCAGCAGCAGAATCCGTTAGCATCAGGTCCTGGCTGTGATTAACTTTCGGGTTAACCGCAGCCGGAGGGTATGCGTTTGGATTGTAATAGGTTGCTCTAGGGCCACCAGCGTTTGGATTGTAATATGATGCACCCACGCTAGGGCCACCAGGGCTAACGTTAACATTCATGCAGGTGAGCGCTAACGGTAGCGTTAACAATGTAATAGGGCCCTTAGAAAATACATTACCAAGAGGCCTTTGGGTATATCCTGACACCCTGTAAGCCCTGATATTTGTTTTATTTTCATGTGAGGAAAGGATGTACAGTGGAGGCGCTAATATTATATGAGATGGTGTATTTGTATTATGCAGCCAGCTAGGAATTTTTCACAAAACCCTGACAGAAATGTGTTAGGTATATAGGTAAAAAAAGGAGCCATAACGAAGGGAAGTAGCCACCTTCTATTTGGCCCAGGGCACTTCAAACCAGAGCCGGGAAATATTAGGCTCTGAATAGTATAAGTGTTCATATTTCCATAAATATTTGCTAATTTACCTAGACGGTATTGCACTATCATTCTCTTTCCTTTACCTCTCTTTTTGAGAATCGGAAGTCCATTGAGAATATAGCATAAGACAACGTATCAAGATCTACATATCTGTCTGGACTATACAGATAAAGGTCGTAAATGACTTTGTTTAACATCTCAGGCACAGTGTGCACGATTTGTCACTGCAGCTATATATATATATATATATATATCTTGCGGGACTGGACCGAATACAGCAATATTACGAACAATTCTTGAAATACGGGCTACAGTACCCTAAGGACAAGGCTGTGGATCCTATTGCACTATATGCACTTTGTGCTGCACTTTTGTACCTTTTTTTAGCACCCTGGTTGATACCAGATTATATGCTCTTAATTTCTTATTTGCACAAAAAGATTGCACTTAGATAACTTTACGGTTGCACTTTACTTCCGGTGTTTTAGACCGTGCACATATCCTAAATTAGGATTTACCGTTAGTGACATTGTCTGCACTTGAAAGTTTGCACATCTTTGCCACCAGTACTTAAATTTTTATCCCTCTTTCTTGCTTTATACAATTTGGGTCCACATACGAACAGTGCCTCAGTGGCTATATTCACTATTAGTAACTGTGGAGACATCACCTTGGGTCTCATATCAATATCCACATCAGGTATTTAATACCAATTACACAACCATTCTAATAACATATTGCGCCATTAGGACCCCCTCTAGAAGTTTTTTTTGTTTTATTTTCAGGCTTTCCCCAGCTGCGTAATGTAACTTTTATCTAGGTAAACCTAGGTTTATCATTATTTCGGACTTTACCTGTAGCAATAAAATATTATTATAAAAAAATATATTCGTTTATAAATATTATTATTAAAAAACTGGTCTTTGAGATTACAAAGGATAGTAGGAGATGGCTCACAACTGAGTCAAACTAACAAAAGTGAACACAGGAAACAAAAGTCGAGCACAATTCTTTTAAGTGTACTAATTATAGCTCACAGCAAAAGCTTTAGGTTTTCAGGGTCTTTATTTAAAATGTTGGCAACGGTGTCTTGCTTATCAGAGAATACTGTTAAAAAAAAAACCTTACATATATTCAGGCAAGAATATCATCTGTACCCCGAGCATACTTGAAATCTCGATAAATTTGTTCATGTAAAATAATTTGATATCTTTACTTCACTGCTCGACTTACTACTGCTCATATATTAAGACAGCAGTCATGTTTGTTATTGCTTAAGTAGAGAATAGGGCAAACTCTCCAGAAAACATGGTTTCCATCCTTCACATTTAAGGAGCGTCACCTCACCTGAGGACGCTCAATTTTTGTAAATGAATACAAATGCTTAAAACGCATCTGGATGCTCCAGGTCTGAATACATATTAACCAGTTACGTTGTAGAATGTCGCACATTGAAGAACGCCATAAAAAAAATCACTACACGTTGAATATTTTTAAGTGCCGCCATTCCAGAAATAAAATATATAAAATTTATAAACCATAATAAGGCCGCTCTCGAAACAAAGCCAGACGTATCATAAATATTCAAGTGGTGTTGGAATCTTTTATGGGGACAGAAAATGTAATTAGTTCTGCAACCATACCCACAGGTATGTAACAAAATGCGAACTCTGTAAAGAATGCACGATAGGCAATATATGTGGATTTTCTGATTAAAAATATATGTTGGAATTTAAATAATTTCTGCACAGGAAACAGAATATGATATTCTGGCCTGACTGTCACGACAGCAAAGTAATACAAACATTAAGTACATAAATAAAAATATTTTTATGAAATCAATTCATTTTTTAATTAAATCAATGTGATAGCTAAAAGGAAGTCCAAGAATTTACATGGATGCTTTTGGATCTATGTATTTATGGAATATTATATTCTTCCAGAACTGCTGTTCAGCAAGTAAATTGAACATACAAGTGTGTGAGATAATAGTGGGGGGGGGGGAAAGATTATTCTTAAATGTACCTTAAGGCCTTAAGCACACAGAGCACCACACAGCAGTACAAATGCTGATACACTTCACCGTCACTTAATGAATATTTATATATTCAACTAAGGGCTCGAATTTAATGAGGTTCGATCCCTAATAACTACCGCATTTTTGGTTTGGCTTATTTAACCAAGTGTTTACTGGGTTAATTATGGCCGGTAAAATATCGGCTCAATTATCAGCACTGAAACCTACACTTAATAATGTAAATATCGGCAAAACACAATACACCAAACCTAAAAAAATTAGCCACATAATTGCATTCTGATATCATTTCACAGTATCAGCCACAGATATGCTTTTGAGTTTTTACCCACTGGCTGGTAAAATACTTTGCAAATAATTAAATAAATTATCAGGATAATTTTTCATTTGTGCTCGAATGAAACAACTGGTAATTCTAAAAGAATTTCGTTCGAAACATGTCTATAGTTTTATAAAAAAAAATTAAAATAAAATTATATTGAGCCCATAGCTTTTAAAATGCAGTAGGAAGTGAGTCAGATATAACACAGAGTTCACAGCTTTGTCTGCACACTGTATAACTGTATGTATATGTAGAAGGTGCAAAGAGGTGTATTAAAAATGAATGGCAGCAAAACATGCAGCGCTAACCTGCAGAAATACCCCTGGAGGCCTTAGATAATGTCAAGAGGAGGCAATGAACGTCCACCAGAAATCATGTGCGAGTCTAGATCAGTGATGGTGAACCTATGGCACACGTGCCACACCTGGCACTCGTTGCCGACTGTCGGCACGTGAGCCATAGGCTTGCCTCTTTGCCGCTTCCTCCCAGCGCGCGCTGGGAAATGATGTTCCCCGGCCCCTCGTTGAAGTCCACCAGCCGCGATCTCACGAGATTGCAGCTGGTGGACTTCAATGAGCGGCCGGGGAACATCATTTGCCTGCGCGCGCTGGGGAGGAAGAAGCATGCTGTGAGGCACCTGGCGGGAGGACCAAGTGAGCAGCGGCCAATTTATATCCATGTGTGAGCTGGGGGCCAATATACATCCATGTGTGAGCAGGGGCAATATATCCATGTGTAAGCGGGGGCAACATGTCAAAGACTGAACTCCTACTTATTCCTCCCTCCAATGCCTCCCCACCTCCTGACTTCTCTATCACGGTGGAGGGTATCACCATCTCCCCATCAAACCAAGTTCGCTGCCTTGGAGTTACACTTGACTCTGCTCTTTCCTTCATCCCCCACATCAAGTCTCTTTCCTCCTCCTGCCAATACCAACTGCGTAATATTTCCAGAATTCGGCCATTTCTTACCGCTGTCACCACAAAACAACTCATACACGCCCTGGTAATCTCCCGACTCGACTATTGCAATAATCTCTTATCTGGCCTCCCTCTGTCCCGCCTCTCCCCCCTACAATCCATCCTGAACGCCTCCGCCAGGCTAATTCACCTCACCCGCCGCTCTGTCGCTCCCCTCTGCGAGTCCCTTCACTGGCTCCCCATCCACTGCAGAATTAAGTTCAAAATCCTTATCCTTACCTACAAAACCCTCACTAACTCAGCTCCCCACTACCTGTCCTCACTAATCACAAAATACACCCCAGCCCGAGCCCTAAGGTCAAACAGTGACCTGCGTCTAGCTTCTCCCCGCATCACCTCTTCCCATGATAGACTGCAGGATTTCTCACGTGCAGCCCCCACTCTCTGGAACGCTCTCCCTCGTACTGTCAGACTTTCCCCTAACTTCTCTTCCTTCAAACGCTCCCTATTTAGGGAAGCCTACCACCCAACTCACTGACGCAACCATCAATCACTCTCACCTTACAGTCCTCTCCTCCTGTTTCAACCCCAACCCTCCCAGATTGTGAGTTCCTACGGGAATAGGGCCTCATCTCCTCCTGTACTGTTTGTCAAATGTTGTTCAATGTATTGTAACCCTGTCTATACTGTGCTTATTGTACAGCGCTGCGGAATATGCTGGCACTTTATAAATAAAGAATAATAATAATAATGTGTGAGCTGGGGGCCAATATACATCCATGTGTGAGCTGGGGGCCAATATACATCCATGTGTGAGCGGGGGCAACATGTCAAAGACTGAACTCCTACTTATTCCTCCCTCCAATGCCTCCCCACCTCCTGACTTCTCTATCACGGTGGAGGGTATCACCATCTCCCCATCAAACCAAGTTCGCTGCCTTGGAGTTACACTTGACTCTGCTCTTTCCTTCATCCCCCACATCAAGTCTCTTTCCTCCTCCTGCCAATACCAACTGCGTAATATTTCCAGAATTCGGCCATTTCTTACCGCTGTCACCACAAAACAACTCATACACGCCCTGGTAATCTCCCGACTCGACTATTGCAATAATCTCTTATCTGGCCTCCCTCTGTCCCGCCTCTCCCCCCTACAATCCATCCTGAACGCCTCCGCCAGGCTAATTCACCTCACCCGCCGCTCTGTCGCTCCCCTCTGCGAGTCCCTTCACTGGCTCCCCATCCACTGCAGAATTAAGTTAAAAATCCTTATCCTTACCTACAAAACCCTCACTAACTCAGCTCCCCACTACCTGTCCTCACTAATCACAAAATACACCCCAGCCCGAGCCCTAAGGTCAAACAGTGACCTGCGTCTAGCTTCTCCCCGCATCACCTCTTCCCATGATAGACTGCAGGATTTCTCACGTGCAGCCCACACTCTCAGGAACGCTCTCCCTCGTACTGTCAGACTTTCCCCTAACTTCTCTTCCTTCAAACGCTCCCTATTTAGGGAAGCCTACCACCCAACTCACTGACGCAACCATCAATCACTCTCACCTTACAGTCCTCTCCTCCTGTTTCCAACCCCAACCCTCCCAGATTGTGAGTTCCTACGGGAATAGGGCCTTCATCTCCTCCTGTACTGTTTGTCAAATGTTGTTCAATGTATTGTAACCCTGTCTATACTGTGCTTATTGTACAGCGCTGCGGAATATGCTGGCACTTTATAAATAAAGAATAATAATAATAATGTGTGAGCTGGGGCCAATATACATCCATGTGTGAGCTGGGGGCCAATATACATCCATGTGTGAGCGGCGGCAATATACATCCATGTGTGAGCTGGGGGCCAATATACAGCCATGTGTGAGCTGGGGGCCAATATACATCCATGTGTGAGCTGTGGGCCAATATACATCCATGTGTGAGCTGGGGGCCAATATACATCCATGTGTGAGCTGGGGGCCAATATACAGTCAGGTCCAGAAATATTGGGACATCGACACAATTCTAACATCTTTGGATCTATACACCACCACAATGGAGTTGGAATGAAACAAACACAATGTGCTTTAACTGCCGACTGTCAGCTTTAATTTGAGGGTATGTACATCCAACTCAGGTGAACTGTGTAGGACTTACAGCAGTTTGCAGATGTGCCTCCCACTTGTTAAGGGACCAAACGTAATGGGACAATTGGCTTCTCAGCTGTTCCATGGCCAGGTGTGTGATATTCCCTCATTACCCCAATTACAATGTGCAGATAAAAGACCCAGAGTTCATTTCAAGTGTGCTATTTGCATTTGGAATCTGCTGCTGTCAACTCTCAAGATGAGATCCAAAGAGCCTTCACTATCAGTGAAGCAAGCCATCATTAGGCTGAAGAAACAAAACAAACCCATCAGAGATAGAAAGAACATTAGACGTAGCCAAAACAACTGTTTGGAACATTCTCAAAAAGAAGGAACGTACCGGTGAGCTCAGCAACACCACAAGACCTGGGAGACCAAGGAAAACAACTGTCGTGGATGAATGAAGAATTCTTTCCCTGGTGAAGAAAACACCCTTCACAACAGTTGGCCAGATCAAGAACACTCTCCAGGAGGTAGGTGTATGTGTGTCAAAGTCAAAAATCAAGAGAAGACTTCACCAGAGTAAATACAGAGGGTTCACCACAAGATGTAAAGCATTGGTGAGCCTCAAAAACAGGAAGGACAGATTAGAGTTTGCCAAACAACACCTAACAAAGCATTCACAGTTCTGGAACAAGATCCTATGGACAGATGAGACCAAGATCAACTTGTAACAGAGTGATGGGAAGAGAAGAGTATGGAGAAGGAAAGGAACTGCTCATGATCCTAAGCATACCACCTCATCAGTGAAGCATGGTGGTGGTAGTGTCATGGCGTGGGCATGTATGACTGCCAATGGAACTGGTTCTCTTGTATTTATTGATGATGTGACTGCTGACAAAAGCAGCAGGATGAATTCTGAAGTGTTTCAGGCAATATTATCTGCTCACATTCAGCCAAATTCTGCAGAACTCATTGGACGGCGCTTCACAGTGCAGATGGACAATGACACAAAGCATACTGCAAAAGTAACCAAAGAGTTTTTGAAGGGACAGAAGTGGAATGTTATGGAATGGACAAGTCAATCACCTGACCTGAATCCCATTGAGCATGCATTTCACTTGCTGAAGACAAACCTGAAGGGAAAATGCCCCAAGAACAAGCAGGAACTGAAGACAGTTGCAGTAGAGGCCTGGCAGAGCATCACCAGGGATGAAACCCAGCGTCTGGTGATGTCTATGCGTTCCAGACTTCAGGCTGTGATTGACTGCAAAGGATTTGCAACCAAGTATTAAGAAGGGAAAGTTTGATTTATGATTATTATTCTGTCCCATTACTTTTGGTCCCTTAACAGGTGGGAGGCACATCTGCAAACTGCTGTAAGTCCTACACCGTTCACCTGAGTTGGATGTACATACCCTCAAATTAAAGCTAACAGTCTGCAGTTAAAGCAAATTTGTTTCATTCCAACTCCATTGTGGTGGTGTATAGAGCCAAAGATGTTAGAATTGTGTTGATGTCCCAATATTTCTGGACCTGACTGTACATCCATGTGTGACCTGGGGCAATATACATCCATGTGTGAGCTGGGGCCAATATATATCCATGTGTGAGCTGGGGGGAAATATATCCATGTGTGAGCTGGGGCAATATACATCCATGTGTGAGCTGGGGGCCAATATATATCCATGTGTGAGCTGGGGCCAATATATATCCTTGTGTGAGCTGGGGCAAATATATCCATGCGTGAGCTGGGGGGGCAATATATATCCATGCGTGAGCTTGGGGCAAATATATCCATGTGTGAGCTGGGGCAAATATATCCATGTGTGAGCTGGGGCAAATATATCCATGTGTGAGCTTGGGGCAAATATATCCATGTGTGAGCTTGGGGCAATATATAAATGTGAGCTGGGGCCAATTATATCCATGTGTGATCTTGGGGCAAATATATCCATGTGTGAGCTTGGGGCAAATATATCCACGTGTGAGCTTGGGGCAGATATATCCATGCGTGAGCTTGGGGCAATAGATATAAGTGGCCCCAGCTCACGTTTATATATGTGTGAGCTTGGGGCAAATATATCCATGTGTGAGCTTGGGGCGATATATAAATGTGAGCTGGGGCCAATTATATCCACCTGTGAGCTTGGGGCAATATATAAATGTGAGCTGGGGCCAATTATATCCATGTGTGAGCTTGGGGCAATATATAAATGTGAGCTGGGGCCAATTATATCCATGTGTGATTTGGGGCCAATATATTCATCTTCTTATACTGTATTTTTCTTTTAAGACACATAATTAGTTCAGACAGTCGTATGAAGTGTTTTTTTTCTAAAATAAATCAGTATTCAGGTCTAATTGCGGGGTTGGCACTTTGAGACACATAGGTTGGTTCAGCAATCCAGTTTGGGCACTCGGACTCAAAAAGGTTCGCCATCCCTGGTCTAGATAATAATAGATCTTAGGTATGATTATTGTTAGTTTCAAGTTGTAAAGTGATTTTGCCTTTGTGAAATTACTAGGGATGCACTAGTACTTGTCCTCATGCAAATACCCCGATACTTCTTCCAATACCGGATGCTGGCACTGGGCTGGCTTGAAAAAGCAGTATCTGAGGGACTGGCACAGCTGCCAGAATGCTCTTGCAGCATTCTGCCAGACCCCTCCGACTGATTGCATTCCAGCGAGCGGCCCCCAGCATCTGCAAGTTATAATGCGGCTCTGCTGGGGCCTCCAACCGCGCTCCCCCGAAATCTTGCAGAGTTCTGCAACGAGACATCTTCTGAGGAATATCCGCCGACTGTCGTGCATTGAATAGTGCAAGTAATATACAACTTTTATTCACAGTGCAAGTTGTTCCATGTGTGTGGGGATTCCTCTAACTCATCTTGCCCTTAAAATACTACATCCCATTTGTTTTTTTACTTGGTGCATTTACTCATTCCTTTTGTGCTTTCCTCAGATTTTTTTTCCCCTCGTATTGTTGTCTCCCATTACTGTAACTCAACACACTCCTCCGCTGAGGGGTTTCTCAATTTTTTTCTCATCCCCACCCACCTTCTCTCTCCTTTCCCATTCCAGTTCCAGGAGGATGTATCCCCATATGGTTATGGGAATGATGGTTTTCTTTGCCACGCTCCTGCCACACAGACAGCTTTTTATGGGGGAGGCGATCCTCAGTTATGAGTAATGGTCAAGAGCTTTTCCATATACTGGCCTTTGTTTCCACTTGGTACTGAAATGCACAATGCACTCTTACCAAGTCTTTGACCAAAATGTAACCTTTTACTTTTAGCCACTTCCCCCACGTAAAAATATAGGGCTGTACTACAACCTTGATGTTAATTTACCCAGAGCTGTTATAAACTTAGCAACTCCATATATTTTAATGACGCTGGGAGACTTACAATAGCTCTGGTTAACTGTACATCAGGGTTGGGATGGAGCCCAAGCCCATAGTATTTATATTTTCATGGCTCTTGGCATTCTCACTGTTAACCCAGATCTGGCTACTATCCCCTGTTTAATCTAAGTGCAGCTGAGGGACAATATTCAGCAAGAAAACCTTCTGACTGTAACATAACTATTAAACTATTAAAAAAAATGTCAGATGTCCAATGCCGAGGCACCCTAGACTGTTACGGTCATCAACTGTGATCATGTCGGATGGTGAGTTTCTGTACCATCTGTCCTCGGTCTTTTTCTATATCCTGATATATTGAAATCTTAAACTTCTAATAGTACTAAAATAGGCTTTGATGCAATCATGAGTTTAAGTGTGTTAAAACAAATCATGGCATGTGACAACCAAGTCAAAATGACATACCCTATTAAAATTGGCCAGTCGTCTTATGACTAGAATGACCATTTAGCAATCTTATTAGCCTGTTCCATGATTTCAGTCTCTCACCTGTTGAAGGTCTCTTCATGGATGTTCTATTAAACGGACTTGGGCTAAAACTGTGTCTGAACAAACGACTAGGATTTTCAGCTTGCGCCTTTTCAACAATTTCATGAACAATGTTGTCATCTGCATTGTCCCTTAAACTACTTTTTGGTCTCCAGTAACTGTTACCTGGAATGAAAACAAAGCAGCACTCATTTATCTTAGTTATTTGTGAAAATTCATAACCATCAGCAACACAAGTATAATAAGGTATCCCAATCTGTCCTCAAGGTGTTTGTGTAGTGTCACCAACACAAATCTCACAGAGATCTACAATAAGACCACATAATAAAGAGAAAGCTGTGGAACAAACGATAGCTACTAGACATTTAATAAAGTGCCGTGTATGGTAACAATACTCCAGATATAACAAAAGGAGGACAATGGAAGATATTCTTGAAATGAAAGCAGGTCTGCTGGGCATAATATTTGTAAAAAAGCAAATAAATGTGCTGTTCCTAAAGGGATACTCTTATCATTTTAAACTGTACCCTAAATATATTCTATCAGGGTTATCCAAAGAGCTCCGAATTGCTTGAGAAAGGTAACCGAACGCTGAAAATCAGCGTTCGGTTACCCTTCCTGGCCATTCGGCTATCCAAGGAGCGGGCAATTCGCCAAATCCTGGCGAATTGCCTGCACATATGGTGCCTGTTCAGTGCCTGTTCGAGGGCAGAGAAATCCCCATGAAAAGCACTGCTTCGGCTATTCAGAGAACGAAAAACAGCAGTGAAAGTTCCCGAAATGCCCTGCCATTCGGGGGTTTAACTCGACAAGTTACTTCAGGAGAATCCCATAGGCTTCAATGTTAAAAATATTCCCGTTTTAATTCAATATCTAATAAACCTTTCGTTATAAAATTCTGCAGTAGAGTCTCTTTATTTATAGATTTTTTAGGATACTTTAAGCATTTTTCAGATTTTTTTTTTTTTTAAAGTTTACTTATTTTTTCTGTAACAGCCCTTTTTATTATCATTCCCTGGCCCGCCTGTGTAAATTTCAGACATTTTCGCTCAGTAGTTTCTTTGCAAAAAGCGTTTCATTTTCACAGATTCACACAAACTATTTTGCTAATTTATTCGCCTCCCTCGTCTGTGGTCTCAGCTGCTTCGGCTGTGATCGGCCCCTGCTCGGGCATTTTCTGTAGTTTTCGGCAGGTTAATCCAGATGTTTTTGGGGGTTTTCAGCGTGCATTCGGTGGGTTTTGCGGTTCGTTTTCGTCGGGATTGCGGCAGCCTTTCCCTGCAATTCGGGGACCCTGTGGTGCTTGCTGAATACACCGCAGGGTCACCGAAATGGGATCGGCAAAAGGAACCGAATTGAAGAGAACGAAAAGTCACCGAACGTGCGGTGACCTTTCGAATCTCTTTGAATAACCCTGATTCTCTTACCAAACTATATCACGATTTACACCTGATTAATTACCACTGATATATATGCCATGTATTTATTTTCTTTAAAGCTCAGTGATCCCTTACTACATGTTCGTTTGCACTGTATTTTGTATATTCCAAGAACAAATTAGAGTAGATCATAATTTAAAACAGAAAAAAAATGTTAACATTGTATTGTTTTAGCGTCCGCCTAAATTCATTTTGTGAAAACACATCTCCAATAATTCAGCAATGAGTGGATTGTACAGCTTTAGTGAATCTGTTCACGAGCACCCTCAAGCAGATTTGTTCAATTCTATTAATGCTAAAATGTCAACCATGAAATTCAAATAATTGCCACTTAGTACTTTCCATGGTGCCACATAGCCCTCTGATATCATTCTAATGCGGATACTGGCTGTGAATATCATCCTAAAATACCTAAATAAATTTTAAGGGCCTACAAAGCGCAGAATGTGTTTTCTGAGCATAATGACAAGTTAGGAATATATTTATTCCATTAAAAATACTTCAAAATGCATATCGTGAACCGCACTTTAATTTAATGTGATGCTATACCACGAGCATTACCACATTTATAACGTAGATGATGTAGGCAATATATTTAATAAATTTAGCTTAAGTACTAAGGTACAGCCCATCTGCTAGGTTTGTCACCTCTAATTCGTCACAATAGAAAAGTGTCAGTAGGCATACTGAAGTATTCATTTGGTGTAAACCACAATTACATAGAACTCCATAATTAGCAGTAAGTAAGCATACATACACCGTTCAAACTGATGTCGTGATGGATCTACAGAGCTGTAAACTGGCATTTAAAACCAATATACAGGGTTATTCAGAGAAAGGTGAAACTCAAGAGAATGACTGGAGAAGTGAAAATTCGAAGTCAAAATAGACAAACCAGAAAAATTCTCCCATTTATCTCACTTTCCAAATCGGCTATTTGGTCTAGCTTGTTTTCTTCTCCTGCCAATTCTCCTGGTTTTCACCTTTCTCTGAATAACCCTGACAGAGGTTGCTACTGTACATAAATGGTCATTAGAGTCTTAAGTACACTTGCCATCATCATCATCAAGATAAACCTCTTAAGGTACCGTAGGTTGTAACATAATGTCAAATACACAGCCTACCTTTTTTTCCAGATCAAATACAACATAGTGTGTTTATTTTATACCATGCACAAAACCTTTTGGGGCAAACAAAATGTGGTGTTGAGTGCCCCTTTAAGAATCTCATATCTGTGTTATATCCATCTCCAAACTATTTTTTCACTACTCTTGAAAATTATTCCACGTAGTATAACCTCAGTACATTTAATGTAAAATATTCTTTTGAATCTATCTCTTTTCAGTGTATCTCAAGGGCTTACCATTGCTCATCTGGAGTAACCATCTTTACATTCATTTAAGTTCATTCATATTATCCAACTGAGTACCAAGTACAATTTGAACAAATGAAACATTTCTGGGCATATTTTTGTGACGCTTGTGCATGTGCTTGATTTGACAGCATGCGCTGACAAATGCACTTCCTGTTACTTGCTTTTTCTGTTATCCCTTGGTCCTATAAGTGGGCTGCCTTACAAAGACGTATGGTCATTTCTACAGAGAGAACGGTAATGATGGAAATGTATTGTAAGGGAGCTGTGTAAATATGCCTTACAAAATGATAGTAAAAACTCTGGGCACTATTCCCTAGTTAACGTTAGCATTTGGATGTGTAAGCGCTATCGCTAGGATAAGTGACTTTAGGCTCGCGTCAGACGAGCGCACTATGTGTGCCCATACTGACGTGCTTACCGGCGCCCGTCGCAGCGTTGTGACGCTGCAACGGGGCTGGTCACAATGCTTGTGCACGCGCGCGCGACGAGCATCCGTTATCAAAGCCTCCCCGTCGATGCACTAGGATGCGCGTTGACGGGGCTGCAAAGTGTGCGCTCAGCGAGGTGGCCAGACAGGCGTCGAGTGGAAGGAACGTCCACTCTCATGGACATTCCTTCCGCTTTCCAATGACGCTCTGATCCTAGCCTTAACGTATGCCCCCCATATTACCGTTCTGACACTGAACACGTAAAAAAAATCACTTAGCGAATCAGTGATTGTGCTAGCTTCCGAAGCAGACTGTACTTTGCGCATCCTATACTTAACAAGGGGAGCGCAATCATTAATTAGTATTTTGATAAGTAAGGTATTACAAAGTGCTAACACTAATTACAGCAGGGACGTGCAAGGCAACATTTTAGCTACTTCTAAAAGCTGGTGCCACATGATTCCATTTTTGCTAAATAATTTAGCACCCCCTGAAAACCTCCCCAATAAATCCGATACTCACCTCTCATCCCGCAGTGATCAGCCGCTTCTCCTGGCCGCAAGCAGAGTGAGACTGGGAAGAAATAGTTCCCAGTCTCCCACAGCGATCCCTCCGCGGCGCTGCTTGGCAGGGGGGGGGGGGCGAGATCGGTCCGGAAGCGCTAACCTCTATGGAGTCCTATGGACTCCAGGAGGTGATACATGCAGCAGTGCTATCCCAGTGGTTAGCACTGCGTTCCAGGGGAAGGTGCCAAGGTAGCGCCTACCCCAGAATCTCAAGCTAAAATATAGACCATACAGGGAAACCTGCAGGTGCAGATTTACCTCATTAGCGTCCCCATATTAGTGCACAGTAGGAATAGGGCCCTCTATTAGCTAAGTGATCATGCATTTTCTATGATAATAATAAAAAGAGACAGTTTCCTTTTATATATTAATGTTTGATTACACAGAATCCTGTCCAGACTATATGCCTACGTCAAATCTGATCACCGTTGATATATTTTGTAGAAAATGGTATGTAAAAAGTATGAATTCCGAAAGCAGCTCAAATTTTGAGCAGTATAGTTTATAATATTGAACAATTAAAAAATGGTGTATAGTGTAATATATTTATTAGGAGTTGTTGACAATGCTAGGAATCTTACTCTTAAATGTGAGCTTTTACATAAAAATAGTCTTTTATCAAGGGTAAAAATCCAGTATTTATAAAAGTAGAGATATCTGTTCTCTCTGTTTTCGCATAGCACTATGGATGGAAAGTCCATTTTTTTCCAGGGTGAACGCGAGCAAGGTGTTGTCAGGTTTCCTCTCTGAACTGAAGCAGATTCTCTGTGGAAGACCCACAAGTCCTCGTTCTCATTTCCTTCTTGTGGCTACTGTAATCTGTAGCCCGATAGCGCGTTTTGCTTATTACTGATCTCCTATCACTGACCTGGTTCTGTATTTAGACCAGACCTCTGACTATTGTGTATAACCTGGCCTTTAAAAGGATCGGTGTGACCATCTGTAGTCCTCTGGGTTTACCTTCTGCAAAAGATTAGTCTTGCAGATCTTATTTGACTTGTGGGAAGATGGACAAGGATATTTTATGGTTCTCTTAAGAAAAATTTCCCAACTCGAGAAAGATTCAGTAAGACTCATGAGCTTGCTAGGTGCCCTGAGCCACAGCAGAAGCATGTTTACATTTCTCTTTACATTATTTTTATATTTGTATCTTGTTTTAACAATTTTATTTATTGCGGTGTGTCTTTTGTGTTTGAAAATATATTGTGGGATGGCTGCAAGCTGGCATTTTTTTCTCTCACTTGGTAAAATGTGTCTGTTTCAGAGCTGTAAACAAAACCTTTCACTCCGAGTCCTAATGTTTTTACTTGCAATGGAAAAAACTTTGCAGATCTTGCACAAAGTGCCGTTTCTTAATGAATTTCACTTTTCAAGCTGACAACTTCTTGTGAGATCTTATGATTTCATTGTAGATGTAGTAAGTCGATTTAATGAATCTAGGGAATGGATGCGATCACCGGATTTTATGGCTATGAAGGATTAATGTGTAGCTCATTTGAAATCTTGAGTGTTTCTATAAATCTTACTAATATAATATGAATAATATATATCTTTCTGCCAAGTTCCTTCTTGTATCAAACATTCATTCGATCAGTATCTACAGGATCCAATTTATGCTGAATACTATTAACTTCTGAATGTAAGCTACAGAGGTACCTTTGGCTACATCAAAGGCGAACCGTGTGGTACCAACAACACAGTAGTCTAATGGACTTATTAAAAATAGGACATCACAATGCAACAGTAGGTAGCACAAGAACAATTGAATCATGCTAGAACATGCAATAAATATATTATGTCTCTAACGAGACAGTCTGCAAATATAGACAAGCCGTATTCACATTATGATTAATAGACTAAATGTTAAAGTTACATTACAATTAAAATTGCATGAGGTGATGCTTTCCATTTTTATGCTCAGATAATAAGTGAACTAGAAGCCTGGCATTCAAAGAACAAGAGAACAAGCTGGGTAATTGGAATAACGGTGTTCATAAAGCACTCATTATAATATTTCTACTGTATCAGGAAAGAGACTTCCTGGTATTCTTTATTTATTTACCTTGCAGAAAAAAATGGGTTTTCTCTGTTATTTTGCATGAGCTCTATCCCACGCTGCTTGACTGAGGCTTAATTACTACTTTTTAGCTTTTTGCAGAAAGAAAAAGAGGTGGGATCCTTCAATTTAGTCATTTTATTTTTTAGGAATAAGTTTGGAAGGTGCATGCTCGGCTCACCAGTTTATATTCAAGGTGTAAAAAGGTGATTGATTTAATATCTTGTATATTGTTCCCATAAAACAAAAACTATAGGAATGAAAAATGACTTTGCATAAGTTCCAAATTGATGGGAGAAATAAAAAAAGAATGGTACAACATAATATTTAGTGTTTTGCCTTAAAATGGTCGTAAAAACTACAAGAAAGCTACTTTTACTGAGTAAACCTTTTATGTGGTGGAAAAAATAAAGATAAATGGAAGAGAAAGAAATTTTGCGAATCTTAATCTTTTCTGGATATATCCACAAAATGGGCTTATTTGCAGACGTATCATTTTGTGTTCAGTATATATTTTGTACAATGCGTTATAACTCCTCAGTATAAAGTGTATTAAACTGGCAACAAAAGAAACCAAAACATGGATTTTCCAGGTCTGTTCATCTCTAATCTTGAATCTGTGCCGACATGTAGCATTTATTTCCCAGCTGCAATACAATTTTATGGATATACCTATTAAATTGTATGTAACTCACTGACAATGACCAAGATTCTCTTGGCGCTACAAGGCCGCACACAAGAGTAATAGGGTCATAGAAGTGACACTTGCACTTGCAAAAATGAAGAAAATATACTTAAAGAGTTTTTTGGTTGTCAATGACTTTTCATTTGCTTCTTGTTATGTAATGTAAACTATATATGACACTAGTATATGTATGAGGCATCATTTTTCTATAATGTTAAAACAATAAGGGCACTATTCCATAGTAGGCACTAACGGCAGCATTCAGATGAGTAAGCAATAATGCTAGGATACGTGCGTGACTTTAAAACCTTAAGGACCAAGGGTCTTTTAAAGTCAATGCTTTTATGACGTAACAGTTACGTCATTGGTCCTTAAGGGGTTAAGGCATGCCTTCCATATTACATCCCTCCGGCTAAACTCGTTTGTAATCCATCGGCGCATCAGGGATTGCGGGAGTTTACTATACTTTGCACTTCCTACACTTAACATGGGGAGTGCAAACGACCAGTAGCTATTCGATAAGTAAGGTATTCCAAAGTGCTAGCGCAAATTACCGCACAGATGCGATGTGGAAAATTTTAGCTACTGCTCAAACCAGGTGCTACTGCCAAACTCGAACCTGTCCAAATGCAAAATCAACAGCCTGTAAAAAACAAAACACAGTACACGTTCTATTGGTCCCATACACCAGAGTTAAACATGATCGATGTCGTTAATAATGGCTGGATTATTGCTGCAGTATTCATACTTGTCCAGTGTCATAAACACAGAGGCCGTGCGTGACGACACCAGCAGGAGTTGGAGAAGGCACGACTAGTCCCACGGGAACATCGTGTCCAAAGGACTCCCGTCACATTGCAGGGTGTCACTGATGCCGATTGTCAGCTTTGTTACCGACTGACCTGTGAACAAATGTGCAGGCTCTACATGCAGCTGCGGTCACATCTCCATTCTCGCTCTAGCTCATCATCATCTGTGCCTGGGATGACCAAGCTGCTGTGCTGTTTGCGATTTCTCACCACTGGGACCTTTCAGCACCCCTTGTCTGAGCTAGATGGGGTTAGCCAAAGCACCTTTTCTAAGATGCTACACAGCTTCCTCGACGCACTGAGACAATTGCCACCACTATATTAGATACCCTACCACCCCTGAGGGCGAGGGTAGAGTGAAACTGGGGTGTTTTGCCTTTGGAGGGTTTCCCAATGTCCTGGGGGCAATAGACTGTACCCAAATAATTTTTGATGCCAATATGTGCTGTTTGTGGTGTTCCCTGGTAGTGCCAATGAGTCCTATATCCTGCAGAACTCGTCAGTGCCACAAGACTTGCAGGACATGATCTTCCCAGAAGGCTGGCTTCTCAGTGAGTATTCTGTATATATCCTTTAACACACATATCCTTATTGTAAAGTATTGATTAAGCTAAACTAATATTATGCTGGGGGGGTTATTCTCTGTATGTAAGTGTTTGATTCTCCTAATGCGGGGGGGGGGGTATTCTCTGTATGTGTTTAAGTCTCACAATGTGTGTGGGGGGTATGATCAGTATGTAAGTGTTTGATTCTCATAGTGTGTGTGTGGGGGGGGGGGTTATTATCTGTATGTAAGTGTTTGATTCTCATAGTGTGTGTGTGTGGGGGTTATTATCTGTATGTAAGTGTTTGATTCTCAGTGTGTGTGGGGGGGTATTATCTGTATGTAAGTGTTTGATTCTCAGTGTGTGTGTGGGGGTTATTATCTGTATGTAAGTGTTTGATTCTCAGTGTGTGTGGGGGGGTATTATCTGTATGTAAGTGTTTGATTCTCAGTGTGTGTGGGGGGGTTATTATCTGTATAAGTGTTTGATTCTCAGTGTGTGTGGGGGGGGTATTATATCTGTATGTAAGTGTTTGATTCTCATAGTGTGTGTGGGGGGGGTTATTAATCTGTATGTAAGTTTTTGATTCTCATAGTGTGTGTGTGTGGGGGGGGTTATTATCTGTATGTAAGTGTTTGATTCTCATAGTGTGTGTGGTGTGGGGGGGGGTATTATCTGTATGTAAGTGTTTGATTCTCAGTGTGTGTGGTGTGGGGGGGTATTATCTGTATGTGTAAGTGTTTGATTCTTCTTGTGTGGTGTGTGGGGGTTATTATCTGTATGTAAGTGTTTTGATTCTCATAGTGTGTGTGGGGGGTTATTATCTGTATGTAAGTGTTTGATTCTCAGTGTGTGTGGGGGGTTATTATCTGTATGTAAGTGTTTGATTCTCAGTGTGTGTGTGGGGGGGGTATTATCTGTATGTAAGTGTTTGATTCTCAGTGTGTGTGTGTGTGGGGGGGGGTTATTATCTGTATGTAAGTGTTTGATTCTCATAGTGTGTGTGTGTGGGGGGTTATTATCTGTATGTAAGTGTTTGATTCTCATAGTGTGTGTGTGTGGGGGGGTTATTATCTGTATGTAAGTGTTTGATTCTCAGTGTGTGTGTGGGGGGTTATTATCTGTATGTAAGTGTTTGATTCTCATAGTGTGTGTGTGGGGGGTTATTATCTGTATGTAAGTGTTTGATTCTCAGTGTGTGTGTTGTGGGGTTATTATCTGTATGTAAGTGTTTGATTCTCAGTGTGTGTGTGGGGGTATTATCTGTATGTAAGTGTTTGATTCTCAGTGTGTGTGGGGGGGTTATTATCTGTATGTAAGTGTTTGATTCTCAGTGTGTGTGGGGGGGGTTATTATCTGTATAAGTGTTTGATTCTCAGTGTGTGGGGGGGGTATTATCTGTATGTAAGTTTGATTCTCATTAGTGTGTGGGGGGTTATTATCTGTATGTAAGTTTTTGATTCTCATAGTGTGTGTGGGGGGGTTATTATCTGTATGTAAGTGTTTGATTCTCATAGTGTGTGTGTGGGGGGGTTATTATCTGTATGTAAGTGTTTGATTCTCAGTGTGTGTGGGGGGGTATTATCTGTATGTAAGTGTTTGATTCTCAGTGTGTGTGTGGGGGGTATTATCTGTATGTAAGTGTTTGATTCTCATAGTGTGTGTGTGGGGGGTATTATCTGTATGTAAGTGTTTGATTCTCATAGTGTGTGTGTGTGGGGGGTATTATCTGTATGTAAGTGTTTGATTCTCATGTGTTGTGTGTGGGGGGGGGTTATTATCTGTATGTAAGTGTTTTGATTCTCATAGTGTGTGTGGGGGGGTTATTATCTGTATGTAAGTGTTTGATTCTCATAGTGTGTGTGTGTGTGGGGGGGGTTATTATCTGTATGTAAGTGTTTGATTCTCAGTGTGTGTGTGTGGGGGGTATTATCTGTATGTAAGTGTTTGATTCTCATAGTGTGTGTGTGTGTGGGGGGTATTATCTGTATGTAAGTGTTTGATTCTCATAGTGTGTGTGTGTGGGGGTTATTATCTGTATGTAAGTGTTTGATTCTCATAGTGTGTGTGTGGGGGTTATTATCTGTATAAGTGTTTGATTCTCAGTGTGTGTGGGGGTTATTATCTGTATGTAAGTGTTTTGATTCTCAGTGTGTGTGGGGGGGTATTATCTGTATGTAAGTGTTTGATTCTCAGTGTGTGTGGGGGTATTATCTGTATAAGTGTTTGATTCTCATGTGTGTGTGGGGGGTTATTATCTGTATGTAAGTTTTTGATTCTCATGTGTGTGTGTGTGGGGGGGTTATTATCTGTATGTAAGTGTTTGATTCTCATAGTGTGTGTGTGGGGGGTTATTATCTGTATAAGTGTTTGATTCTCAGTGTGTGTAGTGGGGGGGTATTATCTGTATGTAAGTGTTTGATTCTCATTGTGTGTGTGTGGGGGGGTTATTATCTTATGTAAGTGTTTGATTCTCTAGTGTGTGTGTGGGGGGGGTTATTATCTGTATGTAAGTGTTTGATTCTCAGTGTGTGTGGGGGGTATTATCTGTGTAATGTTTGATTCTCAGTGTGTGTGGGGGGGTTATTATGTATGTAAGTGTTTGATTCTCATAGTGTGTGTGTGGGGGTTATTATCTGTATGTAAGTGTTTGATTCTCAGTGTGTGTGGGGGGGTTATTATCTGTATGTAAGTGTTTTATTCTCAGTGTGTGTGGGGGGGGGTTATTATCTGTATGTAAGTGTTTGATTCTCAGTGTGTGTGGGGGGGGTTATTATCTGTATGTAAGTGTTTGATTCTCAGTGTGTGTGGGGGGGTTATTATCTGTATGTAAGTGTTTGATTCTCAGTGTGTGTGGGGGGGGTTATTATCTGTATGTAAGTGTTTGATTCTCAGTGTGTGTGGGGGGGGTTATTATCTGTATGTAAGTGTTTGATTCTCAGTGTGTGTGGGGGGGTATTATCTGTATGTAAGTGTTTGATTCTCATAGTGTGTGTGGGGGGTTATTATCTGTATGTAAGTGTTTGATTCTCATGTGTGTGTGGGGGGGTTATTATCTGTATGTAAGTGTTTGATTCTCAGTGTGTGTGTGTGGGGGGGTTATTATCTGTATGTAAGTGTTTGATTCTCAGTGTGTGTGTGGGGGGTTATTATCTGTATGTAAGTGTTTGATTCTCAGTGTGTGTGTGTGTGGGGGGGGGTTTTATCTGTATGTAAGTGTTTGATTCTCATAGTGTGTGTGTGTGTGGGGGGGTTATTATCTGTATGTAAGTGTTGATTCTCAGTGTGTGGTGGGGGGTTATTATCTGTATGTAAGTGTTTGATTCTCATAGTGTGTGTGTGGGGGTTATTATCTGTATGTAAGTGTTTGATTCTCAGTGTGTGTGGGGGGGTATTATCTGTATGTAAGTGTTTGATTCTCAGTGTGTGTTGGGGGGTTATTATCTGTATGTAGTGTTTGATTCTCAGTGTGTGTGGGGGGTTATTATCTGTATGTAAGTGTTTGATTCTCAGTGTGTGTGTGGGGGGTTATTATCTGTATGTAAGTGTTTGATTCTCAGTGTGTGTGGGGGGTTATATCTGTATGTAAGTGTTTGATTCTCATAGTGTGTGTGGGGGTTATTATCTGTATGTAAGTGTTTGATTCTCAGTGTGTGTGGGGGGTTATTATCTGTATGTAAGTGTTTGATTCTCATAGTGTGTGTGTGGGGGGTATTATCTGTATGTAAGTGTTTGATTCTCATAGTGTGTGTGGGGGGTTATTATCTGTATGTAAGTGTTTGATTCTCATAGTGTGTGTGGGGGGGTTATTATCTGTATTAAGTGTTTGATTCTCATAGTGTGTGTGTGGGGGGGTTATTATCTGTATGTAAGTGTTTGATTCTCAGTGTGTGGGGGGTTATTATCTGTATAAGTGTTTGATTCTCAGTGTGTGGGGGGGGTTATTATCTGTATGTAAGTGTTTGATTCTCATAGTGTGTGTGGGGGGGTTATTATCTGTATGTAAGTGTTTGATTCTCAGTGTGTGTGGGGGGGTTATTATCTGTATGTAAGTGTTTGATTCTCAGTGTGTGTGGGGGGGTATTATCTGTATGTAAGTGTTTGATTCTCAGTGTGTGTGTGGGGGGTATTATCTGTATAAGTGTTTGATTCTCAGTGTGTGTGGGGGGTTATTATCTGTATGTAAGTGTTTGATTCTCAGTGTGTGTGGGGGGGTTATTATCTGTATAAGTGTTTGATTCTCAGTGTGTGTGGGGGGGTATTATCTGTATGTAAGTGTTTGATTCTCATAGTGTGTGTGGGGGGGTTATTATCTGTATGTAAGTGTTTGATTCTCATAGTGTGTGTGTGTGGGGGGGGGGTTATTATCTGTATGTAAGTGTTTGATTCTCATAGTGTGTGTGTGTGGGGGGGTTATTATCTGTATGTAAGTGTTTGATTCTCATAGTGTGTTGTGTGTGTGGGGGGGGGTTATTATCTGTATGTAAGTGTTTGATTCTCAGTGTGTGTGTGGGGGGGGTATTATCTGTATGTAAGTGTTTGATTCTCATAGTGTGTGTGTGTGGGGGGGGTTATTATCTGTATGTAAGTGTTTGATTCTCATAGTGTGTGTGTGGGGGGGTTATTATCTGTATGTAAGTGTTTGATTCTCATAGTGTGTGTGTGGGGGGTATTATCTGTATGTAAGTGTTTGATTCTCATAGTGTGCGTGTGGGGGGGTTATTATCTGTATGTAAGTGTTTGATTCTCAGTGTGTGTGGGGGGGTTATTATCTGTATGTAAGTGTTTGATTCTCAGTGTGTGTGGGGGGGTATTATCTGTATGTAAGTGTTTGATTCTCATAGTGTGTGTGTGGGGGGTTATTATCTGTATAAGTGTTTGATTCTCAGTGTGTGTGGGGGGGCTATTATCTGTATGTAAGTGTTTGATTCTCAGTGTGTGTGGGGGGGGTTATTATCTGTATAAGTGTTTGATTCTCAGTGTGTGGGGGGGGTATTATCTGTATGTAAGTGTTTGATTCTCATAGTGTGTGTGGGGGGTTATTATCTGTATGTAAGTTTTTGATTCTCATAGTGTGTGTGTGTGTGGGGGGGTTATTATCTGTATGTAAGTGTTTGATTCTCATAGTGTGTGTGTGTGGGGGGGGGGTTATTATCTGTATGTAAGTGTTTGATTCTCAGTGTGTGTGTGTGGGGGGTATTATCTGTATGTAAGTGTTTGATTCTCATTGTGTGTGTGTGGGGGGGTTATTATCTGTATGTAAGTGTTTGATTCTCATAGTGGTGTGTGGGGGGTTATTATCTGTATGTAAGTGTTTGATTTCGTCAGTGTGTGTGGGGGGGTATATTATCTGTATGTAAGTGTTGATTCTCAGTGTGTGGTGTGGGGGGGTATTATCTGTATGTAAGTGTTTGATTCTCATAGTGTGTGTGTGGGGGGTTATTATCTGTATGTAAGTGTTTGATTCTCATAGTGTGTGTGTGTGTGGGGGGTTATTATCTGTATGTAAGTGTTTGATTCTCATAGTGTGTGTGTGGGGGTTATTATCTGTATGTAAGTGTTTGATTCTCAGTGTGTGTGGGGGGGTTATTATCTGTATGTAAGTGTTTGATTCTCATAGTGGTGTGTGGGGGGTTATTATCTGTATGTAAGTGTTTGATTCTCATAGTGTTGTGTGGGGGGGGGGTTATTATCTGTATGTAAGTGTTTGATTCTCATAATGACGAGGGGGGGTTATTATCTGTATGTAAGTGTTTGATTCTCATAGTGTGTGTGGGGGGGTTATTATCTGTATGTAAGTGTTTGATTCTCATAGTGTGTGTGGGGGGGTTATTATCTGTATGTAAGTGTTTGATTCTCATAATACGAGGGGGGGGGTATGATGAAGCATGGAGAGACGCTGAGAACTATTTGTTCCCTGTCTCCCCTGCTCAAAGTGAGAGGAAGCAGCAGACTGCACCACCCTCTCTATTGTGGGATGAGCGTTGATTTAAGAGGTTAAAAAAATATTAGGGACTTTGCCCAAAAAAAAAAAATCACTTAAAAATAGGATCTGGGAGTTTGTGTTTCTTTGAGAAATATCGGCCCCAGAAGAGAAGAATGAGCCAACATGGAATATCTCGTTCTTCTATTCCCAGGAGTAAATGAATGTCTCTTATACAAGGTAAGGACATGCTATATCCAAGCCACAAGCAAGGTTTACGGCAAAATAGAAAATCTAGCCATCCTAACGGCAAGAGGGGAGTTGAGTTCTAACGAGACCAACATGGCGGAAGTGAGAGGATATAATTGGAATTGCTGAATCACTATAATACACTTTTCAAGTTAAATTGTCAGACCATGGCATAGATTCACCATTCCTCAATTCTGTTAAACTACAAGATCTTAGAGTTTCAGCGGCTGCAATGCAGCAGGAAACCTGCAAAATTTACAAAACACTGAAACCGCCTAGCGGGGACGGAATCTCCTCAACATTATAATAAGAAAGTGCAAGCAATTCCATGTGTACCTATGCACCGGCCAAAATGAAGTTGCCGAAAAAACCCCAATATAATCAGTCTAGCGGAAAAAAAGAAAAAAAAACACAAAAAACACCAATATGTTCCTAACAAAAGTGCTTGAAAACAACCAATTTTCAACAAAAAATGGGCAAGTTCACAGTGCCAAGCATTAACCATGACAACTGCCCATTTGCAAGTCAAGGGCACACTTTAAAGAATGTTTATACTGTTGCTTCTCCCTCTGTGAGAAAAATAAGGAATGGCCATGAAACAACTACACTCAGTTCATTGTCAGATTGACAAGGATAACTCATTCACCTCCACAATCATGAATGAACCCAGAGCTAGAAAAAATTGGATCGAGAAAAACTGACAGATGTGTTCTTGACAAGCTGAGAACACTTTGTTACAAATGTCATTTTTCTCCTTGCGGGTCACCAAAAGTACAAAACGACCTACCTGTAAGAACATCCAAGTTAATTTAATGCTTTCCTGGCCGTGAGATCGTGCACGGAATCACTCGACAGACACTCATGTCGAGCCACAGTTTAACTCACGGCTACCTCGGCCGGCTTTTAACTATTCCCATTAGCAATCAGCTCATGCATTGACTATATGTAATGTATTGTGATTTGGAGAGTCTCCTCACAACTTGGATGACTCACATTGTGGCCATAAGGGCTATTAGTGAAACTATGACCAAGTATTAAAAGGATGGCAAAAGGCAGGCATACCATCCCTATAAAAATTCAACATGATCTTACTAGCAACCTAGTCACTTGTTTAAACAAATGCAGCATTCTTTGGCAATTCATATTCAGTTATGTTACATGTTATTGGAGGGTCATTTCTTGGTCTTTATGACAGGAAGAGTGGTCACTGTTTTGGTCCATTTTCCAGAAAACAATGTGCAAGTGAAGTGATGGCTAGCCTTGGTACTGCAAACACATAAAACTGTATTGCTGATCATAAGCCAATTTTAGAGACAGCAGTTTATTATGTTATAGCATATTATCATCTGTGTACTGCGAAGGTAGTGGAGATTGATTGGGTGTTAAATGTTGTCAGAGGCATAAGTACAGGAAAAGATGCACATGTAATAAGAAGTATTAGGAGTAAAGCGGCTGGGTGGAGTAGAGGTAACATCACTGCTCTGCGTGGAGAGAGCCTGTGGAGACATGGGTTCAATCCCAGCGAGCAACCTCTCCAGTAAGTGTCCTTGGGCAAGACACCTAACGGTACATACTCGCCACCCAGGACATACTTGAAAACGAGAGAAATCTCAATGTATCCTTCCTGGTAAAATCATTTCTCAAAAAATAAATAAATAATGAGTACACATATACACGCAGTGTATTCAGACACCTTCACTTTTTTCACACTAATTTTATTTTGCAGTCTTACACTAACATGTTTTAAGTATTTGTTTCACATCAGTCTACGCTCAATACCCCATAATAACAAAGAAATAAAACACAGATCTTCAAAGCATTGCCAATTTATTAAAAAGAACAAAATTAAATATCTAATTGACATTATACGTATACAGACACTTAACTCATTAATATGCACCAGTGACATCAATTACAGCCCTACATGATTTTGGGTGTGATGCACACCTGGATTTGGACCGATTCTGCATTCATCTCTGCACAGCCTCTCAAGCTTTTTCAAGTTGGATGAAGACCATTGAAGGACAACCATTTTCAGGTCTTTCCAGAGATGTTTCTGTTCAAGTCCAGGTTCTGAGAAGGCCATTCTTGGACATTCACAGACTTGTGTGTTTTAGTTGCTATTTTTGCAAATTTTAAACCGGCTTTCATGTGTTTTGAGGTGAGGAGTAGCTTCTATCATGATAGTCTGCCATTAAGGCCGAATTGGTGGAGTGTTGCAGTGACTGTTATTCATCAGCAAGTTTCTCGCATCTTCACACATGATCCCTGAAGCTCTCCGATGGTGACCATCAGGTTCATCACCTCTCTTACCAAAGTCCTTCTACCCAGTTTCTCAGTTTGGGTAAGCAGTCAGCTCTAGAATAAGTCCTGGTGGTTTCAAACTCCTTCCATTTAAGCATTATGGAGGAAAATTAGCTTTTGGGAATATTCAATGCAGCCAAAACATTTTTCTAGGGTTTCCCAGATCTTTAAGGCAGTTCCTTTCACATATGGACTTTATTTTTGCTCTGATATGCATTAAGAAATATGAGACCTTAAGTAGACAGGGTGTGCCTTTCCAAACCATGTTCAGGCAATTGAATGTGCCACAAGTGAACTCCAAAAGATACATACAGGGTTATTCAAAGGGAGTGGTACTGGCCCTGAAATCAGGGGCGTAACTACCAGGGGTGCAGCGGGTGCCACTGCACCAGGGCCCCTGAGTCCAGGGGCCTACAACCAGATGGGTGTGGGGTCCGGACTAGCCCTGCTTGCCCCACAGTCCAGGCAGGGGTCAGGCACCTGGTCTTCCGTTTGATCGGCAGCGTGTGGGATCAAACTCCCTCACGCTGCACCAGAAGTAAAGGCCCTGCCGGGGGGAGAGGAGGTTTAAGAAGAGGACAACTGCACACATGGGGACGTGCTGGCCCCACCCCTTCCCCCTCCACAGTCATGCAAAGCAAAGCCTCCCCTGCTGTGCTGGAAGTGTCCAGCACATGCAGGGCAGGGAAGTGGAGAGAGTGGAGACCATACTTACCTATGGTAAGTATGTGACAAGCTGGGGTGGGTTGTTTTTGTGTGTGTGAGCAGAGGCTGGCTAATTACTGGGGTCTGATACTGGCTAATTACTGGGGGGTCTGATATTGGCTGGCTAATTACTGGGGGGTCTGATATTGGCTGGCTAATTACTGGGGTTCTGATACTGGCTAATTACTGGGGTCTGATACTGGCTAATTACTGGGGGGTCTGATATTGGCTGGCTAATTACTGGGGGGTCTGATATTGGCTGGCTAATTACTGGGGGGTCTGATATTGGCTGGCTAATTACTGGGGTTCTGATACTGGCTAATTACTGGGGTCTGATACTGGCTAATTACGGGGGTCTGATACAGGCTGGCTAATTACTGGGGGGTCTGATACTGGCTAATTACTGGGGGGTCTGATACTGGCTAATTACTGCGGGTCTAATACTGGCTGGCTAATTACTGGGGGTCTGATGTTGTCGAATTACTGGGGGTCTGATACTGGCTAATTACTGGGGTTCTGATACTGGCTAATTACTGGGGGTCTGATACTGGCTGGCTAATTACTGGGGGTCTGATACTGGCTAATTACTGGGGGGTCTGATATTGGCTAATTACTGGGGGGTCTGATACTGGCTAATTACTGGGGGTCTAATACTGGATAATTACTGGGGGTCTAATACTGGCTGGCGAATTACTGGGGGTGTCTGATGCTGGCTAATTACTGGGGATGTCTGATACTGGCTAATTACTGGGGGTCTGATACTGGCTAATTACTGGGGGTCTGATACTGGCTGGCTAATTACTGGGGTCTGATATTGGCTAATTACTGGGGTTCTGATACTGGCCAATTACTGGGGGTCTGATACTGGATAATAACTGGGGGTCTGATACTGGCTGGCTAATTATTGGGTCTGATACTGGCCAATTACTGGGGGTCTGATAATGGCTGGCTAATTACTGGGGGTCTGATACTGGCTAATTACTGGGGGTCTGATACTGGCTGGCTAATTACTGGGGGTCTGATACTGGCTAATTGCTGGGGGTCTGATACTGGCTAATTACTGGGGGTCTGATACTGGCTAATTACTGGGGTCTGATACTGGCTAATTACTGGGGTCTGATACTGGCTACCTAATTACTGGGGTCTGATACTGGCTACCTAATTACTGGGGTCTGATACTGGGGGGTCTGACATCTGGGGCCCACACGGAGGGTGGGTCTTGAAGGCACGGGGCATACTGGTACGCCCCACTTACTTCAATAGCCCGCCTCGGCCTCTCCCCACAGCCGACGAGGGGGGCCCTTCATAGATTCTTGCACCGGGGCCCTGAGGTTTCTAGTTACGCCTCTGCCTGAAATTGCACCGAACAGTGAATTTCCCCGTACGGTGCAATTTCGGAGCCATTCGGCTATTCAAAAGCTGACAGTTCGCCAATATTGGTGAATTACCAGCGAAATATGGTGATCTTCGTCGGCAGTGAACTCTCCATAGAGAAGTAATGGTTAACCTATTCAGAGAGCACCGAACAGCAGAAAAATGTCAGTGAAATGCCCTGATGTTCAGTGGTTTCATTCGGCAGGTTTAAACTCCCTGGTGGTCTAATTTTTTCAAAATTTCGTGTCTAAAAGCGTCTCAATTTTTTTTTTTAAAGGAAACGTGTTTTTGTACATAGGTAGCCTGTAATAATTAGGAATCACGCACTGAAATCTGTGCAATCAAGAGTCCTTACTGGTAAAACCCTTTATAAAAAAATAGATAAATAAAAAATAAATAGTAAATACACTGAGTCCGATAAAGTTTGAAACACGACATAATAATTTATTATCCCAAAAATAATTATCCAAAATAATGCAAATAAATGATATTCAATAAAATACAACAAAAAACACTGAAATCTGTCTGCAAGCAAGGGTGAGACTATGTATGGCCTATTTCTTATCCTGTAGTTCATAAACATGAACATGTGTTCATAAACATTACACTGTATAATCGAAATGTAAACTGTAAAAAAGATCTCATTTATGCTGGCCCCGCCCCCCTGCATCGTGTGACTCGCAGGGAGCCTTCCAGGAAGCAGCTCGCCGTGATCCCACTGCGGGGGACAGCGAGGGAGTCAGGAGGAGAAGAGTAAACATCCAGCCCGAGTGTGGCTCGGGGTTACCGTTCGCGGTAGCGAAATTTAACCCTGTCACACTCGGAATACCGCCAGGGAGGTTAATCAGGTGAATCCCATAGGCTTCAATGTAAAAAATATTCCCATTTTTATTGAATATTTATTAAACCGATTATTCTTTTAATCTGCAGCAAAAAGTCTCTCTATTTATTCTTTAGGATTATTTAGGCATTTTTTCAGCGTTTTGTTTTCTGTAACAGTCCTTTTTACTATTATTCATAGGACCGTATATGTAATTTTCAGGCATTTTCGTGCAGCAGTTTTTTGCTAACAGCTTTTAAAAGTTTTGGTGTGTTCTTTTGGTTTTTTTACCCTGTTCGTCGGCTTGTTGGCGCTCTGTTCGGTGGATCGCCAGCTTTTTTGGGGGGCTGGCAGGCACTCTGTTCGGCAGATCGTCAGCTTTTTTAGGATGCGTACGGCAGGTTTGCCAAGGCTTATCAGATCAGATCAGATCCAATGTTTTCTGGCGGCTTATCAGATCCAATTTTTTCGGAGGTTATGCGGTGGTTCGTGGGTTTTTTCCTGCACTTCGGGGACCCTGCGGTAAATGCTGAATTCACGGCAGGGTCTGGGAATTTGATTCCCAGAAATGTGGGGAACGACAGAGCACCGAAATTCCACCTCTTTGAATAACCCCTATAGAAACACCTCAAAGATTATCAAGAGAAATGGAATGCGTGTTAGCTAAATTACAAGTGTCATAGCATAGCGTTTCAATACTTGTGATATTTCCCTTTTTCTTTTGAAACAATTAGCAATACTATTAAGAAATGTTTTTGTTTTGTGATTATGGGGTATGAATATAATCAATGTGATAAAAAAATAATAATTTAAAACAAACTCTAGCATAAGTCTGCAACATCAAAAATGTAAAAAAAACAAGTGTCTGAATACTTTCTGAAAGCACTATATACTGTATAGCTTGCAGAATACAGAAAATGTAATTCTACACTTGGTAAAATTTCTTAATGACCTTCAGTGCAGTAATTGGTGTCCCCTTTCGATTTATATTTAATCTGCTTTGGAAATACGTTTGGAGGTGGAGGATCTTAAACAATCAATATAGCTCCAGCTAAACCATGCTTATTAAAAACATATTTCATCTGCCTGGACATACATACATATTTTAAGTATGGTAGGAACTGAATACATCACATTAGCATTTTGTGATTTAGGACGTAACTTACCTATAGATATGATCTTGCCAACGTCTTCACTTTGTTTATATGCTGTTGGTGGTTGTAATTCATCTTTCATTTCCTCGGAGTCAACACCCATAGTGAAAAATCCATTCAAACCATGATATTCGAGTGATATGTTTCTCTCTGTTCGAGCAATTGTCTCAAACTCCTGAGGTAGCATAAATAAAACATTGCTTAATATTCTGCAATTTTGATAAATATTTGAAGAAATATTTGTGTTAGAAGTGTTAAAAATCAATAGATTCCCCACATAAAGCAGCTCTAAAAGTATCTTACTTTGAAGGCTTGTTACCGCAACATGCATTTTGATATCTGAATGGTTCATGTCGCACCAATTATTTATCATACCATCAAATCTGACTGACAGCCTAATGGATAGCATATTTTTAAAATAGCAAAACAAGAAATGGTATTTCAGATATCATATTAGCATATTTTTACAGTATAAAAGAATATGTACGTTTTATGACACCTTACTAGTGAGTTAGTATAGAGTGGATACATATAGTGTGTGTGTGTGTGTATATATACAGTCAGGTCCATAAAAATTGGGACATCGACACAATTCTAACATCTTCGGCTCTATACACCACCACAATGGCGTTGGAATGAAACAAACACAATGTGCTTTAACTGCAGACTGTCAGATTTAATTTGAGGGTATGTACATCCAACTCAGGTGAACGGTGTATGACTTACAGCAGTTTGCAGATGTGCCTCCCACTTGTTAAGGGACCAAAAGTAATGGGACAGAATAATAATCATAAATCAAACTTTTCCTTCTTAATACTTGGTTGCAAATCCTTTGCAGTCAATCACAGCCTGAAGTCTGGAACGCATAGACATCACCAGACGCTGGGTTTCATCCCTGGTGATGGAATGCCAGGCCTCTACTGCAACTGTCTTCAGTTCCTGCTTGTTCTTGGGGCATTTTCCCTTCAGTTTTGTCTTCAGCAAGTGAAGTGCATGCTCAATGGGATTCAGGTCAGGTGATTGACTTGGCCATTGCATAACATTCCACTTCTGTCCCTTCAAAAACTCTTTGGTTTCTTTCGCAATATGCTTTGGGTCATTGTCCATCTGCACTGTGAAGCGCCGTCCAATGAGTTCTGCAGCATTTGGCTGAATGTGAGCAGATAATATTGCCCGAAACACTTCAGAATTCATCCTGCTGCTTTTGTCAGCAGTCACATCATCAATAAATACAAGAGAACCAGTTCCATTGGCAGCCATACATGCCCACGCCATGACACTACCACCACCATGCTTCACTGATGAGGTGGTATGCTTAGGATCATGAGCAGTTCCTTTCCTTCGCCATACTCTTCTCTTCCCATCACTCTGGTACAAGATGATCTTGGTCTCATCTGTCCATAGGATCTTGTTCCAGATCTGTGAAGGCTTTGTTAGGTGTTGTTTGGCAAACTCTAATCTGACCTTCCTGTTTTTGAGGCTCACCAATGGTTTACATCTTGTAGTGAACCCTCTGTATTCTGGTGAAGTCTTCTCTTGATTGCTGACTTTGACACACATACACCTACCTCCTAGAGAGTGTTCTTGATCTGGCCAACTGTTGTGAAGGGTGTTTTCTTCACCAGGGAAAGAATTCTTCATTCATCCACCACAGTTGTTTTCCGTGGTCTCCCGAGTCTTTTGGTGTTGCTGAGCTCACCGGTGCGTTCCTTCTTTTTGAGAATGTTCCAAACAGTTGTTTTGGCCACGCCTAATGTTCTTGCTATCTCTCTGATGGGTTTGTTTTGTTTCTTCAGCCTAATGATGGCTTGCTTCACTGATAGTGACAGCTCTTTGGATCTCATCTTGAGAGTTGACAGCAACAGATTCCAAATGCAAATAGCACACTTGAAATGAACTCTGGGCCTTTTATTTGCACATTGTAATTGGGGTAATGAGGGACTATCACACACCTGGCCATGGAACAGCTGAGAAAATTGTCCCATTACTTTTGGTCCCTTAACAAGTGGGAGGCACATCTGCAAACTGCTGTAAGTCCTACACCGTTCACCTGAGTTGGCTGTACATACCCTCAAATTAAAGCTGACAGTCTGCAGTTAAAGCACATTGTGTTTGTTTCATTCCAACTCCATTGTGGTGGTGTATAGAGTCAAAGATGTTAGAATTGTGTCGATGTCCCAATATTTCTGGACCTGACTGTATATATATATATATATATATATTATTATTATTATAATTGCAGAGGCCATATATACATCAAAGCAGTTCAAAGAACTGCATCACAGAGCTCCTGTGCTATATTCCCCATATGCAGCAAAGAACTCTGGGTAAGACACGCAAATGACATCTGCAATTTCCCTTTTTTTTTGCATCTTGGGTCTGCTTTCACACAGAACCCTTCAATCAATGCCTTGCCATACTTGATGGCTTTTTTTTTTTTTTTACCAGAGATCAGGTTTATGCAACTGGTCACAGCCGCTCCTGGACAGCACTGTTTCAGGTTTATTATTGGACCCTCTTCAGCAGGAGCTATGCATGACCAGTTGCAGTTTGATGCTTGGCCCGTAGGGTAAATTAGAGCTTATTTGAGTTGTGGTGGAGGACAAAAAAATGAGATTAAAAGCCTCCACACTGCAAATTATAAAGTTTATTATTGCAGAGTCATTTACACACATAGGCGTGCGCAGCCTATTGCATTAGGGTGTGCACCCAAAAGCTCAAAACACACAACTATATATATATCACATACATACATACATACATACATACAACGACACACACACACCATTACTATGTGTATGCTTCAGGGGTTAAGCAACCTTCGATACCCAGACGTTTTGAAACTACATTTCCAATGAGTCTCATCTATCTTAATTATTGGCCGAGCAACATAGGAGATATAGTTCCAAATGAGCTAGAGGACCAATGACCCCGGTATACATCATGTCACCTCAAAATGCTAGATCAAAAAATTTAAATTTGGATTTTGATCACATGCAGTGTGTAAATTTATTTTACCACATTTTTTCATCCAAAAGATTGTTAGTTAGCGCGGGCGCACCATATTAAAATCCAAATGCTAATCTGTTAGAAAACCAGTTACCGTTTGGAATCTTGCACTTCTCAGCTCCCTATACTTAACATGGGGAGTGGAAAGTGTTAATCAGCATTAGCATTACAATCTACTAGCGCTGATTACCGTCCGGTTGCGGTTACTGAACATTTACTCACAACCAGGACCTGGTGCTAATGGATTCCACTTCTGCAGAATCAGTCAGCAACAGCTGAACCCCCCCCCCCAAAAATCAGATACTCACCTCTCATCCCGCAAAAAGAACGACTGCTCCATTCACCTCTTCTGGCCGCCAGGAGCAGAGGGAGACTGGGAGAAAAAGTCCCTCAGTCTCACTCTGGGAATCACTATGTCGACCTGCCGGATCTCACAAAGACTTCAACGACGTGCCGAGTACATCCTCTACACACAAACATGAAACCAGAGGATGCGCTCAGCACGTCGTCAGCAGCAAAGTGGTTAAATGTTAAAAAGGAGTGAAATTTGAGTAGAGTGGCCCATTTAACCTCTTGCTGACTTGTACCAATACAGTCTCCTACCTGTACCTCACGATGCTGCCAAGACGCTCGCTGTAATTCTTTTTGTGGAGTGCAGGCAGCAGATATTGTGGTGATTTCTGTGCACAATACAATCCTTTATGGTACAAGACAAGGGGGCAACACCGGACAAGGAAACAGGTGCAGAATTTTACGCAAAGCAGCCTGTTTAAAGACAGATACATGCATTTATACACACAGCCATACGTTCACATACATAACTATATATCCTCCTCCCTACACCCTGGGGGTATGTAGCAATAAAGCCCACATTAATGTGCAGTGTGAATGAGCATATCCCAGAAACCACAACAATAAAACTCACAGTAATGTACAGTGTGTATGAGCGTATCAGAGATTCGCAGCAATAACACCTTCAGTAATATACAGAGTGTATGAGCGTATCAGAGCTCCACAGCAATAAAACTCAGCAATGTGCAGCGTGTAAGAGCGTATCACAGAATCCACAGCAATAAAACCAAGCAATGTGAATGAGCGTATCAGAGAATCCACAGCAATAAAACTCAGCAGTATGCAGTGTATGTGTATCACAGAATCCACAGGCATAAAACTCAGCAGTATGCAGTGTGTATCAGTGTATCACAGAATCCACAGCCATAAAACTCAGCAGTATGCAGTGTGTATCAGTGTATCACAGAATCCACAGGCATAAAACTCAGCAGTATGCAGTGTGTATCAGTGTATCACAGAATCCACAGGCATAAAACTCAGCAGTATGCAGTGTGTATCAGTGTATCACAGAATCCACAGCATAAAACTCAGCAGTATGCAGTGTGTATCAGTGTATCACAGAATCCACAGCCATAAAACTCAGCAGTATGCAGTGTGTATCAGTGTATCACAGAATCCACAGGCATAAAACTCAGCAGTATGCAGTGTGTATCAGTGTATCACAGAATCCACAGGCATAAAACTCAGCAGTATGCAGTGTGTATCAGTGTATCACAGAATCCACAGGCATAAAACTCAGCAGTATGCAGTGTGTATCAGTGTATCACAGAATCCACAGCATAAAACTCAGCAGTATGCAGTGTGTATCAGTGTATCACAGAATCCACAGCCATAAAACTCAGCAGTATATGTGTATCACAGAATCCACAGCCATAAAACTCAGCAGTATATGTGTATCACAGAATCCACAGCCATAAAACTCAGCAGTATTGTGTATCACAGAATCCACAGCCATAAAACTCAGCAGTATATGTGTATCACAGAATCCACAGCCATAAAACTCAGCAGTATATGTGTATCACAGAATCCACAGGCATAAAACTCAGCAGTATATGTGTATCACAGAATCCACAGCCATAAAACTCAGCAGTATATGTGTATCACAGAATCCACAGCCATAAAACTCAGCAGTATATGTGTATCACAGAATCCACAGCCATAAAACTCAGCAGTATATGTGTATCACAGAATCCACAGCCATAAAACTCAGCAGTATATGTGTATCACAGAATCCACAGCCATAAAACTCAGCAGTATATGTGTATCACAGAATCCACAGCCATAAAACTCAGCAGTATATGTGTATCACAGAATCCACAGCCATAAAACTCTGTTTAAATATTTAAAAACACCATTAAAAAATATTTTTGATATATGAAAATTGCACCCTCTCCTGCTTACCTTTGTTTTTTCTTTTGCTTGCAGGAGGGGGTGTTTGGATATCTATCATTGGTGGTCCAGTGGCACAGATGGGGGGAGGTCAAAGAGGGGGAACCCGGCTGGCCGCATCTGATAGATAGCCGCCGGGACCCCTCATTTCCGCGGGCCTGGCAGCCTCCGCTTCCCTGGTGGTCCCTGTGGTTCGTGGGGTGCTGCACTGCGCTCTGTACATGGCGCACAGACCGCACAGCACATCCCTCACTGACACGAGCGGCCGGCGATCTCTGATGACCTGTCACCTGACCGCCGGCACTTACTGTCTGTGTCAGAGCGCCGGCGGTCAGGTGACAGGTCATCAGAGATCGCCGGCCGCCGCTCGTGTCAGTGAGGGATGTGCTGTGCGCTATGTACAGATCGCAGTGCAGCACCCCACGAACCACAGGGACCACCAGGGAAGCGGAGGCTGCCGCCAGGCCCGCGGAGACGAGGGGTCCCGGCGGCTATCCATCGGATGCGGCCAGCCGGGACCCAGAATGTGCCGCGGGCCGGCATTAGGGTGTGCCTAGGCACACCCGGCACACCCCGTGCGCACGCCTATGTTTACACATCACAGCAATTCAAAGAACTGCATCACATGAGATCATGCGCTACATTCCCCATATGCAGCAAGGAACTCTTAGTATGTATGTTATGGGTAGAGTCCAGAATTGGGTGGCATGACCCAAAAGCAATGGGTAAATCTGCAAAATAAAAAAGAATTAAAATTTCAGGCTTTTCTTGGATAATCTGCAGACTGCTAAATCCCCCTTGGGTAAACAAGATTAGCAGCCTTACAGTTAGGATGAGGTTTGGCCATGATTATTGTGACTTGCTCCTTTGTGGCTTCCCCAACCCTCATATTGCCCCTTTTCAATCTGTGGTGAATGTAACTATCAGGCTTATTGTATTCACCCAACCCACCTCACATAACCCCCCCCCCCTCAACGCTCCCTTCACTGGCTTCCTGTTCCTTTATGGATACAATTTAAAATACTGATGCGCCAGTTCAAAGCCCTCAATAACTTGACTCCTCTAAACACATCTTTTCTACTTCCCCCGTTCTACATAATTCCAGACTGCAAGAAACCTCCCCTTGTCATCTGTTTCCACCCCTACATCCAACTTGAGCAAGAGACTACTCCAGGTCTGTGCCAGCCCTGTGGAATGACCTACCTCATCCTATCAGACTTTCCCCTAATCTTTGGGTCTTCAAGAAATCCCTCAAAATCCTTCAGATTAGTATATCACATTACTGATACTGACCTATCCTTCGCCTCCTCCAAGACTTCAAGGGCTACGCCGGTCCTGTGGAATTACCTACCTCACACTATCAGACTATCCCCTAGTCTTTGGGTTTACAAGAAATCCATCAAAACCAATCTCCTCAGATTAGCATATCACATTACCGATGCTGCCCGATCCCTCTCCTCACTTGCGGTGTTCATTCACTCACCATTTCTGTAACACTACTGCTAGTGATCCTGACAACCAATAAAACTCCTTAGGCCACATTACAATCTCCACGCTAAAACGGGGGCGGTAGGGAGAAAAAAAAGCACCCGCAGCTTTCTCTCTACCACCCCCGTTTTAGCGTGGAATTACAATGCAAGCACTTAAAAAGCTGCTTGCATTGTTACCACGCGCTACGGCCCTGGATGCGCACGGCAGCGCTGAGCGCAGCCGCGAGCATCCACTCGATGGAGTCCATAGGACACCATTGAGCCAGACGCCGGTGGTCACATGACCTGCCGGATCTCACCTCGCGAGATCCGGCCGGTCAGCGTAGTGAAACGCAGGGAGAGACTGGGGGGACTTTTTCCCCCAGTCTTTCCCTGCTCACGTCGGACGGAGGAGGTGGTTGGAGTCGCAGTCCTCGCCGCGGGACAGGAGGTGAGTATCTGATTCTGTTAATTTTTTTTTAGGCTGGTGTTAACGGATTCTGCAGAAGCGGAATCTGTTAACACCAAGTCCTGGCTTTGGTTAACTTTCCGCTAACCAGAGCCAGACGTTAATCAGCATTAGGACTTTGTAATCCTAACGCTGATTAACACTTTTCGCTCCCCGTGTTAAGTATAGGGAGCGCAAAGTACAGTAACCTCGCGCTGAAAAGTGCAAGGTACCAAACGCAAACGGGTTACTTAACTCATTTGCGCTTGGATCGTAATATATGCAGTAGACACCGCGGCTAACTTTAATGCTCACGCAGGTGAGCGTTAATGTTAGCACACAGATTGTAATGTGGCCCCTCTTGTCTTCCTCCACCCCAGCTCTTCTAGACTGTAAATTGATCTGAGCAGGGCGCTCTGAACCACTTGTTTTGGTTCCTAGGTTTGTCTTAATTTTGTCTTATTCCCTTTGGTTATTGTAAGGCACCTAGGAAACGGTTGGTGCTATACAACTCATGAAAATAATAATAGTAATAATAATGAAGAATGGTCCTTTTGTTCCACCACCTTTCTCAACCCTACAACCAGACATGGCACATATCATAATTTGCTATGCAGATATACATTGTAGAAGGATATTTGTGTCCAGTCAATGTAAAAGAAAAGATATACAATTTAATAAATGCTCAGAATTTTTAATTCCTGATATCGATATATTGACTGCATTTGAAAGAAAGAATAACAGGGGATATGATCCTAAGGATACACAAATCCGTTTATTTTAGGTAATTCCCAATACGTTCAATGCATTTTAGTTTTTCAAAATCCTTTGATAAGATTCAATACCTTCTCAAAGATATCCATGCCACTGGTTTGGGCTGTGCACACTCAAGCCAACGATTGCTTTTAATTATTTTGTTAAGACATAAGCTATTAATTAGGTAAAGGAACATTATGTCATAAACTGAGTGCCAGTCACTGCCTTAATTTGAGTAGAAAAGTCTCAACATTTTTATCTACTGGTTCAGACAAACAGAACACTTACCATGAAATCAGTCTAGCACAGCCAAATTCCGAGATAATTTAATCATATGTGAAATTGCTCTGTTTTGTTCAGTGACATTTATCAATTATAACAGCTCTGGCTGATCACAACAGCAAAAACATTATCAAGTCAGTAATGAATATGATGCATCAATAAACTAGCTTTTTTTTTGTTCTTTAAATGTTTTATTTGACGATTAGATCTGCTCCAATATTTTAGGTATGCAGCACAAATCCAGGTAATAAAATACAGATATTTCCCCATGTTTTATTATTTCCATAACCACATCTGCTGCCTTTGTCATCAAGCTGTAGTTTTTAATTTTGTTTTTATTTTTAACATACAGAGCTGTGTTCTGAATGCACAAAGTTGATTGATATCAAAACACAACGGCTGAAAAAGTAGGGTGAAGTACATCATTGGACATGTTATTACTGGGTCCGTTGCCACACAAATATACTGCTGAGATAGGAGATAAAACAGACATTGTAAAACAGGACTAGCTAAAAGAAAGAACTCCCATGCTGCTTTACTAACCGTAAGTTTCACAAAACAACATTGTAGTTCTACAGGAGGGGATTTGCTTTTTTGTCAGCAGTATCTTAACATGTAAAGCTCCCACTGACAGAGTTGCTTACATTAACTCTCTGTGGTCATGCAACTAGCTTGCATAATAAAAAAAACAACATTTTAGCAAGTATATATGGTCATCGCTAAAGGAAACTACAATAGGGCCTGTGTCTAGTGCCTCTTTAAAACAAGAAAAAGCAAGGTGTAGGTTTTGTTTTTTGAGTAATATGCTTTTTTACTTATAAATTGAAGATTTAACAAATAGAAAACTGTATAGATAAATAAATACCAATACCTGAGCAGTATAGGTGCACAGATTGACAGCAGCATATCAGGGATTCTTTGAATTGATATAGAGACGGATGTCTGTGTGTATATGGAGATATGTAGAGCGGGACACCCATGTCTGTGATTTGCTTTGAAGGATACAGTGCAGAATGACTGTGTGTGTAAGGAGGGGTAAAGAGTAGTGTCCGTTCATGTGGAGGAGCAACCATGGCCCAGATGTTTTGGAACCACATCTCCAATAATGCTCAGACTACCAAATGAGTTGGTTTAGGGTAATTGAAAGAGGGATACCTGTTTGTATGGAGTGGTGTAGGGTTAGCGCAAGTTACCCATGTGTAGGGGCGTAACTAAAAAACTCAGGGCCCAGGTGCAGGAATCCATGACAGGCCCCCCTCAGGCCTATACATTTTGTCCAACCCTCCCTCTCCCCATCACCATGCACTGGACCCCTAAAGGTTCACAATGTCAACTCTAGACAATCAGTGTCCCATCTTTTTCAAGGTCCACTATGGTCACTTAAGTACATCCCGTCTTTAATGTAACTCTATCTCAAAGAGCTCCAGAGCACTAAAATTCACAAATATGAAATAAAATATTATTAAAATAAATAATATAATATTTAATTTATTTCACTAGAATTAAATATAAATAATAATTATATTGACATAATTTATATTATTAAAAAATATATACTTGTTACCTTACCTAGGGAGGGGGCTAAATTCGTATTCCTCCAGTGGAAGAGCCTAAGCGAGGCTCCGAGGCCCCAGACCACGTCCCGGGCGAGGCCCCAGACCACGTCCCGGGCGAGGCCCCGGACCACGTCCCGGGCGAGGCCCCGGACCACGTCCCGGGCGAGGCCCCGGACCACGTCCCGGGCGAGGCCCCGGACCACGTCCCGGGCGAGGCCCCGGACCACGTCCCAGGCGAGGCCCCAGACCACGTCCCAGGCGAGGCCCCGGACCAGGCGAGGCCCCGGGCCATGGACCACGTCCCAGGCGAGGTTCCAGACCTGGCCCCTGGTCGTCAATTGTGGGCCCTCCCAGACTCAAGGGCACTCGTTGTAGTTCCACCTCTGCCCATGTCTGAATGTCTATGAAGGTATGCAGAGCAAGATACTAGAGTGTAAAAATGACTGCAAAGAAAAATACGTATAGCTATGAGTGGGATGCTCAGCTGAATATGTGAGTATGGAGGGATGCACAATAGATCGTGTGTGTGCGGAAAGATGCTGAGAAGAATTTAAATTTGTACTGAGCCATATACTATAGGCAAGTTACCTGTATGTGAATGGAGTAATGCAGAGTAAGAAGTGTGTGTTTATTGAAGGATGTAGAACACATCACCTGCGCATATAAAGAGGGATGAAGAACAGGATATTGTATTTATAGGAAGGGTTTTAGCATATCTCTGTGTATGTAGTTGTGTAGGTGCCTCATAACAGAAAAGTATATATACTTAAGTGAAACCTGACTTTAAACACTGTTAGTCAATTAGCAGTATTCAGCTGAACTATAATTTATTTTCACACAAGCCTTTAAAAGTATTATTGCAAATTAATAAGTATTCAATAATAGAAAATCAACAGAATAGTATACAAGCTTTATCCTTGAAAACCCGGAGCTGTTTGCCTATTGACACCCCGCCTAGAACTTAAAATTGCTTCATGTTTTAATTATGTATACGGATTGTGTAGGGGACTCTTGCTTGATTTATTTGTTCACTCCCAAGAGACGTGGTGACATTAGGTTTAGTGAATCTCGCCACCTGTATTGCCTGTCTATTGAGGAATTCCCCCACCCCCTTCCCCCAGGAGATTAGAAATCTAGCCCACTGGCAAACATCACTCTGCATAGTCTTCATATGCGCACCCTAACGTTACAGTAGTGGTGTCATCTCATTTACCACAAATGCATTTGATTACGGGTAATATTGATGATTTAAACCAACTACCTACACTGACCAGCCACAACATTTACAACCCCATGCATAATATCACATAGGTCCCCCTCGTGTTGCAAACACAGCAAGGCATGGACTATTCAAAACCTCTGAAGTGTTCTGTGGTATCTGGCATCAAAGCATTGGCCACCATCCTTTACGTCTGGCACAATGCGAGCTGGGGGTCTCCATGGATTGGATTTGTTTTTCCAGCACATCTCACAGATGCTCAATCAAATTGTGATCTGGGGAATTAGGAGGCCAAGGCACCAAGAAATATCTGTCATGTTCCTCAAAACATTCCTGAACAATTCTTGCATTGTGGCAGGGTGCAATGTCATGTTGAAAGAGGCCTCTGGCATCAGGAACCACCACTGCCATGAAGATGTGTATGTGGTCTTCAACAATTCCTAGGTAAGTGGTAAGTGTCAAGTGTGCTGTGACAGGTTTCTATCACGTCCAGCATTATGTTTTACAGTAATTTGAGCTACACAAGCTCTTCTGTGTGATCAGACCAGGCTTGCAAGCCTCCTCTCTCCATGTGTATCAGTGAGCCTTGTGTACCCATTAGCCTGTTGCCGGTTCCATGGGTGTCCTTCCTTGCACCAGTTTTGTAGGGTACTACCAAAGACAATCTGGGAACACCACACAAAACTTGTTGTTTTGGAGCTGCTCTGACCCAGTCATCTAACTAACGCTATCTGGCCCTTGTCAAAGTCCTGCTTCCAACACATGAAATTCAAGAACTGACTGTTCACTTGTTCCCTAATATATCCCACCCGACACCCACTGACAGGTGCCTTTGTAAGCATATAATCAATGTTATTCACTTCACCTGTCAATGGGTTTAATGTTGTGTCAGATCAGTGTATAGTGCATGGTATATGTTATATTTTAAGTGTAAAGTTGTCTTTAGATGATGCAGTGTATTTTTACAAAGCGAGAGAGAGAAAGAGAAAGAGATGGATGGATGGATGGATAGATAGCAGAGCATATAATAAAATGCAGTTCAATATTTTTTACCGTAGCAAGGTTCACAATTGAAGCCGAATCCAGACTGTGGTTGTCGTTAGAGGTTTTGTATTTCATTGATTTGCTGTCCTCCAGCAGTGATGCTATAAGAAGATGATGGGTATTGAACACATTAAAAGTTTACACATAGCTGTCAACTGCTTAATTGCCCTGCTTCAATAAAGTCCTTGATGTTCTCTCTAAGGCAAAGACACAGTCTACCCACAGGTATTGTGTGAGATAAAAATAACACTTACATAAGCAACTTCATTTTGTAAACTGGCACAATAATTAATATGTTAAATTTTCACACCTTGCATAGAAACCTACCAAGTTTTTTTCCCCTGTTTTTCCAGAACATTAGCAGTGTTTTGCAACACTTACTGTCAAACATAGAGACGACAGTGGGAGCATTTTGCATCAGTGAACATCTAATTGCCCTAATAACAGTATATAAAAAATGGTCGGTAATTGTTTAAATGGCTCACTTTTCCAAATTAATGTCTGTTTCCTATGGCTAATTTATTTCACCCCATGAGTACAGCAAGAAACTTCATGAAAGTGGAAAAATAAAAGCTAAACAGGTTTCATAAACACCACAGGACTTGCAGTGTATTACATAGTATACTGCTCACACATTGTAAATAAAACAGCTATCCAATTAAATGAACAGAAACCTGTAGAACTTTGGAAATGTGTAAATATTTGTGATAAATGAAGCATAGTCCTTAACCAAAATAATAGCTGGAAAATGTCATTTAAAGGCTGACGTGTGTAGGCAAATTATTTTGTTTAGGAAGCAGTAGGAAGTTAGATATTGTTCTTTCTTGAGACTTTTGTTCTGTAAAAAATATTATTTATGTAAAAGCAACAACATTTTTCACTGCTTGAAGCATATGTAGAGATGGAAGAAGGAGAAGAACTATGGTAGAGGATAGGCTGCTGTCTATTCTGTTCTGTTTGTATATTGGGTGTGATGGGTTAGGATTACATGCCCAAATTTCCCGATTAACCTGTTCACTACCATGATTGAGTATACAATTTTTGTTGCATATGGTCTCCAAAGCGTGTTTCGGAAGCTGCAGCACGTCTGACATTATAGAAAATGTGCTGCAGCTCACGAAATGTCTGCAGGTTTCTCCTTTGCGCCCCCGTTTTAGCAAGATATTACAATGCAGGTGCTTAAAAAGCTGCCTGCATTGTTATCGGGCGCTAAGCCCCGGGATGCGCGCGACAGCGCTAGATGCCGCCACGCATATCCTCTCCATGGAGTCCATTGAAGCAAACAGCGCCGGTCACATGACCTGCCAGATCTCGCCGTAGTGATCCGCATGGGGAGACTGGGCCTCGCCAGGGGTCGCCTGAGCCTGGAGGCCGACCGAGCAGTCTGCAACAGCCAGAGGACTGTCACCGCTGGAGCTCAGGGCCGAAGTAGGAGGATGTAGGTGAGTATGTTGCCTACACATACTCACCTACATCGGCCCGAGTCCTCCACTGGTGGCAGTCAATAAATAAATAAATAAATAAATAAAATAAATCCAGTGCCCGCTCTCTGTGTCGGTCGCTGGGATGATGTCACGAAAGCCTTTGAGCCAGGGTCAAAGGCTTCCGTGACGTCATACCGGCGACCAACGGAGAGAGGACACTGGATGCAGGAGGACTGCCACTGCTGGAGGACTCGGGCCGATGTAAGTGAGTATGTGCAATGCTCTCCACCCCCTCCCAACAAACTCCGTCACCTGGGCCTGGAGGCCCGCCCGAGCCACCTGCTCGGCGGCCTTCAGACTCAGGCAAGCCCCCTGCTCGGCTGGGCCTCCAGGCCAAGCCAGGGACTCATCTGAGCCTGGAGGCCAGCCGAGCAGGCAACTTGGCCGGCCTCCAAGCTCAGGCGAGCCCCAGGCTCGGCTGGGCCTGTAGGCCCAGGCCAAGCCGGGGGCTCGCCTGAGCTTGGAAGATGGCCGAGCAGGCAGCTCGGCCGGCCTCCAGGCTCAGGCGAGCCCCCGGCTTGGCCGGGCCTCCAGGCCCTATTTTGAAAGGGAAATTTTCGGCCAATTTGTTTTCGGCTGAATTTCCATTTCGGCCGAAACCGAAAACACAATTTTCGGCCGATATTTTTCAGTGGCCTGAAATTTCGTTGCATCCCTATTAGTAATAATACTAATATTGTAATTAACTCTTTGCGCTCCCCGTGTTAAGTATAGGGAGCGCAAAGTACAGTAACCTCGCGCAGAACAGATGATTCCAAACGGTAACGGGTTTCTTAACCAGTTAGCGTTTGGATTGTAATATGGTGCGCCCGCGTTAGGGCCACTACGGCCAACGTTAACGCAGGTGAGCGGTAAAGTTAGCACCAAGATTGTAATGTGGCCCATGGAGTCTAGTGGCCTGTGTCTCAAAGGCAGTGCTGCAGTAGCTAAATTTGACAAGCAGGAGGAACCCTCTGCCTGACAAATTAGTTTACTGTAGTGTATTGTGCTGTAGAAATTTAAGAATAGCCGCAACAGACATTTTTACATTTTAGGTAATGGATAGTGATTTTCCATAAGACCACTGGGTCTTGAAATTGGTATTATGAAACATCAATTGGTAGTGAAAGGGTTGAGGCATCAATCCTTTGTCTTCTTATTGGGAGACATACTCAACTTTCCCTTTCTGGGCAGAATGCCTAATGTTTCCTATTAATCGGTCTGGTCTCAATATGCCCAGTAGGTAAGTGCCTATTAAAGAAGTTTGATATGGGTATTTCACTAGGGGTTCATTGGGTCGTGCGGGGGGATTGTGTGGTGCTGCAGCAAGCATAAGCCTAGTTAAGGACGGTGATTTATGTATGCATGTTGTGATGGGTTTATATATGCCACACATTAATTGTTTTCCCATCTTCTAACATAACATTATATAATTTATTAAGCAGATACTCTAGCCACCAAGGTGACAGGAGTCTGCCCCACATTTTCCTACACCTAGCCACTGTGACAGCCCTTCAAAGCAGATGGTTTACCTCAACCTTGAAGGCTGTCAATCATCAGCTGCCACTCAGTTGCAAAAAATCTATTAGCGCACGTTTCAATTTTGAATCTTTGGCCCTGTCCTTTTGTTGAGGTATTATGCCCGTTTTATGAGATTCCCCCAAACAAGGAATATACACCCCTAATTTCCAAGGAAACATACTGGTTATTAACTTGATTTTATTCATACTTTTTTCCCCCAGTCTCACTCTGGTTCCGGTTAACAACCCGATATTTTAAATATACAGATTGCAGTTCGACTTTCATATTTTGTAATTGATATATAATGGGTACCTTTTGTGAGTTTGACATTCACATCTCCAGTAAAAATATAGTTTGATCCGATGGAATAAGTGCACCCCAGAAGATTGTTCTGTTTCTTCTTCATAGCTTGAACTGGTGAAGAGTCTGATGTTAGAGCATGAACTGATGATGCAAGGTCTGACAGAGTGGTACCACTAGGTGTATAGTCTGATAGTGGGTCACAAACTGGTGTGGTTTTAGGATAATCAGTAGCTGGAAATCTAAACAAATGAAACACATTTTTAGCCTATAGATGTGTCATTTTGAAAGGAAAGTCCCACTAGTTGTAAGATACAGCTGGTTGCCATATTTATCTGTGATATATATTTTATACAAAACAGCAAAAGGTTGCACTCAACCTCAAACTAAGCGGGTGCATCTAAGACAAATACAAAACACTAAGAAAGAGCACTCCATATTATTGATCACCTTCTTCCATCATTTTCTGTAGCAATAAAAACACAGTTTTAAAATGAAGGTTTTTTTTTAACATTTTAAAACTGTGCTTTTTTTTGCTACAGAAAATGATGGAAGAAGGTGGTCAATAATATGGAGTGCTCTTTCTTGGTGTTTTGTATATATAGGGATGCAATTCATCGAATTGCTGTGATGTGCAAGTGGCTTCTGCAATAATAAACACAATATATATACAATAAAATAATTGTATTGATTCAATATATATATATATATATAAAATCAATACACTTATTTTTGTTGGCTAATTCTTGCGAACAAGTGTCCCAGCTGCCTTTCACCTTTTATATCAAGACAACAAGAAACCAGCTACACAAAACATTTGCTAAAGCAACATACATATGCACATTGTTGTTACTGACACAGAAACTGATCTTTATGATTGATTGAGTTGATGTAACATAGACAGTAAAAGTCAAAAGTCTGTTGAAAACATTGGGGAGCAGAGATAGTGTAGTAGTGGTCAATCAAGTGATTTTCCACAAAAAAGTTGCCAGAAACCAGTAGTTTTTGTAAAATCATTTTTAATTAATTATACAACAAGACATATTTGGGCATATTCCCTTGTATTTCTTACTGTAAATAACCTATTTGGCCTGTAGGCATAAGGTTATCCTAAACAAAAGATAAATCCCGGTAAAGTATCCATGTAATTGGGCAGACTAGATGGGCCGAAAGGTTCTTATCTGCCGACATTTTTTCTATGTTTCTAGATGGAGCCACCTAATGCTAGATTGAGCTCCAGCTGCAGCTTGATTCCACCCCCCCCCCCACCTGAATTGGCTGCTGAATGCCCAGTGTCAGGGCATCGTCAGCCGATTTTACACAGTTTTAGCTCCATGTGTAAATATTAAACCAATTGTGGATTTTATCATCTCGACTCGCTCCTGGTGTTTTAATGCTTTTGGTATCCTGGAAAAGACATCTCCAAGGTCTGGATCTTCTGCTCCTTGGATCGTTGAGAGGGGAATCGGTGCCCCTGACTTAAAATCCACCGATCTGTTTGCTGTTGGGTGCCTTTTTGATTAAATTGGCACCTCAAAATGTGAGTATATCTCCTTTCTGCAATTATTCCAACTGGGATATTACAGGCTGCACAAAATTTCTCCTCTTCTATTTTTTTCATTTCCTCATCATCTGACCCTCGGAGGACGTAACACTGGGCTAGATAGCCCCTACTGGAGCTGAAGTGACAAAGTGCCAGCGCTCTGTAATCTGGATTCTAAACCGTAAATTCGCCTAATACAGATGAATTGTTAGCGAAAAACGGTGCAGTTCGCCACAGTTCAGCGACAGCGAAATTGGCCCATAGAGAAGTGATGGTTTGTCTATTCACAGAATGCTGAACAGCATTGAAAAGTAGGTGAAATGCCTGAATTTTCAGTGATTCAGTTGAACAGGTTTAACCCCTTCACTGCTGAGCCATTTCACCTCTATGTGCTGAGCACATTTTTACTGTTTTTTCATGTTTAAATGCGATATTGAAGTCACGTTTTATTGTACGACCCAGACATATTATATATCCTTTTTTTCGGCACACTCGGCAGATTCATAATAGATCTTTATTATATGTATATATCATGCCTTCACAAAAAGATAGTCAGCGCCCAAATTTGTACCACCACCAGAATCCCAATGCCAAACCAGATCAATAGAGGTTTCCCCCAAACCAATGTGACGACAGGTATAGATATACGTATCTGGTGCCGCGATGACAATCGCTTCTTGGTATTCAGGTGGTTCTCATGATATACATCATCCAAATGGATTATATAAAAAGGAAGCACAGCACAAAATGCATATAATAGTGCAGGGTGTACAAATGATGATGGAATAAAACACTGATAAGCTGTTCCACTCACAAATAAAGAGCCCTGTCACTGGCTCTGAGTGGTTAAGTGCATCTGGGTACTTTTTCTTATTATTATTTTGGAGGAGACCCACACCACTCATTTGTACACCCTGCACTATTATATGCATTTTGTGCTTTGCTTCCTTTTTATATAATCCATTTGGACGATGTATATCATGAGAACCACCTGGATACCAAGAAGCGATTGTCATCGCGCCACCAGATACGTATATCTATATATATCATGCCTTGCCTGAATTTTATAACAATAAATGTCAGTGACATTTTGGTGCGCTCTCAATAACCCTGTAAGAAATTTAATCCCTTGATGCTTTGCCAACATTAGACTGCTTAATCATCAAGAGCTCTAGTTGTACAAAACAGTTACAGCTATTTATATAGTGTTAATACATTACACAGCATTGTACAAGGAGTAAGATAAAAGCAAAATTGGAGAGGCTAAAAATGAGAAATAATGTCATGCAAAGGGATGCATGAGAGAAGTAGAGCTGGGTAGGAATTACAGAGCGAGTCAATGAGTCTCTCTAAAAACAGTTGGGGGCCCATCCTTTTGGCCAACCAAGGTATGTTCTGTCTTATCAGGCAATACGAGAGGAAGGTGCACTAGGGGCTCTATTAGAATAAGATATTTGTTTAGTTTCCAACACACAACAAATTAAAATGAAAGCTTCATGAGGCACTATACGAGGGCAACGGGTGTAAACCACTGCAGTGTCTTAAGGTTGCTTGCATACATTGCAAAAAGTAAAGAAGAAGATGGAAAAATGAAATACATTCCCTGTTGCTGCAAGAGATGTAACTGCATCCAGAATATCAAAAAGACTTACAGGGTTATTCAAAGAGAGCCGAAAAGTCACTGCACGTTTGGTGACTTTTCGTTCCCTGCACTTGGGGGCGAGTCGGCAATTCCTAGTTCACCAACCCTGCGGTGTATTCAGCAAAAACCGTAGGGCCCCCGTAGTGCAGGGAATACTTGCCGCAAACCCGCAGAACACTCACTGAATACTCACCGAACACTCACAGAAAACCCGCAGAAACTGCCGCAAAAACCAAGCCGAACATGCCAGAAAAATCTGAGCAGCCGTCGATCACAACGCAGAGCAGCCGCCGGAAAAAGCCAACACGCAGATGAACAGGGTGAAAAAAACCAAAACCGTTTGCTTGAAAGCTTGAAATTTATAACGCTGTTTGCAGAAAAACTACTGAACTAAAATGTCTAGAATTTACATATAAATTCCAATGAATGATAATAAAAAGGTCTGTTACAGAAAAAAGAAAAAACGATTAAAAAAAAAAACGAAAGAATTTTGACAACAAAATCCCAAAAAATGCCTGAAAGATCCTAAAAAAAATATCTAAAAATAAAGAGCCTTTTTACAGCAGAATAAAATGATAAATGGTTTATTAGATATTGAATTAAAACTGGAATATTTTTAACACTGAACCTATGGGATTCACCTGAATAAACCTGACAAATGAAACCACTGAACCATACGTGCAGGCAATTCGCCAGAATTTGGCAAATTGCCTGCTCTCTGAATAGCCGAATGGCCCGAAATGTCCCCGTTCGCTGAAATTCAGTGTCCGGTTACATTTCGGGGCCAGACCGGCTCTCTCTGAATAACCCTGTTAGTCAATATACTAGCTTCATAGCAAATTTGTTTACTGGAGCGACGGCCACAGACACCTTAGTTTTTCTTGTTTGTAAATTTTGAAGTATGGCAATTTGGTGCATATGGAGCATCTGGAGCATTTCAGCTCACTTGGATGAAAATTAGCCATGGAAAACAAAAAGAAGGCTTGTTTAACTTCTGTGTGGCTCATATGCTTTTATCTTCCGTTATCATTTCCCTCTTTACCACAAATATTAGATAGAGATAGAGATATATATATATATATATAATCTCATATATATAGTGCTAGCAAATTCTGCAGTTATGCACTATGACGGAATCGAGATGTTGTTCCGCCTGCGGGTGTGCTCAATCTGCGTGACCCCGTCGCTTACCGCTGGCCCGACTACCGAGTGGCGCCCACTCGGCGTCTCGTGCGGCCTGGCGTGACCCTAGGGTAGGGTTAGCGGGCGGTGGAGGGGACCCCTGCCTGAAACCAGTCCGACCACTGAGCCATACAGCACTCAGCGTCCCGAGCAACTGGTTCCTTGACCTGGCGGGTGTGGGACGCCTGCGGGGATCAGCCCTAGCGGCTGCGGAGGAAGATTCGGATCTTATGGGGAAACGTTTCGGTTCTTAGGTGGGAAACGTTTCCGATCCGGGGGCGGGTGTTTCTTCGGATCTTGAGGGGCGATGTTTCGAGTCGGGAAGGAATGGCGGGTCGGTTCGGAACTGGAGGGCTTCGGATCGGTAGGGAAGGGCGCTTCGGATCTGGCGGGACCAGGGGGAAGTTCGGGTCTTACCGCGGCGGTCGATGCGCGGCTCCCGCGGGGCCGTTCGGTTCGGATCACTGCGGTTCCCCGATCGAATCTTCTGATGTAGCGCCGCTGCCCTGATGCTCGATGCAGGGTCAGCGCGCTCGATTCGGATCGGATGGGCACCGTATTCTGAGGCCGCGGGGACACTCAGATCCGAAATACGGCGGAGAATCAAGCCACACCAGACACAGCTGAATGTACTGCAGGAACTGGGTTTATTGTTTACAGTACAGACTTTTATTACTTCTTATCAAAATTAGAATACAATGGGACTCCTTGCCCGCCCTCCCAGGACCCATTGGCCCTTAGCCTTCAGGGAGTCGCCAATTCGGACCGGATGGTCCGAATCGGCCATTTTACGATTCGAACCGGATGGTTCGAATCGGCCATTTTCCGAATCGAAATTCCAACTGCGCCACAAGGATCGGAAAATGGCGGCGAGCAAGGCAAACACAGGGAAAATACATCACACCATAACCAACGGGGAACACTTTATTAACACCACACAATACCACATCTAAATAAAATAACGAAACGTAAGGTGCGTGCCACCACACCCCAGTGTCCATGTCACCACTGTCACTGCACCGCCCCTGGCTGAGGGTGCTGGGCCATCCCGTGACACTCCTCCCCCTCCCCAAGGTCCGACGCACTCGGTTGGACCTCACCGGGTCGTACCGAGGTAGTCGGGGCTCCCCAATCCCCTGGTTCCCGGGCCGACTGTCGCGATAACCCATCTGCGTTACCGTTCTGCGACCCGGGCCGATATTGGATGGAAAAGTTGAAGGGTTGGAGAGCCAGGCTCCACCGCAGCAGGCGGCCGTTCTCCCCCGCCACTCGTTGAGCCATACCAAGGGGTTGTGGTCGGTCATCACGGTGAAGGACCGACCGTAGACGTAGGGTTGGAGCTTCCGTAGGCCCAGACCAGGGCCAGGCACTCCTTTTCCACTGCAGCGTACCCCACCTCTCGTGGCAACAACTTCCGGCTAATAAACGCCACCGGATGGTCCCCCCCGTCGTCCCCCACTTGACTCAGGACAGCTCCCAGTCCGAACATGGACGCGTCTGTGTGGACAATAAAACGTTTGTTATAATTGGGAGCTGCCAGCAGGGGAGCTTGGGTCAGGGCGGCCTTCAATTGTCGAAAGGCCTGTTCGCACTCCGGGGACCACAGGACTTGGCGGGGCAGGGATTTCTTGGTCAAATCAGTCAGGGGTTTGGCCAGATCACTGTAGTGGGGTACAAATTTCCTGTAATACCCCGCGGTCCCAGAAAGGCCAGGACCTGAGTCTTGGTCACAGGAGTGGGCCAGTCCAGGATAGCCTCTATCTTGGCGGGCTCCGGCCGCTGTATCCCGCACCCCACCGGTGGCCCAGATACTGCACCTCGGCCATCCCCACCTTGCACTTCTCCGGCTTTAGGGTCAGGTTGGCGTCCCTAATCCGGCCAGGACGATCCCTACATGGTCCAGGTGTTCCTCCCAGGTCTGGCTATAGATGGCTATATCATCCAGGTATGCGCAAGCGAATCCCTGGAGGCCATCGAGGAGGCGATCGATTAACCGCTGGAAAGTAGCAGGGGCGTTCTTCATCCCGAACGGCATGACTCGAAACTGGTACAGGCCGAACGGTGGATGATGAAGGCCGACTTCGGGTCGCCTCCTCGGCAAGGGGAATCTGCCAATACCCCTTGCACAGATCCACCGTGGTCAGAAAATGACCCCCGGAGATCTGGTCTAGCAACTCGTCGACTGGCTCGGGCATCGCGATAAGCGTCCGTAACAGTACAGTCGTTTCCCGCCGATAGTCGACGCAGAACCTGGTGACGTCCTTGGTGGTACCGTCCTTTTTGGGCACCAGGACCACGGGCGACGCCCATGGCTGGCCGACGGCTCTATGACCCCCAGCTCCAACATCTCTCCGGATCTCAGCCCGCATGGTCTCGCGGACGCTTCCGGGATCCGGTAGGCTGGCTGTCGGAGTGGCCTCTGGCCGGGGGTGTCCACCTGATGGACGGCCTGGTCCGTATATCCTGGCAGGGCCGAGAAAACCCCCGATAGGCGAGAAGCAGCTGCCGCGCCTGCGCCTGTTTCTCGGGCCCTAGCTCCTCCCCCAACTGCACTTGCTCCACCCCGGAAGGCTGCTTAGCTACCCCCGGGAGTTCCTCCAAGGAAAAGGGCTCCGCCTCCTCGGCCGCCGGCGCGCATATGGCGTCCACCGACTCCGGCCGCTCATGGAAGGCCTTCAGCATATTGACGTGGAACGTCCGCTGGATTCTGGTGTCCGCGCAGCTTACAACCACATAGGTGGTATCCCCCAGCTGGGTTACCACCTTGTAGGGACCTTGCCAGGCCGCCTGCAGCTTGTTCTGCCGCTGTGGTTTCAACACCAGAACCTTCTGTCCCACACAGAACGAGCGGCTGCACGCAGCGCGATCGTACCACGCCTTCTGCTGAGCCTGGGCCGTCTCCATGTTCTCCTGCACGAACCCCTGGAGGTCTGCCAAGCGCTCCCGAAGCTTCAGAACATACTCCACCACGGGGACACCGTCCTCCTCCGGCGGCCCCTCCCACTGAGCCCTAACCAGATCCAGAGGGCCGCGCACCCGGCGTCCATACAGCAGCTCAAACGGTGAGTACCCGGTGGATTCCTGCGGAACCTCCCGGTAGGCGAACAGCAAGTGGGGAAGATACTTCTCCCAATCCCTGTTCTCATGCACGAAGGCCCGGATGAGCTGCTTCAGGGTCCCATTGAACCGCTCGCACAGCCCGTTGGTCTGGGGGTGATACGGGGCGCTGTGCAGCGCCTTAACGCCACAGAGACGCCAGAGCTGTTGGGTGAGCTCAGCGGTAAACTGGGTACCCTGATCGGACAGGATTTCTCGGGGAAACCCCACCCTCGTGAACACCCTGAGGAGCGCGTCCGCTACCGTGTCCGCCTGGATGTTGGCCAAGGCCACAGCCTCGGGGTACCGGGTGGCATAATCCACCACGGTAAGAATATACCTCTTACCGGTGGCACTGGGCCGTGGCAACGGCCCTACGATGTCAACCGCCACCCGGCTAAAGGGCTCCTGGATGATGGGCATGGGGTGCAGGGGCGCCTTCGGATGGTCCCCAGCCTTCCCAGCCTTCTGACAGACTGGGCAGGTGCGGCAATAATCGCGGGTGTCGTTGCTGAGGCGGGGCCAGTAGAACGCGCGCGCCAACCTGTGCCGTGGTCTTCGACTGGCCTAAGTGACCCGACAGGGGAATGTCGTGGGCAAGCGCAGAAGCTCCTGCTGGCCTGGGTCCCCTGGGCACCACCACCACTGCTTCTGAGGGATCTGCTTCTTCTTGGCCCCCTCCCTAACGGTGTAGCGGTACAGCAGCCCGTCCTCCCACTCCACCTTGTCTTTCCCCTGGCCGTCCAGGCCCTGACCAGCTCGGTCCCGGTAGCCCTGTAATGTGGGGTCGGTTTGCGTCTGGTGGCGCAGAGTCTCCGGGGTACACCACGGGGAAGGGAGGTCAAGCGAAGGGAAAAGCATCGAGTCCCGTCGGGGTCGGGAAGGGGATAACGGACTGGGAGGGCGGGAAGGGCCTGGGGTTTTGCCTGTCGGAGGAGGTCGAGGGGATCGGTAAGGGTTGGGGGGTCGCGGAGGTCGAGGCGGTTTGGGGTTTGGAAGGCTTGGGAGGTCGGGAGGGTGTTGGTGGGGGTCTCACCTGGGTCCCATTCGGAGTGCTCTGGTCGTGGCGTCGGCTCTGTTGCCTAGTGGTAACCGGGGTAGCTGCATCTGTGGAATAAGCGGACACTAACTGCCCCAGATCATTTCCCAGGAGTACCTCGGCCGGCAAGTGTCTCAGCAACCCCACCCCACCTCTTTCTCCCCGTTCCCCCAGTCCAGGTACACCCGGGCAGTCTCCAGCCGGAGCACTTTCCCTCCCGCCACCCGTACCGCTACGGTGCTCTGCATGCGGTCGCTTGGCGGGACCAAGTGGGCCGGGCGACGAGGGTGATGGTAGCCCCGGAGTCTCGCAGCCCCTCAGCGGCAGCGGCGGCCCGTTTATCCACACCGCCTGGTGGTGGTGTCGGCGTTGTCATCCGCGGCGGCTTGCACTGGGTCGGCTTCGTGCAGCTGCTCCCACCATTCTTCCGGGGCCTCCGGCCACGGAGCTCCGGCGTCGCAACAATGGGCCGCCAGCGAGGGCCTGCCGGCCGGCCGGGTCAACTCCGGGCGGTTGGGGCAATGCTGTTTATAGTGCCCCTCCTGGTTGCACCCATAACAGCGGACATTAGCCATGTTGGTGGGCCGGCTGGGAGCCCGTGCTACAGGCGGCCGGACCACGGGTGGTGGAGGTGGTGGAAGTAGTGGGGCGGGTAGAATGGGACGGCTGGCCAGCGGCCGCTCCCCCCCCGTCAGCTTCCGGGTGTCCGTGTACTCGTCGGCCCAGGTGGCCGCTTGCTGCACCGTATAGGGCTTCCTGTCGCGCACCCACTCTCGGACAGCGGAGGGTGTGTGCTCGAAGAACTGTTCGAGCAGCAGCAGTTGGGTAATCTCGGCCACTGACTCCGCTTGGCTTCCCGAGAGCCAGGTGCGCAGGTCCCTCTGCAGTCGATGGGCCCACTCCACGTGAGTGGCGCCACTGGGCCGGCGAGAATTCCGGAACTTCATCCGGCTGGCTTCAGGGGTCACGGCATACCTACTCAGCAGCGCCTGCTTTACGTGCGAGTAGCTAGTGGCCTCGTCATCCGGCACCGTGCGGTAGGCCTCGGCGGCCCGACCGGTCAGCTTGCTCGCCAGGATCCGGATCCAGTCGGCGCGGTGCACGTCATGCACCCGACACAGGCGCTCAAAGTCCTGGAGATAGCTTTCGATCTCTTCTTCAGCTTCCCGGAACTCCTTGAACGCCTGGAACGGCACTTTTCGGTCAGCATACCGGTCCGATGGCGAGCGGCTGCTCCGCCGGCTTCGCACTTCGGCCAGCCGCAGTTCGTGCACCCGCTCTCTCTCCCTCTCCTCTTCCTGACCGAGTTCCCGTCCCAGTTTCCTCAGTTCTGCCTCCGATGGAGCCGGACCCATCATGGAGATCCGCTCCCGCATCTTCCGGCAAAATTCGCTGTCCTCGGCCTCAGCGGGGACGGCAGCCGGTACTGGGTCCGCGGGCAACTCCGCGAACGCCTCCGCCTGGTCTATCCTCCTCAACTCCTCTATCAGGGTCTCCCGACTCTTGGAGCCCGGGACCCCGCCCCGATTCTCCAGCATCCCGCGCAGAACGTCCCGCTTATAGGCAGAATACTTGATCATGTTGCGGGTCCCCCTGGGGTCTGCAGAGAGCGATCCCACCGCTGCCACCAGTATGACGGAATCGAGATGTTGTTCCGCCTGCGGGTGTGCTCAATCTGCGTGACCCCGTCGCTTACCGCTGGCCCGACTACCGAGTGGCGCCCACTCGGCGTCTCGTGCGGCCTGGCGTGACCCTAGGGTAGGGTTAGCGGGCGGTGGAGAGGACCCCTGCCTGAAACCAGTCCGACCACTGAGCCATGCAGCACTCAGCGTCCCGAGCAACTGGTTCCTTGACCTGGCGGGTGTGGGACGCCTGCGAGGATCAGCCCTAGCGGCTGCGGAGGAAGATTCGGATCTTATGGGGAAACGTTTCGGTTCTTAGGTGGGAAACGTTTCCGATCCGGGGGGCGGGTGTTTCTTCGGATCTTGAGGGGCGATGTTTCGAGTCGGGAAGGAATGGCGGGTCGGTTCGGAACTGGAGGGCTTCGGATCGGTAGGGAAGGGCGCTTCGGATCTGGCGGGACCAGGGGGAAGTTCGGGTCTTACCGCGGCGGTCGATGCGCGGCTCCCGGCGGGGCCGTTCGGTTCGGATCACTGCGGTTCCCCGATCGAATCTTCTGATGTAGCGCCGCTGCCCTGATGCTCGATGCAGGGTCAGCGCGCTCGATTCGGATCGGATGGGCACCGTATTCTGAGGCCGCGGGGACACTCAGATCCGAAATACGGCGGAGAATCAAGCCACACCAGACACAGCTGAATGTACTGCAGGAACTGGGTTTATTGTTTACAGTACAGACTTTTATTACTTCTTATCAAAATTAGAATACAATGGGACTCCTTGCCCGCCCTCCCAGGACCCATTGGCCCTTAGCCTTCAGGGAGTCGCCAATTCGGACCGGATGGTCCGAATCGGCCATTTTACGATTCGAACCGGATGGTTCGAATCGGCCATTTTCCGAATCGAAATTCCACTGCGCCACAAGGATCGGAAAATGGCGGCGAGCAAGGCAAACACAGGGAAAATACATCACACCATAACCAACGGGGAACACTTTATTAACACCACACAATACCACATCTAAATAAAATAACGAAACGTAAGGTGCGTGCCACCACACCCCAGTGTCCATGTCACCACTGTCACTGCACCGCCCCTGGCTGAGGGTGCTGGGCCATCCCGTGACATGCACCAGATAAGAAAGCATGCATTAGAACAACACATAACGTAACAAAGATTATTCTGCCTACCTAGAAAAACTGTGAGGCGTGGGTGCGTGAGACTAAGTCTGTATTGACCAGTACTCACACGATAAACGTTCAGCAGACAGTGTCAACTCAGCAAAACTGACACGTAGAAAGATGAATCCAGTTGAAAACTTTAATGATCAGACTGACAATCGTTGTAATAGTGAACAGCAAAGCAGATGAAAAGACATTAGTTCTGTCCAGCATTGAGCAAAGATGGCTGCTAGGTGACCAGTAAGTACCTCAGAACTAGACTGAACAAAAAGAGGTGGAGCTAGCTGGATACAGCAAGGCTAAGGGAACCCAGCAGGAACAAAATAGCTTTGAAATAATAGCTGCAAGCAGCAAAAGGCAGATTCAATACATAACATTAAAATATACAAATAAACCCTGAGTCATGGGGCATGACAAAGATGATACAGTAGAATTGGAGGACCCTGTTTCCATGTGATCTTATAATCTGTAAGGGAATTGGGAACAGGGAGAATTGTGCAATGTTGTGCAATTCTTGTGTGTTCTTCCATAAAATAAATACAGTCCTTTGTAGCAATTATGTTGTGAAGGCAGTTTTTAATATCTTAGGGAAGATCTGGTAGGAGAATTCACACAACATGCACGACAGTTGATCAAAAGCCATGGCTTTCTCATAAACTGTCGCTGCCAGCTTAGTATACAAGCTTCAAGGAGGGTTGTAAAGGAGATTTTCCAATAGATTTTCTTGCAATTGTTTCTTGATGTTTAGCCCTTCGCATTGATCAGGTTCAGAGGTTGAAGACAGTGGTCTTGGAGTTTTGGCAGCAGAGTATAAATCAGAGAGTAACTCGCATCCATTTATACTTAGAAAAAAATAGTACTATTACTACTACTAATAAAAAAGTAAAACTCATGATACTTATCACATAAATAATGCTACTCAAAGAACTTCCATATATTAGGACTGCGGAAATTAACGATTAATCTATCAATTAATCATTTTAATCGACCAGCGGCGCAAAGCACGCGGGCTTTGCGCCACGTGTTCAGCTCCCTGTGAGCGTCCGAAAGCATGGGTTCTTGCGAGATCGCGGCTGGACACGTGGTTCCCCCAGGCGAGCGCTCAAGATCCATGCCGCAGGACGCTCAAAGGGAGCCGAACACGTGGTGGCAGGAGGTGAGCTGGAGCAGTATATCCATGTGTGTGCTTGGGCAATATATCTATGTGAGCTGGGGCAGTATCCATGTGTGCTGGGGCAGTATATCCATGTGTGCTGGGGCAGTATATCCATGTTTGCTGGGGCAATATATCCATGTGTGCTGGGGGCAAATCAACATATCCATGTGTGAGCTGGGGCAATATAATTACTTACGTCAGTGCTACAGTTTGAATTTAAGATGTATTTGTGTGAACTGTGAAGTAAAGTCATGGATTGTTGAAACTAACTAGTGTCGGGTGATTGTATATAGTGTATACCACATTTACCACTGACTAATGCAGAGTTGCAATGTATGCAGATCAGCTAAAAGTAGTTGGATCTGTATGTGCGCTATAATTAATCGAAATTAATCAATTAAAAAAAATTTATTAAATCGAACACAAAAATTTTAATCGTTACCAACCCTACCATATATATTTCATTTTATTGTGTTATTTATAAATATGAATATATACCAGAAAATTTGAAACACAAAATACCTGAATCAATCAAGTAATGGCTTTAATAGTATTTCTAAGATCTGTTTTATGATTGCTTTTAATACATAAATAATAATAGAGGTTGTAATTTTGCAAGTTCGGCACACTTCTAAAAGTAGAAGTGTGCGGAGCTCATTTTGACTGTATTTGCTCATCTTGAAAACGAGGGAAATCTCAATGTATCCTTCCTGGTAAAATACTTTATAAATAAATAAATAAATCATGTTTAAACATGATTTGAAATCACGTTTTATTATAAGACCCAGACAAATTATATACCCTTTTTTACGGCAGACTCGGCAAACTCATAATATATGATTATTATATGTACATGTCATGCCCTGCCAGAAGGCTGAAACAAAAAATGTAAAAAAAAAGGAAGTGAATTTCCATTAAAATTTCAAATCGACAGCATAGTAAGTAATTTTTTTACGTTATCATCCGAGCCTTTACGGTTATATATTCTATGGGGTGCACGCTTTAAAAAAAAAAAAAAATAGAAATGGGAACTCACTTTTGCATTTTCCTGGGTAAATAGTTACGTGATTTTGGCTAAAAAAAAACAAAAAAACACAACAACATTTTCATTCGTGCAGCACTATTGTTCACATTATAATTGAAAATAATAAATAAATAATAATATTTTTCTTTTTTTATATACTTGGCCTTTCCAATGATACCAAACATGACACCAAACATGACTAGGTTCCATGCTCTGGCCAAACACGACCCTCTAGCTGCCTCCAATCAGGAGATACAGGTTTTCAAAGAACCCCCTTATCATTCTCCACCATAAGATTTCCTTAGGAAATCCCTGGGCAGCTAGGGGTTCCCCAGCTAACTGATGTCATCGCGCTATGCCCGTTGACATCATTGAATGTGGGGTGACCCAGAGGCGGGGCTGACATCTAAGATGGCAGCCCCCACTGGAAATAGGCCATGATACGGTGCAGCCTGATGGCCTGGTGAGTAAAGGGTTAATGAAAGCCATTTCTGGAAAGGTCTGACTGTGACCTTTCCAGCGGTGCCTTTCTTGACTTGCTACCCACCGGCGATGGGGAGATAGAGTGGTCCAAAGAGGAGCCCCCTGCTCTGACGAGGGGGGCGCCTGAAAATGATGTCACTGTAAGGGATGACATCGCAGGAAAGCAAAACTGGTGCCGCTTCACTGTGACATCCACCCTGGCAGCACCTTTCAAGTCCTGTCCTTCCTGCTGGACTTCACATTGCAGTCCTCTCTGGCATCATCAGCAGGTGCACCCAATCATACCTGTCCATGTCCTATTTAACAGAAGCACGTCCTACCCAAGATGCTTCTGCATTCTTTTGTTGCCTCAGTCTGTGTTTTGCTACTCGCCTTGAGGAAGCCCTCCTGCTTTGAACTGATTACAGTCCACCGGAACCCTGGCTTTTCTCCTAGACTTTGTTAACGGATTCTCCCTCCTGAGATCGTGCATCGAGACCCCCTGTTGCTGCTGGCTTTTCTCCTAGACTTTGTTAACGGATTCTCCCTCCTGAGATCGTGCATCAAGACCCCCTGTTGCTGTTTCTGCTCTGTTGTTCCTATTCAATACCCCCTGTTGTTCCTGTTCAAGACCCCCTGTTGCTGCTCCTGTCCAAGGCCTACCTTCTGCAGTTTCCACTATCAATGTTCCACCATATAATAGACCATTGTTGCACCTGGACCTTGCCTATCAGAGACTTTCAACCCACAGCATCAATAATCCTCACTCAGCCCTAGTCCTGTCCTCCCTGTTTATTATCCAACCCTTTTCCTATATTGTCTGCCTGATATCCGTGAGTCCTCTTGTGTCCGGTTTGTCTAGATCTATTCTGTGTCTATTCTAATTCTGGCCATCTGTGTCTTCTCTCTGTCTCCTTAGTCACCCCCTTTCCTGCCTCGCCCCTCTCCATTGTTATATACTGTCCTAAATAAAGCCCTGTTTCACCATATCCAAGACCTCCAGTGCATCACTGAATCCTGGGCTTGCACTCTCGCCCCCCGACACACACACGTATATATATATATAAAAAACACATGGGGGGGTAGCACTCAACCTTAACTAAGCATTCAGTGTCGGTGCGTCTCAAAAATAAAATACAAAACAAAACCACGGAGAGAGCACTCCAGACAAGCACATTCAAAAACCTGCAACAACAGCTCCATGCATGGGTGCATAATACCAGCTTTCTCAACTCTGAGCTTTCTCAACTCTGAGCTTTGCTGAATAAAATGGTGGAAATTTGGTTCGCAATGAACGGCCGTGAATTGCTTAAGCCTGCCAACAGCGTCAATGTAATCCACCCTCTGGCAGGTCCTACTCTGCAAACCTAATGACTGCCCATTATGGGATAAACTCACTTACTGAGGAACAAGTCCCCTTCATGGAGCTCCCGCAGATCAAGGTTAAATAGTACCTGGAGGAGGAGTACCTGTGGCAGGGAGGGGTGCATACCCAGGAAAGCTGGTATTATGCACCCATGCAAGGAGCTGTTGTTGGGGCCGGGACCGGGCGGTTTTACACAAATCCGTCCTTTAGTGACCGCTGCTGTTTTTACGTTTCTGCGCTGTAGATATTTAGGTCAAATTTTCCTCTTACTCGTTTATTCAACCCACACATATTATACACCGTTTTTCCCGACATTAAATGGACTTTATAGAAATACCATTATTTCCATCATATCGAATAATTAACGACAAAAAAAAAAATATGAAATATGATGAAAAAATGGTAAAAACACACTTTTTCCCAATTTAATCCCCAAAATCTACAACCACCAAAAAAGACCCCGGCTAAGGCTGGCGGCACACGAGCAGAGGAAGGAACATCCGTAAAAGTGGACGTTCGTTCCACTCTCTGCGCTCAGCGTACAAAGCACGATCCTCCTATGGAGAATCGCGCTTTGTATCCTTTTAGCGTCCGTTTAGCTTTTTGACGGGGAGGGCTTTTTCACGTCCGGTGGAGGGCTTTCCCCATCAAAAACCCACGGACGCAGGGAAGTGCAGGCGCATTTGAGCCATAAATACGCTCGTGTGCCGGGGGCCTAAATAGTTTAAAAATTTTGTCCCGAGACTAGAAATACACAATTTTTACATGTTTTTCCTTTTTAACCCCTTCACTGCTGAGCCAGTTCACCTATGTGCGCTGCGCTCATTCTGACCATTTTATGCTGATTATCTTTAGAGGACAGCCTAGGTCCTATTTAACTAAACCACCCCCAGACAAAAAAAACTTTTAAAAAAAAACCACATTTTTTTATTTATTTTTTCATTATTTTTTTTTTTTATTTAAAACCTGGTCATGTTTGGTATCATTGGAAAGGCCATGATCAGCTAGCTGCCACGGATTGGGAGATAAGGGGATCCAAAGGATTCCCCTATCTCTACATGGCAGCTAGAGGGTTAACTGGCCCACTGACATCCTCACACATATGGTGAGGTTGTCAGTGGGTGGGGGGGACCTGGAGGCTTGGCTGACATCCAAGATGTCAGCCCCCCTCCAGGTTCAAATCGCGTTTTGGCGCCGATTAGCGCCGAATCGCGATCCGGCAGCAAAACCCCAACTCTAGCTTCAATGGTTGGGGAGATAGAGGGCTCTGAAGGAGCCCCCCCTCCCCTCCATTGATTTCAATGGGGGCGCCTGCTGATGACGTCACCACGCAGCGTGGTGACGTCATCGAGCTCGCCGGCCCATATAAATCACATGGGCAGGCTTCCTCCCTGCCAGATCTGCGAGGGATCCAGCGAGGGAGGTAAGTTTCGGGTGGGAGGGGGGTTAGGCGCCGCTGACGTACTATGTATGTCCGTGGGTCTAAGGGAGACCCGTGGGCAGGACGTACATAGTACGTCAGCGGTCCTTAAGGAGTTAAATAGATCTTGTGGGTGGAACACCTGTGACAGGGAGGAGTACTTGCCGAGGGAAGACAATGTAATACAGGGAAGCACCCACACTGTGTGCTTAGTTTAGGTTGAGTCCTGCCCTCCTTGTATATTCTATCTATACTATAAAACAGTTTTCTCCGTCGCCGCGGAGAAAGATGCGTGCGCATCCAACAACATCGGATGCGCACGCAGCCCTACCCGTCGGCTGCGAGCACATCCATAAGAGCCGGATGCGTGCGCAGCCAATTTAAAGGGCTGTGCTCGCATCCAGGAGTGCCGGATGAGTGCCCAGTCCTACCCGTCGGTTGCGTGCGCATCCAGAAGAGCCGGATGCGTGCGCAGCCAACCTAAAGGGTGGCGCGCGCATCCAGGAGAGTCGGATGAGTGCGCAGCTGACCTGAATGTCATGCATAATACCAATCTGCAAACCATAATCCCAGTCTGCCATGCACAATACCAGTCTGCCAGCCATATTACCAGTCTGCCAGCCTTATTACCAGTCTGCCAAGCACAATACCAGTCTGCCATGCACAATACCAGTCTGCCACCCATATTACCAGTCTGCCATGCACAATACAAGTCTGCCAGCCATATTACCAGTCTGTCAGCCTTATTACCAGTCTGCCAAGCACAATACCAGTCTGCCATACACAATACCAGTCTGCCACCCATATTACCAGTCTGCCATGCACAATACAAGTCTGCCAGCCATTACCAGTCTGCCAGCCTTATTACCAGTCTGCCAAGCACAATACCAGTCTGCCATGCACAATACCAGTCTGCCATGCACAATACCAGTCTGCCAGCCATATTACCACTCTGCAATGCACAATACCAGTCTGCCAGCCATAATACCAGCCTGTCATTCACAATACCAGTCTGCCAGCCATATTACCAGTCTGCCAGCCATATTACCAGTCTGCCAGCCATATTACCAGTCTGCCATGCACAATACCAGTCTGCCAGCCATATTACCAGTCTGCCAGCCATATTACCAGTCTGCCAGCCATATTACCAGTTTGCCATGCACAATACCAGTCTGCCAGCCATATTACCAGTTTGCCATGCACAATACCAGTCTGCCAGCCATATTACCAGTCTGCCAGCAATATTACCAGTCTGCCAGCAATATTACCAGTCTGCCAGCCATATTACCAGTCTGCCATGCACAATACCAGTCTGCCATGCGCAATACCAGTCTGCCAGCCATATTACCAGTCTGCCAGCCATATTACCAGTCTGCCAGCCATATTACCAGTCTGCAATGCACAATACCAGTCTGCCAACCACAATACCAGTCTGCCATGCATAATACCAACGTGTCGTGTCATAATACCAGTGTGCCGAACTACCAGCCTAACATGCCATGCATACCACGTGCCATTATATATACGCATTAAGTAAATATACGCATAATGTACAAAAAAAATGGCCGCCCAAGCCCAACACAATCTAAGGGGCCCCATGAGTTTACAATCTAAGGGGTCCCATGAGCTTACAATCTAAAGGGTCCCATGGGTTTACAATCTAAGGGGTCCTGTTCCCATGAGTTTACAATCTGAGGGTCCTGTTCCCGTGAGTTTACAATCTGAGGGTCCTGTTCCCGTGAGTTTACAATCTGACGGTCCTGTTCCCGTGAGTTTACAATCTGAGAGGGAAGAGGAACCTGCTCTAATACAAAAATGCCTTTTTAATGCGCTGTCAGCTGTGCGCGCACCCATCAGACCTGCTCAGTTGGCCCTCCTGTTGCGGATGGGATGGCGATGGACGCGTTACAAACACATTTATATAGAGAGATACTCTTGGATAGGACATTGACAAACAAATATGTGGACATGAATTCTGAGCTGGCGACAACAACAATAGACTGCCCTCTGGGCAGGCTTTCCACCTAGTAATATATATATATAAATAATAATCCACACGGTTCAGCACTCGTCCTTATCGATAAATACTTATCTTCTGCCTCGGTGCTGTATCCCAAAGGGTGCATATATAATTGCCAGAGAATAGGGCGCACTCGAGGTCTTCTTATAAAACAAAAACGCTTTTATTCAAAGATACATTAAAAGAACCGACGTTTCGGCCTAGACATAGGCCTTTTTCAAGGTTAAAATCAAAACGTATCATATTGTTTATATACACTACATAATCATTACAACTTACCGAGTCAGTGTCGCGCCGGCTTCGGTAACGCCCACCCGGAACCCGGAAATTACGTATCGTTTTGTTAGCCACGCACGTTACGTCTATCTGAAGACGTGTATACTATGGAAACAACAACATATGTTGTCATAGCACCCATTTGCGGAGGCAAGAATAAGTTACTATACTAATGCCAAAAGGTAGGAGATATATATATATATATAAGTTTGATAGTCATAAGAATACTAGCAATGAGAAATCCAAGAATGCAATTTTAAAAGAATATGAAATGACTCTTCCAACATCCCAGCATTATTCTAGTATGCAGCATGCACGACTTCATTAAAAATGCCCTTAACCAACTGTTCAAGAAATCTATTTATTCAGAAATCAACAATATTCCTGAGGCTAAATTAGCACATATGAATGAATACATGTAGTGTTTTGGCAGCAAACTTGAAACAAATGTGCGATTAGTAAAAAAAAAAAAAATGCACATTTTTCCCTTTTTATGGCCGCTATAAAGGCGCACCTAATTACTGAATATAAAAACCGGCATTAGATCTGTAGCTTTAGAATGCTTTCATCCACACAATAACATTTTTATACTTTAGCAATAAATACAGTTGAGTCTTGTTTGTGGAATCAAAGGTTATACTCTATATGGTTTGAAATCTCAGCGTGTTTATGAAGATTGTCTCCATGTCATTCAGTTTCCCATCAAAAGATGTTGAAAAACTTTTGCAGCATACAGGCCTTTTTTTTTCTATCTCCAAAGCTATTTATAAACTTTTTATTTTTCCATGATTTATTATATACCCTACGGTACAAAACATTTTTAGTTCCTGATTAATTTTAGAATTTCGCTGGACCAACGATCCGTTTCACCTAGATAGTACTTTAGTTCGTAGTGTAGATGGGCAAAATTTTCTACAGTAAAATGGGGACTCATCACATATAGGGTTATCCCCGCACGTTGGCTAGTCCGATTCGCTGACCCTGCAGTGAATTCAGCATTCACTGCAGGGTTCCCGAAGTGCAGGGAACGAGCCGCCGAACGCATCCGAAAAACTGCAAAATCGATCCAAAAACCCACCGAATGCATCTGACGATCTGCCGCAAAACCGCTGAATAGATCCGAAAATAGCAGACGACCCATCGAACAGAACGTCGACCAGCCACCGGAAAAAGCCGACGAACGGGTAAAAACCAAATAAAAACCTGCAACTTTTAAAAGGCATTTGCAAAAAAAAAAACACTGCACAAAAATGCCTGGAAATAACATAGAAGGTCCTATGAATAATAAAAAAAAGTTTGTTACAGAAAAAAATCCCATTTTTTTAAAAAAATTGGAAAAAATAATTTTGACTAAAAAATAAATAAATAAAGAGACTTTATGCTGCAAGTGAAAAGAATAAACGGTTCAATAAATATTTAATAAAAACGGGACTATTTTTTACATTGAAACCTATGGGATTCGCCTGATTAAACCTGTCAAATGAAACCACCAAACATCAGGGCATTTCACTGACATTTCTCTGCTGTTTGATGTTCTCTGAATAGATTAACCATTACTTCTCTATGGGGAGTTCACTGCCGTCGAAGATCACCAATATTTCGCTAGTTCGGTGACTTTTTGTTCTCTTCAATTCGGTGCGATTTGGCGATCCCATTTCGGCGACCCTGCAGTGTATTCAGCAAGCACCACAGGGCCGTCGTATTGCAGGGAAAAGCCTCGGCAAACCCGACGAACACTCACCGCAAAACCCAGGCGAATGCACACTGAAACCGGCAAAAATTGGATTAACCCCGCCGAAGACGCTGGAGAAACCCGAGCAGGAGCTGATGAGAGCGCAGAGCAGCTGCCGGAAAAACCCGACACCGCAGACGAATGGAGTAGAAAAAAAAAACAGTACACTTGAATGTTTGAAAAGCGAAACGCTGTTTGCAAACAAACTACTGAGCGAAAATGTCTGAAATTTGCATATGCGGTCCAATGAATGATAATAAAAAGGGCTGTTACAGAAAAAATAAAAAACGTTTTTTTTTTTTTTTTTTAAAAACGGAAACAAATTTTTGGGGAAAAAAATCCCGAAAAATGCTTAAAAGATCCTAAAAAAAATCTATAAATAAAGAGACTTTTTAGTGCAGAATATTATAATCAACAGTTTATTAGATATTGGATTAAAACGGGAATATTTTTTACATTGAAGCCTTTGGGATTCTCCTGAATAAACTTGTCGAATGAAGCAACCGAATGGCAGGGCATTTCGGCAACTTTTCACTGCTGGTTTTTGCTCTATGAATAGACGAAGCATTGTTTCTCTATGGGGATTTCACTGCCTTCGAACAGGCAACGAACAGGCACCCTATGCGCATGCAATTCGCCAACATTTGCTGATTTTCAGCGTTCGGTTACCTTTTTTGGCAGCCTTATATGCAATAATCTTGTCTCATTTTCCCTGAAGAAAGGGTAAAATTTGTATTTCTTTTTCATGATCATGCAACTAATTTTTCTTTATTTTATTATTTTCTAACCGCAAGATTTTAGATTTGTAAAATAGATAATACGAAAAATGAGCAATCATAACTTTGAATATAAATAATGTTGCTATTCTGTCTAACAAACCAACGTAACTGTCTGAAAACTCTAGAAGACACTCACCAACCAATTACAAATGTGTAATTATAATTATTTCCTTGTATTTACTGAATTATCCAAAAACTCAGCATTAAATAAAATCCTTGTGGCTTGTCAAAGAAAATGTTTTCCTACGTATTACTTTGTGGCTAAAATATGCTGATAAACTAAATCTGAAAGCTGCCATTAGGAAATGTCACTTCCAAGATCACGTAAGGTGAACTTGTTCATTGAAACATATTTTAAGCTGCCAAAGGTTTAAACAACCTGAAGACATAATGTTAACATTAGAGCAATGTATTTGTTTTTCTGGTAGAATATTTTGCATATTAAAATTAGGCTGCCAGCACGGTGGGAATGATAGGCTTCATTTTATATGACCTTAGACAGGAACTCAGCTCATCTAATGCATTCCAATTATTCAGATGTACAAACTATACAGCGGAGAGGAAACATTTTTATCAAATTTAGAGCAGGGGGAAATTTCTGGATCAGCTGACATCAGGTAACATATCATTAAAAAAATAACTGTCTGAAATTAACGGCCAATCTGCGAAGCCTTCGGCCAGTAAACAGGCACTCGATGATTGTAAAAGTTATAGGATTTCCCAACTAGTAAATAAATTAGCAAATAAAACAAACAACTCAAACATCTGAAAAGTGCACATCGGTATATATTAATCTATTTCCATTATTTTTCTACTTGCAAAAGTAAAACACATCAGAAAACCGCTGATTTTAGAAGTGATCAATCTAAACCACCAATGTTGAGGGGACACTCCAAACACCCGAACCAGTTCAGTGTGCTTGGTGGGTAGAATGCTTGAAATTGCTGTATATAGGTCCACACTTAGCTACAGTGTTTTATAAGGATAAAACTGTTAACCAAAGGTATATTATGGGTGTCAGTAGAGCCCCCATTCTTTTTAGCATTATTTGAGAATCCAATAATGCTGGAGATGTAGATTTAGTTCACTGGTACCCATAATAAACAATTGCTTTAAAGTTTTATCCCTAAATACATTGTAGCTGATGTATAGTTTACTGTTTTAATCACATGTATGGATTATCATAATATCTTAGTGTATCAAGGTACTTTCGTAGGAGGTACGATAGATTGTAATTTTCAAAAATTTCAATGCGTTTGAAAGGACGAAAAGAGTATCCAAACTGCTCAGATGTGGGTATTCCATATATCCTTTTATCATACAATTTAGTATTATTATAATACATTATTTACAAAAGCGGCAGGAGATTCCTCAGCACTGTACAAGATAAGTGAACAAATGATAATAAAACAGATCATTAACGCTCTCCCTCTGGAGGGCATACTATGGCGGCAGGTGGGCCTTGAAGCCGCAGGGTGTACTAGTACGTCCCGTTGACTTCAACGGGTCACCTTGGCCCCGCCCAACAGTTAGCGCACAATGGCTGAACTCAGGCCATACCCTTCAGCCAATGACAATATCAGCTGCTAGACGGGCTGGAGTAGGGGTCCGCCACAGCGGCTGGCAAGCAGGGTGTACTAGTTCACCCCCCGGTGTTTACTACCTCACGCCATGCACAACCCGCCCGACGGCAAAGGGTTAATACATTTGAACAATATGTAACTTGACAAGGAAGATACAGTAGGATTGGAGGACACTGTTTCTGAGAGAACTTACAGCCTATAAAAGGGAACGGTCACGACTTCTCTCAATGTATTACTTGTTGTTGATAGTGCTCCGGGTTCTCGAGCCTATTCCTGGCGTGGTACTGGATGTCACTCCACCAGGATTTCTCCTATTGCGGTTATTGCCTGTGATGCTGCCAAACACATGCATTGCTCTGATGAGTTCTCTCCTTGCGTGCATAGTTCCACTGACTTGACAAGCTTTGCGCTTCATTTCTTGGACACACCTGAGCACCATAGTGTATTTAGACTTTCTCAGCAACTGACATTATTTAGCAGCACTAACAAATAATAGTTAGCCTAGGGGTGCGCAGCTCTGGTTTCTCCATTATTTCATGTTATGCCCAGTCATGGTTCTGACTACCCTTTAGTGTCATTGTATATTTCTTTATTATCTCTTCCATGTATCTGACCTTGGCTTACTCTGACTTCCTGTATTTCTCCTTTCCAGGACCTTTGGCTTTGTAACTCAGTTATTGTATACTTCTAAAAGGCCTGTTCTTTCACTATCCTTTTCGATAGTTTCGTAATACGGCCATTATACGGACCGGTTCTTAGGACAGAGATTCGCTGTACAGAATCTATTCTGTGTGTTGCGCCTATTCCAGACCGTGACAGGAATTGGTACTCCACTTAAATACCCAGTGGTCCTTTAAGTAAAGTGCAGCTTGAAGTGATGTAGTCGAGGATGCTTTGAGTTATATTGTAGGCATCTCTGAATAGGTGTTTTTTAAGGAGCAATTACCCTCCCTGGCGTTACGATTCTGGCATCTTTTAGATTCCGTTTTTATTTATTTTTTGGCCCCCTAGCGGTATTCCCGAGTGTGGCTCGGGGTTAAATTCCTATGCTGAAGGCGGTAACCCCAAGCAACACTCGGGATGCCACTGGATACATCACCTGTCCTTGCACTCACTCGCTGTCCCCCGCGGTCTCCTCCGGCGATCGAGACCCTCATACTTCCTGGTTCAGAATCAGGAAGTATGAGGTTGTGATCGCCGGAGGAGACTGTGGTGGTCAGCAAGGGAGCGCAGGGACAGGTAATGTATGCAGCCCGAGTGTGGCTCGGGGTTACCGCTTTCAGCACTGAAAGTGAACTCCGAGCCACACTCGGGAAAACCGACAGGGGGGTTAAAGTAGTGAATATTTGGGGAAGTCTATTGCGACAGGAAAGGGAACTCCACAGAACAAGGGTAATTCCAGAGAAATCTTCAAGTCTGGCATGAGAGGAGATGCCAGACGAGGACAAGGGAAGAACATGCGACGAGTGCAGAGGTGAGATGGGTTAGAGAGCACTTTAAAGGTTAAGGCGAGGAACGGGTTCAGTGCTTTACTTTTGTCTAGTCATATAGTGTTGTCCATCTATCTTTAGCAATATTCTATACAGGCATATTTTTGAGTAGAATCTCTTTTACCCAATTGATGCTTATAGGTTAGCAATGACTTACTCGCAATAACTAACTGCAAACTTTCAGCATACCTTCCCAGTCTTAACAGTGTAACAACTCTCATTGAAATATAGCCATCAATAGCAAACACAACATACAATATAGTGTAATTTTCTCACATCAGAATGGCAGCCAAGAACGAACAAGGACTCATCCGCAATCACTGTGATTCTATTCAATGAGATTTCACAAATTTTATAAAAAAGCCATGTGATGTGGTTGAAGCATGAATAACACAATTATTTCTCACACCCCTGCTGTCAAAATCTTTTAAATGATTTCATAGGTAATTAAAGTCTATGATAAGATTAATCACCCAAATAACTCCACACTAATAAATTCAGCCAAGACTTAAGTGATGCCCTTTATAAACTGTCAAGGCTGTAACTAACAGGTCGAACAGTTGCTTTATAAGGTCCAAATCTGGACTAGAGGCTTTATGGCTTTACGTCAGTGATAAGAATCACAATCCAGTTTATTTTCTTTGCTAAAAGCTAATAAAGACTCTTTATTAAAGAGTAAGCTGCAGTGTTTAAATATTGCAGTATTTTTTTTCTTTACACGTCGTTGTTTTAAAGCTGTATAAAATGGTTTAATCTAGGGCTGCAACTAACGATTATTTTTACAATTAATCGATTCATCAGATAAAAGAAAAACATATGAAAATTGCATATTTTGTGCACACAAGGTACATGAGAACTGGAAATGCGTGTGGGACTGGACGTCCTCTTATGTATCTAAATCATGATGTATAGCACCTGAATAATCAGGGATAAAAGAACAACAGGAGGAGCCAATTATCACGCAAACTGCTCCCTTGGCAGCCAAAAGGTAATCTAGCACCATTCTATTCTGTAAGGCAACTAATCTGATCTGTTCCTGTTCAGAGGTAATTAACTGTAAGGCACCTCGGGTAGCAATAAAGGCTTCATAAATTTATGTAGCAAGCAAATTCAGCTTAGTGTATAAGCGACCTACACCCAAAGGGGGTACACCATAGACAGAAAAAACATTTCTGTGGTATCGGTTTAACCGTCACAGCTCTTTTGCGTATGTATATATTAGTTTGTGGCAGACTCTTTGACATAGCAAAAGTGGGCGCTATTTGTCCTATATAACAAGGTTTTCTAAAATGTAACGGTATACTTTTAACCCCTTAACGCCGCAGGGCGTTCCATGCCGTCCTGCATTTGGCGGGCTTTAACGCCGCAGGACGGCATGGAACGTCCTCGGCGTTAGGAGCCCAGCCAGCGGTAATACTTACCTCCCCGGCGGCTCCCACGCAGATCTGGCTTCGGTGAAGCCTGATCTGCGTCTTTTCTAGCCTCCCGGCGCACTGACGTGCTTCGGATCCCTCTATCTCCCCATCGCCGGGTGCTACAAGGCTGTGGCCAGCATCGCTGGAAGGGTCACAGCCTGACCTTTCCAGCGATGTATGGGGGTTAACCCATGAGTTGCCAGGTCGCGACTGGGCACTAATTTGTGCCCGATCGCGGCCTATTTCTGGTGGGGGCCGCCATCTTGGATGGCAGCCCCCACCTCTGGGTCCCCCCCCGCGTCAACTGACTCATCGCGCCATGCGCGATGATGTCAGTTAACTGGGGAAGCCCCTAGCTGCAAAGGGATTTCCTATGGAAATCCCATGCAGGAGGGGGTTCTTTTTGATGCAGCATTATTGTTCACATTTCAATTATAATGTGAACAATGATGCTTCAATGATTTTTTTTTGGGGGGGGGTTTAGCTAAAATCACGTAATTTCCCTCCCCCAAAAAAAAAAAAATGGGTTCCCAAGTCTACCCCATAAAATATAACCGCAAAGGATCGGATAATAAAATGTGAAAAAAAAAACACTTTACACACTGTGGATGATTGAAATTTTATTGAAAATTCTAATTTTTTTACATTTTTTGTTATAGCATTCTGGCAGGACATGACGTTTATATATAATTATGATATATTATTAATCTGCCGAGTCTACCGGAAAGAACGATATATAATTTGTCTGGGTGGTATAATAATACGTGACTTAAAACCGCGTTTAAACATGAGGAGCAAAAACTTCAGCAAACTTCACTTCCGAAAGAGCGCCGAAGTTGTAAAATTACTCCAGTCCTTAAGGGGTTAAATGCGGAGACAGCAGATTGTTAGATCTTCTTCATTGGAGGAATGGAGGTGTGTACTGTAGTTTTTAATTTGTTTTCTCAGTGTTAAGTGATTTTGCTGAGGCCAAAATCGCTCAACATCCTTTTTTTTTGGCAGTCAGTAATCTTATTTACACTTCAAGTGACAGCCTTGAAATAGCTCTTTAAAATTCAGTTATCTTCACATTAACGCTTCCTATACAGACTATATGAAGCCAAAATGTGCTTTATACAGCCTTGACACCCGACCGACAGCAGAAGTTTGTTTTAACAAGTGGGGCCCTTATACTGAATGGAAAAAGGCCCTATCAGGTCTATTCAAAGAAAGGTGAAGCTCAGGAGAATGACTGGAGAAGTAAAAATTCTAGGTCAATATAGCCAAACCAGAAAAATTCTCCCATTTATCTCACTTTCCAAATCAGCTATTTGGTCTACATTATTCTCTTCTCCTCCCAGTTCTCCTGGTTTTCACCTTTCTCTGAATAACCCTGTATGTGTTTTCTTGGCATTGAGGGGGTTGAAATGTCAGGTACCAAACTACGCTATTTTGGGATCTACATTATTCTTTAATATTGTGCAGACATAAATACACACGACTGTACCACAGGGTTTTTATTATCTGTACGAACAAGTAAGTACCTATCTCTTACTCACCTAGTACACAAACCTGTCTAATGTCTTATTCACGAATCTGATCTGACTTTATGAGTTTACATTCACAGTAACTACAATATATTACATTAAATGTAAGATGGAAATGTGACCCAGTTTTCAATTCACTTTTCAGTAAATAAACCTATAAATGCTACTGGCAGATATCTTCTAATAAAAAATATGTGCAAAATGGATAAAATAAAACTTAACCGTCTATAATGTTGAAAACAACATTCACCAAATTAGACTTTATACGACAGCACCATTTTACTGTTATCCTCGCATCCTTTCTATTTGATATCATTTTTTTTAATTTTGATTAAAATATATTTACAGGTTCGTAATCTGACCCTTTAACTTCTCAAAAACTGGAAATCCTGGGATATCACTGTAATTGTGAAACATTACTGAACAGAAATATTAGGTATTTTTTGGCAATAGCGTGAACATAGATTATGATGGTTCCAGAAAAAAATCCAACACGAGTGTGAAAAAAATGAAAGAAAATAAATAAAAAGATACTACTCAAAACAGCGTCTTTGAGACACTCTGGGTAATCTTACATACTTACATAAGACAAAAAAAAGTTATGCGTCCATCGAGTTCAGCCTTTCACACATCACCTACTGCTGTTGATCCAAAAGAAGGCAAAAACTCCAGTCTGAAGGGCTCGTCAATATGTAACAAACAGAAGAAAATCCCCTTTTGACCCCAGAATGGTGTCAGATTTCTCCTTGGATCAAGTAGCCATCATCACATATTAAGTTTTATACCCCTTAATATTCAGCTTTTTCCAGGAAGTCATCTAGTCGTTTAAATGCCTGTAATCTTCTTCAACCTCTTACCGACCCAGGAGGTGCTATACTGTCCTAGCGGCGGGAGGGCTTTGAAGACGCAGGGCGAAAAGGTACACCCTGCTGTCTTCGATGGGGCCACCTCGGCCCCTCCCCGCAGCCTGCGTGCTAGAGCTCTCTAGCACTTTTGTAACTAACAGATCACTTGGTGCCTGCGCTAATTTCCATAGCGAGACTAATCGCAAAATTTTACCTACTGCTCAATCCAGGTGGAAACTCCCAAAAAAGAAAACACAGAAAAAAACAGGTCCTCGCCCAAAATTTGACAGGCAATTGAAAGGAATGCAGCACAGGTAATGGATCTGGTCAGCAATGTCACTGCTGTTGCAGTAGGCTCTATTATAATCATGTATCCTTTATCCACATACTGTATATCCTAAATCTAATATATTGCCTAATTTTAAACATTTTATGCTGGGGGTTATTCATGGTATGTAAGTGGTTGATTATTAGGGTGACTGTTTGGACCATGTTTAAATGGACACATGGATAAGCCTTGCCCTGAAACATGTATTATTTATGCTGCAGCAGGGAAATTATTGTCGCTCACCTGGCCTTCCTTTTGGATCTATTAAATGAAGTGTAATGATTCTACATGCTGTTGGGTGGCATTTATCATGCAATGCCCAACAGCCTTAATTAATATATGTGTGCATATAAACATGGATGAAATGGCCACCTTGGAGGATTTTAACCCCTTAGTGACCGGGCGGTTTTACACAAATCCGTCCGTTCGTGACCGCTGCTGTTTTTACGTTTCTGCGCTCTTAGTGTTTACGTCAAATTTTCCTCTTACTCGTTTATGTAACCCACACATATTTTACACTGTTTTTCTCGTCACTAAATGGACTTTATAAAAATACCATTTTTTTCATCATTTCATATAATTTACTATAAAAAATATTGTGAAATATGACACAAAAATTGAAAAAACACCACTTTTTCGAACTTTGACCCCCAAAATTTCTTATGTATCAACAACCGTCAAAAAAAATTAATTCCTTGGTAGTTTCTAAATTTAGTCCTGAGTTTAGCAATACCCAATGTTTACATATTCCTCGCTTTTTTCCTTATTTTATGCAACAATAAGTGCAAGTAGCACTTTGCCATTTCCAAAGAGTTTATTTTCAAAACTAGTGCTAGTGACATTGTAACACTGATATCTGTCACTAATTCCTGAATAACCCTCCACATATACATATTTTTTTAAAGTACACAAATCAAGGTATTAAACTTGGGGTATTTTGACTCTTTCCATGCAAACCATTTTACCACAAATCTATGCCAAAGTTTGAGGGAAAAAAAAAATTTGGTGATTTTTTTTTTTTTGAACGCAATTTAAGAATACATGTACTGTGAACTTTAAGGTTTACTGCAAAAAGCACCCCAAAATATGTTCAGCAACATCTTCTGAGTAAATTGATACCACCCAAGTATAGGTATGTCGGGTCATTTGGGGGCTAAAAGGCCTTATTTGGGGGGTGCACATTTCAGTTTTCCAACTTGGAATTTTCACATTTCGTCATCATGAACCCATGTCCTATTTGGGACATTTTTGAAGCCGGCCAAAGTAATTTACCCCCATCAAACCATATATTTTTAGAAAGGGCACACCCTGGGGTGCTTCAAAGAGTTGTATTTTAACACTTTCCATGCACTAGCTCTATGTCAAACTTTCAGGTAGTCACTTTTTGTGTTATTTTTTCACACACATTGTACTTTAGGCATGAATTGTCAAATCCAGTTATGGGTTACTGCCAAAAAACACCCCAAAATATGTTCAGCAACATCTTCTGAGTAAATTGATACCACCCATGTATAGGTATGTCGGGTCATTTGGGGGCTAATAGGCCTTATTTGGGGGGTGCACATTTCAGGTTTCCAACTTGGAATTTTCACATTTCGTCATCATGCACCCATGTCCTATTTGGGACATTTTTGAAGCCGGCCAAAGTAATTTACCCCCATCAAACCATATATTTTTAGAAAGGGCACACCCTGGGGTGCTTCAAAGAGTTGTATTTTAACACTTTCCATGCACTAGCTCTATGTCAAACTTTCAGGTAGTCACTTTTTGTGTTATTTTTCACACACATTGTACTTTAGGCATGAATTGTCAAATCCAGTTATGGGTTACTGCCAAAAAACACCCCAAAATATGTTCAGCAACATCTTCTGAGTAAAGTGATACCACCCATATATAGATTTGTTCTGTTGTTTTTGGGGTGCTACGCCAATCTTTGACATGTGCTTGTCAATTTTTCTAATTTGACAAACAGTATCTTCTTTGCTTATCTTCTTTTTAGGGGCCTTTTTACATACCCCAGTTTTATGAACGTGCATATATTTGGTAAGCTAACACCCCAAAGTATTGTAAATGGAGTGTTTTTATGCTATGGATGCATCCGTTTGCTCCAAACAAATTGGATACAGTTTGGTGGTCATTTTTCATTTTCACACCCACATCAGTTTTGGACTGTGATTTAGGAGACACTGTTGTTTGTTACTGCATGAAAACTCTCCAGGTTGTTTTCTGCAAGGTCTCCTGAGTACACCCATGCCCCCATGCATAGGTTTGCCAGGATTTTGGGAAGGTTCAAATACAATTTTTATGACTTTGTCATTGGAGTTGAAATTGAGATTATTTCTTCAGCTAGGCCTATCTTTGGTTTTGGGTCTACCGCATACCCCAGTTTGAATTATTGCCAGAAAATTGTTTATGTTTGTTATGTTGACACCCCAGGTATTGCATATGGAGTGCTTTGATGCCATGGATGCAACGGTTTTAGCCCAAAACATTTGAGAAGGTGTGTGGTGTAATTTTTCAATTTTCAGATTTTTACGCCCACAGTAGTTTTGGACTGTGATTTAGGAGACACTGTTGTTTGTTACTGCATGAAAACTCTCCAGGTTGTTTTCTGCAAGGTCTCCTGAGTACACCCATGCCCCCCATGCATAGGTTTGCCAGGATTTTGGGAAGGTTCAAATACAATTTTTATGACTTTGTCATTAGAGTTGAAATTGAGATTATTTCTTCAGCTAGGCCTATCTTTGGTTTTGGGTCTACCGCATACCCCAGTTTGAATTATTGCCAGAAAATTGTTTATGTTTGTTATGTTGACACCCCAAGGTATTGCATATGGAGTGCTTTGATGCCATGGATGCAACGGTTTTAGCCCAAAACATTTGAGAAGGTGTGTGGTGTAATTTTTCAATTTTCAGATTTTTACGCCCACAGTAGTTTTGGACTGTGATTTAGGAGACACTGTTGTTTGTTACTGCATGAAAACTCTCCAGGTTGTTTTCTGCAAGGTCTCCTGAGTACACCCATGCCCCCCATGCATAGGTTTGCCAGGATTTTGGGAAGGTTCAAATACAATTTTTATGACTTTGTCATTAGAGTTGAAATTGAGATTATTTCTTCAGCTAGGCCTATCTTTGGTTTTGGGTCTACCGCATACCCCAGTTTGAATTATTGCCAGAAAATTGTTTATGTTTGTTATGTTGACACCCCAAGGTATTGCATATGGAGTGCTTTGATGCCATGGATGCAACGGTTTTAGCCCAAAACATTTGAGAAGGTGTGTGGTGTAATTTTTCAATTTTCAGATTTTTACGCCCACAGTAGTTTTGGACTGTGATTTAGGAGACACTGTTGTTTGTTACTGCATGAAAACTCTCCAGGTTGTTTTCTGCAAGGTCTCCTGAGTACACCCATGCCCCTCATGCATAGGTTTGCCAGGATTTTGGGAAGGTTCAAATACAATTTTTATGACTTTGTCATTAGAGTTGAAATTGAGATTATTTCTTCAGCTAGGCCTATCTTTGGTTTTGGGTCTACCGCATACCCCAGTTTGAATTATTGCCAGAAAATTGTTTATGTTTGTTATGTTGACACCCCAAGGTATTGCATATGGAGTGCTTTGATGCCATGGATGCAACGGTTTTAGCCCAAAACATTTGAGAAGGTGTGTGGTGTAATTTTTCAATTTTCAGATTTTTACGCCCACAGTAGTTTTGGACTGTGATTTAGGAGACACTGTTGTTTGTTACTGCATGAAAACTCTCCAGGTTGTTTTCTGCAAGATCTCCTGAGTACACCCATGCCCCCCATGCATAGGTGTGCAAAGATTTTGGCAAAATACAGCACCAATTGTGTAGAACATAAAAATGTACGAATAAAATGTAAAAGTCTGGTGCCTGTCAAACTGGGGATGCTCTCTAGGGGGGCACAGGCTGTTGTCACTGAAGTGCATGAAACGCAAAAGGTTTTCATACCTTCTACGTGACATTGATGGGGGGGTAAATGGGGGTAGAGCAGATGGGGCTACTGCTCCAGTAGGAGCGAATTGAGGGCTTCTTTATGATGCCCTCAGCATAGTAAGTGCCCAGAATTTCAGAAATTCTGGCACATCTAGCGGGGTCCATTGCTGCCTTGCCAAGTAGGAGTCTGGCTTCGCAGCACAATGCTGATGGGCATACAGATTTGATTGGGCCACGATGTGGCCCAACAAATCATCCCCCATAAACACCTGCAAAAACTGTGTGGCGGTAAATCCTGCAACATCAATATTGATGCCAGGATTTGCCGTGAAAGGAGGGATATCTGGCCTCTGGCGATGAGGCACTACCCACTCCTCAGCTGGAGCTGTGCGTCTCCTGCTGGCAGGTGGTGACCCAGGATCTGCATCAGAAACATCACTAGATACATCAGCCAGCGTAGATAATGTATCTAGCGACGTCTCTGAGCAATTAGCGGGGTCGAAATGAGGGTCTGAGTCTGACGCAGATGCCTCAGATTCTGACGCCAGGATGGCATATGCCTCCTCGGCGCTGTACACCCTCTCAGACATTATATATAATATATTATATATAATAATTATAAAATTTTATAATCTAAGCGGATTGTTGGTTCTTAGAAGAACCGTTGGGTTTCACAAGAAAATACAAATAAACACCTAAATCTCTCTAAATCCCTCTAAACCTGCCTCAATTCTTCTAAATCTCCCTAAAATCTCTCTAAATCTGCCTCAATTTTTCTAATCTCACTAAATCTCACTAAAATCTCTAACCTGTCAAATCTGATCTCTCTCTCTCGCTCACCAAAACACAAGTGAGGAGAGGGAGGAGAATCAAAGAGGTCAGAGCCAATATTTACAAAATATTGACCTGACCTGACAAATTAGAAATTTTATTTTGATTTTTTCTAACTTCTGATTGGATGTTGCTAGCCTGCCTCTCTGATGAGGCAGGCTAGGAACATCCCACTCAGCCCCAAGATGACCCTGCCCTTAGAACCCTACCCCTAACCCTACCCCTAACCCTAACCCTAACCCTACCCCTAACCCTAACCCTACCCCTAACCCTACCCCTAACCCTACCCCTACCCCTAACCCTACCCCTAACCCTAACTTTATTTATTTTTATTTTACTTTTTATTTTACTTTTTTTTCCACTTTTTTTTTACTTTTTTTTCACTTTTTCTTACTCTGCTGGGTGCCTTGATCCCTCGAGGCACCCAGCAGAGCACCTGATCACTGATGTGATCGTTTTTGTACTGAGTGCCACGATACCTCGTGGCACTCAGTACTTCCTGCCGCTACCGGAAGTGATCGCTCGGGGGGAGCGATCACGGACGGACCGCGCGGCAGGTAAGCATATTGCAAGGATGCCTCGATGTCGAGGCATCCTTGTAATATACTCAGAGCAGCTGGAAGCGATACCGATCGCTTCCAGCGCTCTGTAGAAGTGCCGGGCACCTCTCCGGTAAAACCGGATGTGATCGCTCCCGGGAGCGATCACATGGTGCCCCGGCACTTCTAACCGCCATTGCACGGCTGCCTGGACTCCCAGGCAGCCTGCAATGGCGTTTGAGCTGCTGGAAGCGATCCGATCGCTTCCAGCGCTCAAAAAACCGGCAGGACGTACCATGTACGTCAGCGGGTCTAAGAGAGACCCGCTGCAATGACGTACATGGTACGTCCTAGGTCCTTAAGGGGTTAATAATGCAGGGGGTGTGAGGGCTATTCGCTGGATGTGTTCATACTTATACAAGGTTCTATCCTGTATACAAGCGCATTAGCGCTGGGTCTCAGCCCGGGTCTTAGCGTTTCCCTAGCATGCGCTAAACGACCTTCTACACAGACTCCCGCGGACAAGGAGATCTGTTAGTAGGTCGTCAAGCGTTACGTTTTAGCGACTCCAAACCAAATTTTTTCTTCAGCGATGGCGTTTTAGCTCACACCAGGTGATAGGACCCCTAGTCTCTATTCATTCTGTAAGATAAACAGGTGACATCTGGGAGTGAAGTTACTAAACGAAAGACTAATTGCTTTAAGTTTGACTTACAGTTGCTAGAACAAAAATCCACAAATTGTCTTCTTTCACACAAAGCTGGTAACTGTAATCTATAAACATGACCTTCAGCAACAGTTTACACTGGCAAACTGTATGCTGCACAAAAATAGACAAGCCTCCATCAATAATGAAATAATAATACATATATATATGTCCCACCAGAGTTAAAATAAATAATTAAATACCACACGTTAAGCAGGTGGCTTGCTTGGTATTGTAATCTTAGTGAGAGAAAAGAAATATTTTATGGTGCTGTATAACTCCATAACAATGCATATATAAGATTCTCATACACAGTTGACGTGTATTCCCAATTGCCTGAAAAAGACAGAATGAGCCGTGTTGATCTAGGGAACAGTTTTAGAAGCATCCTTTCATCTCCAAGACTATCAAGTAGGTTTTCCACTGAACATGTTGGAATCCATTAGAGATCAATAACTGTTTAATGTCATCATCACAATCTGATCCATAGAGGATCTTATTCCATTACACTTTCTTTTCTTTCCAGAATCTCTGCTGAATGGGTCTGTGAATGTTAATACATCACCCTTGACCCATATGTCTTGGAAGCATCTAGTATGTATTTTGTACATAGGTTTTAAGCGCGGAAATGCCTCGTTTTTGTTTTTGAGTATGTGCTGTATGTTTTTACAAAAGGTAAGATACTGTATGATAACATCGTTTTTTTCTGTTCTCTCTATCTGGATAATTAAATTCCACACATCAGAAAAATACATATGAACTGTTTTTTTGTATATAGTCTGAAAATGATAATCGTGATAACAAAACAAGTTTGTGGGAGCTGCAGTGTGTCCATGCTCAGGTCTCAAAGGTTTAGCTCCATGGTGCCATTACAGAGAAAACAATGCCATATGCAATCAGACTTCTTCCATCCAAAAAGGTGGCTAGAAATTGTAATGGCAAGGAAGTCTTCACACACAAGGGTTTTCTGCTGGTACTGTCGTGAACTGGCAGGGCAGATGCTAACAAGTGCCAGCATGAGTACTACAATATAATAGAAGGGGATCCAAAGAAAGGAGGGGGTCACCTTTACGGATCCAAAAGCTCTGAGCCAGACAAAATTGGGCTCTATATCACGTGAGTGGGATCCACCAGAGCTTTCTGTAATCTCGTATATAGAGGAGGTTTTGCACTATATATATTCTTTTTTCTTTGAGGCTCTTCAACCTAAAGAACACTGAAGAATTTGAAGGAGCACTCCACCGGTGGAAGATTGTGCATGAACTATTTTTTGCCTGTGATAGAGGGTACTTGTTTTTTTTCTGTGTCGAGCTACACTTGTTGCTTTATATTGTGCCTTAACTGGTTTCTTGCGCTGATACTATATCTATATTTGCAAAATAGTTTAGCTTTCTAGTAGTGACATTTAGTGTGTTTTGTTTATAGGTTTTTTTTGTATTTTTCTGTCTTCTTGAAAGCTATTTCAGTTATTTTTGCAAGCACTTTATTTTTCTTAGTTATTGTAATGTTCAGAAATTCATTAACCCTTTCACTGCTGAGCCATTTCACCGCTGTGTGCTGAGCTCATTTTTACCGCTTTCGCTCATCATGTTTAAACGCGATTTGAAGTCACATTTTATTAAATGACGCAGACATATTAGAAATTGTTCTTTCCGACAGACTCGGCAGATTCATAATATATCATTTTTATATGTATACGTCATGTTCTGCCTGTATATTATGACAAAAAATGCAATAAAAATAGAATTTTTAATCATCTGCAGTGTGTAAAGTGGTTTTTTTCACATTTTATCACATGAGCGTTTGCGGTTATGTTTTCTATGGGGTGCGCTTGTACAAAAATTAGAAATGGGGAGTGATTACATTTTGTGGGGGGAATTACGTGATTTTTAGCAAACGCACCCTATAGAAAAAAATCATTAGTGCAGCATCATTGTTCACATTATAATTGAAATGTGAACAATATTGCTGCATTAATAAAAACAGCACACAAAAAAATCATGTTTTTATTTTTTTTATTTATTTTTTTAAATTTATTTATTATTTTTTTAAAAAAATGTATTACTTTTTTACCTAGTCATGTTGTATATCATTCGAAAGGCCATGCTCATGACCCCCTAGCTGCCATGGTTCTGGAGATATCGGGGTTCCCCGGCTATCTGACGTCATCACGCTATGCGTGATGACGTCGGGCAGCGAGGGGGGACCCGGGGTGGAGCCGCCATCCAAGATGGTGGCCCCCACCGGAGCTAGGCCGCACTTCGGCGCCGCAAGGCGCTGAAGTGCGACCCAGCGCTTGAGGGGTTAAAGCCAGGCACCGCTTAAAAGGGGAGACTCTCCCCTTTTAAGCGGTGCCTGGCTTTTGGCGCTGCTCCTTCCCGATCGGGAGGGAGAGGGATCCGAACGGACCCCCCCTCCCTTCCAGGCTATCTCCCGGCATTGCCGGGGGGGGGTCGCCTGGAAATGACGTCATCGTGCATGGCGCGATGACGTCATTTACATCGGGAGCAGCTTGACTTCAGCGTCAGAACGCCGCGGGACCCCGGACAGAGAGGTGAGTATCTCCACCGGGGATCCCGCACGGCTGATGACGTGTGGGGCACGTCCTCAGCATGTAACGTGCATCAATGAGGATGCATCCCACACGTCATCAGCAGTGAAGGGGTTAAACATGTTCAGGTGATGCCAGATTTGTGTAGAAATTGGGCTTTTCTTTTTTAAAAAAAATCTAAATGTACAGAATATTTGCACCTGATATTATTATCGGCCTGAAGGGCTGACGATAATCGGTATTGGTGCCAAAAAAGTGATATCAGTCTATCCCTAGTTTTGACCACCAATATTCTGGGCAGAAGTCTATACTGGAGCACTCATTGCATTATCAGAGAAAAAGATCCCAATACCAATCACTCTGCTACTACAGAGTTACATAAAGTTGAGTCAAGAGCAACTCAAATAGCATGTATGACTAAAACGTGCTGTAAGCAGTGATATATTCTATTGTAGAAAGCACAGAATAAAATTGATGTGATCTAATGTGTTTTTTCACTAAATCAGGAAAGGAGAAAAACTAAAATGTAATTAAACCTAAAATAAAATGTTGGAATAAGACATTAGAATGAACTGAGCAAAGCAAAGTAATAAAACTAAACTATCAGAAAGAACTATTAGGCCTTTGAGGTTGAATTATGTTTATTGCTGCCATCACACATTGGTCCATATAGAGCCTGCTCCCACATGGTATGTCATGTCTATTGAGCAGTGACGGATTATTTCAGTCTGGCTGAAAATGATTAGAAAATTGCATTTTAGAGACTGGATTAGTTCAGTAAAATTATGTCTCTTTGAACTATAAGGGAGCAAACAAAACAAGCTACAAAAACACAACACAGCTGAGGGCATTGTATTGCAGTAATGATGAGAGCCAATTACACCTAATGCTACAGTATGCGAATAGTGGAGTAATCAATGCTTTTAAATTAGTTTATAGATGCAGCAAGGTGCACCCCTCAATAAACCAATGGGTTAAACATAATGATCTGCAATGATCATCTCCTTTCAAACTGATTGGTATTGAATCATCAACTGCATTTCTTTCCAGGTCCGTTTTCCTTTTCTGATTATTCTACCTCATCTACTGGTTATATCCTGATCTCTACCCTGAACAGCACTACATCCATGTAATCAGAGCAATCGATCTGTCTGGTCACACCTTTATGACCCTGTTATTTCGCTACCTGCCCTTGCTTATTAACTCCCCACACTCTCTTCTTTACTTACTCAATTTTCACACTTAAATCAGGTGATCTGATTTCATCACCCACACAGATTCTTATGATCATTTAATAATGTGGCAAACAATAGAGAAACTATACACATCAAGTGCTGATAGACGTTAGAGGTGTTCTTGATGGTTGCTTGACATATGAGAACGTCAAGTAGGTAGTAAATATAACCGCTGCATTAACTGCTGTATTGATACTAGCACAGTGCCAGGACTCGCTGGGGCAACTACGTTGTATGAACCCAAGTATGCAGTGAAGCAGAGGCAACGTTCAGTTATTAAGTCCAAATGGGGGTCAATTGCATGAATACACAGGGAGCAATAACGAGGGGCGAAGCATGAATGGAGTTGGACACGGGAACAATACAAGACAAGGAAACTTACTGGACACACTAGGAAGACAAAGCACAGAAGGTGATTAGCAGGATGGATTGCAGGTATACAGAGTACAGGGCTGTAGATGAGTGTCCAGATGTGCTGGGAGTAGGAGTCCAGTAGCAGGGATGGTATGGCAGATGTACACAGGTACTGAATACAGAGGTATTCCTTAGGCACAGCGGGGGTCTGCAGGCACAGCGGGGTCTATAATGTGGTATCCAGGACGGTGATCCGATAGCAGGGTCCAGAGACAAGCCGTAGTTCATGGGCAGGCGGAGATCAAGGATGGTCGGTAAGGAGAGCCAAGGGTCTGTTACACAAGTCAATACACAAGCAATAGGGGAGCAAGTTACTGGTGGCGAGCTGAGCGGAATGCAGAAGCTTGGAGCTCAGGGCGAGGATTCCTTTTAAGGTGATCTGATCAGGTGGGATGGGTAACAACTGAGAGATATAGCCAGTCTGGACTGGGAACAGTCCCGGACTGAAAACAAGTCTTTCTAAGACCTGAGATGGACCAGAGTCATACAGGAAAGGTGCTGTCAGGCTCAATCAGGAAGGTGCAGTATCAACTTTGGCCTTCTTGCCTTGGCGACGGTGGCGTGGGCATGACACAGATAGAAAGAGGTGCAAAAGAGAGATTATCAATTACAGGCATATATAAAGTGCCAACAAATTCCTTAGTGCTGTAGAATGGGAGAGACAGAAAAACAAATATACATACACATTACACACACCGAACAATAGGAGGGAAGGACCCTGCTGGAGAGCTTGTATTATCTCATGGGTTAATCACCAAGCACTGTTCAGGAGCAAACAATGGTAAAACTCATCAATGGCCCAACTACTGTGCACGAAGGCTACTCCGTGAAACTATCAGGGTTATCCAAAGAGATTCGAAAAGTCACCGCACGTTCGGTGACTTTTCGTTCTCTTCAATTCGGTTCCTTTTGCCGATTGCATTTCAGTGACCCTGCGGTGTATTCAGCAAACACCACAGGGTCGCCGAATTGCAGGGAAAAGCTGCCGTAAACCCACCGAAAACTAACCGAATGCATGCTGAAAACAAGCAAAAACATCTGGATTAACCTTTGAAAAAGACGAACAGGAGCCGAACAGGAGCCGAACATGAGCCGAACATGAGCCGAATCACACAGAGCCGAAGCAGCTCTGACGTAGAGGAGGCAGTGAATAAATTAGAAAAACCATTTGTATGAATCTGGGAAAATGAAACGCTGTTTGCAAAGAAACTACTGAGCGAAAATGTCTGAAATTTTCACAGGAGGTCCAGGGAATGATAATAAAGAGGGCTGTTACAAAAAAAATAAGTAAACTGAAAAAAAATCAAAAAAAAAAATCAGACTTTTAAAAAAAAAAAAAAAAAAAAAAAAAAAATGCTTAAAGTATCCTAAAAAAATCGATAAATAAAGAGACTTTTTGCTGCAGAATTTTAGAATGAACGGTTTATTAGATATTGAATTAAAACGGGAATATTTTTAACATTGAAGTCTATGGGATTCTCCTGAATAAATTTGCCGAATTAAACCACCAAATGGCAGGGCATTAGGGGAACCTTTCACTGCTGGTTTGTGTTCTCAGAATAGCCGAAGCAGTGCTTTATCATGGGGATTTCACTGCCCTCGAACAGGCACCGAACAGGCACCGTATGTGCAGGCAATTCGCCAGTATTTGGCGAATTGCCTGCTCTCTGGATAGCCGAATGGCCAGGAAAGGGAACCGAATGCTGATTTTCAGCGTTCGGTTACCTTTCTCAAGCAATTCGGATCTCTTTGGATAACCCTGTAAAATCATCAATAGTGAACAACGGCACCACTGCTGTTCTGCAATTAAAGAAGTGAACTTTATTTATTCTTAGTTTACAGTTATTGTTCAAAATGTTTCAACTTCAGTAGAGACAATTCTCCAACATGAAATTGGTGAACTATAACGGAAGTGCAGAAAAAATGAATGAGGATCGCAGAGGCCTGTAAGCGAGCGAAATCAAGTTAGAAAATGATATTATCATGAATATTAGTGTAACGTTAACCTCTCCACTTCACAGCTGGCACAGTTGATCTGGAAGGGGGGGGGGGGGGCTAGAAACATACTTCTCTTACTCTGGCCACCTAGAAAAACTAAAGTGGTCAGAGTGAATAGAGTGTCCCTATCTGTTTTGAAAAAGGCCAAGTCGAAAAAAAATTTGGGCAGTTGGAGTATAATGGTATAAAATTACATGGGGAACAGGGTGGGAAGGAGAGGGAATGGCAGGGCAGGGAATGGCAGTGTAGGTAACAGAAGATGAGGATGATTTGGATCGGTTGTTCTCTGAAAGGACCAGTTTGAAAAGACTAACAGGGTTATTCAGAGACCGGTGAAAAGCAGGAGAATGGAAAATTCTAGGTCAAAATAGCCGATTTGGAAAGTGAGATAAAAGGGAGAATTTTTCTGGTTTAGCTATTTTAAGCTAGAATTTTCACTTCTCCAGTCATTCACCTCTCTCTGAATAACCCTGTATGACACGCATTTAAGGTATGTATGGTAAAGGAGGGGGTTAGTCAAAAGGCATACATTGAAAGTGAGGGTGTAAGGCCTTGTAGTGGATTGAAATTTGGGAAGAAAATTGTGAAATAGACTGCCTAAATATTAATAAATGCATAAATAGAATATTAACAACCATTAAACTGCTGCTATCATGGCCAGCAATGGGCTCATTTGATGGGGAATTACTCCATGTATACTGAGCATTTTTCTTTTTCTATAAACATAAAAAAATGTATTTCCCTATTAAAGTTTAGCTGTCTGTTACACATATCCATGCATGCCACAACTGGGAGGGCAAGCTCTGAGTGGAGACCCACCCTATTGGACAGCCTTCTGCTCCCTTGGTGTACCTGACTGTCTGTTAGTGAGCTGACTGACAAATCAGCGTGCCAATGTCAACATTGAGGGCCAAATGTGCAATGAATGTGTGACGGCCCTCTGCAAGCTCTGTCCACTGAAGGTAAAACAGGGTGGCGCCTGGTACTGGAGAGGTTTTGGGACATTGCATTGATCTTTAAGATGAATGTGATATCCATGCCCCTAAGAGCACCTGGTCACTAGAAATCTACATTAAAGCAGAGACAAGGAGCAAACATTTGCTCCAAATCAATAAAATTAGACCGGGCAACATCCGTACACAAAGATCTGCACTTTACAGTAAACTGCGCAACCTCTGTACATTGCATTTAAAACGAGCCACTCCGTACATCCACACTGTTACAGTAAAACATTAACTATACATTGATTTCCGCACTGTTACAGTAAAACACAAAAAGCACATCCATACAAATGTATTTATACTGGCTTTTGAGGGGCGCAAACATTTTCTCAATAGTGACATTTTTCAGACTTCAGCTTGGGATGAATTTTTTCATTTTAATCAGCCAATAGTTTGATAAAATCTCGTCTACGAGCAGCCGATATTTTTATTGAAATATTGGTCAATAGAATTAAATTGGGCACGGAGTCTGGTACGATTTTTTGCAAAGGAGACAAACAGAAATTGAAAAAATTTCTTAGTAAGGACCTTTTCGATGAATAGTAGACTGTGAACAGACAACAGAGTGGTATTGGCATTAACAAGTAGATAAGGCTATAGTTGAGAAGGGTTAAACATAAGAATCCATTGCCAGGAGAGGCAGATTTAAAGGGACACTCTAGGCAACATGACCACCTAAGCTATTTTAGGTGGTCATGATGCCCGGAGTATCCTGCCCTCTGTCCCCCCTCCCTCCGCTCAGCGGTTCAGCTGTAAATGCTGAAAACAGCTGAGAGAGGCAGAGAAGTTTACTCCGCCCTCCCAGCTGTCAGTCAGCAGAGCGGGAATCATATTTCCCGCTTCTGCCGACTTTTGCCGAGTAGGAGACGTCATCGCGCTTTCAGCGCAATGACGTCTCCAACTCACCGCAGAAGCTGGCGGCTCCCTCTGAGGGTTAGTGTTGCGCGCATCCTCTTGCGCACAACACTAATCCTCAGAGGGAGCCGGGAGGAAGCCTGCCGATTGGCTGGCTTATGTGAGAGGCGCGCATGCGCGCTTCTCACGTAAACCAGAAGCCAAGACGCAGCAAGAAGGACGGGAGCGGAAGAGGAGGGAGGGGAGTATAAAAAAAAAAAACAGCGCTGGAAACAAGAGGATTTTAGGGTAAGTATTACCGTTACAAGTAAAAAAATAAAGATTTATTAAGGGAATTGGGATAGGTTAGGATAAAAAAACGGGGGGGGGGTGATTTTTGAGTAGAGTGTTCCTTTAAGTATATAAATACAGCAGCTTGTTAGAGCAAAGGTTATTGAATAACCTTTATCTCAGCTCATACCTGGAAGGCATGTAAAATATGTGAAAGATGTAAATGAAAAAAAAACAACACTATGGGCTCTATTACATTCCTTGCGCAAAAAAGCTCGCGCAGTGCAATTTTTTTTGCGAGCAGCGTTAAACGTTAATGCGCGTAAATTAACACTGGTATTAAAATCCAAGCGCATTTTTTCATCCGTCCGAAAATATTGCGCGTACAAAATACGCACGAAAACTCGCGCGCATTGACGTTGCGTGCCGAAATCGGTGGGCAGACTGTTTTTTAACGCGATTCAGCCAATCAGAATTAAGAACCACAATGGTCTCCCGTTAGGTTTTTGCACCTGTCAAAATCAATCTGAGTATATATGCTGTAGCAATAATAAAAACACGCACAACTTCTCAATTTTATTGTTTGGGTATGTGTAGTATGTTTAACTATACAGTGCTATATTTTTTTTTTGGGCTGGTGTACTTGGATTCGGCCAGGACGTTCAGATTTGCAGTTACCACCAGCCTTTACCTAAAAGACGTTAAAATTATGCGTGCAAACGTTCGTAAAAATTTGCACATCGATTGGAATACCATCCGCATACCAGCGCACAAACGCATTTGCGCTCACAATGTTAAGTATGGGATGCACGCACGAACTTCCCCTCGCACAGGGTTTCCGCAGGGTCACTCGCGTTAGATGTTAACGCGCATCTTTTGCGCGAATGGCGTAATACGACGTTCAGCGCGAAGGGTTTTTCCCCTCACATTAATGTGTTTTTGCGCATGCAAAATTGTGCCCTATATGTATACTATTAAAGAACACATATATATATATATTAAAAATCTTTAAAATTATGTTATAGTGGGGTGCCCTGGATGATATATATATATCTTATTCAGAACACCCCACTATAACATGGTTTTAAAGAATATATATATATATATATATATATATATATATATATATATATATATAACAAACGTCTGTTCCCGCTCCTCCTTGTTCAGAATCCAATGTTGAAATAAAGAAAGCGGTGCAAGCCTCTATGCATAAATGATATAGAAAGTCTTAGAGATGGCTGCACACGCACAATTATTTTTTATCAACAACAACAAATTTATTGAAACATTTAAAAAAAACTGACCGACGTTTCGGTTCACTCAGGAACCATTTTCAAGGTGGTTTCAACCTTGAAAATGGTTCCTGAGTGAACCGAAACGTCGGTCAGTTTTTTTAAATGTTTCAATAAATTTGTTATTTTTTATCAACAATTGTGCGTGTGCAGCCATCTCTAAGACTTTATATATATACTAGGCCCACTCACGCCAAATTACAAACACTATGGACCTGAGTGCAATATCCCAAAGGTGTGTATAGAGAACAAGTAGGATAGCACATCAGGATTTGCGTGGATAAAAAAACAAAAAAATTATTGAAGATACATATTACAACATACGGTTCCTGTCCGCTTGACCGACGTTTCGGCCCCTCAAGAGCCTTTATCAAGGTATGCAGGTATAATACATAAAACATATTCATACATGTATGAGAATTAAAGCTCACCCAACAGCTGCGCACTGACACGGTGAACGCCGGAGCCAACAGGTACCGGGTACGGCGCAGGATGATGACGAGAGGCGCAGTCAGACCCATGAGACACAAGTTACCACAGAAACTTAAAAACAAAAAGGGCCTGGGTGTATCGGAGACGGTATCATTGTCGGAAATGATGAAAAACGTAAACATAGTAATCTCTGACTTGCAACTCCAGGACCTAGCCCCAGTAGTATTGGTAATTGCCCCTGTGCATACATACAATCGTGCCCATATCCACAGAGCATACATAAATAAATAAGGAAAGAAGGCATGGCAATCAATCTACATCCCTCACGCAGATGTATAAATATGATGATAGTAACGCGATGGTGCACGAAACATCCGTGCCCATTGCAGCACAAGCACCCCTAAAGGGCAACGGAGGCTGAAGCCTAAAGAGCACAATAACCAAACTTGGAATAAATCCCTTAATATGTTGAAATGACAGGAACGAAGAATATGAGATACTGTATACTCGTTAAGTCTCTTAGGTGAGATAGTATCTAGTGTCTTAATCCAGAAAGTCTCTCTCTGTAACAGTAGGCGTGAGCGATCTCCACCTCTATTAAGGGGGGGGTACATGATCGATAGCAGTTACCCTATGTGTAGTCAGTTGATGTTTGGCTTCTGGGAAATGTTTGGCGACCGGTTTATCCGAGACGCCATCCCAAAAGGCTGTGGTGATGTTAGACCTATGGCCCCGGATTCTGTCACGTAGTGATCTATCGGTCTTCCCTACATACGCCAGACCACAGGGACAAGTGATGAGATATACCACGTATTCTGTGGTGCAAGTAATGTGCTGTCGAATTGTGAATCTTTTGCCTGAATGGGGGTGTGGAAAAGTTGGTGTCGTATTCATATGGCTACAGGTCACGCAATTCGGGCACCGAAAACATCCTGATTTCAGGGGTTGCGGACCTGCAGAGTAGGACTGGATTGGATCTGATTTGACCAACAGGTCACGGATATTGCGTGATCGCTTATAGCTAATAACCGGGGCTTGGCGAAATTTTCTGGGTAAGGTTTTATCTCCCCGAAAGAGAGACCAGTTAGAGCGCATAGCTTTGGTCATAGTGTGGCTCAAAGTATGGTAGGCCATCGGGACATATATTCGTGGATCATGTTTACAATGAGTGTCTTTGGGTTCATCAAACTTAATCAATGCTCGGGACAAAGCCCGGTCAAGGGTCTCGCTACTGTAACCCCTAGAAAGAAATCTCTGATATAGGTCGTTGATTTGTATATTACGAATCCGAATGTCGGAGTTACTACGCATCACGCGTAAAAAGTGAGAAATAGATAAAGATCTGATGAGATGGGGGGATGGAAACTGTCTGCCCGAAGAAGTGTGTTTCTGTCTGTCTCTTTTCTATACAGTGATTAGGATAACTGGCCTTCTTTGATGGTAATCTGTATGTCCAAAAAACACACTGAACATGCATCAGACGTGCACGTACTGGAGATTCAAGAGAGTTTGAGGTTTGGACCATATCTAACAATGATTGGTGAGTGCCCTTCCACACCAAAAAAATATCGTCTATAAATCTAGTATAGAAAATAATGTTAGAGGCAAAAGGTGATAAAATGTGCTGTTGTTCATAGTGAAACATGAAGGAATTGGCATAGGCGGGAGCCATGGAAGCACCCATGAGAGTTCCTGCCAGCTGTAAATATAATTTCTTTTCAAAGCGGAAGAAGTTGCATCGCAGAGTAAGCTGCAAGATCTCCCGTAGAAACTCAATAGGGGGACCATTGTAGCAGGTGGATTCAGATATTGTTCGTATTAAGGCCGCTATGCCGCCATCGTGGGGAATGATTGTGTACAGACTCTTGACATCAAGAGTTGCCAAAATAGAGTCTGTGGGCAATTGAAGGTTGTGTAATTTGGACAACAAATGTGGAGTGTCCCTTAAGCATGTGGACAATGCCATAACGGAAGGCTTACAAACTTGGTCAATATATTTCCCCAGGGGTTCCAGCAGACTACCCATGGCTGATACAATAGGTCGGCCAGGGGGAGAATGTGGATCTTTGTGGAGTTTAGGTAAAGTGTAGAGAACAGGCATAACAGGATGGGTGACAGTACAGAACTCAACAGTGGTATGATCTATAAATCCAGCATGTAGCCCCATAGTTAGTAATGTATCAATTCGATTCTTAAAGCCAAGTGTGGGATCATGGGTCAACAACTTATAGGTAGATACATCGCTAAACTGTGATAAGATATCATTTCTATACTGCTGATAGTCAAGAATAGCAATCCCACCCCCTTTATCGGCGGGTCGAACAACAACTGAGGAGTCCTGAGCGAGGTCTTGTAAAGCCTCCCATTCACTTTTAGTTAAATTGAAAAATGTTTTGTGCAGAGGGGTAGAGTCCACAGCATGTTGTAATTCTTGAGAAAAGGTCTGGATCGTGGGGTTGTGGGTTTTCACATCATGTACACCTCTAAGGCGTAGAGCACTAGGTAGAAAATGGAGTGTCACCCACAATATTCTGGATCGCCAAAGTCCGATGTATTTTGTACATTTCAACTGAAACTTCGAAACGAGACGGGGTATATTTGGGTACAAATGATAAACCCTTTGACAAAACTGATAGATGTTGCGGAGAGAGGACTTTAGTCGAAAGATTAAAGATCGGGGTCAGTTCATCGAGAGGGGGGTCTGCCTCTGTTCCTGGCTGGTCTTCCTCTTGTTTTTGGACCTGCGGATGGGGTATACCTCGATCGTCGCGTCCGGAGCTCCGATGGAACAGCACCGGTATATGTATCTCCTTGTTGGACTGGCCTGCCCCTAAAAAAGGCTGTGATTCTAGAGGAGTAGCTCCCAATGGTGCTGTATCTACTTCCGACCCCGATTCTCCGGAGGTGTAGTTGATCGTCGAAAATCGAGGTTTGTAGATATGTGGTCCCGGGCGACTGCGTCTAGGTCTACTTTGATCGGTGGAGAGCCAGCGGTACACCCGATGGGTAGTGTAGTCAAAATTCACCTTTTCAAGCTTTTGTTTTTTAAAATGTATAAGTTCAGATTTATACCGATTAATGTCCTCACGCATTTTGTTAAGTTGTGCTTCGAATGAAGTAGCTTCCAGTGCTGTTTTGTGCTCCGTCTCGAGTTTGATGATCGAGTCTCTAGTCGTAATAATTTCTTGCGATACATCTTCAATGACTAGGACCATCCAGTCTAAAGAACAGCGGTTCTTTAACAGTGCCGTTATGGCATTGTCCACATGATTAAGGGACACTCCACATTTGTTGTCCAAATTACACAACCTTCAATTGCCCACAGACTATTATTTTGGCAACTCTTGATGTCAAGAGTCTGTACACAATCATTCCCCACGATGGCGGCATAGCGGCCTTAATACGAACAATATCTGAATCCACCTGCTACAATGGTCCCCCTATTGAGTTTCTACGGGAGATCTTGCAGATTACTCTGCGATGCAACTTCTTCCGCTTTGAAAAGAAATTATATTTACAGCTGGCAGGAACTTCCATGGGTGCTTCCATGGCTCCCGCCTATGCCAATTCCTTCATGTTTCACTATGAACAACAGCACATTTTATCACCTTTTGCCTCTAACATTATTTTCTATACTAGATTTATAGACGATATTTTTTTGGTGTGGAAGGGCACTCACAAATCATTGTCAGATATGGTCTAAACCTCAAACTCTCTTGAATCTCCAGTACGCTTTACGTGCACGTCTGATGCATGTTCAGTGTGTTTTTTGGACATACAGATTACCATCAAAGAAGGCCAGTTATCCTATTCACTGTATAGAAAAGAGACAAACACACTTCTTCGGGCAGACAGTTTCCATCCCCCCCCCCCAATCTCATCAGATATTTACCTATTTCTCAATTTTTACGCGTGATGCGTAATAACTCCGACATTCGGATTCGTAATATACAAATCGATGACATGTATCAGAGATTTCTTTCTAGGGGTTATAGTAGCGAGACCCTTGACCGGGCTTTGTCCCGAGCATTAAGTTCGATGAACCCAAAGACACTCATTGTAAACATGATCCACGAATATATGTCCCGATGGTATACCATACTTTTAGCCACACTATGACCAAAGCTATTCGCTCTAACTGGTCTCTCTTTTGGGGAGATAAAACCTTACCCAGAAAATTTCGCCAAGCCCCGGTTATTAGCTATAAGCGATCACGCAATATCCGTGACCTGTTGGTCAAATCAGATCTGATCCAGTCCTACTCTGCAGGTCCGCAACCCTGAAATCAGGATGTTTTCGGTGCCCGAATAGCGTGACCTGTAGCCATATGAATACGACACCAACTTTTCCACACCCCCATTCAGGCAAAAGATTCGCAATTCGACAGCACATTACTTGCACCACAGAATACGTGGTATATCTCATCACTTGTCCCTGCAGTCTGGCATTTGTAGGGAAGACCGACAGATCACTATGTGACAGAATCCGGGGCCATAGGTCTAACATCACCACAGCCTTTCGGGATGGCGTCTCGGATAAACCGGTCGCCAAACATTTCCTAGAGGCCAAACATCAACTGACTACACTTAGGGTAACTGCTATCGATCATGTACCCCCCCTTAATAGAGGTGGAGATCGCTCACGCCTACTGTTACAGAGAGAGACCTTCTGGATTAAGACACTAGATACTATCTCACCTAAGGGATTTAACGAGTATATCTCATATACTTCGTTCCTGTCATTTCAACATATTAAGGGATTTATTCCAAGTTTGGTTACTGTGCTCTTTAGGCTTCAGCCTCTGTTGCCCTTTAGGGGTGCTTGTGCTGCAATGGGCATGGATGTAACCGTGCACCATCGCGTTACTATCATCATATATATACATCTGTGTGAGGGATGTAGCTTGATTGCCATGCCTTCTTTCCTTATTTATTTATATATGCTCTGTGGATATGGGCACGATTGTATGTATGCACCGGGGCTATTACCAATACTACTGGGGCTAGGTCCTGGCGTTGCAAGTCAGAGATTACTATGTATAATACGTTTTTCATCATTTCCGACAATGATACCGTCTCCGATACACCCAGGTCCTTTTTGTTTTTAAGTTTCTATGGTAACCTGTGTCTCACGGGTCTGACTGCGCCTCTCGTCATCATCCTGCACCGTACCCGGAAGTGTACGCCGTACCTGTTGGCAGCTGTTGGGTGAGCTTTAATTCTCATACATGTATAAATATGTTTTATGTATTATACCTGCATACCTTGATAAAGGCTCTTGAGGGGCCGAAACGTCGGTCAAGCGGACAGGAACCGTATGTTTTAATATGTATCTTCAATAAATTTTTTGTTTTTATCCACGCAAATCCTGATGTGCTATCCTACTTGTTCTGATTATATATATATATATATATATATATATATATTAGATTAGGTAGGCCGTGTTATTCCAGATGCCAAAATCACGAGTATAGCAGTCTGTAGTGATATTTTTTTTATTGGACTAGCATTACATTTAAAATACAAGCTTTCGAGAGTGATCCTCCCTTCGTCAGGTCTAGAAGCTTACTGATCAGAATAATAGAATTAAGCATTGGGACATTCATCGGGCGCACGGTTGGGGGTGTTAGATGCTGTACATCGCCAAATGGCCTGGTCAGGGAGGGGGACAGCAAAAAAACATTTAAGTGTCTCAGGCACATAAGAAAACAGTGATAAGATCAAAGGGAAAGTGAAAGGACAACCCCCCCCCCACAAAACAGTCTGTATGAGGAAGACACCGTAAAATAAGAGAAAAAGAAAAAGCAGGAGAGAGACAACCACACCCCAACCAGAATTATGATTATTATGTGACATTATAGTGGGTTTAAAAATCCGAATCTACATTAAGTCCTTGTTTTATACTGTTGAAATATGTGATCATGAAAAAACCCGAATCTACATTAAGTCCTTGTTTTATACTGTTGAAATATGTGATCATGATAATGATCACATATTTCAACAGTATAAAAAAAGGACTTAATCTAGATTTCGGTTTTTTTAACCCACTATAAAGTCCTTGTTTTATACTGTTGAAATATGTGATCATTATCATGATCACATATTTCAACAGTATAAAACAAGGACTTAATGTAGATTCGGGTTTTTAAACCCACTATAATGTCACATAATATTCATAATTCTGGTTGGGGCGTGATTTTCTCTCTCCTGTTTTGTTATTTTTTCTCCTTATTTTTCTGTGTCTTCCTCATACTCACTGTTTTGTGTGTTTTTTTTATATCCTTTCACTTTCCCTTTGATCTTATCACTGTTGTCTTATGTGCCTGAGACACTTAAATGATTTTTTGCTGTTTTTTTCCCCCCCTTTTTTCTTTTCCCCCCTCTGACCATGCCATTTGGCGATGAACAACATCTAACACCCCCAACCGTGCGCCCGATGAATGTCCCAATGTTTAATTCTATTATTCTGATCAGTAAGCTTCTAGACCTGACGAAGGGAGGATCACTCTCGAAAGCTTGTATTTTAAATGTAACGTTAGGCCAATAAAGGTATCACTAAAGACTGCTATACTCGTGATATATATATATATATATATATCACGAGAGAGAGATAGATGCACAATTCTAAATAGGAACCTTAAACTCTTACCTTTGCTGGCTGTTAATTACATTATTATGTTTCACCTCCGTCACAGAACAAGCTCTGGTTTCTTCAAGGTCTTCCTCTGGAACCTAATTAAATAAATTTGCGATCTTAGTATATCATATAGCTATATATAAAAGCAGGTACGAAAAAGAATTATAGGATTCAACCACTATTTCAGCGAAACATAAAATTATCTGGCTTGTCCAAGGAAAAAGAAAAATGGTAAATTAATAACATGTTTTGCGTTCTCATGAGAAAAGGGTGTGTTGGGTGCCAATTTAAGCTGGATAAAATGACATTTTTTTCATAATGACTTATCAGCCATAAAAGGAAAAGTGTGCAGGAGAAAAACATCTCATTTAAGATTTCAACAAAAGCTAATGTGAAGTAACTGAGCAAAAGGGAGTATACCAAGAAATGGCTAAAATATTCATTTTTAAAACGAATAGTAACTGATCAAATGCAGCCTAGCAACAGCAGGCATTTCCAGAAAGTACGGTACATTGAAGAATTAGACTTGCTCGATCGTGCATTTACATTTATGGTCTCTGACCCATTTAAAGTTAAACTTTACTTGTGTAATACAAAAAGATCTGAGCACATTTTAACCAAATTAGCTGAGAACCTTATTAAATGTCATACATTTATGTCGTGCTGAGCCTGCCTGATAATCCGTTTCACCGGATTCCCCTACAGAAAAAAAATATTTAATACTTTTGTGTTCGCTTAGTCTAAACGAGAAACCAAAAACATTGAAAACATTACTGTTTAATTGAAAATATGTGTCTGCAGATTGAATGCAGAGGTTCAATATCCTTAAATGTTATTAGGTCGACCATATTTTAACTAAATTTAAAAAAACGACTAAATTACTAGGATTAACTAAATATTGTAATAAACTAAATATTGTGTAGGGTGCAATGCGCCTCACCAGGAAGTCCTGAATAATCACTATATATATAGGGCCCTATTCCACTGTAGACATTAAGATAAGTACTGGAGATAGTATACATAATGGGCCAAATTACAATGATAATGCTAAAATGGGGATGCCAACGGGGAAAACCTGCGCCTGAAGGTTTCCCCTAAGGCTAAGGTCAGACGAAAGCAGTTTTAACGTACGTTTAGCTGCACGAAATCACGGCCGTGCTAGCAGCAAATGACGTCCAATGCCGGGGAACATATGACGAACGGCCGCACGAAAGTTCGTCCGTGCAACGCAAGTGGCAAACGAACGCATTTTTTCGAGAACGTCAAACCGCTACTACTGACGTACAGAGTGCGCTGCGGCCGCATAGCGGCGTGTTTGCGTGATTGGGAGACGTCAGACGCTGCACACGTCCAGCCAACATAACGTCCAGACGCAAAAGGGTTTTATTGATGATCCGTACAAAATAACGGACGAAAATGAGCATCGTATGACCGCTATCGCGTATTCCGTGAAAAAAATACGTCCATTCGTTCGAACGCACTTTTTCACGGACAACGTGAAAAATGCGTTCGTCTGACCCTAGCCTTAGTGTCCCCATTTTAGCGTTAGATCCCGGGTCAGGCACTACTTCAGCCTCTTTCCCCGGAACGAAGCGCTACCCTTGGTAACACTTGTGGTAGCGCTTTTGCAGGGGGGTTTAGGGGTGCTAAATGATTCTGCTTTTGCACCAGCTTTTAGGGTATGCTAAAAATGTGTTTAGCCCATCGCTGCGGTAATTAGCGTTAGGATTTTGTAATACCTAACTTATCCTAACGTAGTGATTACGCTCCCCATGTTAAGCATAGGGCACGCAAAGTGCAGTACACTCACGCAAGCTAGCGCAATCACCGATGCACTAATGTATTTTTCATGGGTTTAGCGGTAGAAATGTAATATGAGGGCATGGTTTAAAGTCACTTATCCTAGCGTTAACACATACATATCCTACCGCTACTGTTAGCGTTCACTATGCAATCTAGCCCAATGTCTGCAGAAGTTAGCTCAACGTCGGCAATCGCTATTCTGCTCTTGCCACAAGCTGTGCTTGAGGCTCGAGTATAGCACATCCCTACTGTAAATTTGGCATCTCCTTTATACTTTGTATAGGAAGTGTTAATTTGTGCCTGGGTCTAGGAGAACAAGCTATGCCGAGGTAGCGCATCTCTCTATCCTGGAGCTGAAATTTCTCAACAAAATACCAATGCCTAAGAGCTGGTGTTAAGTGATATTGCATTTGCAAAATCATTTAACAAACAAAACTGACCTCCTCAATAAATCTCATACTCCCCTCTCATCCCACGAAGGAGAGGGCGGTGAGAACCTCCGCTTCATATCACCCCAATTCACCAGCGGCTCCTAAGCAATCTCATGAGTGCGGGGTCACAGCTGGGACGCGCTGGGCTCTCTTGACTCCAGGAGCAGATACCAGTAACAGCATTCAGTGCCGCTGTAGGTATCATTCTGCCCCTCCAGAGAGACCGGAATAAAAATGTTCTTTATATAGATAGTCCACTTACAAATTCCAGAGCCAATAGATTCCCTGGTTCTAGTTGATATAGCCTCCAGTAATCAAAGGGTGACATACTCACTGATGTTGGAGTCACTTAGTGAGTGCGTGTCTGTACACTACCATTAAGATCTGCATTAAGAAACCGATTACTCTATGAGAACTCTGTCTCGCTCTTCCTGCTTTGTTTTTTAAGGGGATACTGCTACGCCAGGGAGTGTACTATGCCATCCCCGCGGCAGATGGGACTTAAGTTCAATGCTGCGGGCTGGCATAGCCCGCCCAGCTGGCATCATGGGCCATGTCAAGTCCGCCCCCCAGTTGAAACACAGAGAAACTGACAGAGAAACTAAATTTTGCAGACACAGAAAAACTGACAGGGTCACACAGAGACACACCAATAATGACATACTGACAATGAAAGAGACACAGACACACTTACAATGAGACACAGATACGTTGACAATGACAGAGACACATTGACAATAACAGAAACAGACATTGACAATTACAGTGACAAAGGCAGAGATTAGGTAACAGTGACTAAAACATATAGGTATACAGAGACAATGGCAAACACACACACACACACATATTTGTGATAAAGGGCACCAAGTCGCTCCAAATCCCACAGATACTCTATCCAGTTCCTCCCTGACCCCTCACCAGCTGATGCCAAAGCACGCTGTGCTGCATGAAGGGGCAGCCTGCAGCTCTAGTGTACCTTGTTTCTGACTAGACCCTTGCAAGCAGCGTGCGCAGAAGGCAGCACTATAACAAATACCCACCCCATCACTTGCCCATAAGCCTGGCAGTGTCTGCTTAATGAGCTATTCACAGAGAAACAGTGCAGAGAAGCACAGAGGCAAAGGGTAATTTCAGCTCTCCTGGACTAAAAGCAGGGGGGCGCTGCTCAGAACTCCACAGCAACACTACACAGGCAGAAGATCTACTATTGTGGTTCCCACAGTTATATTAGCTCGGAGCAGCACTCTCTCGATGACTGCCTAGACACCCAACTAATTTTTTTGTGAGATTTCTCTAGTTTAAGTATGTACCGTTAGGTGTCTTGCCCAAGCACACTTATTGGAGAGGTGCTCTTGCCGGGATTCAAACCTGTGTCTCCACAGTCATAGAGCTGCGATGTTACCTCTACTGTAATTGACCTAAGTGTCCTGGACCCTGCTTGCTTACTACACTTCATACTTTTCCAAAAATCGGGTTTTGGAGGTAGGATTTTTTTCTATAATTAAGTAAATTAGTTTTTATTATTTATTTGAAACTTGGGATGAGTAGATGACACTTTATATTTAATATTTTATATTAAAACTTCTCCTTTAAAGGTGATCTCTCTGGTGAGTTTGATCACATATACTAATAACGACGACAAGACAACAGCTTGGTCAGCTTTCGTGTTAAGATGTACAGTAGCTCGCAGTTCATTTTGCATCTTTTGGAGAAGCAGTTTCCATGAGTTTGTTTCCCGACAGATTATTTCATTTCTCTCAAATGGGATGCGATACTTGTTTTGATTTTTATTTAAATTATTTTTATATCTTTCTACAGAATCAGCGTAAGCATTTTATGTAAAACAAAATTCTGTATGTATGAGAAATTTTACCACATGATGTTATTGTACTCAATCCACAACTTTAACCAAGTAATCAAGAGCCATATGGTTGCGTACTCATTAAGATACTCAATAAGAGCGTAGACCGGCACTAAACATTCAGAGTGAAATTATGAAAAAGGCAGAGATATCATTTTAAAATAAGCAAATAAGATCAAATTGATTTGGCAGTGATCTACCGAAACAACTGTATATCGAAGGTTTAGTAATTCTAGATGTTCCATTGGGAATCTTTAATTAAGAGAACTGTCCACATTCAGGTTTGAAACATCTAAATTGAATGATAAGAAGTCGCATCTGGGAAAATATCCCAAATCAATATTTTCCACTTCAAAACGGAAAAACAGAATTTAATATTGACAAACCAGGAAACTTCACAAACAGTGCCAAGAAGTTTGGATAAAGTTAAACATTTTTTTTTTCCATCTGAGCCCTGTCCCTTTGCAATGCTTTACAGCGAATGAACAACCAACAATAACTGCAGCCAAATCATTAAATGATAGATCTTGTTTCTCTTGCTGAAATGCGTTAACCCCTTCACTACCAACTGATTTTCCAAAAAGGAACCAGTGGTTCTTTGGAAAGGCATGGTTAATTAATTGTATAGTAAGAAATATTTGGCAATATTCCTAGTGTATTTTCGTACTGTAATAACCCATCTGGCAGATTTCACCATCTGCTGGCCAAAAGGAGTTCCTACAGTTTGGGTTTCCGTGCATGATCAACTGGGGAGCAGTTAGGGAAATTCCTCAGCTTGTTTTAAAAAGTGTTAGCATCTCGGGCATCATGCCCACGATGGGAAAACGTTGATGGCACCTTCTGGACCCGAAACGCAAATGAAATTGGTTTGCAACAAAAAATGTCATGTGCAATGATACAGCATAGCTCCAGTTCAGGCTGCTGTGTCTGCTATTGGTGATTGTGTATACATGATCACACTAGTGAAGGTGTTAAAGGGGATTATAGACAATGCAACCGTATTTTTTTATAGAGCATCTTTTTAAAAAATATATTTAAAAGTGCATATTTGTGTTTTCCATTTACGATCATCATTTCGCTCTTCCTTGAATAAAATATTAAAATTATAGATCGAAGTTAGAATCGATTTCGTTTTCATGTAACTTTATTCAGGAAGCCCTCTCCACTAGTGTCCCCGAGGCCTTCATTATATTCAAATGCGTCATGGTTCAACATGTGAGAAAATGGTTCCCCTCTGTCACAAGATCCAAAGAAAATAATTCCATTGCACCTGATGCTATGCATGTATTTATAACAGTATATATTTACTACCTTGTGGCATTCCTTACATTTGCTAGAAATAAAACCACATTATTCACACACATTGACAAGATTCTTTTTTTCTGACGTTTACCAAATATTCCTAAAATTGTGTGAGATTATATTCACTCGGTGACTATTTTATTGGGTAAAGCTTTCTATTATTAGATAGTTCCTCCTTTGCCTCCAGAACAGCTTCAATAACTCATTGGCAAGCATTAAAAGTGGAATTCACTCTCGGGATGAAAACATAATTTTGCCGCTTTATAAATCAATGGTAAGACGCACCTTGAATATGCCGTGTGATTTTGGGAACCTGTTTTAAGAAAGGATATTATAGCGCTAGAAAAAGTGCAGAAACGGGCGACTAAATTAATAAGGGGAATGGAAGGGTTAAGTTATGAGGAAAGACTAACAAGCTTAAACCTGTTTAGTTTAGAGAAACAGTGCCTTAGAGGGGATCTGATAACCTTATATAAATATATACGGCACCTTAGAGGGGATCTGATAACTTTTATATAAATATATACGGCGCCTTAGAGGGGATCTGATAACCTTATATAAATATATACGGGGCCATTATAAACCATTGTCTGATAACCTATTCATTAACAGGTCTATACACAGGACACAAGGTCATACATTTAGACTGGATGAAAGGAAATTCAGCCTAAAGCATAGGAAGGGTTATTTTACAGGGAGAACAATAAAGCTGTGGCATTCTCTGCCTGTTGAGGTGGTTGGGTCAGAGTCTGCACAAACTTTTAAACAATGACTGGATGACTTCCTGCAAAAACATAATATTAAAAGGTTATACTATTTAATATGTGGGTAAAAGCTTCTTGATCCAGGGAGAAATCTGACTGCCATTCTGGGGTCAAGAAGGAATATTTTCCCAGTATGTTGCATATTGCGAGCGCTTCAGACTGGGTTTTTTGCCTTCTTATGAATTAACAACAGTAGATGATGTGGGTAAGGCTGAACCCGATGGACGCATGTTTTGTTTCCAGTTAAAATTGCCTCAGCTTTATCACTTACATTGTTATGCTGGGAATCTCCCATTTATCTACTTAGTAAAAGCACCGCCAGGTACAAAAGGCAGCATTACATAGTAAAATAATATAATATTCAAAATTATGCCTATGTAACCCGAAGTCTACTTCGTATATTATTTCCATTGAGCTAAGAAATTTAAAATAATTTAAGATCTGCCCGTTAGTGGTACCAAGATTCCTGTATTTGACTAATCCCTAATACAATCAAGGGCGTTACAGCGATTTTGGTGGTAATTTAAAGGCTGTCATTAGTATTCAATGGCTAGTCTTCATCAAGTTTATACACAAATTGGCAAACACATTGAACACACTGTAACAAAATAAATCCTAAGCACCTATATACAGCCATGGCCAAAGGTTTTGAGAATGACACAAATATTAATTTTAACAAAGTCTGCTGCTTCAGTGTTTTTAGATCTTTTTGTCAGATGTTACTATGGTTACTGAAGTATAAATACAAGCATGTCATAAGTGTCAATGTAATTGTCAATAAAAGCCTTTAAGTTTATTCAAAGAGTCAATATTTTCAGTGTTGACAGTTCATTTTCAAGACCTCTGCAATTCGCCCTGGCATGCTGTCAATCAACTTCTGGGCCACATCCTGATTGAAAGCATAATCAATGTTTGGAGCTTGTCGGAATTTGTGGGTTTGTGTTTGTCCACCCACCTCTTGAGGATTGACCACAAATTCTCAATGGGATTAAGGACTAGGGGGGGGGGGTTTCCTGGCCATGGAACCATGAAGTGTTGATGTTTTGTTCCCAAAGCCACTTAGTTATCACTTTTGCCTTATGGCAAGGTGCTCCAACATGTTGGAAAAGGCATTGTTTGTCAAACTGTTCTTGGATGGTTGGGAGAATTTGCTCTTGGAGGCTGGTTTTGTACCATTCTTTGTTCATGGATGTGTTCTTAGGCAAAATTGTGAGTGAGCCCACTCCCTTGGCTAAGAAGCAACCCCACACATGAATGGTCTCAGCATTCTTTACTGTTGGCATGACACTGGACTGATGGTAGCGCTCACCTTTTCTTTTCTGGACAAGCTTTTTTCCAGTTGCCCCAAACAATCGGAAAGGGGATACATCTGAGAAAATGACTTCACCCCAGTCCTGAGCAGTCCAATCCCTGTACCTGTTGCAGAATTTTACTCTGTCCCTGATGTTTTCCCTGGAGAGAAGCAGCTTTTTTGCTTCCCTTCTTGACACCAGGCCATCCTCCAAAATTCTTTGCTTCACTGTGCATGCAGATGCACTCACACCTGTCTGCTGCCAATCAAGAGCAAGTTCTGCACTGGTGGTGAACCAATCCTGCAGCTGAATCAACTTTAGGAGACCATCCTGGCGCTTACTGGACTTTCTTGAGCACCCTGAAGCCTTCTTCACAACAACTGAACCTCTTTATCCTTGAAGTTCTAGATGATCCGATAAATGGTTGCTTTAGATGAAATCTTACTAGCAACAGTATCCTTGCCTGTGAATCCCTTTTTGTGCAAAACAGGGATGAATGCACGTGTTTCCTTGCAGGTATCCATGGTTGACAGAGGAAGAACAATGCTTTCAAGCACCACCCTCCAGCTTTTTACAGCTTCCATTCTGTTATTCTAACTTAATCAACATGACAGATTGATCTCCAGTCCTGTCCTCGCCAACACTCTGACACTCTGCCAGAAAGGTCAAAGACTCTTTTCAAGGCAGTACAAAACTCAGGATAGTTGTGAACAATCAGCTTGTTCCCCTCCCAGAAAGGATTGGCTTAGGTCATTAGAGCCTTATCATAAAGTAGATGATGATAAACCCTACCTTAGCTCAGTTAGGAGGATATGACCTAACAGTCAACTCAAAACGAGAGTACATGGAATGTATAATTGGGTCTAGAACAGAAACCACAACAGGGAAGTTGTGAGAAGTCAAGATGGGTTTATCTAGTGTACCTAGATAACCCAAATGTCACCGCCTTTTCGTGCATCTAAAATGGGGTGACACATCGAAACCGTAATCATTTTCCTGTTATACATTCGTGTCCTTATAAAATGAATCAGTATGGAAGTTTTCATGTTAAAGTTGATGAGATTATGTGGAGATACACACGGCGCAGTGTCCACATTAGACAATACTGTATGCACATCAATTTTAAATATGATTGCACCATTGGGTCAAATGGTTACTGTAGCTTAAGCCAAACTGAACCCAGCAATACAAGACTTACAACTCATGTCAGTGTAGCCGTGCATCAGTATTCAGGCTATTAAAATTAGCAAAAATCAGTTGCAAGGCCTTAAATGTACACTGTAGCTTTATTTACATAATTTGAAAACTCTGCATCAAGGACAGTGCAAAATGGAGAAAATGAAAATGCAAACACGACTGCAGCTAGCGACCCGTCTAGCACAATATATAGATAAACCAGTGTTATCTAAATTGTGATGCCATGTCACTTTATCACGACAAGAACATGCAAAGACTTCTATTATTCTTAACAGGCTTTTTAAATGAGATTATAAACATGTTTACGCCTAACAGTGATTGATGACATTATTGTAGCGGAGCACATAACACCGGAGATGACTGTAATATGGAAATCACTGTCGTGTTAGATAAACAGCCATCCTTACTTTATTTGGGGAATTAATTTTACATGGATCAACGTTCACAATTATTGACAGTTTACTTATATGTAAGGCAAGAAAGCTAATTAACTGCTCAACTAAAGGTTTTCAGAATGGAGATTTACTAGAATGTACTGCAATAGCAAGAGTGTCCCTGAAACTGATTGTAGAAATGAAATAAACATAAATTGAAGTTACAGATTGGATATATTCAAGTCTTTCTTAACCATACATATGTCAATATTGGACAGAAATAACAAAATACCTGACAAAAAGTACAACACATGCAATATTCCCATAGTCAGGCACCACAGCCATAGATGGCCGAGGATTATTGGTAGTTGTTGTTAATAAAGACCCAGACTGTCACAGGATGCCCTTTCCTACATTAAAGTAAACCGTAAGTCACCAATAGGTACGCTGATTATCTTTTTAAATAGTGACAAAAAATTCCACAGCAGTAGATCAAATAAGTGAAGGTCAAATATGAGTAAAAGTCAATAAGAAAACTTTGACAGAAATAGAAAAGACAACACAGAAGGCCTTCAAAATAATTTTTTTGATTGGGTAACAAAAATAATAGACACAGGTGGTGCAGTAGACATTGCTTATTTAGATTTCAGTAAGGCTTTTGATACTGTTCCGCATAGAAGGCTTATCAATAAATTGCAATCTTTGAGCTTGGATTCCAATATTGTTGACTGGATTAGGCAGTGGCTGAGTGACAGACAACAGAGGGTTGTGGTAAATGGAGTTTATTCGGCGCAAGGTCTTGTTACCAGTGGGGTACCTCAGGGGTCAGTACTTGGACCCATTCTATTTAATATTTTTATTAGTGATATTGCAGAAGGTATTAATGGAAAAGTATGTCTTTTTGCTGATGACACAAAGATTTGCAACAGGGTTGACGTTCCTGGAGGGATCAGCCAAATGACAAATGATTTAGGTAAACTAAAAAAATGGTCGGAGCTGTGGCAATTGAGTTTTAATGTGGATAAGTGCAAGATAATGCACCTGGGACGTAAAAACCCAAGGGCTGAATATAGAATATTTGATACAGTCCTAACCTCAACATCTGAGGAAAGGGATTTAGGGGTCATTATTTCAGAGGATCTAAAGGTAAGTAGTCAATGTAATAGAGCAGCAGGAAATGCTAGCAGAATGCTTGGTTGTGTAGGGAGAGGTATTAGCAGTAAAAGGGAAGTGCTCATGCCACTGTACAGAGCACTGGTGAGACCTCACTTGGAGTACTGTGTGTAGTACTGGAGACTGTATCTCCAGAAGGATATAGACATCTTCGAGAGAGTTCAGAGAAGGGCTACTAAAATGGTGTATGGCTTGAAGGAGAAAAGTTACCAGGAAAGGCTTAATGATCTTAACATGTACAGCTTGGAAAAAAGACGAGACAGAGGAGATATGATAGAAACATTTAAATACGTAAAGGGAATCCACAAGGTAGAGGAAGGGAGTATATTTAAAAGGAAACAAAGTAGCAAAACAAGAGGACATAGTCTTAGATTAGAGGGGCAAAGGTTTAAAAGTAACATCAGGAAGCATTATTTTACTGAGAGGGTGGTGGATACATGGAACAGTCTTCCAGTTGAAGTGGTAGAGGCCAAAACAGTAATTGAATTTAAGCAGGCATGGGATAGGCATAAGGCTATCCTAAACAAAAGATAAATCCAGGTAAAGTATCCATGTAATTGGGCAGACTAGATGGGCCGAAAGGTTCTTATCTGCTGACATTTTTCTATGTTTCTATGTTTCTAATTGAGAAAAGGGTGTGGAAACCAAAAAATATTGGCCAAAGTGTTGAGAATATGGCAGAAATAATGTTGAAATCAGAATATTGGGAGTCATAGCTAAACTATTTTTTTGAGAGGTGGAGGAACACCATGCTCATCCTCTGACCTGCCTCAAAAATAAAGTGCTAACATATAAGGGAAACTGAGCCACCCATGGATCCCAAACCTTATGAAAAGATCCGGTAGTCTCGTGAAAGAGAGCCTGTTGGCTTGTCCATTTCCACAGAAGCAGATATTTTACAGTCAGTCAACCAGTCATAAGGAACGTGTGCACTGCTACGCTGCTGAGTTATTAACCTACGTGTCACCAACAAAACTTGAGCAATTAACTTATTTACAGAGCGTCTGAAGCTGTCTCGTGGATGGGTCAGCAACAGGGCCATGGTTTAAGTGGAATTGGTTTATCAAGGATAGAAGATAGTAATCCAGGGACCACTGACCAAACGGTTTGAGCATGCAGCACTGTCACCATGTGTGAATGAAGGTTTTAAAGTCTCCATATTGTTTCCAGCAGTCCGCAGACAGACTTCTATAAAGGGATAAAAGGACCATACGGCGCATAAAACAGTACATAAAACAGTGAACAGCTGATTAATAGACAACTGGTTAATATTGAATAAAATATGAATAGGATATATGAATGAGGATGTCCTTAAAATGTCAATTATAGAATCGTTAAAAGTGCATAGGAAAAGGGCAAAAGTGCAAAAAATATAGTCAATAAAGTCTATTTGTGCAAATAGGTGCTCAAAAAGTGCAGCAGTTCAATACTCAGGGAAGTGTTGTTGATTGAAGACAAGTGTATCAATCTTCTCTGTGATGTGGGTATCAGATCTTCTCTTTGAAGATATCCCTCAGAGAGAAGTAAAACATAAAAGGCGATAATAGTGCAGATGGTCGTACTGGAGTGGAACAATTCAGTAAAGCCAATGTATGTACCACTCACATTTGTAGGAGCCTAAGGAAATCCAGGCTCAAGGAAATAGCTTGCGGCCAAATATAGAGTGGCACGTCCCTCCTTTCGTCTGTGATGGTTACTAGGTAAAGCAGAGAGAATCGGGAGACGGCACTCCCATAGCGTAACTCTGTGCGTATATGTGAGGAAATGATTTAAAGTTGATCACACTCACCGATTGTAGAGCCTCTCAATGCCAGGCTCAAGGTATCACCTTGGGCTCTCTTAAGGTGGAGACCCAGACCCCTTTGGTGTAGCAGCAGTTGGTCCAGATATCCAAGAATAGGGAAAAGGAGATAAAGTGGCGAATGCAAGATATAAAATAATAAATTTATTGGAAATAATAAAATCCTGGACAAGTTATACCGAGACGCGTTTCGGCTAAAAGCCTTCCTCAGTCGGTGTGCTTAGTGTCCATAAAGTGCAATAAGAAAGTGAAAGTTAAAATGAAAGTGTCCTCTTATATAGTATACTAATTGCATGCAATTAGTATACTATATAAGAGGACACTTTCTTTTAACTTTCACTTTCTTATTGCACTTTATGGACACTAAGCACACCGACTGAGGAAGGCTTTTTAGCCGAAACGCGTCTCGGTATACTTGTCCAGGATTTTATTATTTCCAATAAATTTATTATTTTATATCTTGCATTCGCCACTTTATCTCCTTTTCCCTATTCTTGGATATCTGGACCAACTGCTGCTACACCAAAGGGGTCTGGGTCTCCACCTTAAGAGAGCCCAAGGTGATATCCCTTGAGCCTGGCATTGAGAGGCTCTACAATCGGTGAGTGTGATCAACTTTAAATCATTTCCTCACATATACGCACAGAGTTACGCTATGGGAGTGCCGTCTCCCGATTCTCTCTGCTTTACCTAATAACCATCACAGACGAAAGGAGGGACGTGCCACTCTATATTTGGCCGCAAGCTATTTTCCTTGAGCCTGGATTTCCTTAGGCTCCTACAAATGTGAGTGGTACATACATTGGCTTTACTGAATTGTTCCACTCCAGTACGACCATCTGCACTATTATCGCCTTTTATGTTTTACTTCTCTCTGAGGGAATATCTTCAAAGAGAAGATCTGATACCCACATCACAGAGAAGATTGATACACTTGTCTTCAATCAACAACACTTCCCTGAGTATTGAACTGCTGCACTTTTTGAGCACCTATTTGCACAAATAGACTTTATTGACTATATTTTTTTGCACTTTTTGCCCTTTTCCTATGCACTTTTAACGATTCTATAATTGACATTTTAGGACATCCTCATTCATATATCCTATTCATATTTTATTCAATATTAACCAGTTGTCTAATTAATCAGCTGTTCACTGTTTTATGTACTGTTTTATGCGCCGTATGGTCCTTTTATCCTTTATCTTAGTCTTGACACATATTTTGTTGTTTTTTTTATGTGTTTTTACCATACTATTGGCTGCAATTGATTATTTATAGTATTTATCCACTTAGCACTTTAATTAATTCATTTAAATAAGCTAGCGCCCACACTGTATAGTGTAATATTCGTATACACATTTCCCATCGCAGACAGACTTCTGCCCATTTTATAGAGCCGTGATATGGAGAGGTACCAAAGAAGAACATCTGAAAAACTGGTGCCTTGTGTTTTTTGCATGTGAAGACTCAAACAATTGTTTCCCAAATATCCAACCAGGCATATAAATATTCTAGAGGAGTGGTTCCCATCCCTGGTCCCACTTTAACAGGCCTGGTTTTAAGGATTACCATGGGATACAGACTGAATCCTGCAATCCCTGAGTAGCAAATCCTAACACCTGTGGTGTGCTTCAGATATATGGCAAACTTGGTCTGTTACTGGTACTTGAAGACCAGGACTGGGAAATACTGCTCTAGAAGTTCCAAGCTGAAGTATATGGCAGGGTCCTCTGAGAGTAGAGGTCAATGAGCATTATGTAAATGTAAACAAATTTAAAGATAAAAGAGGGCATTTTGGATATAGAGGGGTAAGGAGAAAAAGGAAGCTATGTTGTTAGCATAGGCGACTCTACAGGGGGGCAATTGCCCCCTAGGTTATTCCTTGCCCCTCCATGTGCCCCCCCACCAAAAATCAGCATCCAGCTCCCCACGTCTTCGGACTGCTGTATCTCCGTCCCTGTGGATCGTCTATGGGCGATATAGGTGTCATTGATAAGGGCAGTTTCTGGCCTTTCCAATGATACCCAACATGACCATAATCAGTTTGAAGTAAAAGTCATAAAACATTAAATAATAAAGGGCACTAAGGCTGGGGTCAGACCAGCGCACTTTTAACGTGCGTTCTGGCGCACATAATTACGGCCGCACTAGCAGCAGATGGCGGGCAATGACGGCCAATATACGATGTACGTCCACACAAAAGTCCGGCCGTGCAACGCAAGTGGAATTCGAACGCATTTTTCTGAGAACGCTGAACCGCTGGTACTGACGTACTGAGTGCGCAGCTGTGGCATAGCGGCGTGTGTGCGAGATTAGGAGATGTCAGACTCTGCTAATGTCCAGCCTACATAACGTCAAGACGCAAAAAGAGTTTTATTGACGATCCGTACAAAATCACGCCCGAAAATGCGCGTCGTCTGACCGTTTTTGCGCATTCCGTGAAAAAATACGTCAATGCGTTCGGACGCACTTTTTCACATTCGCGGGGAAAAATGCTTTCGTCTGACCCTAGCCTTAAACCTAAACATTTTCACAGGGTTGAAATGGCTCAGCAATGAAGTGGTTAATGTATCCTTCCTGGTAAAATCCTTTTATAAATAAATAAATAAATAAATAAATAAAATGTTCAGACTATACATTACATTGTGTATTACGTTAGTTTTTGCTTTGGTTTAGATGTATATTAAGGGTTAATGGGTAGGCTTTATCCCTCACAGTATGAATTTTATTTTTTCCTTGATTACTGGCATTTTAGGGGTTAATGGATAGCCTAAATTCCACATTGTTGATTATTTTTATTGCATTTCCCTGGGTTTATGGCATTTTAGGGGTTACTATGGAAGTTTGAATCTAAAGGGTCTAATCATCTTTAGATCCTCTGCTTTTCGTCACATTTCGGGGAATTCATTTTGCCGAAAATATAGTGAATTCCTATTTAGCGAATGGTCACTGTAATTTGCTAAAAGTGGAGTCGCTGAAGCAGCTATCAGACATTCAGCGAAAACTGCCGATTTGTGGCAAATATAATATTGAATTTAAGTATCAGGTTAGTACAATAAAAGGCATCTTTGCATCACATTACTCTGGGATTGTGCAATCTTATTTATGTATATACTTATTTAGGGCACTATTACCTGGTGTGAGCTAACCCTTGCGTCAGCATGGTTTTGCGTTAGCGCCAGGTTAATCGAGTCTAGCGCCTGACCAACAGATCGTTTGCCTCCCTCTACAAACAGGAACAATCACTTAGTGCATTGCTATTAGCGATTTGTACCGCGAGCTTACTGTACTTTCATGTCCTTTACTTAACACGGTGAGCGTTAGAGATCTATTCTCCTGCACTTTTACAGCTAGCAGATCACTTGGTGCCAGCGCTAATTTATTGAGGGGCGCTAATTGCAACATTTTACCTACTGCTCAACCCTGGTGCTAACTCCTGGTGCTAAAAGACAGAAAAAACAGATCTTCGCCCAAAATTAACAGGCAATTGAAAGGAATGCAGCACAGGTGTTCTCTTGGCCCCATACACCATAGCAATGGATCTGGTCCGCATTGTCGTTTGCTGTTGCAGTGATCTCTATTATGATATAGATGTATCCTTTATCCACATATATCCTAATTCTAATATATTGCCTAATTTTAAACATTTTGGGCAGTATTACAATGTGGGTGCTAACTTAACCAGAGCTGTTGTAAACGTAAAACCTCCATAGGTTATAATGGCTCTGGTAAGTTTACAACAGCTCTGGTTAAGTTAGCACCAACTATGTAATATGGCCCTTTATGGGGGATATTCATAGTATGTAAGCAGTTGATTATTAGGGAGACCGTGTGGGCCATGTTTAAAGGGACACGTGAATAAGTCTTGCCCTGAAACGTGTATTATTTATATCAGGGCTCGAGTCAAGCGGGAATGCGCGGGAACGGCGTTCCCGCACTTCTCCCACAGCGGGAACGCTGCGTTCCCGCTGTGGCCCGAGCCCGAACGCTTAGCAGGCGGCCGCCGCACATTGCCGGCGGCCGCGTGCTTCCTATTATAACGGCCGGTGACCGGAAGTGGAGCCGCTCGCCTGGTTGTTTCATAGATCCCAGGCGAGCGGCTGCACTTCCTGTCAGCGGCCGCTGAAGCAGGAAACACGTGGCCGCCGGCAGTGTGCGGCGGCAGCAGCAGCAGAGGTGAGTTGGGCTGGGGGCAGTATCCATGAGACCAGGGGCAGTATCCATGAGACCAGGGGTAGTATCCATGAGACCGGGGGCAGTATCCATGAGACCAGGGGCAGTATCCATGAGACCAGGGGTAGTATCCATGAGACCGGGGGCAGTATCCATGAGACCAGGGGCACTATCCCATGAGACCAGGGGCAGTATCCCATGAGACCAGGGGCAGTATCCATGTGACCAGGGGCACTATCCATGTGACCAGGGGCACTATCCATGAGACCAGGGGCAGTATCCATGAGACCAGGGGCAGTATCCATGAGACCAGGGGCACTATCCATGAGACCAGGGGCAGTATCCATGAGACCAGGGGCATATCCATGAGACCAGGGGCAGTATCCATGAGACCAGGGGCATATCCATGAGACCAGGGGGCAGTATCCATGAGAGTTGGGGCATTATCCATGAGAGCTGGGGGCATTATCCATGAGAGCTGGGGGCATTATCCATGAGACCTGGGGGCATTATCCATGAGACCTGGGGGCATTATCCATGAGACCTGGGGGCATTATCCATGAGACCTGGGGGCATTATCCATGAGACCTGGGGGCATATCCATGAGACCTGGGGGCATTATCCATGAGACCTGGGGGCATTATCCATGAGAGCTGGGGGAAATTATATCCATGAGAGCTGGGGGCAATATATACCCATATGAGCTGGGGGCAATTATATCCATGTGAACTGGGGAAAATATATCCATATAACCAGTGCTGTGCATATTATTCTTGGGGTTCAGTGCTGTGTATATTATTATGGGGGCTCTGTGCTGTGCATGTTATTATGTTATTGTTGGGGCTCAGTGCTGTGTATATTATACTGGAGGCTCAGTGCTGTGTATATTATTCTGGGGGCTCAGTGCTGTGTATGTTATTCTGGGGGCTCAGCGCTGTGTATGTTATTCTGGGGGCTCAGCGCTGTGTATATTATTCTGGGGGCTCAGCGCTGTGTATATTATTCTGGGGGCTCAGTGCTGTGTATATTATTCTGGGGGTCTGTGCCTGGAGATATATATATATATATTGCGTTAGTCCAGTTGCCACAATCACGAGTACACCTGTACGTAGTGATACCTTTCACTGATCAGTATAGTTTCCAGTTTACACTCTTGAAAGTTTGTCTTTTAAATGTAAAGTTAACCCAATAAAAATGGTATCACCGGCTCGTCCGGCTATACTCGTGATATATATATATATATATTTTCTTAAGGTAATGGGGGTTGTGGAATTCGTGGGTGAGTTCCCTCACTTTTTTTCCCAGGACTTGACCCCTGATTTATATGCTGCAGCAGGGAAATTCTTGTCGCTCACCTGGCCTTCCTTTTGGTGGATCTATTAAATGCATTGTAATGATTCTACATGCTGTTGGGTGGCATTTATCAAGCAATGCCCATCAGCCTTAATATATGTGTGTATCAAAACATGGATGATACGGCCACCTTGGAGGATTTTAATAATGCAGGGGTGTGAGGTTATTCACTGGATGTGTTCATATTCAAGCTTGTCAGGGCGGGGGATAGGTATGGCCCGGCACTCTGCACTGGAAAAAAAAAAAACAGTTCTATCCTGTACACAACCGCATTAGCGCTGGGTCTCAGCCCGGGTCTTAAGAGTTTTCCTAGCGTGCGCTAAACGACCTTGTTCATGGACTACTGCAGACAAGGTGATCTGTTAGTAGGTCGTCAGGCACTACGTTTTAGCGACTCGCGCTAAATTTTTCCTTTAGCGATGGTGTTTTAGCTCACACCAGGTGATAGTTTTATTCAGTGGTATGATTTAGTGGTGAAAATTATTAGTGCCCCCCCAGTTTTGACTGCGGTATCTTCTGTGCCCCCCTAAATATTGTTCCTAGAGTCGCCACTGGTTGGTAGTGAGATATAGGGCAAGTGGAAAAAACATTTTAGAACTGGTCTATGGCAAAATATCACTGTCCTAAACACTACTGGTTCCAGAGAGCTTGCATGAAAAAACAAAATCGATTTTCTTTTCGCACATGTATGTGTATTATTATTATTCTTTATTTATAAAGCGCCAGCATATTCCGCAGCGCTGTACAATAGGCACAGTATAGACAGGGTTACAATACATTGAACAACATTTGACAAACAGTACAGGAGGAGATGAGGGCCCTATTCCCGTAGGAACTCACAATCTAGGAGGGTTGGGGTTAGAAACAGGAGGAGAGGACTGTAAGGTGAGAGTGATTGATGGTTGCGTCAGTGAGTTGGGTGGTAGGCTTCCCTAAATAGGAACGTTTTAAGGGAGCGTTTGAAGGAAGAGAAGTTAGGGGAAAGTCTGACAGTACGAGGAGAGCGTTCCAGAGAGTGGGGGCTGCGCGTGAGAAATCCTGCAGTCTATCATGGGAAGAGGTGATGCGGGGAGAAGCCAGGCGCAGGTCACTGTTTGACCTTAGGGAGCGGGCTGGGGTGTATTTGGTGATTAGTGAGGACAGGTAGTGGGGAGCTGAGTTAGTGAGGGTTTTGTAGGTAAGGATAAGGATTTTGAACTTAATTCTGCAGTGGATGGGGAGCCAGTGAAGGGACTCGCAGAGGGGAGCGGCAGAGACAGAGCGGCGGGTGAGGTGAATTAGCCTGGCGGAGGCGTTCAGGATGGATTGTAGGGGGGAGAGGCGGGACAGAGGGAGGCCAGATAAGAGATTATTGCAATAGTCAAGTCGGAGATTACCAGGGCGTGTATGAGTTGTTTTGTGGTGACAGCGGTAAGAAATGGCTGAATTCTAGAAATATTACGCAGTTGGTATCGGCAGGAGGAGGAAAGAGACTTGATGTGGGGGATGAAGGAAAGAGCAGAGTCAAGTGTAACTCCAAGACAGCGAACTTGGTTTGATGGGGAGATGGTGATACCCTCCACCGTGATAGAGAAGTCAGGAGGTGGGGAGGCATTGGAGGGAGGAATAAGTAAGAGCTCAGTCTTTGACATGTTTGAAGCACAAATCATCTCCATACCTTATCTAGCTCCACTATCTGCAAAGCAGGTTCGTTCATCACCTGGTCACTAATATGCATCTGTGGCTTGAACAAAGCTATGTAATGTTCATGGTCTTCTATTTCATCAGCTTGAAACAATAACAAGCAGGTAAGAATTAGAGAAAAGACAGTCACATTAATGTTTCATCCACTCGTTTTAATAAGGTCAATTATAACACAGCAAGAATATACTAACCTGTCAAACCATCATAATCATTCAGGTCACGCTCCGATACAGAAGTACTAGAATATCTTAGTTTATCCAAAGATGCTCTGGCAACATAATTAACTGGAGTTCTGGAAAAAGAAAATTGGAACATAAAAGGCTTAAACAGTAGAATAGAATATAAATTTACTGTATAATAGGTGTTAACATTATTTCCATTGAAGTATAGATTACAGTACATACAGTATAATTAATCTGACAATTATAACGCAAGACAGATAAAAAAGACACAACATTGATTAACTTGGGAAGACTGAATAATGTTAATGTTAATCCTGTTGACACTTAAACCAATGTTAGAAGGTGCCATATTTTATAGAAGAGTCTTCAAGATGCACATTTCTGAAAAATGTATCAAGTTAAATGCGGTACTACACGGACCATCGTATCCACTACAACTAGAAGAGCTATTATAGAGACTCCCTGATGTGATATGAAAGTACAAGTTGGAAAGATCAACAAGGACCACACAACCTTTGTGGTATTCGGTGTTGTGTGAAACGCACTGTGCAGCCATTCAATACCCATATGCCAGTCGAAAGCTGGTGTTTTAATACTAGAAATCATTTCTGTAAATGGGAAGAATGTGGAAGGTAGTGATAAAGCCACATTATAAAAATTGTGTGTAAATATCCTAGCATCACAGCCAACTCCGGTTGCCTCAAGACTTTTTCTTCAGGTTGTGAAAGTCAACAAGGCTTGGAAACCTACTCATCCTCACTCAATTTCCCATGTGTACTTCAAACCACTCCGGTTCCTGCTTCCAACAATTTCCTATTTGAAATGTTCCAGTGGATAAGCAACTGGCTAAACATCTATATAAACACCACCAAAACAAGTTTTCATGGTTTGTAGGCACGTCGTTACTGTATACAGTTTAGTAAACATAACAGCTTAAATAATATGAAGCAATTTGCCTGTCTCGTCTATTGTTTTACATTTTTGTTCCAATATATCATCAGATGCCTGTCACTCCCATTCATTCGATCACACAGAGACTATGGATAGTTATTGTTTTACTTATTTGTTTTAACTTTCATGTATTTCTATTACCATGGTGCAGTAGTTTTTAGGTTTACGCACACATATACACAAAACCTAAAAAACTCAAGTGGAATTTCATGCTAAGTGCAGAAGTTATTACTTGCTTGGACGCTCTTCATTATCAAGGTAATCCACATGGGAATGTAAAAGTATTTGTTTGACTGGGTACCAGGCTGGCGTGACCAGATGCGGAAACCCTTGACCACAGTTTGTGGCAAGAAAGTGAATAAACTTTGCATTTGATTATAGCAAACATGTTCACATTCAGATTTTGACAGATGTGTTGTTTACTTGTGTTTATTCAGACATATTTGACACCTGGTACTTTTTTATATTAAATAATTCCAAACGGTTCTACTAAATGGTTTATCTGTAATATACTCTAATGTATGACAAATTAAATGAGAAGCATAGGAACGTAAGCTGAAAAAAGACTCATGTCCATCATGTTCATATTTTCACGCATCCTTTCATCTTTGAGCTGAAAGAAACATAGAAACATAGAAAATGTCGGCAGATAAGAACCTTCCGGCCCATCTAGTCTGCCCAATTACATGGATACTTTACCTGGATTTATCTTTTGTTTAGGATAGCCTTATGCCTATCCCATGCTTGCTTAAATTCAATTACTGTTTTGGCCTCTACCACTTCAACTGGAAGACTGTTCCATGTATCCACCACCCTCTCAGTAAAATAATGCTTCCTGATGTTACTTTTAAACCTTTGCCCCTCTAATCTAAGACTATGTCCTCTTGTTTTGCTATTTTGTTTCCTTTTAAATATACTCCCTTCCTCTACCTTGTGGATTCCCTTTACGTATTTAAATGTTTCTATCATATCTCCTCTGTCTCGTCTTTTTTCCAAGCTGTACATGTTAAGATCATTAACTTTTCTACTTCAAGCCGTACACCATTTTAGTAGCCCTTCTCTGATCTCTCTCTAAGATGTCTATATCCTTCTGAAGATACGGTCTCCAGTACTGCACACAGTACTCCAAGTGAGGTCTCACCAGTGCTCTGTACAGTGGCATGAGCACTTTCCTTTTCCTACTGAAAAGAAGTCAAAGAAAATACAATAGAAGCAGTTTCCATTTGTGCCCAAATGGGAAATCACATTTTTCGTCTCATTTCCAGTCTGTCTCTGCCCGGTCCCATACACACCCCATTGTACCTTTCACCTATCACTCTCATTTCTGTGGTGAATGTGTCCTACCCTTCTCATTCCCACTGATTAAAGGGCCATTACCACCAAAAATTAAATATCCTTATTTTGTTTATTTGATGTTGCTGATTTCTTACAAGTGCTTTGTTTTTCTCTTGTATGTTTACTTAAGAAAATGTGTATGTGTCACTGTGTACATCCATTTTTTGTGATCTTTTGTGTTTTAAATTGCCCCCGCACACATATTTACTTCACTTGCTCTTCACTCTGTGGCAACTGCCATAGAATGGAGTCTCTGGGTCCACCAATATCTCAAATCCCATTGTATTGTGTGGGATGAATTCAAAGGACATCAACGGGGAAGATTAGAAATCATTAAGGCCTCATTCTCACTGATACGCGCGTACGTGCGTATTGTACTGTATGGAACATATGCAAATAAATGGCTCCATACACATAGCCGCGTATGGAGCTGTATATTTGCATTGCGTAAACGCGTGTAAAAACGGAATGGAACCGAGCTACGTCCAGGCAGCGTATTTCTCGCTGATCCCCGCTGTCTCCTCTGGCAATTGCAGAGTTTTACTTCCTGGATTCCCTTCTCGCGTGAAGAGAACCAGGAACTAAAACTCTGCGATCGCCGGAGGAGACAGCGGGGGTCAGCGAGGGAGCGCAGGGAGAGGTAATGTATGCAGCGGCAGCCCGATTGTGGCTCGGGGTTAACGCTTTCAGTACTGAAGGTTAACCCCGAGCCACACTCGATACCAGGTGGCCAAAACGCAAGGGGGTTTGAAAAAAACCCAAAAACAACACAAACTTTATTGCGCGCACATACGCAAAAAAAATATAACGTGTATGTGTAATTGATGCGGTTTTACCGCCTCAATCTCATTAAACCGTTAAATACTCTAAATTAGATAAGCCACAGAAGTAATGTTGTCTCATGGGGAAAACAAATCAACAAAATGGTAGGGAAATAAAAAACTAATTTTATTTTTCCTTTTTGCCTGCAATTTATTTATTTATTTAAGTGTGGCGCACCCAGTGTTCCCAATATTTGATAGAAGACAAAGAATGGTACACTACCGTATCCTAGTCTCTCAAGTCTTAGCTTTCAGTTGCCCCACATATGAAAGACAGAAATCACATACATATCATAGTATATTCTGTATACAGTATGAATATATAGACCACTTGAGTAATATCTTGCATTGTATTACTTTGTATTTCTGTAACTGTAACACTTCAATGTTCTTGAACCCAGGACATGCTTGAAAACGAGAGAAATCTCAATGTATCCTTCCTGGTAAAATCCTTTATAAATAAATAAATAAATATCTCACACACATTTAGAGGAGCCCTAACTGGCTCAAGTGTCTTCACTTGTGGGTTGTTAATATGGCTACCCAGCAGCCCTTATGCGATAAGATCTTCAAATCCCACTGATATACAGGGCTATTCAGAGAGAGGTGAAAACCTTGAGAATTGCCAGGAGAATGAACAATCTAGATCAGAAGTCAGCAACCTTGGCTCCCTATGTTTTGGGAACTAAAACTAAAAAAACAGCGGAATGTGTTTATAATGTGGCTTAGTTTGTAATACACAAGTAGGGCTCTATTAAATTCTTTGCGCAAAAACGCTCGCGTAGCGCGTTAATTTGTGCGCGAAGTGTTAAATGTTAACGCGTGTAAATCAACGCTGGTATTACAATCCGAGTGCATTTTTTCATCCGTCCAAAAATAACGTGCGTAAAAAAGCCGTGCGAAAATGCGTGCGCATTAACGCTGCGCGCAGAAATCGTGTGAGGACTGTTTTTTCATGCGATTCAGCCAATCAGAATTAAGAACCACAATTGTCTCCCGTTAAGTATTTGCGCCTGTCAAAATCAATCTGAGTATATACAGTATATGCTGCAGTAATAATAAAAACACGCACAACCTCTCAATTTTATTGTTTGGGTATGTGTAGAATGTGTAACTATACTGTGCTGTATTTTTTTTTTTCGGACTGGTGTATTTGGTTTCGGTCAGGACGTTCAGATTTGCCATTAACACTGGCTTTTAAAAGACGTTAAAATTATGCACGCAAACGTTGCCCGTTAAAATTTGCGCATAGATTGTAATACCATCCGCATACCAGCGCACAAAAGCATTTGCGCTCACAATGTTAAGTATAGGACACGCAAAGTACAGTACGCTCGCAAAGGGTTCGCGCAGGTCCACCCGCGTTAGACGTTAACGTGCATTTTTTGCGCGGACATTGTAATACGACGTTCTGCGCAAAGGGTTTTGCCCCTCGTGTTAATGCATTTTGGCGCACGCGTCAACGTCTGCGCGAAGAATGTGATAGAGCCCGTAATCTAGATACAGCTTTTGTAAGTGCTACTGTCTCTTCAAGTGATTATGCTTTTGTTTTACCTCTCCAGGTTGTAAGTACTTAACAGTTAGCATTGCATATGATCTGTTTAGAAGGAATGGGCCTGGGGTTGAGTTCCAATTGCCTCTTTGTTAATCTATCCCTGATATATTGGGTTATACTTTAGCATGTCTCTGTGTAGAAAAAATCAACGAGAACATGAAACAGGGAGATCAAAGTCACACACCTAATGAAACAATGCAGTCACTGAAGATTTTACTCACAAATTGGTGAATTTGTTAGAGATGTACAAATTTTAGGTCAATTTACAGGGTTATTCAAAGAGATCCGGATTGGCCACTAAATTGCGCCAGACATTGAATTTCCACGTACAGTACAATTTCATGGCCATTCGGCTATTCAAAAAGCTGGCAGTTCCCCAAATATTGGCGGCGAAATACAGTGATCTTCAGTAGCAGTGACCTTCCCATAGAGAAGTAATGGTTAATCATTTCAGAGAGCACCAAACAGTACCGAAATGCCCTGATTTTTGGTGGTTTCATGTGACAGATTTAATCAGGCGCATCCCATAGGTTTCAATGTGAATTTTTTTTTCCCGGATTCTATTATTCAAACGTTTATTCTTTTTATTTGCAGCAAAAAGTCTATTTTTTGGCTTTCTAAGGCATTTTCAGGATTTTATTTTGCGAAAAAACATTTTTCCGATTTTTTTTTCTTAAATGACGGGTTTTTTCTCTGTAACAGACCTTTTTATTATTATTCACAGACCTAATATATTATTTTCATGCATTCGTTTTTTTGCAAACGCGTTTTAAAACTTGCATTGTATTTTTTTTTACCCCTGTTCAGTGGCTTGTCGGCGCTCTGTTTGGTGGGTCATCAGCTGTTTTTCAGCTCTATTGGACGGCTTTGCGGTGGATTGTCAGATGCATTCGGCAGGTTTTCGGATTGATTCGGTATGTTTTGGGTGTTTTTTTGGATCAATTCGGCGGTTTTTCCGATCAATTCGTCGGATTAGCGACGGTTTTCGGATGCGTTCAACGGCTCGATCACTGCACTTTGGGGAAACTGTGGTGAGTGCTGAATTCACCACAGGGTTGGTGAATTGAAGTCACCGAAGTGTGGGGAACAGGAGAGCACCGAAATGTTGGGGACATTTCGGTGCTCTCTGAATAACCCTGTTAGTTAAGTTTCAGGCATACCAAGGTGGGAAAAAACAAAACTCATTTATTCTGGCTTAGACTTGTCAGCATTTTACCAAATGTTCCCATATAGAAATGAGAGGATCTAAGAGATTAACCAGAGACAAGATTTCAGGAAAAAAAGAATAAAAAGAAAAGAAGGCACGAGAAAGGAAAACACAATGGAAAGGTGACGGAAGGCAACAACCGAAACCTGTAAAGAGGTCTGACACGGCAAACGTCAAAACTAATGCCATGATATTGGCATATTGTCACGGGCCTGGCAGGGGGGAATAGGGTATGAGCCCGGTGTGCGGTGATAAACAAGCTGAGTCACGTAGATAAAGTAAAAAGGGGGTTTATTGTCAATATACAACAATATGGGCAATGCAGGAATGGAGATGTCTGGGGAGGCAATGCAGGGAGGAACCAGATACAGGGAGACACTGAGGGAAAACGCAGGAGACTTACATACAACACGAGACAGGAAACAGAGGGCTCTGGAGGTTTGGAAGCAGAGGGCACAGGATGCTTGGTAGCAGTGGGCACTGGATGCTTGGTAGCAGTGGGCACTGGATGCTTGGTAGCAGTGGCACTGGATGCTTGTCGCAAGTGGGCACTGGATGCTTGTCAGCATGGGCACTGGATGCTCGGTAGCAGCGGCACTGGATGCTCGGAGCAGCGGACACTGGATGCTCGGTAGCAGCGGGCACTGGATGCTCGGTAGCAGAGCACTGGATGCCGGTAGCAGCGGGCACTGGATGCTCGGTAGCAGCGGAACTGGATGCTCTCGGTAGCAGCGGGACTGGATGCTGGTAGCAGCGGGCACTGGATGCTCAGTAGCAGCGGGCACTGGATGCTCGGTAGCAGTGGGCACTGGATGCTTGTCAGCGGGCACTGGATGCTTGTCAGCAGGCACAGAATGCTTGGTAGCAGTGGGCACTGGATGCTTGTCAGCGGGCACTGGATGCTCGGTAGCAGCGGGCACTGGATGCTCGGTAGCAGTGGGCACTGGATGCTCGGTAGCAGTGGGCACTGGATGTTCGGTAGCAGTGAGCACTGGATGCTCGGTAGCAGTGGGCACTGGATGTTCGGTAGCAGTGAGCACTGGATGCTTGGCAGCAGCGGGCACCTGATGCTTGGCAGCAGCGGCCACTGGATGTTCGGTAGCAGTAGGCAGTATACGTGGGTCATATAGTCCATGCAATAGGTCGAGGCAGGCGGCTGGCAAACGTGGTCAATATTCAAGGCAAGAAGTCGGTACACGGGTAGTCAATAATATCAGAGGATGGGAACAGGTCTAGAAGGAAGGCTACCAGGGAATAAGTGAGACAATGCAGCACTGGATCATGGGTGCTCCACCCTTATAAAGGAAATGACAGGTCTATTAGTGGTAGCACCTGAAGTTCACACAGCCTGAGGGAAAGTGCAAGGTGGCGTAGCCAGAGAGATGCTGTGTAGATCCATTCAGGAGGGTGCAGTACCACCTTTGGCCTTCTTGCCACGGCGGCGACGGCGTGAACCGTGACAGATGCCCCTCTCCAAGGACGCACTCCGTGCGGACAGAGCCTGTTCAAAGGTCTGCAGGTCCTCCTGGCGTACAACAGTTCCATTGGACGCAGGCACACAGTTCGTCGGCAAGGGGTCAGCATCTGTGATAATCGTGCCAGCAAATAAAGTTCGTTGTCCAGGCAGTTCTGGACCTTTTTGGCTCGTCGTTATACAAGTGTCAGGGCAACTATAAGCCATGCAGGCCTCATCATCGGTCTCATCAGGTAAAAAGCAACTGCGAGAAAAAATAAAGTCCATGTCAGCCGCGCTAGAGATCTTGGGGGTAACAGCGTCTCTTAGGGAAGCGGCTGGATTGACGCATGGCACAGCACTGGTTGTGCCAAGGTAAGCCCTTCCTGGGCCAGGCGGTCCTTGGCTGCGCCGTGCTGTTTGTAGGGAGGGTTCATCATCTGAGTCGGTGACCCATTCAGCTTCTGTGGGTGTCTCAGATATAAGGGACACCTCCGGGGATAGAGGACGGGGGTTTCTGGAGGTAGTAGTTGGCTCTGGTGTTGGCATATAAACGGAGACCAGAGTGTCCTGTAGTCGTGATCGCAGGGATGCATTATCGCGTTGCAGGTCCTGTACATTTTGGAGGAGGGTACCGACCTGGGTAGCGAGGGCAGTAACGGTAGCAATATTCACTGGGTCTTTCAAAGTCAGGGCAGCAGTATCAGAGGCTGGCACTGTGGTGGTAGAACTGGGTAAAAGGGGACAGGTCTCAGCAGCATTCTCCACAGACAATACTTCAGTAGCAACAGTCCTGGCTTGTGGCACCTCCGCAGATGGCATCTCCATGGGGAACGAAGTCTCAGCAGCGGGTGTTTCAGGAAGTTCAGGCTCAACCACCTGGTTATCCTCAACGCCGCAGGACCGGATCAGCTTCCAGAGATCTGGGTTCAGATGTCACAGCACACATACAGACTGGAGACAAAGGGGAGACAGATGCTTTAGATTGCTGCCTGAGAGTTGTGGGAGTGGTAGTCTTCTTACTTGCTGTCTGGAGGGACATAATATCCATGGGTTCAGCATAATCAGACTCCAACTCCATGGGCACGGTAGGGTCATACTCCTCGGGGAGGGTTGGTTCAGTCTCAATGGGCACAATAGGAATATTGTTCACTTCAGAACCACCCTTAGGAGTCTCCTGCATGATTTCTTCAAACAAAGTTTTTTCATGATCCAGGGATAAGGATCTCCTGGATTTAGCAGGAACAGCAGCTTTAGGCTTGGCTGAGGTCTTAGGCCTGGTAGAGGCCTCAGTCTTGGGGGTTGTACCAGCCTTGGGAGGTGAGGAGTTCTTGGGGGTGGATTTCTTGGGAGCAGACTTTGACATAGGGGTAGATTCAGGGAAGGAAGCCAGCTTTGGCATAGGAGCTGGTTGGGGAATGGAAACAAGGCTTTTGGGTGGTCGCAGTGGGCATTGTGATATTCCAATGCCGGCTATCCCCACAGTACAGGCACAAGTTGGCAGCACGTCTTCTGGCTTGTTCATCAGCAGACAATGGGTCTCTGTGCCTAGATTGGGGTTTTGCATATACACATTAGGTGAGGGATTCCGAAACTTCTGCAACAGCTCGTTAAACAGGTCCACCAGGTGTCTACACAGTTCATGGAAGGCTTTGTGGATTAACCCTGTAAGGACCTGTATCACCGCGGGCTCAATTTGTAATGGCTGCATTGTTCTGTCACGGGCCTGGCAGGGGGGAATAGGGTATGAGCCCGGTGTGCGGTGATAAACAAGCTGAGTCACGTAGATAAAGTAAAAAGGGGGTTTATTGTCAATATACAACAATATGGGCAATGCAGGAATGGAGATGTCTGGGGAGGCAATGCAGGGAGGAACCAGATACAGGGAGACACTGAGGGAAAACACAGCAGGAGACTTACATACAACACGAGACAGGAAACAGAGGGCTCTGGAGGTTTGGAAGCAGAGGGCACAGGATGCTTGGTAGCAGTGGGCACTGGATGCTTGGTAGCAGTGGGCACTGGATGCTTGTCAGCAGTGGGCACTGGATGCTTGTCAGCAGTGGGCACTGGATGCTTGTCAGCAGTGGGCACTGGATGCTTGTCAGCAGTGGGCACTGGATGCTCGTCAGCAGTGGGCACTGGATGCTCGGTAGCAGCGGGCACTGGATGCTCTCGGTAGCAGCGGGCACTGGATGCTCGGTAGCAGCGGGCACTGGATGCTCGGTAGCAGCGGCACTGGATGCTCGGTAGCAGCGGGAACTGGATGCTCTGGTAGCAGCGGGAACTGGATGCTCGTAGCAGCGGGAACTGGATGCTCGGTAGCAGCGGGCACTGGATGCTCAGTAGCAGCGGGCACTGGATGCTCGGTAGCAGGGGCACTGGATGCTTGTCAGCGGGCACTGGATGCTTGTCAGCAGGCACAGAATGCTTGGTAGCAGTGGGCACTGGATGCTTGTCAGCGGCACTGGATGCTCGTAGCAGCGGGCACTGGATGCTCGGTAGCAGTGGGCACTGGATGCTCTGGTAGCAGTGGCACTGGATGTTCGGTAGCAGTGAGCACTGGAATGCTCGGTAGCAGTGGGCACTGGATGTTCGGTAGCAGTGAGCACTGGATGCTTGGCAGCAGCGGGCACCTGATGCTTGGCAGCAGCGGCCACTGGATGTTCGGTAGCAGTAGGCAGTATACGTGGGTCATATAGTCCATGCAATAGGTCGAGGCAGGCGGCTGGCAAACGTGGTCATATTCAAGGCAAGAAGTCGGTACACGGGTAGTCAATAATATCAGAGGATGGGAACAGGTCTAGAAGGAAGGCTACCAGGGAATAAGTGAGACAATGCAGCACTGGATCATGGGTGCTCCACCCTTATAAAGAAATGACAGGTCTATTAGTGGTAGCACCTGAAGTTCACACAGCCTGAGGGAAAGTGCAAGGTGGCGTAGCCAGAGAGATGCTGTGTAGATCCATTCAGGAGGGTGCAGTACCACCTTTGGCCTTCTTGCCACGGCGGCGACGGCCGTGAACCGTGACACATATGGTAATAGATTCGTAAATGAAGGGTTTTTCAACATTGAACTTTAAAAAGAGAACCTTTCCTCAAACATTGCATTTCTATATGTACAGTAGCTCTATATAAAGATGTGATAATATTACATTCATTTCATTTTCTTACTATTTGAGTTGTCATGTCTTATTTTTTTGTTTGGTATAAAAAGGTACAAATTGAGATCTTCTATGGTTGAAATAAGGCATTTCAACAGATGCTTACTGTTTATTTAGCTTACAAATACATGTTTTGTGGAATATTTTCGTTGAAATACGCCTTACATTCAAATGCTTGTACTATCAGTCAAAGACATTATTTAAATGAATGAATCACACTTATGTTATTTTATGCATCACTTTATTTCGCTATACTGTGCATCAAGCCATAACTAAAGGGTCATAAATTCACAAAGTGCAAGGTTCCTTTTTAAAATAAGCCTGTTTTACATCCTGCCCATTAAACCGATTAATTTAAAAAATTTATTTTTCAAGAATAACAACATTGAGTTAGCCAGTTGCCTATCTGAAAACTCTCACTGTTAATGTAGGTAATTTGAGGGAGTAAATCATATATGAAACTATCAAAAAATAATATTAGTGTGAATTGCATTTACATTTACATGAATGTTGAATGTTTTGTGGTTTTTTTATTCTGGCTGCACATATTAGAAATTTGTCTCTTGCAATTACAGAGAAAGATCACATTCTTGCGCTTTCTTTAAAGCTTGGGCTTCGCAAGCACTCGTCATCTGTAAATGTTAATTTTTGTTTTTGACTACAGTATTTTACTTTCATTATTTTCAATGTACCCACAATAAAAAGATAATAAAGACACCAATGTGCATAAACATGCGTCTCCCTACTCTCCAGATCCTTATACATGTGTCTGATGTCAACGTAGTTACAGACAGTTACAAGTATTTATAAAGCGCCAACAAGTTATGTAGCGCTGTACAATGGGAGAGACAGAACAACAAATATGCATACACATTACACATACAGAACAGTAGGAGAGAGGACCCTGCTCAAGAGATTACAATCTAAGAGGAGAGGGGTTACATACTAGGTGAGCATGAATAACAGAGTATGTGTAGTAGCGGGTGGGAAGATGGTGCATGGAATGTACAGTGGGGATTATGGAGTGAGCTGATTGGCTTCTCTAAAGTAATGTGTTTTCAGAGACTTCTTGAAGGACTGGAGAGATGGGGAGAGTCTAATGTTGCGGGGGAGGGAGTTCCATAGAAAGGGGGCAGCTAAGGAGAAGTCCTGAAGACGAGATTTGGAGGTGTACGAGGAACTGATAGCGTCAGTTGGCAGAGCGAAGTGGACGGGATGGGATGTACCTGCTAATAAGGGAGATGTTGACCGGGCTGCGGTTATAGAGAGCTTTGTATGTGGGCACCAATATTTTGAATTGGATTCTAAAAGAAACAGGGAGCCAGTGTAGAGATTGACAAAGGGGTGAGGTGTGAGAGCTGCGGGAGGTGAGGTGAACGAGTCTGGCACAAGCATTCAATACAGACTGCAGAGGGAGAATCTGGGATTTCTTAAGGCCAGAGAGGAGTAGTCAACGTCCTGTTACCAACCTTCAATAGGTTATATATTATCTGATAGAATAAATTTGAACTTATCATGAGCATCATTCTGGCCCATGTACCCAGTGCAGATACAGCAATCTTAATATGCCATCTTATAAAGTGGATGAAAGAAACGGGCACCAGAAAGATGGCTCTGTCAGAAATTACAGAATGTGTTAACAGGCAGACTTTTCAGTCTAAACCTAGAGGAAATATACGGTATCTGAGATATCGTAATACATATAATATAATATTTCACATGCTGGCAAGCTAAGGAGAAGCATTCCCGTGTACATACAGCAACAGATAAATTTACAAATACCTCTAGGCAAGGGCTCTGATCTTGTGGTGTATTGAATAGTAACAAAGTTACATGTTTGCTAAGAAATCAATGCATGTGTTTTATTAGCAAGGCAGAATCATACTTTAGGCTAGTGAATAAATGCTTTCTGTTTAACCGATATGGTCAACCAAACTAGAAAAGCATTGGAAATATTTAATATTAAATACAATTTGCTAATGTTTATTTCACTCCTTTAAACAAACTCAAACAGGGTTATTCAAAGAGAATCGAAAAGTCACCGCACGTTCGGTGACTTTTCGTTTTCCTCAATTCGGTGCGATTTTGCGATCCCATTTCAGCGACCCTGCCGTGTATTCTGCAAGCACCACAGGACCATCGTAGTGCAGGGAACAGCCACCGCAAACCCGACGAACACTCACTGCAAAACCCGGCGAAGGCACACTGAAACCAGCAAAAACCCCGCCGAACACGCCAGAATAACCTGAGCAGCCGCCGATCACAACGCAGAGCAGCCACCGGAAAAACCTGACACGCAGACGAATGGAGTGGGAAAAAAAAAAAAACACAGTACACTTGAATGTTTGAAAAGTGAAACGCTGTTTGCAAAGAAACTACAGAACGAAAATGTCTGAAATTTACATATAAGGTCCAATGAATGATAATAAAAAGGGCTGTAACAGAAAAAAAAACAATTTAAAAAAAAAACAATTTAAAAAAAAACGAAAAATGCCTAAAAGATTCTAAAAAAAAATCTAAAAATAAAGAAACTTCTTACTGCAGAATATTATAATAAATGGTTTATTAGATATTGAATTAAAACGGGAATATTTTTAACATTGAAGCCTATGGGATACGCCTGAATAAAGCTGTCAAATTAAACTACCGAACAGCAGGGAATTTCGGCAACTTTTCACTGCTGGTTTGTGTTGTCTGAATAGACGAAGCATTGCTTCTCTATGGGGGTTTCACTGCCCTCGAACAGGCACCGAACAGGAACCGTATGTGCAGGCAATTGGCCAACATTTGACGAACTGCCTGCTCTCTGGATAGCCGAATGGACAGGAAATACTGAATTTCACTGTTCGGTTACCTTTCGGCCACAATTTGTAGCTCTTTGAATAACCCTGAAAGTCAGTTAAAAAATATACATATATATATAAATAAGGGGTTACATGATTATGTGCATTTATCGATTTTTACCTTCTGTGTTTTTTAAGTATTAGCTTCTCCATGTAGTTTATTCCATTTTCTGTAAATTCCACCTCAAATGGCTTTCTTTGCACTGTCAGGGTGGTCTGCGCTGCTGAATTTCCTGTGTAATCTATAGAGGACATAAAATGTTTCAAGAGGAAAAAGTGATTGTAACATAAAATGTTTCACAAAAAAAACACAAAACCATTGAAAATAGAGAGCATTGCTTTACCACATAGAAAACTAGTCAAGACGTATTAAAATATCACCCTGACTATCAATAATTTATAAAAATTTTACAAACTATTTTGCGGACATGAAAATCCAAATGGCGGTCCAAAAGCCATCAAGTACCACTCTGCTGCTTTAATTATTGACATCAGAATGACCTTATTTATAACATATAAAGTACCTTTCATCCAGTGGAAAAGTAATATCATCTTATAAGATTGACAAACCCACAAGGAGGGTTCAGGTCCATAATTTTTTTTGGAGAAAGGATTTTACCATGATGGATACATTGAGATTTCTCTAGTTTTCAAATATCTCCTGGGTGGCGAGTATGAACTCTTAGGTGTCTTGCCCAAGGACACTTACTGGAGAGGTGCTCTTGCCAGGATCAAACCTGTGTCTCCACAGTCTCTCTCCACGGTTGTAGAGCAGTGATGTTACCTCTACTCCACCCAGCCGGTACTAGGGATCAGATCACATTGGTCGTTAAGCCCATCGCTCATGTTATACAGCATAACGGCTCGAGAGCTGTGCTTATTTTTTGCCCATCCTATTCCATCGAGAGGCAAACTGAACTTGCCTTTCGGGTGGCGCGCCAGGTTACTGTACATTAAAATCTCCTATACTTTGTATGGGAGATGCTAATGTGGTCCCAGCAGATAGAAAACAAGTTATTCCATCCAGCATCTCCACAAATCACATAACACACAAACCTAAATCCACCTAAAAATCCCATACTCACCTAAGATCCCTCGGTGGCGCGAGCAGCATAATTCACCAGTTCCTCGTTCCTCAGACAGAGGAACATGGAGAACAAATAGTTTCCCTGTGTTCCTCCGCATATCCCCCTGTCGCCCCAGCTGTATCTCACTTGCGCAAGCTCTCTTCTGCCTCCATGAAGTAATATTTACTCCTGGAGTATATAACACTGTATCACTCAGCGTCACTGGTGTTATCTTGTTGCAGCTCGAATGTATTAGGACTCGATCATAATACGGACAATAAAGGCGAACCACAAATGGAGAACGGTAGATGCAAACGTTTTAAAATGGTGTCTTGCCTCTACCGTAAAGGTCTTTCATTTAGAGGCGAATAGAGATGTAAAATGTCTGAAAATTTTGAAGCCATGGAAAAAAAAAAAAAAAATCCGTTTTTTTCCAGAAAAATTGGAAATTTTCAGAAAAATTAAAAATATGCACCATAGAGTAGGTTTTACAAATTAAAATTTAGTTTGTCACACTTCAGTTTATTTAGTTACTTGAATTTCCTTTTTATAATTTTATCTTTTGTTTTAAACGGAATAACAAGCAAGGACTGTATATGATCGTATGAGAAGAAGTAACATCTATGAGAACAATTAACCAGCCCTCCATTTCATAAAGAGCAACAATAAAAGCAAGACATATATAAATATATATATATATATATATATGTTTCTATCAAATTTGCCCCTTAGCACCAACAGCAAAAGGAAGTACAGTGGCAAGAAAAAGTATGTGAACCCTTTGGGATTACGTGGAGTTTTGCATGAATTGGTCATAAAATGTGCTCTGATCTTCATCTACAGTTGTGTTCAAAATTATTCAACCCCCAATGCCGTAAAGGGTTTTAGGGAATTTAGTGTACATTTGTAATTGTATTCAGAATGAAATCCTACAAGGACTTTTTAAAGAACCATATGCAACTAAAATGACATCAATTGGTTTTGTAATACAGTAGTAAATGTTTCTTTTGTGAATTCTTCATTGACACAATTATTCAACCCCTTAAAGACTACCACTCTGAAGAACAGAGGTTCATTCAAGTGTTTTCAATCAGGTATTGAAAACACCTGTGGATGTCACGGAGCAGCAATAAAGCATAATAAGCACCAATTAGGCAGCTTTAAAATGACTGTGATACTCAGCTCCTTCTAGACATTTACTGGTGTGGTTACAAACATGGTGAAGTCAAGAGAATGGTCCAGGAAGACAAGAGAATAGGTGATTACTCTTCACAGGAAGGGCAATGGCTATAAGAAGATTGCAAAGATGTTAAACATACCAAGAGAGACCATAGGAAGCATCATTCGCAAATTCAAGGCAAAGGGCACTGTTGAAACACTACCTGGTCGTGGCAGAAAGAAGATGCTGACTTCGACTGCTGTGCGCTAGCTGAAGCGTAGAGTGGAGAAAAGTCCCCGTGTGACTGCTGAGGAACTGAGAAAAGATTTGTCAGATGTGGGTACTGAAGTTTCAGCTCAGACAATACGGCGCACACTGCGTAATGAAGGCCTCCATGCCAGAACTCCCAGGCGCACCCCCTTGCTGTCTCCAAAGAATAAGAAGAGTCGACTGCAGTATGCCAAAAGTCATGTGGACAAACCACAGAAGTGTTCTGTGTACTGATGAAACAAAATTAGAACTGTTTGGGCCCATGGATCAACGCTATGTTTGGAGGAGGAAGAACAAGGCCTATGAAGAAAAGAACACCTTGCCTACTGTGAAGCATGGTGGGGGGTCAATCATGCTTTGGGGCTGTTTTGCTTCTGCAGGTACAGGGAAGCTTCAGCGTGTGCAAGGTACCATGAATTCTCTTCAGTACCAGGAGATATTGGATGACAATGTGATGCAGTCCGTCACAAACCTGAGGCTTGGGAGATGTTGGACCTTTCAACAGGACAATGATCCCAAGCATACCTCCAAGTCCACTAGAGCATGGTTGCAGAATAAAGGCTGGAACATTTTGGAGTGGCCATCGCAGTCACCTGACTTAAATCCGATTGAGAACCTCTGGTGGGACTTAAAGAAAGCAGTTGCAGTGCGCAAGCCTAAGAATGTGACTGAACTGGAGGCTTTTGCCCATGATGAATGGGCGAAGATACCCGTAGATCGCTGCAAGACACTTGTGTCAAGCTATGCTTCACGTTTAAAAGCTGTTATAACTGTAAAAGGATGTTGTACTAAGTACTAAGATTGAATGTCACTTGGGGGTTGAATAAAACTGATAATGATGTGAGCACAGAAAAGACATTTGTGGTTATTTCATTATAAATGTTATGTTATATTTGTCTGACCTACACGTGCCTCTTTGATTTAATTGTAAGCAAGATGACTGAATGATCAAAATCAATGTCAAACTGGCCAAAACACTCAATTTCAGTGGGGGTTGAATAATTTTGAACACAACTGTAAGTCACAACAATTTGAAAAACACAGTCTGCTTAAAATAATACAACACAAACATTATATGTTTTCATGTGTTTTCTGGAACAGAACATGTAAACATTCACAGTGCAGGGTGGAAAAAGTATGTGAACCCCTAGCCTAATGACTTCTCCAAGAGCTAATTGGAGCCAGGAGTGAGACAACCTTGAGTCCAATCCGTGTGATATTATTGGATGTGTTGCTGAAAGCTGTCCTGCCCTTTAAAAACACACACAAGTTTTGGGTTTACTGGTTTCAAGAAGCACTGCCTGATGTGAACCATGCCTCGCAGAAAAGAGCCCTCAAAAGACCTACGATCAAGAATTGTTGACTTGCATGAAGCTGGAAAGGGTTACAAAAGTATCTCCAAAAGCCTTGATGTTCATGTGTCCACGGTAAGACAGACTGTCTACAAATGGAGAAAGTTCAGCACTGTTGCTACTCTCCCTAGGCGTGGTAGTTCTGTAAAGATGACTGCAAGAGCACAGCTCAGAATGCTTAATGAGGTAAAGAAGAATCCTAGAGTGTCAACTAAAGACTTCCAGAAATCTCTGGCACATGTTAACATTTTTGTTGACACATCTACAATAAGGAAAACATTAAACAAGAATGGAGTACATGGGAGGACACCACGGAGGAAGCCATTGCTGTCCAAAAAGAATATTGCAGCATGTTTGAAGTTTGCAAAAGAGCACCTGGATGTTCCACAGCACTACTGGCAAAATATTCTGTGGACAGATGAAACCAAAATTGAGTTGTTTGGAAAAAACACACAACACTATGTGTGGAGAAAAAAAGGCACAGCACACCAACATCAAAACCTCATAGAAACATAGAAAAATGTCGGCAGATAAGAACCTTTCGGCCCATCTAGTCTGCCCAATTACATGGATACTTTACCTGGATTTATCTTTTGTTTAGGATAGCCTTATGCATATCCCATGCCTGCTTAAATTCAATTACTGTTTTGGACTCTACCACTTCAACTCCTCATCCCCCCCTCCTTCAACTACCAACCTCATCCCCACTGTAAAACATGGCGGAGGGAGCATCATGGCTTGGGGCTGCTTTGCTGCCTCAGGGCCTGGACGGATTGTTGTCATTGATGGAAAAATTAATTCCAGAGTTTATTAAGACATTTTGCAGGAAAACGTCGCCAACTGAAGCTCCGCAGAGGATGGGTGATGCAACAGGACAATGATCCAAAGCATACAAGTAATTCAACAAAAGAATGGCTTCAACAAAACAAAATACGTCTTCTGGAGTGGCCCAGTCAGAGTCCTGACCTCAACCTGATTGAAATGCTGTGGCATGACCTTAAGAGCGCGATTCACACCAGACATCCCAAGAATATTGCTACACTGAAACAGTTTTGTGAAGAGGAGTGGTCCAAAATTACTCCAGATCGTTGTGCAGGTCTGATCTGCAACTACAGGAAACGTTTGGTTGAGGTTATTGTTGCCAAAGGAGGGTCAACCGGTTATTAAGTCCAAAGGTTCACATACTTTTTCCACCCTGCACTGTGAATGTTTACATGTTCTGTTCAATAAAAACATGAAAACATATAATGTTTGTGTTGTATTATCTTAAGCAGACTGTGTTTTTCAAATTGTTGGGACTTAGATGAAGATCAGAGCACATTTTATGACCAATTCATGCAAAACTCCACGTAATCCCAAAGGGTTCACATACTTTTTCTTGCCACTGTAACTGCATTATTTGTGCCTGTAGGATATGGATACATCAATAATCCTACAATTATTTAATTTAATCTCATTTTCTGATCTATCATTTTCTGTTTCTTTTTCCTCTCCTCCACGTTTGTCATTTTTCTCATGGACTTCAAAAACCGTAAGGTTTGCACAAATTGAAACAAGCGTTTCTCCCCTTTCACGGGTTAGTTTGTTTCTTGATTTGTTTGAATATTAGTAAACATAGAGCAGATTCTTTCACAGCAGCAGCAGCAGCAGAAGCGAGATGCAAGAGGTGTCAGAAGTCGTGTTGTGCAGAGACCTTGCCAACATGTTGCAGGAGGGATATGATTTGCAGAATCCCAGACTGTACTGGGGAGAACATTAACAAGGATCAAATAGGGACACATTTAACCTCTTACCTGTCAATTAAGGCCTGAGAAGACAGAAACTATCATCAACTGTATCCCAACAACCACTGTAGGAGGTACAAGATGGAGCTCACAATCAAGCTAAACTGAAGCTTTTTCCCTGCAGCGCCCCCTAGAGGCTGAAATGTATATTTTTTGTTGTATTTGTATTGCATTGAGACGTGTTACTTGAATTGTATTCCAGGATTTTCTCATCTTCCGCTCAGAGAGCTTGGAATGATTTAAGACTTTAAATAAAGCCTCAGAAGTCTTTCATTAAGGTCCTAATGTTACAATATGTTATTAAATATATATTAGACATATTAACATCCGTACACTAGTAAGTGTTGGCGACACTCGTAGCCTTGCAAAAGGTTCTCTTTATTGTATAAAATCGACGTTTCAGTCTGCGATCCGCAGACTTTCATCAGGATATAACATACATTGAACAAAAACAACATTTAAATAGTATAACATACTCACCAATTAAGACATATTATATATCATTGTAAAAGAACATATCACACACTTTTGGGGGGGGGGGTTTCAATTTTTTCCAGAAAAAAACAAAAATGGCTTTGGAAAAAACCCTGTTTTTTTCCCAATTTTTAAGTTTTTTTCCCAGGCCTTGCCATCTCTAGTGGTGAACATATAATAAAGGAAATAATATTACTCATGCAATAACACATAGCAGATTTCTCTAGTCATGGGAGATACAAACTACCATGAAGCACTAGTAAGCTAGTGTGGGGTTGCTACCATTGCCTGTAGTATTAATTTACAGCAGACTAGACAGCACTAGTCAACCACAAAAAAGTTTGTTCTTTTATATTTGAGCAGGCTTAGCCTGAAAACGTTTTTAGCTGAAGAGTTCCAACAGTGAAAGACACAAATCCAGCTGTTAGTATGTGACAAGCCGCAAAGAACACCCAGTTGCCGTATTGCACGATGAAACAACAAAACAGTACATACTGTAGATAGGTATGGTACTGCGCTAAAGTAGTTGTACAGAATGTGATAAAACAATCTCAAGCAAAAAAAAATCTTCACCTCACTGAGAGACCAAAGACAAAATGTGCTTGAGTTGGTAGCGTATTTCGCTCCATATATGCAAACAAATGCGAAAAAGAGAACGCAACATCTATAATCACAATCATAAATATTGCAAATATATACAGGAGACATTGGACCACATTCATAGAAATTATAAGCAAATCCATATGAGTAGAGCATATGCAGTCTTCTCCTCCAGTACCACTAACTACTTCCTTAACAGCTGATAGCAACCACAAACAGCTGCTACAGAACTACATTAAAGCAAAGAGAAGTATAGAGAACATCCATAGTCACAAACCAAGCATACACACCATTGACAGGCTGGGCAACTTCACAGACATGCTAAGGGAAAAGGAGGATGATATGAGTGGGCTCCTCAGGGATTTATTAAGCCTTTGTAAATAGGAAGTGTAACGGGCACAAGACTGGTCCTTGTTTTGGGATCCAGACCTATTCAGGCACAGCATTCATCACAGCTTTCCCATCTCTTTGGACCCCCTGCTGCTTCTGGGGGAAAAAAATGGTATCAACTCCTTCTTCCTGGTTCTTAAGTTGTTGTTGGGGTGGCTCAGGGAACCCGCCATTACCTAGGACATTGATCTGCTTACATCTACCTGGACTTCTATCTGCTGTAGGGAAGATATGCCAACTTCACCATCTCCAGGAATCCACCTGCCATTGGGAGGATGTGCTAACTATGCCATTTTTTGGATCACATTCTTCTGCTGGGAAGATGGCTACTGTCCCCTCCCTGGAAAGAACACCACTGTGGAATACAGAAGACAGTGGCATTCTTTCGAAGTGGTAGCACTTCTGAAGTGTTTGTTTTTTTAACTCCCACTCACTGTTCAATCGGTCCATAGTATCCTTTGTGTCCAAAATTAACCCCCCTAACAAGGGAGCTTATCAGATGAGGATTCAGCGACAACTGCAAAAGGCTTCTCCTTGGCTTACCAATTCACCTCCTCTTAGAACGCTTTATAATCAATCACCAAGTTCCATTGTTTGAATACAAGCTTTTCAGATTCAAACTTCAGGATTACTAAACACGTCTAGATTGGCCATTCATCTGGCTTGTATCTCACAGAAGAAGGCATCCTCTCGGTTTCCATAATTTTTGTCACGTTATATTTTATACCAGAGACTCCCTAGGCCAGAAAAGACAGCCTGAAATTGGGAAATGGACATTTGGCATGCAAGCCATTCCATGACGGCCTTCTGTATAATGGAATATAAAGTGGTTTATAGCACTTAGAATAATATCTCATTAGGAATACAATAGTCCAGCCAGTCACTCTCATATAAGGTAGACACTAAACACATTTCTATATTCAACATCCACAATCAAACAACAACTAAGTGGGCTCAGAAACTGCCTCAATTAACGCATGACATTTCAGTGAATATTTGGTGCATTTATAATGTAATCCAAAACATAGGACTACAGGGATCCAAATCACAGTCCATAGTATCTAGGTAGGAGTTTGACCTCTAAGCTCTTCTGCAAGCTATACATGGTCTCTGTTCAGCTGTTGCAAGTGAAGTCCCTGTAGCACCTTTACAAAAGTGAAAGAAGCTTCCGATACAGTTAATTCTTGAGGGGTGATTCAGAGAGCACCGAAATGTCGCCGACATTTTGGTGCTCTCTCGTACCCCGAAGTTTGCCTGCACTTCGGGGAATCAATGTTCCCCATCCTGTGTTGAATTCAGCATTCACCGCAGGGTAACCAGGAGTGCAGGGAAAACACGCCGCAAACCTGCCGCAATCCCACCGTAAACTAGGGATGCACCGATACCACTTTTTTAAGACCGAGTACGAGTACCGATACTTTAAAAGTACTCACCGATACAGAGTACCGATACTTTTATTTAATGTCATGTGACGCTTTCCAATAAGAACAGACCTCATATAAAAATTATGAGATTTGCCCCCAGCTCACATGGATTTGCCCCCAGCTCACATGGATTTGCCCCCAGCTCTCATGGATTTGCCCCCAGGTCTCATGGATATGCCCCAGCACTCATGGATTTGCCCCAGCTCTCATGGATTTGCCCCCAGCACTCATGGATTTGCCCCCAGCACTCATGGATTTGCCCCCAGCACTCATGGATTTGCCCCAGCTCTGATGGAATTGCCCCAGCTCTGATGGATTTGGCCCCAGGTCTCATGGATATGCCCCACAGGTCTCATGGATTTGCCCCACAGGTCTCATGGATTTGCCCCACAGGTCTCATGGATTTGCCCCACAGGTCTCATGGATTTGCCCCCAGCACTCATGGATTTGCCCCCAGCACTCATGGATTTGCCCCCAGCACTCATGGATATGCCCCCAGCTCTGATGGATATGCCCCACAGGACTCATGGATATGCCCCACAGGTCTCATGGATATGCCCCACAGGTCTCATGGATTTGCCCCCAGGTCTCATGGATTTGCCCCCAGGTCTCATGGATTTGCCCCCAGCACTCATGGATTTGCCCCCAGCACTCATGGATATGCCCCAGCACTCATGGATATGCCCCAGCTCTGATGGATTTGGCCCCAGGTCTCATGGATTTGCCACCAGGTCTCATGGATTTGCCACCAGGTCTCATGGATTTACCCCCAGCTCTCATAGATTTACCCCAGCTCACATGGATTTGCCCCCAGCTCGAACGCTGGGGAAGCTGGCCGCGTGCATGAAAAGCACGTGGCCAGCGTTCCCCTCCGGCGCGCCGCGATACTCACCCATCCTGAAGGTCCGGTCGCTGGGCAGTGAAGCGATCACGTGGCCGCCGGGCGCATCTGTGACGCTGCCTCCAGCCGAGAGGCAGCGTCACAGGAGCACCCAGCGGCGCGGGAACGCATCACTGCCCAGCGACCGGACCTTCAGGATGGGTGAGTATCGCGGCGCGCCGGAGGGGAACGCTGGCCGCGTGCTTTTCATGCATGCGGCCAGCTTCCCCAGCCCCGCGGATACCGGCAAGCCGGCCCAGCGCCGGCTTCCGGTATCGGCGGGATGTATCGGGCCGTTTGCACGAGTAACAAGTACTCGTCCAAACGGCAATATCGGCCCCGATACCGATACTAGTATCGGTATCGGTGCATCCCTACCGTAAACCCACCGTAAAAGCCAGAATAACCACTCCGAACATGTCAGAAAGAAGCAGACGATCAAAGCGCAGAGCAGCCGCCGGAAAAAGCCGACAAGCTAATGAGAGGGGTAACAAAAAAAACAAAAAACAGTACGCTTGAAAGTTTCAAAATTTAAACGCTGTTTGCAAAAAACTACTGAATGAAAAAGTCTGGAATTTACATATAAGATCCCGTGAATGATAATAAAAAGAACTGTTAAAGAAAAATGAAAAAACATTTTGCTGAAAAATTCCTGAAAAATAGCTAAAAGATCGTAAAAAAAAAAACTATTGAGATTTTTTACTGTAGAATAAAATAATAAATGGTTTATTAGGTATTGAATTAAAACGAGAATATTTTTAACATTGAAGCCTATGGGATTCGCCTGAATAAACCTGCCGAATGAAAACACCAAACAGCAGGGCATTTCGGCAACTTTTCACTGCTGTTCGGTGTTCTCTGAATAGACAAACCATTGCCTCTCTATGGGGGATTTCACTGCCGTCGAACAGGCACCATACCTGCAGGCAACTGACTGCTCTCTGAATAGCCAAATGGCCCCGAAATGTCCCCGTACGCTGAATTTCAGTGTCCGGTTACATTTCGGCGAAATTTCGGACCTCTCTGAAAAACCCCTTATATGAAAATAATATTTAATGGTATTAGTAAAAAATAATGTAGTCATAACACTGTTTGGAAAACACTTGTTATAAATATGATATTGAGAGAGTTTCTTGCAGCATCATTTATGCAAAAAAGGCTTAAGATCATGGGTTGTCACTTTCATATAATTCTTCTTGTTATCGTTACCCAGCCTACAGCTCTTTCGGTGACTCGAAAACAGAAAGAATTACTTTATCCTGTTAGTTTGTGATTGTCATGATTCGGAATATTTGAATAGCCTTATAATCCAAACTAGTTAAAATATAAAGCATCACCATGAGAGTTTCCTGATGTAATCAGCAAGAAAATAAATGCAAAATGCAAATGCTCAAAACCTTTGATGATGAAGTACCATCTGCATTGCAAAGAAATGTTAGATGTTGTATGGTATAGAAGGATTAAAACAGTATAAAAAAAACTCCTGCCGGTTGCTCGATGGGCTGAAGTATATGAAGTAAAATCTCATAAGGGTGATCTGAATAATGTGCCATGCAACTCAATATTTAATGCACCAGCAATACGCAAGCATGGGAAATGTAGATCTGCCTATGGGGTTTATATATGCAGGATCCAATTACCAGACTACGTATTGTCCACACATTATAAATATGCTCTTTCTGAGACTAGATTATTTTAAATAAATATATGATATGTGCATATGTTTTTATTATGAAAAATCTGGTTTAATAATGTATGACTTGGAGTCTGACAACAGGCATAGCAAATGAAGTTATGTTTCAGAGAGACATGTTGCAGAGCACCAGAAAATGAGCACTTTGACTTATTTTTGTAAGTAAAGGTTAACAATAAAGTTTATCTATAAATGTCCTTTTTATGACATCCATTTTGGAATATATCCGACAGACTAAATCTTCATACGGCCATTAATCTATTTTATTGCAGTAAAATGTATTTTCTTGTCCAACAAGCTGTTTATCAAGCATTAGAATACTCGGATTAGATACTCGAGTATACCGCTAGAATTTGGTGACCAAAATTTACCTCAAAACTAGAGGGGTCGCGTTATATTCGAGACAAGTGAATCGCGTGTAAAAAAAAACGAAAAACCACTTCACTTGCTCATGGATCCCAAATCTTTGTGACTAGTGGTGGCTGAGCCTGCCTGCTAGAGCCGGAGGTCAGTAAACGACTCCTCCTGGCGTGCTGGCTATTGGTGAATGATTCACGGTGTTGGTCATCTCGCTCCGCCAGCCATCTTATCGCAAGTAAGAAGACAGGTGGCCGGCGGCTTCCTACTTAGTAACAACTACAATCATTCTAGAGCAGAGCATCCTGGCCTGAGGGGGAGCCTGACTGTGTTAAGAAAACCTGGAAGGATTTATACTGGTATTCCCAGTATAGTATACATTTATAATTTTGCTCCTTGCGTTATATTCGAGTCTTGAGTATTCTTTCATTTCCATAATAAATCTCTATCCATCGTGTTATACTCGGGTCACGCTATACTCGATGGAGAGAGATACCCGTAGATACTCAAGATGCTTTTTTAAACTATGAGAAAAAAAATCTATCTCACGTCATTAAAAGGGACACTCTACTCATTCTGACCACTTTATGGTTTTAAAGTGGTCAGGATATGCAGAGTCCCCCGCCCAACTGGAGATATTGCTGAGTGAAATGGAGGAGTTTCCTCCACCCCACCCAGGATTTTGAATTTCCCCAAGGCCAGTTACCACATCGGACACTAGTAATGTTAGCACAGACAGCGTGCCATGGTCACCCTCCCTGAGACCAATCACTGTAGTGAGCGTCTCAGAGCACGCTGGTCTGATCCATTGTTCTGTGTAGGCACTATGAAACTTGCGTACATAAAGTGCATATGTCCCATAGCGATGCGCAATTTGCAGTTCCTATGCTGCGCAAGTAGCAAAAAGATTCAGGGATTTCAGGGTTCAGGAGTCCTGGAGAAGAAAAGGAGGAGTAGTGTGTGGAGGAGGAGAAAAGGTGAACAAAATCACCCAAAAAAGAAAATAAATAAATAAATAAATAATTGATCATAGGCTGTATGCTGCCTTTTTAAGGACAAAAGGGAACTTTATTTTCGACAAAGTATCCCTTTAAAATATTATAACGGCAGAGGAAGTCTTCATTCTTTATTATGTTTGGGAAATCTAGAGAAATACAACTGAAATTTTTAATAGGAGGGAAATCTAGCATACATCATAGAATGCTGACAGATATTTGGCTGTAGTTTACTGTATATCCTTCAAAATGTGTATCTCTTTGAAATAAATTTGTCACCTGCCCACTCGATTTTCTTCATTTATCCACTGTCTAATGGCTTGATCCCTCCTGTACGATTAACATATTCACCTTCTTTTACACGGTCTTATCTTACTCCTAGGTAAATGACAAACTAATATTCTTCTTCTGCCAAATAGCATTGTGTGGGATAAAAACTGTTCCTGGATTTTGTGGCGGTTATCGCTTCCCCCCGATCAGATGTCCTGCTCTTTTTAGGGGAGCAAAAAAGTGGATATTGGTATACGGACCAATTATTCGGACCTATTTTTTTGCCGACTAGATGTCCCTCTAGGAATTGCTTCAACAAAAATTTCTTATAAATGCAACCCAAGTTATACACGCATCCCTCTGCACACGATCCTCCCATTACTCCATTTTATGTGTGTTAGGTTACGAATTTTGTTGTATCAACTATTAAAAGTTATGTTTTAACAGTACACCTATTAACGAATAATTGGTCCGTATACCAATATCCACTTTTTTGCTTTACTAACGAGTTTGTCTCGGGGTTACGTCCCCTCCTCTGGTAATAGTACCCTGCGGTACTTTTTGTACTATCTTCTTCTCTTTTTTTCTCTTTTTACGGGATCAATGTTTAAGAAGTTACACTGCATTTGTGTAAGGCTAATGTAATTCCATGCTCCTATATTTTGTTTTTCCTCTGCATGTTCCAGGAAGATCTAGGAGATAGAATAGTCTGTGTTCTTCAGCCAGAATGCGAGTTACGGAAAGCATTGTGTTGCTCTACTCTTGATGTAATCTATACCAGCAAACCAAATCTCTCGCAACTGGAGGCCGTGCTGCAAGAACAATTCAGAGGTAGAAAAGTGGATCAAAGATAACAAAACTTTTTCTAAATACTGACAAAACTGTAACAATGCTCTTTGGAACAAAACCTAAACTACATAAATTGCAAACGCCCCATCTATGTGTCAAGACAAAATCAAATAGCACGCTGACCACAGTCACTTCTCTCAAATATCTAGGTATGTGGTTAGAACCAAATCTATCCTTTGAAACCCACATCGAAAAACTCTCATCTAAACTTTACCCCAAACTAGGTGCCCTGTACAGAAACAAATCCTGCCTCAGCCCCACGGTAAGAAAGCAGATTGTACAACAAATGCTTAATCCGGCTATTGAATATGGAGATGTAGCGTATGCAGCTGCCCCTCAAAAACACCTCCAGAAACTTACTACATTGTAAAACTCATTCTGCGGCTTTGGTTTACAATGTAACTACATGACCCACCATTGTGACAAGGGACAAGTGGCTCGATCCTCATTTTCCTACAGAGCACCACTGTTATGGAATAACCTCCCAGACGCCATTAAATCTTCCCCCAGTCTAAACTCACTTAAGAGCTCCCTATTAACATACCTCAATACGGAATGCACCAGTAAACATATAACATATTTATTTTCTGTTAACCTGTATATTTGTGCTGTCTTTTTTTTAATATCTTGAATTTTATTACTTTGTATTTCTGTAACAATTCAATGTTCTTGAACCCAGGACATACTTGAAAACGAGAGAAATCTCAATGTATCCTTCCTGGTAAAATCCTTTATAAATAAATAAATAAATGTACCATGAAGTGTGGAATGCTAGCAGTACCAAGAACATAAAAATGACAACTATATGAAGAATAAAAGCATCGATCTGCAAACAGCAATGGTTTACCACGAGACATAGGATAAGGTCTAAAGCGTTTTAACAAATCCCTATCAACCCTACATGTCCCCTTCCCCAAGCAAGCTGCTACCATATTGGTCTCAACAGAAAACTTTATCAACGGTCAGCTGTTGTAACAGCAGGAAACCTACCCTAGAGCAATTTTTCAGTTTTCTGCAGTCTCTGAGTGGACGCAGAAGCACTACCTTTGTGTCACTAAAGAGAGCCATTTACAGTTGTAAAAAAGTGACTGGCCTCTTGAAAGTAGCATCTATAGGACAGTTTGATGAATGAAGTAAATTAAGTGATGGGAGATCACATTTTTTTTTATTATCAATATAATAGCCACCAATTGATAATATATTACATGGTGTGTGACGCAGTCTACGACAGGTTCACTATATAAGGTAGAAAAAAATAAGGCTAAAAATAAGATGAGACAATACAGAGGTCTCTTATAAAAAGGTGGTTATTAAACAGAATTCAAATACCAAAGTCAAAAGATTTCAAGGGTGCAATAAAAACGGAAAATATAAATATATATCTATATATAAAACACAAAATTCCAGGCACACAACTACAACCAAAGATTAAAAAAAACACCTTATTTAGGTTTGTATTGGTTGCAAAATATGGTAATACGTTGCATATGCCTACCACAACATCAAGGTACCTCACTGGTGGCAGGTCCTATTCTATGCCAACCTAATGCCTGCACTTAGGAGGAGTTTAAACTACCCTCCAACGTCCTCTAATAGTCCACTTCCTAATCAAGTGTTACAGAGGGACCATAGACTGTGGGATTCATGTAATCTGTAACACCTGATTAGGAAGTGGGCTATTAGAGGACGTTGGAGGGTTCATGTATGTGATATGCCATATGCTGTGCACTTCATTTTCTCCCACGGATCTTTAGGTTTCAGCATTCTGGGTCGAGAGGCATTCAGTTGCCATGGTGATGGGTGGGTCACATTTGGGAGACTGCATTTTGACGTCATCCGATAGGGATGGCGTCTGCCTGGCGCAGGGGGAGGTAAGCACATCAATTTGGTGTGCAATTTATTTGCTATTTAAATGTCTTGTTTTGTCTTTTATTGTATCCTGATGAAAGTCCGCGGACAGCAGACTAAAACGTTGATCTCTCTCTACAATAAAACTTTTTTATTACGAGACCGAGAGTGCCGCTATTTCTACCCTTTGGGAGAACAACTTATATATATATATATATATATATATGTTACAGTTAAAGTCCGAATTGCAGTTAATTTTAGGATTACCCGGGTAATCCGGACATTACTCAGGCGTCATTAACAAAAGTCCGAAGTGAAATGAAATTTCGGACTTTATCCGGGTAATCTGCAAAGTATCCAGAGGCCTCTGGGTACTCCGGTTTTCTCTGGCGTTTTACAGTACCATTAACATCTTTATTCTGAAGGAGACGCTGTATTTTTGATAATAGAAGAGGGACCTTGCACCCCCTGTATAAATAAAGGCACTTTTAATTGGACAAGGGGCATGACATGCAAGATCAACTATCAACATCAAGGCAAACCTAAGTGAAATCCTCACACTAATTCATTGCTCTAGCTGCTTTCAACTTATAAACAATATCTAAAAAGGTGGGTGCATCTCATAATCAGGAAAAAAAAAAACTTCCGTCTTCCAGAAGTTATGGGAGTTGAGCATGGGACTGAATTTATGTGTTTTAACGGTTTTCTGTGGTTTGAAGTAGGGCCACAATTGCTGCTGTCTCCTCCGTGTTTTCTTTTTGCCCCAGGAGGCGGAGCGTAGACATTCTATAACTTAGCAATGTATTGTTCAAGTTTGTGCAGGCATGCTTCTATATCTCTGCTCATTATCGGTCAGTCCAAAAAGGTTTTATCAATAACCCTTGAAAGATTCCTGTTTCTGGATCTCTTTCAAAGATATTGATGTATACTTTTCACAGCAGGATACAGAAGAAGACAGACAAATTGCTTTTGTAGAAAGCTGTATATTTATTTATACAATCCGACACTTCGATTCTTAGCAGTCTGTATGTAGAATAAAAGTTACAGGACCAAGTCAGAGCAGCAATACTTGTGGCAAGATATAAAGTTCTACTTTGAAAATCGCTGCACAGCTCAAAACTCATTTTTCAGAGGTAATGCATTTGCATGGCAGATGTTACCATTGCTGGAGCCTTCAAGTTGGTTCTTAACTAATTGGTGGCTAAAAAAACCAGTTACTTTGTCCTTTATATGATACAAACCTTCCTCTAAATTCATCCTGCTTATTACCATAAAGTTAAAACTATTGGTTTTAGGAACCACATGTGATATACAATATCCTATAGAAAAAAATTGGTTTGTTTCAAGTCTGCGCGCGAAGCAGCTCTTTGATTCTCTGTTGAAAGACTAATACTTAACACATGTGTGTGACTTCCTGTGGTTCACTGATAGATGCCATAAATTGAGGGGGTTCAGGAATGTTGGGGGCAGGTAATTAGAGCTTCTCAACTAGCCAACAGTTTCAAGTTATTCCTGCTTTGTAAATACCCCATATGTCTTTCCTGAATAGACTAAGGAATTTAAGTTTCTAGAGACTCTATCAGCAAACGCAACTAGTCAGTAATTAATATAGGTTAGCTCTCATCATTGTATATACATACATATATATCAAATTGAATAATATATTTTTCAACCTTCATGTAAAGTAATAAAGAAATAATTTTTTTAAAATCCCAGACCAGCAGACATGTTTCTTTTTTCTCATGATATGCTGTTTTATTCTTATAGCTACATCTTATGAACATTCAACCAAATTTCCAAGGATACATGGAGGAAAAGTACAAAGGATGATGGCAAATTGACTTACAGGGTTATTCAAAGAGATACGAATTTTTGCCGAAAGGTAACCGAACACTGAAATTCAGCATACGGTTACCTTTCCTGGCCATTCGGCTATTCAGAGAGCAGGCAGTTCGCCAAATACTGGCGAATTGCCTGCACATACGGTGCCTGTTCGGTGCCTGTTCGAGGGCAGTGAAATCCCCATAGAGAAGCAATGCTTCTTCTATTCAGAGAACACCAAACAGCAGGGAAAAGTTGCCGAAATGCCCTGCTATTCGGTGGTCTCATTCGACAGATTTATTCAGACGAATCCCATAGGCTTCAATGTTAAAAATATTCCCGTTTTAATCCAATATCTAATAAACCGTTTAATATTATAATCTGCAGTTAGATTTTTTTTAGGATCTTTTAGGCATTTCTTTTAATTTTTATTGCAAAACCTTTTTTTATATCGTTTTTTCTTTGTACGGTAACTGCCCTTTTTATTATCATTCATTGGATCATATATGTAAATCCCAGACATTTTCGTTCACTAGTTTTTTTCCAAACAGCGTTTTAATTTTCCAACTTTCAAGCGTACGGGGTTTTTTTTCCACCTCATTCGCCTGCGTGTCGGGTTTTTCCGGCGGCTGCTCTGTGCTGTGATTTGCGGCTAGTCAGGTTTCTCCGGCATGTTTGGCAGGATTAAGCCAGATGTTTTTGCGGGTTTCGGATGAGTGTTCGCGGTGTTTTGTGGTGAGTGTTTGGCGGGTTTTGAATCGGCTTTTCAATGCACTACGACGGCCCTGTGGTGCTTGCTGAATACACCGCAGGGTCGGCGAAATAAGATCGCTGAATCGCACCGAATTGAAGAGAACGAAAAATCACCGAACGTTTGGTGACTTTTCGATTATCTTTGAATAACCCTGAGTGGATTTGTCCTGTGATGTCATATGTTGACATAACCGATTATGTGATCTTCACTGCACATTGGGCAAAAATGCAGAGAAATGAGGGGGAATAACACTGTAACAAATCATCTTGTTGCTTGTATCATTCCCAGGAGTTTCATAAATAAATATGTTTAACACATCTGTTAAGATTGTTAATGGTTAATAGAATAAAATATTGGCAAAACTATCTGAATAGTGAATACCTAACCATTTTTATAATTCTTTATGAATCTTTAGCCATATTTAAACATATGAGCACTAATACAGGGAGATCTCAAAGTCAGGCAATCTAAAAAGCATCATATAGTAGAAGTAGACAGATATAGCAGAGATCCCTTAAACCCAAGCACTTTCCATTAATTTAATGTTTCGCGAAACAAAGCTAGTCTAAATCATAATGTAATAAATACATGCCTGTGTCCACTTCCAGTACCGGTTGTTTTTCTCGTGTGTTGCAACTTTGATTCCGCCATTCAGTCAGTGCTTCAGAAAAAGATTTGGCCGATTCGTCTTCATTAAACGTCCCATGCAATAACAATCCAGGCGTATGCCTTCCTGGTGCTGAATAAAATGCCTGCTAGAGAGTTAACAAATACTTTGTTTCCGATGCCTTATGCATGACAACAAATTTAAATCTATAAGGCTAATCTTAAAGGATTTGCGTTATGCCAACAGAGCGTGCCAATAGAATGCATTAACAAAACACACATGTTTACGTCTTGGAATTGGCAGGGAACTGATAAGAACTCTGACTATGAAAGCCGGTGTTAAACTCCAAGCACACTCAGCTATTGGATGCATTTAAACAGTAGAACAGAGGATTATCCACTCTGCAAACTTCAGCTACACTGCAGGTCTGAAGCAGATGTCAGGTACTAAAGTGGTTTGAGGACAAGAGCTGGAAAATAATTACTGTAGTCTAGACAGAATGCTTTTTTTAAAATATACAACTCCATTACATTGATCACAATACTAGTTTTGTGTATTTTGACAACACTGATGTTTGTGTCAATCTATTGACCTACTTCCATATTCTAGTTACATACAGCTGAAATTATCCTACAACAGTCTGTGTTCAAAAAGACAAATAGGTTAACGGATTTGTGTGCTTTTATTGATTAACTCCAATGACATGTAAGGCTGGTCATTGTATGTACAGCCATGTCTTGAATAGTTGTAATAACGAATCCCATGAGGTGTTTGCATTAAACATTTGCTGTATTCAGAGACAAACCCATGTAAGATGGGTACCAGCCCAACGAAAATATGCACAGAAAAAAAATTCAAGAATAGCAAATGATAAGAAAATGTATCCCGGATTCAAATTTAATACAATGGAAATGTAACTACAGAATGCAAAATGAAAAAAAAAAAAGACAAAACATTTCTGAATATCATATGTGAGGTTAAGCCTCCACTTACAAAATCATAACAAAAATGAAAGTATTAGAAGAAAAATACCAGGTTACACAAACAAAGAGGAAGGCAGCAGACACTGCCGATATCTTGGGGGGAGACTTGTTGTCTTGGTATACAGCCATTTGTCCCCTATCTTCCTTTTGTGTGACTTGCTGTACATACATGTACATGTATTAACCTGTTTTTGGCATATGTAAGTAGCTGTGCTAGACATTTGGTCAATGTAGGTTGCTATAACTACTTTTGTTATACTGGTAGAGCATCCTGGATTTTTCCAGATTTCAGAATCCATAAGAATCTGAAGTTTGAGAGGAAGGAGATCATGGTGGGAAAGCTGTGCTCCTCTTCCTGCTGCAGCCAACCTCTGTGGACATGATGGTCGGAGACAGTGTGGCTCTGGGCAGCATGTCACACACTGTGGCCGCCCAGAGTCTCCCAGCATGGGCTGCAGTGTGCGGCTGTGCTCAGGAGCTGGGTTCCCAAATGTCTGCAACTGTGTGGAACGCCGCAGCCGGGATTACTAAATCCTGGTTGGTGCTGAAAATTCCAGTTTTCACAGTCTTCAGGATTTTAGGATTCTGGATAAGCTCAACCTGTATATGTATTACTGGATCATATGAAGTGACCATTTTTAATTGGATTTAATAAATATTTCCTTTTTATGTTTGCTATACACCTTGGGCTAAATTACCTAGTGGACGTTAAAATAGGGATGTTAACGGGGAAAACCTGCGCCTGCAAATTTCTCTATAGCATCCCCATTTTAGCATTAGATTCCAGGGCAGACGTTACCTCGGCACCTTGCCCCGAAGCATAGCACTACTCCGTGATACTAACAGTATTGCTTCCACGCTGACGCGAGTAACACCTCCTGGAGTCTACAGGACTCCATGGTGGGTGGCGCTGTGGGGCAACGAGATAGCGGAGTGATCAAGTAGAGAAGCGGCAGATCGGGCCACTTTTCTTGCCGAAGGATGAGACTCAAGTATCGGATTTATTGGGGAGGGGTTAGGGTGTGCTAAATGATTCAGCAAAAGTAGAATCAGTTAGCACCAGCTTTTCGGGGGTCACTAAAATGTTGTTTTTATTCCCATCGGTGTAGTAATTAGCGCTTGGACTAATTACTGATTGCAAATTCTATTTTCTAATTCTATTCTACTTAACATGGGGAGTGCAAAGTACAGTAAGCACGCAGAAATTAGCGCAATCACTGATGCGCTAAGGGGTTTTTAACAGGAATTTAACAGGGGGGGAGCATGCGTTAAAGTCACTTATCCTGGCTCTAACACTTACATACTCTAACAGTAGCAACAACTATGAAGTTTAGCCCCTTGTCTTATGAAAAAAAGACAGTATTGTCATAGAAACGCTTTAGCAGCATAAAAGTCTTAATTTGGATTAACATCCTTCATTTTAGAAGTTGTTTATTGCACTATTGCCTAGTGTACACTAACGTTATCTTCGCGGTAATGCTTACACATCCAAACGCTAAGTAACTTTAACGCATGCTCCCCATATTACCTTCCTGACGCGCAACCCAAAAGTAATCACTTAGGGCATCCGTGAATGTGCAAGCTTCCGTGAGCTTACTGTACTTTGTGCAACCTATACTTAACACGGGGAGCGCAACATGGCGCCCGATCCATTGCTTCTTCTGGCCGTGAGCAGAGTTAGACTGGGAACAAATAGTTCAAAGTCTCCCTCCACAATCTCGCGAGAACAAGGTCATGCAGGGCTCACAGCCTGGAAGCTCAACCCTCCATGGAGTCCATGGTTAGTGCTGCATTCCGGGGCAAGGTGCTGAGACAGGTTCTGCCCCAGAAGATTGCGGTAAAATGGGGATTCTAAACCTGTAGGCACAGATTTTCTCCGTTAGCGCCCAATTTTAGCGCTAGCTTGGGAATAGTGTCCTTATTTTTTATAGCAGCACATCATGTTGCCTCAGATTTATGTAGAGATGTATTGAAGCCCTTGGCTAGCTTGCACAACTAGCTTTGATTGAATTTTGCAGGAGACTATTCTTCAGTTCCCTAAAAGGCAATTAGCAACAGAGAGGGGGACAATCCTTCCACAATATGGGACTAAATCCTTGACTGATTGCTCAAAAACACAAAAAGAACACACAAGAGATCTTACGTAATGGATTTGGAGTAATAAAAGTTAAAATATGACAACTTTACTGATACATTTAATATTATACTAAATAATAAGTTGCAAATTAGAAAACCAGTTAAAAAATTCTAATGCATGGCACAGATTATATGCACATAATAGCTTTTCTAGGTCTGCTGCATTTGGTCATTCATACTAATTAGCGTTTCAAATGCAGCAATGAGGTAATTCATTGTTCCCTACTCGTAGAAAGTGTCAATTGATTCTCACTGTGATTGGGTTTCCACTTAATGTAAAAATTAAAAACTTTCAGGGTTATTCAAAGAGATCCGAATTGCAGGCGAAAGGTAACCGAACAGTGAAATTCAGCGTTCGGTTACCTTTCCTGGCCATTCGGCTATCCAGAGAGCAGGCAGTTTGCCAAATGTTGACGAATTGCCTGCACATTCGGTGCCTGTTCGGTGCCTGTTCGAGGGCAGTGGAATCCCCATAGAGAAGCAATGCTTCGGCTATTCAGAGAACAAAAACCAGCAGTGAAAAGTTGCCAAATTGCCCTGCCATTCGGTGGTTTCATTCGGCAGGTTTATTCAGGCGAATCCCATAGGCGGCAATGTTAAAAATATTCCCGTTTTAATGCAATATCTAATAAACCATTGATTATAATATTCTGCAGTAAAAAGTCTCTTTATTTTTAGAAATTGTTTTAGGATCTTTTAGGCATTTTTTGGTATTTTTGTGCAAACTTTATTTTTCAGGTTTTTTTTTTAAATCGTTTTTTCTTTTTTCTGTAACAGCACTTTTTATTATCATTCATTGTATCTTATATGTAAATTCCAGACATTTTCTTTCTGTAGTTTGTTTGCAAACAGCGTTTCACTTTTCAAACATTCAAGCGTACTGTTTTTTTTTCTCACTCCATTCGTCTGCGGTGTCGGGTTTTTCCGGCGGCTGCTCTGCGCTGTGATCGACTCCTGCTTGGGTTTCTCCAGCATGTTCGGCGGGGTTAAGCCAGATGTTTTTGCGGGTTTCGGTGTGCCTTCGCCGGGTTTTATGTGGTGAGTTTTCGGCGGGTTTGCAGCGACTTTTCCCTGCATTACGACGGCCCTGAGATGCTTGCTGAATACACCGCAAGGTCGCCGAAATGGGATCGCCAAATCGCGCCGAATTGAAGAGAACGAAAAGTCACCGAACGAACGTGCAGTTACTTTACGATTCTCTGAATAACCCTGTATAAATTCAAAGAGTGTTCTTCGTCTGGAGTCAGAAAGTATAGGAAAGTGTGAGGAAATTTGCACATACACAAGACAGTTTCTGCTGGTGTGGTAGACAGAATATTGTCAGGGTATAGGTTGCTGAAAACTATACTATAGTATAGTGAGGTATAGGCTACGAATTGCTTAGGAAGGCATTCCAAGAAATTCTGATGGATGGGCTGATATTCTCCCAGGAATACAGTCAAGTGGTAGACACAGTCACAGTGAAACCTCTTAACTGTGATACTCACCTTTAATTTCCTCAGACCTTGAAGGTTATGCCGAGACCTTACCAGATAAGTGGCTCAGTCAACTGAGAACCTCTTGCTCTGGAGTCTAGAGTCACAATCTATCCCATAAGTCCCTTTGGCAACAGGCAGTGCTCAGAAAAAAATTATGAAACTGCTGTCTAAAATGAAAGGGGGACAACAACCACTAATAGTCAGCTCCATTCATAGGGCACTATCATCTGCCCTGAGGCGCAAATTTCCCCTTAGAGTCCCCGTTTTACAAGCAAATTACGAGGCTAGTGGTGCATTCAGCAGCCTCCCCCGTAACAGTCACTAGCCTCCTGGATACTCGCAGCAGCATTAAGGTCCCGCTGCTAGTCGCGTTTCCGGCCATGTGTCAGGAACGTGGGGATGGTACCTGGGTGGCACCTGGATGGCAGGGGTATGAGCCCAGGATGCAGTGTCCTGCACTGATAAGCAGGCGGGAAGGGGTAGGGAGGATGATGTGGGAATAAACTGACCGGATGATTCTCAGAAGGATGATGGTGGAGTTGCAGGAAACATAAATAATAAACAGGAACAGATGGGTATAGCAGAGCAGCGAGTTAGCAGCACCTCACTCGCTCAGCACAAGAGCTGTAATGAACCAGCAATGTTAATTGTGGGGCAGAGCCCTTTATTTTGTGAGTCACGTGTGTTGGTTGTGAGTTAACTGTTGCATTGCTGGATGCTGATAGTGAATGCTGGTTACAGGGCAGGAACAGTACATGGAAGTGTACCACCAGGGGGGGTTCCAGAATGGCTACAGCCAGGGATCCTGACAGTACCTCCCCCTTCAGGTCACGCTCCGAGTGACCAAGGATGGCAGCAGGACTGCCCATGACCAGGCACGGGTCACTCTAGTGGGTGCTGTTTCCAATAGTCATAGCACCACTGGAGGGCAGAACGAGGGTCAGGAGTGGTAGTACAGGGTTGGGGCACGTGCCTTCCTCTGATGCCGCCGTGCCTTGGTCTTCTTGTGGTCAGCAGACATGACAGGAATGAGAACACCCGTGTACCCAGATGGCGTTCCCCCTTCAGCATCTTCAATCTCCTTACGCCGGAGTAACCCCTTTTCGAAGATGCCGAGATCTTTGCGACGAACCACAGTCCCATTAGAAGCAGTGACTCGGTCCTCCGGTGATGGGTCAAATGATGCATTAGGAATGAGGGTGCCCATGTATCCAGGTGGTACCAAGGTAGGTAGAGCAAAACATCCCTGTACCGTATAGGGACATGTATCCTCGGGTAAGGGGTCTTGATGAACAGGAGTGTCCTTGGAGCGTCTGGCCTTGGTGACAGAAGGAGACAAGTAGGAGGCAGAGTCACCTTCGAACCTGGTGCCCACATAGGAAGAAGGCATCGGAGTAGGCATCTTCTCCATTTCTCCCGGTTCCCCTTCTAAACCTGATCCATCACTAAGGGAAGGATAGTCGCACAGCCTGGACTTAATGCCCTCATCCTCTTCTTCTTGCTCTTCCCAGCCACAATCCCTTTCTGATACAGATCCATCGCTGGATGAAGAACAGAAGCCTCGCCATGCCTTTATAGGGGTGTCAGACCCCTGGTGTTGACCTGGGGGTCCCTTTGAGCATCGGGCTGTCTGTCTCGGTGGGCTCTCCTCAGAGACAGCAATGTCCTCTGGGTCATATTCAGACAGGGAAGAAACCCAGGAAGACAGCGGCGGATTGTGCTGGCTGGGAGTGATGGGAGTTGTAGTTTCACCTGGAACCTGTGTAAGCATAATGTTCATTGCTTCTGGTTCCACAGATGTACTTTCAACGTCCATGGGGGTGTCGCTGACCTCTAAAGACGTCACATGCCTGGGTACAGTTTGTCTGGGGACAGGTATAGGTGCATGAATTGTTCGAGGTGCAGGTCTGGGTTCAGAAATCTCTTGGGGGCCGGTCTGGGTAGGGGTACCGGCTTAGGAACGGCAGGTCTCATAGAAGCAGGTGTATACACAGTGGCTGTAGCAGGCCTGGAAGCCTGGGACTGCTTCGGAGATCTACGCACCTGAGCGTGCTTGGAAGTTGCAGCTGGTTTGGAAACCGGTGCTGGTTTGACAAACGCTGATCTGGGGGGTTTTTCTGGGCAATTCGATATCCAGTGCGATCCTGCCCCGCAGTACAGGCACAAATTACTATTTTGTCTCCTGACACGCTCTTCAGGAGACAGGGGATCATGGTGTTTATTTGGAGGAGCGCACACCTTAGCTGAGGTGCCCAGAAAAGTTTGCAGCATTTGCATCAGGGTATCAGCCAGGTTCTTGAATAGCTCCTGGAAGGTCATCTTCAGTAACTCCACCATAAAGTGCAGCACTGCGGGCTCACTTGTATATGGCTGGTTCATTCGGTCAGGAACGTGGGGATGGTACCTGGGTGGCACCTGGATGGCAGGGGTATGAGCCCAGGATGCAGTGTCCTGCACTGATAAGCAGGCGGAAAGGGGTAGGGAGGATGATGTGGGAATAAACTGACCGGATGATTCTCAGAAGGATGATGGTGGAGTTGCAGGAAACATAAATAATAAACAGGAACAGATGGGTATAGCAGAGCAGCGAGTTAGCAGCACCTCACTCTCTCAGCACAAGAGCTGTAATGAACCAGCAATGTTAATTGTGGGGCAGAGCCCTTTATTTTGTGAGTCACGTGTGTTGGTTGTGAGTTAACTGTTGCATTGCTGGATGCTGATAGTGAATGCTGGTTACAGGGCAGGAACAGTACATGGAAGTGTACCACCAGGGGGGGCTCCAGAATGGCTACAGCCAGGGATCCTGACACCATGTGATCTCGTGAGATCACGGAGGGAGACTGGGGACTATTTGTCCCTAGTCTCACTCTGCTCCCGGTGGCCAGAAGCGACAGACCGGGCCACCGTTTTTGCCGATGAGAAGGGAGTATCATATTTTTTTTGGGGGGGGGCTTTTCAACAGATGATAACTGCTTCTGCAGAAGCGGAGTCAGTTAGCACCAGCTTAGAGTTGTGGCTAGATTTTCAGGTAGCCTCAGTGGTAAGTAATTAAGGTTTAAAGACTTTGTGAGCCTAACGCTAATTACTGATAACATGGGGAGCAAAGAGTAAGCTAAGTATAGGGAGAGCAAAGTACGGTAAGTTTGCGTTAGAAAGCGCTATTACTAAGGCGCTAATGGACTTTCTAACCCGTTAGCGATCAGGATCCGATCTGGGCATAGCGCTATCACCTCAATTAACCTAGCGCTAGCGTCAGCGTTAGCACTAGCGCAAAGGAGGTGATAGGGCCTATAGTGTTTAGCATTGAACCGTGCACATTGATCAATCCAACTTGCTAAGTGCATTTCCTTGAGTTGATGAGAATATGAAGGGCAGAACATGTTAGATCATTTGGAAGTACAGTTGAGGAATAATAAAAGATATGTGATCTTTCTTTACTGCCAATTCTGCTGCAAATCTTGCAGTGAGCTTTCAACAGAGCAAAAAGTACATGAATTGCTACCTGTCAATCGTGGTGCTTTCATTGCTTTCTATGCCAGAACTGGCAAATTGGATAATTTATTGCAAAACAGCTTCTACATAAAAGCTGACAGCCACCAGAAGGCCCAGATGCAATTTAAAACATATTTGTCTGCCCACTGTATAAAATTTTCAAAAAGAAAATGTAATCTGACTAATAAAGAATGCATTAGATGTGGAGTGTAAAATCGTACCTCTTTGGCATTTTGCACTGAGACGGAGGAATGGGCGCCAGATGAAACCACGTGACCACTATCGTCTTTTTCTGAAACAAGGGTTTCGCTCGGTTCCTCGCAATTCAGACGTATTTTAGGCTCGCGCAGAACATCTAATTTGCCATCTTGAGATTTCCCCTGCAAATATGAAATATTACAATAAACTGAATTGCTAAACAATTTTACTGCCGACATAAATGCATGAAATTAACAACCCACTGGCTCTCAGTATGTTATGGAGATATCTCCAATGGACATTTCACTTTCCCGCTACTTTTTATGTATGCAAAATTTCTCGTTGAATCGTCCATACTTAGCTCATTATTTCAAAAGTATGCAAATTGGCACAGAAGAAGTGTACTTAAGGAAACTGCTAAAGACGTGCAGAATTGTCTCTTTTACAGCAACATTCTCCTCGAGTGCTTGGAGTACATTTATCTTTCGAAACCGCAGAATAATTTTTTTTTTAAAAAAAAAGGCTGTGTTGAGTCCAGGTTACGCTTAAATTGGAAGGCAATGCACGACTACACAGGATTCTGACATATTTTATTTTTATGACACTAAGCTTTGCATATGTTGGCAGTTGTAGTTCAATTACATTAAAAACTAAAGCCGCCGCAGGTTCTTCAAAACTGCTCTTTCTTATTCTACACAGGTGTAATACGAGGAGCAGTAACTAGACACGGCTCGTTTAAAACTTTCCATAGCAGAGCTAATCAAATCACTATTTACTGTTCAACAGCAAACTAATAGCAATTAACAGACCCAAAATAATGAGCGTGTAGTCAGCAAAACTGAAATAACCTAGTACGACGCAATGGAGATAATCAGCTGAGAACCATTGATACCACTATTAGGGTGTAGGATTATATACCGTGAGTTTAATTGTATATGGTGGATATAAAAAGTCTACACACCCTTAGGATTTATTTATTTTTTTTAATGCAAAAACAGAAATAACGACTATATTTAAATATCAAACCTTTTGCATCTGTAATGTGATCTTTTTACAAACAGAAATCCAGTGAGAAAACAAGAACAGTATTTTCTGGTGTGTAAGACTACTTTTTATACTTAAAAACATCCCCCAAAAATTGGGGTCGTCTTATACGCGGGATATACAATACAATATGACGAGTATAGCCCAAAACCTATTTTTTAACTGGAAAATTAGGGGGTCATCTTATACACCCGGTCGTTTTATACTCCAGAAAATACGGTAGTTAAATACTAGGAACATTTAAAAAAAATAAAGACTAGATTAACCTGATTGTATAAGTCTGTGCACCTTTCATGATTGATTTACCATAAACACAGCTAGAGTGGCCATCACATTCTAGAGCCTGCCTTTTGGTTCATAGAATACACCTGTCACCAATGAAATGGAACTCCGATTAAAGTCAGCCGTTTCTGCAGGATCTGCTTGAATGTTTGTGCTACTTGGAGAGCCAATTGTTGAAAAAGACTGATCAGAAAAGGAATATAAAACATTATCGAAAGCATTGGATGTACTGTGGAGCAATGTCAAAAACCATCATCCTGACGTAGAGAAAATGTTGCACCACAGTTAGGTTGCAAAGATCAGAACAACCTTCCAAAGTTGATGAGAGGACGAGCAGAAAACTTATCAGAGATGCTACCAAGAGGCCAACGGCCTAAACACTAAGCAGCATTACAAAGTTGGCGCTAAAACAGGGGCCCCAAGGTGGATAATGTGCGCCTGCAGGTTTCCCCTTAGCATCCCCGCTTTAGTTCCATATTACAGGGCAGGGGCTGATTCAGCAGCCTGCCCCATAATGCAGCACTAAGCCCCTGGATGCTATAAGGACTCCATGGAGGCTTGTGCAGCCGGATCACCTGACCTGTAGGGATCTCACTCTCGTGAGATCCTGAACGTCAGCGGAGTTATTCACAGAGGGAGACTTGGGACTTTTTTTCCATAGTCTCACTCTGCTCCAGGCAGTCAGAAGTGGCGGATCGGGCCGCCATTCGCACCATGGGAGGAGAGGTGAATATCAGAATTTTGGGGGCAGAAGCGGAATCAGTTAGCACCATCTTGGAGCTGTAGCTAACTTTTCAATTAACCGCAGCGAGGTGTAATTAGCGTTCGGACTTTGTAATCCTAAAGCTAATTACTCTTTGCACTCCCCATGTTAAGCACAGTCCCTGATGTGCTAACAGGTTTTTTCAACCCCTTAGCATTCGGAATGTAATATGGTAGTCCTGTGCTAGGGCCACTTAACATACCGTTAACGCTCACATAGCTGAGCGCTAACTCTAGCGTTAAGCTCGTAATAGGGCACTAAGAGGGTTTTTCAAAGAGCACCGAGCTTGCCAACGAATTGCATTGAACTGAATTTAACAGCAGTTTGGCTATTCAGAAACCTGTCACTTCGCCAAATACTGGTGAATTGACAGAGAAATACGGTGCAGTTCGCCGCAATTTTAGTGGCAACAAAATTGTCCCATACAGTGAAATACGGTGCAGTTTGCCGCAATGCAGCAGCAGTGAAATTGTCCCATAGAGAAGTAATGGTTAATCCAGAACGCAGAACTGCACCGAAGGATCAGTGAAATGCCCTGATATTCGGTGGTTCAGTTCGAAAGGTTTAAAAAGGCGAATCCCATAAGATTTCAATGTAAAAAAATACTTATAATATAATAATACTTCTATAAAAATATTTAATTTTTTATTCAACCATTTATGCTTTTCAGTTTCAGCAACCTGTCTTTTTATTTATTTATTTATTAGAACTTTTAGGGGATTTTTTGGTGAAAGGTTTGATTCCTTTTTTTTTAAATGGCGTTTTCTGTTTATTCTGTAACAGACCTTTTCGTTAGTTTTTAAGGACTTTTTTTATTATTTGCTCACATTTTCCTGCATTTTTATTGTTTTACACATCTTTTAAAAAATATCAGAGCTACGTTTTTATTTTTTAGCAGTTCGGCGGTCTTCGAAAGCAGTTGGAAGGCTGATCTGCATTCTGCGGCTCCACGTCCGGCGCACTGGGACCCTGCGGTGACTAGCTAATTCACTGCAGGGACGGTGAACTGGAATCGTCGAATCGCATCGAAGAGCGCCGAACGAAAGAACGCCGAAATTTTCCTGACATTTTGGTGCTCTTTAAATATCCCTAAAAATTAGCTACAGGGATTTCTGTCAGGAACCAGTCAATATTTACACTGATAACCATCTAGTATTCTGAACATGTCTGCCTATGGGTTAGTGTAACAAGATGGAAGAAAGACCCAAACTCATTTAAATTATGCCACAAAAGTGTCAGAGAGTGAGTGTGTGTGTGTGTGTGTGTGTTCGCTGAACCTGATCCAAGCTTCTCCAAGGTATCCAAGTGTCTCCAAGCAATCTTCACCTGCACTGTTCCACGGTCCTTGTTACAGACTTCCATCGCATAGCCCTCTATCCCCAGTGTCTGGAGACCTACCTGTGGATTACAGCCTTTCCTCACCTTCTCTGATCTGTGATTAAGGTACCACTACCAGCCTGATTATTGTTGGTGGATCCTGTCTGCAGTCTGGGACTGCATTGCCCATAATCCTCTGGCTCTCCAGTTGAGACTACTCCCTGGACTTTATTGCATTCCTCTGTTCTTTCCCTTGCCTGCTGCCAAGGCCTATTTATGTTCCATTAAAGTTATTTTGTTGCTTGAGTCCTGTCTGGCCTCCCCTCTGTGTCGCCGCCTGCTGGGCTCACACCCGAACCGCACACACCACGTGAAAAAAAGTCAAACACCCCAAACCATGTGGGAAAATATGCCGTGATCTGCCAGTTAAACTTTTCCTCAAAATCAGCAGCTATAGATTCCAAAAATGAATATCATTCTTTATTCTTAAAATTATTATTTTTTCCACGTAGAGCAAAAAAAAAATTTACCCACACATCATCGTACAGCTTGTTGTACTTCACCCATGAAATTAGTCAGAAGCACTGACATACTGAGCAATGTAGGACAGAAAGTATCCTGCATCAATAGCATTCTTACTGCCACTCTACCTGTCAAAACTGCAGCCTGAAGTCTTCTTTTTCCCAGTTTAAGACGACCTGTCCTTGCTTTGACTACAGTAAAGAAGTCATACTGTGAGTCACTTACTACACAAGCTGATGATTTTCAGAAACTTGTCTGATTCTTTTGTTGCTTGGAGTCTGTAAGAACTTCCTACCAGGTGGCTTTTTATTGTACAGGAAATTGTGTACATTGGCACCCTGGCCTTCCTTTAAGGTCTTTAGGTTTATAAAGTTTATAACCAAGAATTTTAGGCGATTCACTGGACTTGAACTGCTTACATTAAGGCTAGGGTCAGACGAGCGCATTCTGTGTGTCCGTGCACAACGGACGTACTTTCTGACTGACGACAAGGTAGTGGCCACACAGTCAGTTTTTATGACTGACATTTTTTTTGACTGATGTAGAAGGGAAAATAAATGAATATGAAAAACATTTTGTCCGTCAAAAATGCAGTCCATCTGACTATGTTCCATCACTCACACACAAAGCTATGCGGACGTTGCGGACACAGTGCACTCTGTGCGTCCGTTCTAGCGGATTTACGTTCTTGCCTAACCTGCGCCCGTTTGCCGTCTCCGTTATGCGTCCGCAGTTCCGTGCAGACGTACTTCGTGTGTGGGGCTCCATTGGTCATAATTATATGCTATAACACAGGGCTCAAAATTTCCACTCACCTACTCGCGTTTGGCGAGTGGAAATTAAGTGAGGGCGAGTGGAAATGCTTCAACACCTTCCCCAGGCTGCACAGTGGCAGGGATGAGCTGCCTAACCCGACCCAAGCTCATCTCGGTCACTGGCAGGGGGGGGGGGTGGAGAGGAGCTTCCCAGCCTCCTCGCTCTGCTCACACTGGGGTCTGATGCCTGGGTATACATGTATCTGGGGTCTGATGTCTGGGTATTAATGTTATTTTTGTAACTTTATTCTAAATAAAACCTTTAAGTGTAATTTCATAAGATAATTTAAGGGTGTGTGTTTAGGGGCAGAGTTAAGGGCTGGGTATGGGGTTAGGTGGAGCAACTGGTGGCAAGTAACTCTTATGGCATGGTTAGTAACTTGGGACTTGAAATTTTGAGCCCTGCTATAACAGATGTACAAATATACGGCTACATGGACGTGATCAGTGCGATCGTCTGACACGGGCCTTAGCCACTACACTAACAAGATCGGTTATATTCAATCTTCAAAATCATCTGCTGGAGCCCTGATAAGAGTAACTTTGGAGCGGTGCTGCGGAATTTTCTTTTTTGCAAATGGGCTCCAGAACATGCCCCTGAAATATCAACTCATCGGACGGACATGACAGAAAATGTGTTGAAAAGCATTGATAGCTGTTTTTTCTCCACAGAAATAGGAAGCTCAAGCTAAAACATAAGTGTAGTAGCACTTTTTGGCCAGTAGAGGTAGAACCCAAAGTAATGTTGTCCACTCGGTGTCTCAACACTTGGCCTAAGCATTGAGTGTCAAAGCCAGACTACTACAGGACTACAGACTATGAAATAGACCCTTGCTCTTCTTCTGTGGAGCTGGGCTGAGAGAGGCCACCAGCACACTATTCACACTCTCGGCACACCTGAACATCTCTCTGGAATGTTGTACACCTGTTAATGAACATATGGTCCTCCTGTAGTAGATCAGTGTTATACTTATCTACCACTAGAGGGCATAGTTGTTTGTGTTACCGGTTTTCAGTTAATGTAAAAAGTGTTTCCGGGTCAGGTGTTGTTGTTGTCAGTTTCCTGAATGGGATTGCTGTGGCTATACCAGCGAATAAAGAGAATAAGTAATTCATCCACAACCTGTCTCTGCATCAGTCATTTGAAGATATTACACCTCCTTTTCATCTTCCATGTCCTTATAGACAGTAGTGCAAATATACCCTTTATTTCTCCTGCTGACATACCCCACATACCCCAATAATTTGTACATGCATTTCGCTTGTAGTAAATAAAATTCTGAACTCGAAAATGCATTGCTCAAAAACTAAACCAGATATTCTCATATACTCGATACTGCTGCTTTTTAAGATAGCATATACAGTTATAAGCATTTATAAGTTCCTTAGCGCTGTGCAATGGCAATATACTCGCTAATATGTTGTTGTTTTGAAGTGGAAATAGGCTGGAAGACGGCCGCCATTGTACACAGGCGGCCATCTTGTTCAGAATATTGGTTCACTTGTATATAACTAGACAGGTTTGTAGCTGAAACTAGAATGAGGTATACGTAGAAATTTAGGAATGCGTTTAGATTAGCAGAAAAGCAATTAAAGCTTTATGAAAGATCTCTGCTGTTCCTGGCACGGAGGAGAAAAGCGAAGTAGATCCTCCAAGGTCGTTGGGGCCCGCAGAAAGACAAAGGAGTAGAGATCAGGCCAGGTGCCATCTGTAACAAGTGATTGTAGGCGCAGGGAGGAGGGCGCAGCCCGGAACAGTAAGAGCAATTAATTTTGATTTACTGAAACTAACACAAAGTTTGCCAATTTACAGCCAATTAATGAAATGTCTTTGTATTAGCCAAAGGGAGGTATTAACCCACGTGGGGTGGAATAAAGTGTCATTGGGAGGTGGGCTAACTGGGATGTACCTAATTACGTATTTTTGGGTATAAGATCCCTTGCACGGGTGAAAGGGGGGGCTCACTCTTTGCGATTCAATCCTGTGTGGGCACTTGTGTGACGACACAATAAAGTTTGCCTTTCCTGAAGAGACTCGTGTTCTGACAATCCTTACTTGTGCCCGGTCCGGCGCCGTCTTGAAAGTGAATCTGTTTTTGTCCGCCTACATTTTTGGGGCATCGTGAGCCGGGATACGGGCCCTTTCCGGGCACACAGTAACGGGCTGCTGTGAACACAGTGCAGTGCTTGACTGCAGCGGGTGCGAGAATCCCGATGGTTGGGCGTCCGTTGAAGGTGAGCTGACATCTGCAGGCGCCAAGCAGGATTTCCTGTTCAGTGGACCTCGTCTCGTCCCAAACGGACCCCCGACCAGGGAACTGGGACACCGAGTCTGAGGAAACAGCAAGCAGCGCCGGCGATAGGTAACGTGTCTTCTATGTTTTGTATGTCTAAAGGAGATACCGGTATCTAAGGGAAACGTCCGACTGAGATAGACGGATAAGAGGATGCGATGGCCACCATCCTATTGGCATATCTAGCCCGCCGCTGATAGCACTGACATTGCTAAGGAGCCAGAGTGGCTAGCGGGTGTCTGGATTCGGGGGATTGAATGCCAATCAAAGGGTAGTTCTGTAAGAGAGGGAAAAGGTAGCCACGTGGAGTTGCATAAGTCAGTAGTCAGTGTTTGTAAACAGAGCTTCACCACGTGGGTAAAAGGGAAAGGAGGAGGGATTTTCTGTGACTGGGCTGAGAGCCTGAGTCAGTGCCTAGTGTGTACGTCGTGTAGTGAAAAGGGCTCATAATGGAGCCAGCGGTAGCTGCAGAGATAGTGGTGCCGGGTGGGTGAGATTACCCATAAGGCAAATTGGAATTGCAGACGGCAGTAGAGATATAGAACGGGGTGCACATAGTCACAAGCAGTTAAGAGTTAGAGTTCAAATTACGGGGTATAAGGAGCCACAGAGGAGGGAATGACCCCTCGGCTAGTAGAAAGAGTTGAAGTGTCTATGTTCTGTTATGTGATGAAAGCATCTGATACGGTATGTGTTGTGAATGAATTGACTCGAGTGCTGTGAGTGAACGTGCGCCTACTCGCTCCGCGAGGAAGCAAATACGAGTTTTGACCCCGAACGTACGTTTCCGGCTCAGGCGACTGCAGACGGCTACTGAAGGGGGAAGCGCCTGCAGACACGGATGAATTGGTGACTGAAGTATCAGACTGTAGATTTTAACTGTTGTTGAAATAATATATCTGTATTGCAAAGAGTACTGTTTTCAAGAATAATACTGGGTAACGGGTCATCTAAGCCCAAGAAGGTGAAGGAGGGTGAGACGCCCCTAGAATATATGGTGCGGAATTTCGAAGCATTATATAAAACTCATGACTATGGTGTAGAATTTAAAAAAAAAAGAGAAGTTAAAAGTAATGTGTACAGTTGTGTGGCCGTTGTTAGTCCCAGGATGGCCAGAGCAGGGGTCAATGGACCCGGAGTTGGTACAGAAGGTACATTCCCAAGTCACAGAGCAGTACGGACATCCTGAACAATACCCGTATATAGATATATGGAGATATTGTATTAAAAACAAGAGTCATTTTATAATGATAGCGGGGAGAAATAAGAAGCAGGACCCCCAAAATAATGGAGAGAGAGAGAGAGTGTTAGTAGAACAACCGGAGAGAGTGATGTTTTACCCCCGTCCTATCCATCATGTTATGGGGCAGCTAGGAAAGTTTTGAGTGCCGCGGTTGCGCGGACGGAGAGGGGGAGCGGGCAGCTGCTGTGTCTCGGTCAGCTCCCTCTGCTCCGTCCTGTGTGACTGAGGAAGAAGAGCAGGGCGCCGCGAATGGAGGAGATAGAGAGGCTCCACCAGAAAAGATTGAGATGCCCGATGGGAGCATATATAAATTAATTAATATTTTACGGAGTGAGATGATTGCGGTGCTGTATGGCTTGTGTGTGTGATTCGGACTGATTTTGTCCGATTGTGTTTATAATTGATCTATTAAACTAAAGTAGGAATGACTGAGAGGTTGTGAGATTGGGCTTCGTACTTGTTTTTTTTCCCTCTCTCCTCTCTTCCCTGGTGTATAGGCCCCCTCCTTTCTGACAGACTGTTTGAAAGGGCGAAGGGGGAGGGAGTCACTTTGTTTTTCTTTGCTCTCTGATAGCTGGAAAGAATAACCCTTTGTGTATCTGTGCAGCGAATTCAAAGTAAAGAAGAATAGGAAAAAAAAGGAATTACTATATTTAGCTAATTTTAATGTGTGTTACAATGGAATATTTGTTTGAAGTCTGTTGAGTGCAAGATATATGTTTATATTTTGTGTTGATATTATTCCAAAAGTTTTAGTTTTGTTCAGAGCTAGAATTAAATAAAAAAAAAAGGAAGTCCTGGTTTTTATATTGTTACACACAAACAATAATAAGTACGTAATAATATACAATATTGTCTATCAAAATATAAAATTTATTAACAAATTAAATTGAAATATATGAAACGGTTAGAAAATTAATATTAAAAGAAAAAAATTCGAGAAATAATTAAAGTAGTTTTTCTTTACTGTTTCTAAAAGGTATGTTTTTGTTTAATTTTTGATGGAATGGTTATTTTATTGTTATGAGATGTTAGGAGTGGTCTTATGACAATGGAATAATTTATTTTTTTCAGATGTGGTATTAAGAGTCTGTTTTGGGCTACGGGAAAAGATCTCTGAAAATATTGTTTATACAATGTGTATATGTATATGCCCGAATGTCCCATCCGGCTCCTGGGGCGGGATATCTTTTGCAAATTGCAAGCCCAAATTATGTTTTTTCCCGGGGGTCACGCTCAATTAGACCTGCCGGAGAGTGGCGGCTCTGCTCGGCAGCATATTCCAGCCAGTCCGCACAATCCACAATCTGTGAAAATCGCAGTAGTTATGTCAAAGGAGGAAGAATGGCGCACGGCACCTACTCTGTCTGCCACGCCGGATCCGCACGCACTACTCCTTGGAATTCCTGAGGTGGGGGCGGAGGAAAACCCGCCCAGATGAGTTGAATCACAGCCCGGCGCAACACCGGTGGCTCTAAGACAATATTATATCCCACAGAAAGCCAAGCAGAATATACAGATATATTTACAGAGATTTAAAGATCACGGCATATTAAAATTCTGCGTGTCACCATGGAACACACCCCTATTGCCAGTCTTGAAAGAGAGGACACAAGAGTATCGCCCTGTCCAAGATTTATGAGCTGTCAACGAGGCCACAGTAACACTACACCCTGTGGTTCCTAATCTATACAATTTACTGGCGTTAATTCCCGGAGATACACAATATTACACAGTGCTTGATTTAAAAGACGCTTTCTTTTGCATCCGTCTGGCTCCAGCAAGCCAGCCCCTTTTTGCATTTCAGTGGGAAAAGTCTACCACGGGGGCGCGCTATCAAATGACGTGGACGCGCCTCCCTCAAAGTTTCAAAAAAAATTCGCCCACGATTTTCAGGTGCGCGCTTAGCCAAGATCTCCTCGCCTTCAACGCTCAGCCAGACAAAGTAGTGTTACTACAATATGTTGATGATTTATTACTGGCTTCCCCCACAGAAAAAGACTGTTTATCCGCCACAAAAGCTTTGCTACATCTGCTAAGCCAAGCAGGTTACAGAGTTTCTAAAAAGAAAGCACAAATATGTAAACGCAGTGTAAAATATCTGGGCTTCCAGTTAACAGGTACCAAACGTGCACTGGGGGCAGAAAGAAAAGAAGCAGTGTGCCGCATACCCCAACCAAAGACCAGGAGGCAAGTCCGTGAGTTCCTGGGAGCTGCAGGCTTCTGCCGCCTGTGGATCCCCAACTTCGCAGATATTGCCAAGCCGCTTCATCAGCCACGAAGGGGGGGACAAGATCCCTTTCATTGGAAACAAGAGCAAACAGCAACAGGAGTATTGGTTCAGACTTTTGGCTCATGACTGAGGCCTGTGGCCTACCTCTCCAAGCAACTCGACCCTGTGGCCTGCGGCCTACCCCCATGCCTGAAAGCAGTGGCTGCCACTGCAATGCTGATAGCAGAAGCAGACAAGCTGACCCTTGGACAGGTTCTTCATGTCAAGGTGCCCCACGCTGTCAAGGCTCTGCTGAATGTCAAAGGAGGTTACTGGTTCAGCAACAGCCGGATGACGAAGTACCAAGCCATGATGTGTGAAAATCCACGGGTTCATTTGGACCTCATCGCTACCTTAAACCCTGCTACTTTACTGCCTGACTGTGAAGAGGATCCAGATCATGAATGCCTCCAAGTTATGGAAGAAGTGTTCAGTAGCAGGCCAGATTTGCAAGACGTACCCCTAGACAAATACGACCTACAGCTATTCACTGATGGTAGCAGCTATATGGATGATGGGAAGAAAGTCTCCGGCTATGCAGTAGTCTCAACAGAAGAAGTCATCGAAGCAAAGCCACTGCCAGGCCATACATCTGCACAATTGGCTGAAATAACAGCTTTAACCAGAGCCCTTGAAATTTCTGAAGGCAAAAGAGTAAATATCTATACAGATTCCAAGTACGCTTTCATGACAGTCCATGCACATGGTGCACTCTATAAAGAAAGAGGCCTACTCACGTCTTCAGAACAACAAATTAAATATGCGGCTGAAATCGCGGCCCTCCTGGAAGCAGTGTGGAAACCAAGTGCTGTCAGCATCATGCACTGTCGTGGCCACCAAAAAGGCCGTGATGAAATTCCAAAAGGTAACAGACGCGCAGACCAAGCCGCAAAAGCAGCTGCAAAACCACCACCGCCAGCAGAAGACCAAGCTAAAGTATTGATCTGCAAGCAAGAACCGCAATCCTCTATGCCAAATTACGAGTTCTACATGAATTTGAGAAAGTTTGAACCCCACGGCAAGTTCATTGCAATAATATTGCACAAATGGCAAGATGATTATGAACTATTAGAACTCAATTATGATTACATTCAATGGCTTTTCCAACTCGGACACAAGGCCGAAATTTCTACTCTACTTCCCTAAATCCGCAGGAGACACGCCTAATGGTTAACACCTCAGAAGTTCAGCAAAGACTGCGCAGAGCCTACAACATGATGCTGAAATTCTTCGGCGTAAAAATAGTGGGGGAGGAGGAAGACAAAGAAATAACCGAAGTTGAATGAGCAGAAAATTTCGCGTCACGTTTTGAAAATTTGACAATCAATCCTCACAATAATCTACGGATCACACGAATACTGCACAGTCTGGGAGAATTGGGAGCAGAAGAATATCAAGTCCCACTGGTGAGGTTCTTCCTCAAGGAGATCCTTATCAAGAACAGACTGCCAAGAATGAAGAAAAGTGCAATGAACTTTTTCATACCAGCAGTAAGAGATTCACAAGACAGACAAGATTTGTTATTTTTCGCATGGCGATACTATTTCCCAAAAGTATCCAGAACTGTTTGCAACAACTTGCCCGGCTACTGGGCATCACCTGGAAGCTACATACCGCCTACAGGCCCCAAAGTTCGGGAAAAGTTGAAAGAATGAACCGTACCCTAAAGACTTTGATGTCCAAACTGTGCCAAGAGACGTTATTGAGCTGGTTGGACTTGCTGCCGATAGTCCTTTTGCACATTAGGTGCAGACCAACCCAATTGAAGCTAAGTCCGTACGAACTTATGTTTGGACGGCCAACCCCTCTAATTAATGGACTAAGGGGGGACCTTCGGGCATTGGGAGAAACTAAACTAAATGATCAGGTAGTAATGCTGGGTAAATCAATGCAGAAATTAAATACTTGGGTGGGGGATAATATACCGCATTTTCTGTATCCTTCACTGCATAAGTATTGTCCGGGTGACTCAGTATGGGTAAAAGAGTGGAAAAATGATCCACTAGGTCCAAAATGGAGAGGTCCTTATCTTGTCCTGTTATCAACCCCCACAGCAGTAAAGGTTGCCGAGGTGGTCCCGTGGATACATCACTCCAGAGTGAAAGCAGCTGCAGCCAGTCCTGAACCAGCATGGAAGGTCGTTACCAACGAGACCAACCCGCTGAGGCTGAAGCTGACAAAGACCACAGCCATGAGCACCTAAATGATCCTAACCCAGATAATACAGAGGATCAACAAGTGGGTGTTTTGATGGGCACAGGTCCTGACCACCCGCCAACGGGGGATACCCACAGGGTGCTTTTTAGGGGCCCGGCCCCCACCCTTGATTATCCAGAAATGTTTTTTACTTTTGAAATTCCGGTGGGGAGGGATTGGGTTTATGTGACTGTGAAAAGAATTGCCCAAGGAATTCTGACATTCGGGGCATTTGTGGTGCTGATTTTATATCTTGCTAATTTGATTTATGGACTCTCGCGTGGAGCAGGCCCTAATTGTACGGGCAATGTGGGGAAAGTGGATATTTCCCATATCTGGAATGGTACGCACCCGGTGATGGAGAACCGTACCATGTGGAGACAAAAACGAGAGGCGCTATCTGGAACCAACCCAAGAGGACACTTACTTGTGCAATTCAAATATGACTATGCTAAAAAGTCTGGGCAAACCGCATGCTGGGTGTGTAGTAGACTGCACCCAGAGACAATTCATATACCATTTGCCTCTGTTCCAATGAATTTGAGTATGTTTGTATCAGGGAATGTCACAATACATGCTGTCGATGCACCAAGGGAAAAGACAGAATCAGTCAGTCCCGGGTACCCCATAATAGGACCAGTGTATCCACCAGAATGGTGTTTTCAACTAGGACCAGATAAAGAAATAAATAACGAGGGTGGGTTATGTAACTCAAGTCAGTTCAACTGGACATCATACATTTACATATTCAAAACAGGACAAAAGGCGAATTATTTATACATACGATGCAGGCAATTCACTAGAGACCAAGAGGCGGTGATTGGGAATGTGACCAATGGGAGGCAGGGTGCAGTGGATATGATGAGACGGCTGAGACACCTTGCGATAGAGATATCAAAGGGAACACTACATTCATCACCATTTATAGTGAAAGGAGGGTACCAGGTGTGCTGTGAAAGGGTGTGTTACACATGGGTACCACCAACAATAACGGGAATGTGTTATTTGGCTAAGCTGGTCCCAATCCAGAGACTAAGGGGAGAAGACACAAACACAGACACAGAACTACAGAACTACACCCTAGGCTCCACTGGTGTTTGAAAGACCAAAGAGAGAGTTGTTCGCGAAGATGGATCGAATATGGACATGGTTGCCAGCATGGACTGGATGGGGAGGAGAGATGATGAGGAGATTGAATAGCTATGTCAATTTGATGGATGAGATTCTGAATAGAACCAGTATGGATATCCAGCTGCTGAATCTGGAAATGCGTGAGTTACGAAAGGTGCAGATGATACATGATATGGCGCTTGAGCAGATCAGTGCGGCCTTGAATGGATTGTGTGAAATGACAATGCACTATGAATGTTGCACCTTCATCAGAAACACTACACATGAAGTCCCAGATTATTACCAGGTAATTCAAGATCACCAAGAGAAGGTAGCACAGTTGCAGGGTATAGCCAGGAGGATTGCTGCCGAAGGCTGGAATCCGCTCCGTGGGTTTGGAGCAATGGGAGAATGGTTTGGTTCCATCTTGAGATTTATCTCACGGATTGGATCCATGATACTCATGATAGTGGTGATCTTGATCATAGGGATACTGATATACCGCATAGGGCTATGTTTATGGCCACTGTGCAAAACAGCACTGACACCTACACAAACACAGAAGATACCACTGATAATCCCACAGGGTATGTTCCCAGTGAAAGAAACCCCCCCAGTACAAGGAGTTTCAGAATAGTGGAGTGTAAGTATACAGTGCCACAAGTCCTGAGAAAAGATCCTGACACTTGAGCCAAGGGGGGAATGAAGTGGAAATAGGCTGGAAGACGGCCGCCATTGTACACAGGCGGCCATCTTGTTCAGAATATTGGTTCATATACTTGTAATAACTAGACAGGTTTGTAGCTGAAACTAGAATGAGGTATACGTAGAAATTTAGGAATGCGTTTAGATTAGCAGAAAAGCAATTAAAGCTTTATGAAAGATCTCTGCTGTTCCTGCGGCACGGAGGAGAAAAGCGAAGTAGATCCTCCAAGGTCGTTGGGGCCCGCAGAAAGACAAAGGAGTAGAGATCAGGCCAGGTGCCATCTGTAACAAGTGATTGTAGGCGCAAGGGAGGAGGGCGCAGCCCGGAACAGTAAGAGCAATTAATTTTGATTTACTGAAACTAACACAAAGTTTGCCAATTTACAGCCAATTAATGAAATGTCTTTGTATTAGCCAAAGGGAGGTATTAACCCACGTGGGGTGGAATAAAGTGTCATTGGGAGGTGGGCTAACTGGGATGTACCTAATTACGTATTTTTGGGTATAAGATCCCTTGCACGGGTGAAAGGGGGGGCTCACTCTTTGCGATTCAATCCTGTGTGGGCACTTGTGTGACGACACAATAAAGTTTGCCTTTCCTGAAGAGACTCGTGTTCTGACAATCCTTACTTGTGCCCGGTCCGGCGCCGTCTTGAAAGTGAATCTGTTTTTGTCCGCCTACATTTTTTTTAATATCTTGCGTTGTATTACTTTGTATTTCTGTAATGACTGTAATATTTCAATGTTCCTGAACCCAGGACATACTTGAAAACGAGAGAAATCTCAATGTATCCTTCCTGGTAAAAAAACTTTATAAATAAATAAATAATGGTAGTGAACGGATTGAAATATACATAGAAGAATTCAAATTTCATATGCAGTGCTTGTTGATGAAAAAGGAGAAACCTTATTGTCATTATAAAATCGAGAGGGAACATTTTTTCTTTCCTTTCTGAAACAATTGCACAAAAATGTGTTTAATTAAAAGTTTTTATTTTGAAAGTATGCCATCAGTACGTCAAAAAGCAAGAAATGTGAAGACATCAAAAACTATATCAGTAATGTGTACAGGGAATAGGGGAAAAACAAAAATCTGAGGTAGTGACGCAAGCATAGCGGAAAAAAAAAAGTTCCCGAGGGATCAAATAGGCGAGGAAAAGTGAAGGACCGCCAATAAAATAGAGGCGTACCTGGCTCGCCCTACGCGCCCGTCATTTGCACAGAGGGCATGGAAGAGGCAGTGCGGCTGGGCTACCCAGGGCCGAAAGGGGAGGGCAGAGCCTAGGTAACCTCCCAAGGGGGCTTTTTTTTGTTATTTTTATTTCTTTTGACCAGAAGCAGCAGAGGGTATATGTGGAAAGATGAAATAGATAGATGGACATTAAAATGAAGCCATGACGACGAGTTGTTCTAACGTCAAAAACGCAAACGCGGTTTAAAAAAAAAAAAAAAAAAAGGACAATTTCAGGACACTCTAAAGAGAAGAAAATAACAACAGACTGCAGGCAATGCTGAAAACAAAGAGACTCTGGATTATTCATGAAAAAGCCTATTCTGATTGCCTAACTTGTAAAAACTTGCAGAGTGCAGCCAAAAACATATCACATGTAATTTTCTTCAGTTTGTTTAATTTGACATTCATTTTGAAATCCAATTATCTGCCCACTGCTAGTCACTGCTTAGTGAATAACCAATTTGCTGTCAGAAGGGAGGTCAGACAAAGGCAGGATTGAGGAGGGTAAGGAGTAATGGAAGGGATGGAGGTCATCAAGATAGGCGGCAGGAAGCTGATAAAACTTAAGTGTTAATTAAAAATAACATGTGTGGCATACTATGAAGACAACTACTGTATTATCTGCTCATACGAGATAATGAAAAAAATTACTTATACATATAATAACATTACAAAGTATTAACCACTTCCAAAACTTTCAGTTTACTGTTTGTTCTGACATCAGAGAAGAGATTAATGAAGCGCATGTGATTATTAAATCCATTGGCATTTTATGATAAAGGATTGTTAACTTGCAAAAATTTAATTTATCACTTGATGACCCCGTAATTCTAATATGTTGCCACCGTATTAAAGCAAAACACTATTATATGTGTTTAAATTCTGTAGGGCTCTCAGCCATTGGAGATTGGAGTGACACACCATTTAATATGGTGTCTAAGTGCACACAAAATCCTATATGCCATGGGAATTTATATAATGTTTACCATTAGTAAGGTCTCGTTATGCCTGATTTTATTTTTAAACAACATTTACAAAACCCATTCAACTTTACTCATGTTTTGCTAATGTTCACGCAGCATTAAACAGACTAGAACATTTCTGAATCTCGTCATGTTCTATTTTCCTAACCAGCTTATTCGGAGTGGTTTCAGAGGGGCAGCACAAGCCTTTTTCTGCTTGAGCAGATTTACGGCAAGCAGCTGATCAGTCACGGACATACAAAGAATCAATTTTATTCGTGAGGCACCCTGGCAATAAAAAAGATCACTGTTTGCAAGATCATTCTCATTAGGATGAGTGATATATAGGCAGCCTCCACTCTACATATGCTGGGAAACGCACCTTTGCTGGAATTTGTTGAAGCGTCTGGAGTATTCAGACCAGAAGAAATAAAGAATGAGGAGGTGTCAATCTTGGAACAGTAGACCTGTTCATAATTGGTTTTCTTTTTGAATAAAACATCTTTCAGAAATCAGATTATGAACAAAAAAGACTAAGTAGCCTATTTTAAGTATCTGGCTAGCACCAGCTCGTCGAAATTCCCCTAGCGTCAAATCTACGTTAAGTTAAACATGAATCGATCCTGATCTCTTCTGCACCCCCTCCCATTTTAACCCTTGCTTTGTATCCAGCACAGTCCAACATGCTACTGGCTTGCTGGAAGCTGGAGAATGTCACATGGCACCAAGGGGGAAGGTCGGACACTCCCACCACCATCCAGCCAATCCAGTGACTAGGAGGGAGGTGAGAACCAAATTAGTTCCATCTTCCTGGTCCCTGAGCCTGAAACCCAGGTTAGCTCTTGCTGATCTCTTCTGGGAGAAGCTAAGCCCCTGTACTTCGAAGGTTGCTACAGCTCTCCAAGAGCCCAATCCCCAGAGGGGAAAGAGACATAAGGGCACTCAGAGCACCGTGACTTGCACTGAGTGGTCACAATGCTTAGAGTAGTTAAAGGTCCTGTATACAGTTCAGCATTTGTGATTTATTATGTACGTCACTGGATTCTGGGTGCTCTAAAGCAGTAGTTCCCAACCACAGTCCTCAAGTACCCCAACAGGTCAGGTTTTAAGGATTGCCTTGGGGAAATGCAGACTGAATCCTGCAATCACTGAGCAGCAAATCATATCACCTGTGCTCTGCTTGAGCTATCTGGAAAACCTGACCTGTTGGGGGTACATGATGACCGCGGCCGGAACCACTGCTCTAAAGGATCCCATGGATCCACAGCAGCAAAGAAAGGGAAACCGGCATTTTGTGACCAGGAAAAATGCACTTTATTCAAATGAACATTTCAGCTACACAAGCTTTCTTATCAAACTTGACAAAGTCTGCTTGTCCAGCCGAAACATTGTTTGGCTAAATGCCCTTTTTTTCCCTAGACAAGGAGTGCTTGGCTACCCTTGTTTGCCGCTATATTAGATTGCGTAGAGTGTCTCTTTAGCTACAGGAGAAGCAGAAAATACTGTAGTCTTGCAAACACCTGAGCCGTAATGCAGGTAACCACTCTACAAGGAGGGTTATTCAATAAGTGCTGGTGTTTGATGAAGTTGCAAGCACCGGTGAAAATTGCCATTTTGTAAAACCAACATACAAAAAGACAAGTCCACACAGCCACAGGAGAAGCTTCACATTAATGCCTCTCCTAATGCTTGCTGTGTTTCACTTTTGTGAAATGCTGATGTTACAGTTACTGGTATTTATAAAGCACTAACAAGTTCTATTGCGCTGTACAATGGGAGAGACAGAATAACAAATATACATACAAGTTAAACACAGAACAGTAGGAGAGAGGACCCTGCTCGAGAGCAATCTAAGAGGAGAGGGGTGACACACTAGGTGAGGATAAGTGCCAGAGTATGTGAAGTAGTGGGGTGCAAATAGGAGCAAGAATGTACAGAGGGGATTATATAGTGAGCCGATAGGCTCCACTGAAGTAATGTGTTGTCAGAGACTTCTTGAAGGACTGGAGAGATGGGGAGAGTCTAATGATGCAGAGGTTCCATAGAAAGGGGGCACCTCAGGTGAAGTCCTGAAGGTGGGAGTTGGGGGTGCAGGTAAAGGGAGAGGAGAACCTCAGATCATTGGCAGAGTGAAGCGGATGGGATGAGATATACCTGCTAATAAGGGAGGAGATGTAGGCAGAGGCACGGTTATGGAGAGCTTTGTACATGAGAACCGATATTTTGAGTTGGATTCTACAGGAGACAGGAGCCAGTGCAGAGATTGACAGGAGGGGCGAGGTGCGAGAGGTGAGGTGGATGAGCCTGGCACAGGCATTCATAAACAGACTGCAGAGGGAGTGTCTGGGATTTCGGTGTATATCGATGTTACAACAACCTCGATTTTTGCTGGAGTTTGCACCTTGACTAGACACCGGTGCTTACTGAATAGCCTCCTTGGTTTGGTATAAGGTGGATCCCTGCACTGGAATATAATGGGAAGATTTCAAACTCTTCAGTTGTTTCTCAGCTTAAAAAAATATTCACTCTATGCTACAGTTCAGACCCCAAAAAAGTGGAAACTTTTATAGCAACCATCATGCATGGACACTGTAACGCAGAGGTGATCGTTTTGACTCCCAAGGGCCAGATATACCACAATGCATTGAATAGAATCATGTGAATTGTATTTTGGGACTGAGATGTCAGTGCGTGTGGCATTTATTCTACACAGTTCCTGCCCATTTTGCTACCATGAGATTGATTGAACTTGATTACTTACCTCAAGGGGCCCTTATCATCCATGCATAAACTAGTGAATGACAGGCCAAACTTAATTTACCTACTCAGACTTGATACGAGGCTGCTGTGAAAAAAAATATCTGACTTTAAAGCACACGTCCTCATCCTTGTGATCCTACCTGAAGCTTTCCGATACTTGTTAATTGTGCATTACTGATATGTCAAATACCTTACAAACAAAAGAACCCAATGGCGACAACAACGTCATCCAAAGCACATTTAAACGAGCACAAATGAGCCTGTGTCCTTTCCCAGCATCTTATAACACTGAAGCATTTAGACGTACATTCAAAAGTCTATTATTTTAAACAGCGAATATTGCTTTGCCCACTGCTGCCCCTGATTCTAATCACCTAATTAGTTTCAAAAGAAAGACATCTCGCTCTGAGAATACTTTCAAGATGTCCATCGCCCACAATCTAATTCAATGTCAGAGAACTGTATTAAACTTTCTTTTGTGTGTGGTTTTTTTTGTGAACGACTTGTCATTGTTCCTCAACCACGTTAAGAAGCATTACGTCCACCAGTCAGAAAGACAAACAGTTTTTAATGGTGCATTTCCAATGGATATTCTTGATTGATGGTGCACTCATCTCCATAAAGCATTGGAATTAAAAGGTTGCTCACTTAAGCAGGCGGTGTTAGACAGATTGTCCCATTAACTCGTGTTTTCTGCAAGTCTCCAATTAGGTGTCTGGACGGAAGTAGAAAGCGATTTCTTTTCTGTTATAAAAATAACTTGTTCAGCCTCCCCGTAAAGTTTTCTACACACAAGTCTTTTCCAAGTGGGTCACATACCTCCACAAACAACATAAATGAAAAACCGCGAGCGTGCTTTACCATTATACTAGAATCAGTTTAGGATTTAGCTAATCTGTAAATTAAGCTCGAACGTTAACGGTAAAGCTTCTTTAAGACTGATTTTGGATTAACTTTTCTTAGTTTAATTAGAGCAATTTGAAAAAGAACGTAATTGACTATTTTTTTTTTGTAAGTCATTCTTTGCGAGAAACATTCTATGCTGGTATATATCACATCATTTGCATTACAACTGATTGGGTCTTATAGCTTTAGATGGAAAGCCAATACGTTTAACTAACGAGGGTATTGTTAGCTGTAATACATTGTCTCATATATCAACGGAAGGAAAGTGAAAGACGGAAAACAAGAAAACGCAGAAAATGAAGATTCTAAAACCATAAGGATTTGGATGTCAAATTTGTAAATAGACGTAGGAAAAAGTCATTAGTTAAAAAGATTAAGGGCGATTTTAGAAAGAAACGAAGGGTGAACATGGCTATATGAATTATATATTTACATGGATATGTCCAGCTTACGCATAATTCTATTTTTCAATTACGATATTGGAAATATAGGGGTACTACTAGTATTAAAGTGAATCTGGCAAGCCTAAGTGACAGTTACGGTTATAGCCATTTATATAGCGCCAGCAAATTCCGTAGCGCTTTACAATGGGGGAGCACAAACATGAGATGTAAATGATACATGAGGAAGAGGCAGCGCTGCCCATAGGATAACTGTCCTGTTAATAATGCACTTTATCCAAGTGCTCAGCCAGGCATCCCGTGCATATATCCATTTGAATTTTACCAATACATTATGTTCACCACAGAACAAGTGATTGTCTATAGGTAAATGGCTATGAAACATACTATCTCCCACAGCTGTAAATCATTTCTGGGCAAAGCAGAGCACTTTATGAGCTATTCAGTTTCTGCTGATGAAAACAAATAAAATCAATCAAACGCTCTACTCCCACTACTCTTGAGAGGCAACATGCATTGTTAGAATGTAGCCCTTCTTCATAAACAAAACCTGTAAATAAATTTGTCATCAGGGCTTTGAATTCCAAACACCCACACTATACAGAAAAGCAAAAACAGGTTTTTAGTTTACTTAAGAAGTCCTTAAAATCTAAGCCCACCTGCCAATGCCAAGGCAAACCCCTTTAGTGTCACATCCCAAGCCAGAGAACATGCTGCAAGAAGGCTCAGGTTGATGCTGCACTTACATGAAATTACACTGGGAGCACCTAATTAGTACTCCACTGCTAGCGGCTACAGGTGCAGCCAGTCTCCCCCTGTGTTGCTCTGTTTAAGGGCGGAGCTCCCATCAGGCCTTGCTTTTTCATTACCCAACAATAGGTGTAAGCTACCTGAGGCCTGCTCTTGCTTCCTGATCCCTTGGACGTCTACCACAGATCTTGCTGCCACAAACCCTAAAAAAGCCAGACATTAAGTGACCCCGCCGTGATACTAGCCATGCAGGAGTTAACTCAGAAATCATTTCACGAACTGATCAAACACCTGATCGACCTGCTGAACAACCTACTGCAGAGGCTTTGAAACCCCTCACCTAAGTCGTGCATTCCCACACCTAAGGTTTCACAGGCCTACTGTCCCCAGCAGAGTGTACCCAGAGACAAATTAATAACCTATGCCTATATTGTGGACAACCAAGGAATTGGATCCCTCTTTGCCTGGTGAGACACCCCCCCCCCAAAAGACTTGCTCCTGTCCCTAAATCTACTCCGTGCCCAAGTCTTTGTGTGCAAAAAAAACAAGAGACAGTGTATCAGCCAACTCCGGTGCACAGACCTGCTCCAGTACCAAAGGCTGCATCCGTGCTCAAGGTTGCTCTTAGAAGACCCCCGGTTCCCAAACCTACTCACAGAAGATCTCTACCACTTCCAGGGAGGCTGTGCTATCTAATCCCTTAATTACTGGGTCTGAAGCGGTCGATCCTGCACACAACGATCCAGTTGTACCCATCGAAATAGATACGACCTTGCCCATGGAGCCTGATCATACTGAACCTATGGAGTCAGAGTCCACTGGACTTATGGAACCAGACCTAGTGACACCTATGGAGATCATGCCATTCCTGGTTGCTGATATGACTCCAACCAGTCTCAGCCAGCACACCCTTACTTATGCCATGGTCCATGTACTATACTCAACCACCAGTGGTGCTACACAAGCAGTGCCAGTTGCCCAGCTCCCGCAGGATTCTCTGGGTCCCGGTGTTGCTGTGACCGATACCCCTTACCCGGCTCCCTCCTTCACTACCCAGGAGGTAGAGCCGGAGACTCTGAGGTACCTGCTGCTGTAACCTCTGTACCTGCTGCTGAGGTGCAACCCGCCAAGACGTATGAAAAATCCTCAGTGACTGCCTCTGCTATAGTGGCCCCCGCTACTCAAGTTGGTACTCCCACCCAAGTGGTTCAGAATCTCCAAATCAAATCAGGCATCCTTACAGTCACAGCTGAAGTATGTCCTTGCTAAGGTCCATATCCAGACACTGAATCCGGTAGTAACCTCCTATTGTTCCCCCAGTCCTCAGTCCTTAGGGGAAGTGCACCAAGTAGCTGGAACACCTTTAGAGGCTGAATGGGACAGCATTGAGTGGGATAATGAACGTCCTCCACAAAATAGATGGTACGGCCAAAGATCACCTGACCGAGAAAGGGCATGCCTTGGCACAGTGGCGTAACTACAAGGGTCACACTTGCAACCGAGCCCTGGCATTCCACCACTGGAGGGGGGCCCAGGCAGTGGTAGAACCACTGGTAACCCTTTAAAGACCAAGGGTCTTTAAAGTCAATGCATTTATGACTGAACAGTTCTGTCATTGGTCCTTAAGAGGTTAATTAGGCAGCAGAGGCCTTGTTAATTTTCCTCTGGCTATCCATCATGAGTCTGACACTTCCTGGTGTCTCATTGCAGGTCTGGTGGTCCCTTGCTTGTGAACGCTCAAGTGTGATGTGTCCCTATCTGTCTCTTGAAAAAAAGAAGTTCTTCTGCACACTGTTTTCATAAAATAATCACAAAAAGAGTGCTCGTTTGCAAGAAGGACTCACCAAGGTCCTATAAATGTGTAACTAAACCACAATAAATCAAGAGGGCACAACCATGAAATAATATATACCAAAAGTATAATAAAAAATATCTTTAAATACAAAAATATATGTCAGTAACAAGGGTAAAATATCACAAATGTTACATATAGTTACAGTACACAATATGCAGCATATAGTAAGGCGGCCCCACAGGCTCAGCAAAAATAAAACACAAGAAAACCAAATAGCTGAACCATATGAAAAAATGAAATATTAGGGAAAGGACAATACAAACAGCAGCCAAAACATAAAGTGGGTCAGTACAAACTCCTGAAAGCCAAGACAAGGCACCTCAACGTTTCGGTGATCTATCGCCTAGTATCCGTATTATACATGCACTAGCTATGGAATTAATGCTATGGTAATATTAATATAATAGGTTATTGTATTATTAGGTTTGTACACCAGCAATTTTTGGATAGTGCAGGAGACATGTATACAGGTATTTTTGCAAAATGCTTTTAGTAAATATGCAAAACTCTCTCGCTGGGGGGGGGGGGCCTTCATGATGGATTCTTGCACTGGGGCCCTGAGGTTTCTAGTTATGCCTCTACCTTGGCACCACTATATCCATGGCTTCTGCCACAGACTCTGCTACCACAATTCCTGCTACTGTGCCCTGTTGCTCCAGTCTCATGTTTACCTACTGCTCTGCAACCTGTTTTGTCTACAACCCACCCTGCTACTTGCCTTCGGTACTTCACCAGTCCTGCCTGTCCATGAGTCTCCTGTTGTGTTGCCCCCATTGTTTCTCTGTTTGTCTTGTTTCTCCTTCCCGCCTCTTCCCACAGTCAGCCCCATTCCTGCCCTGTCCCTCTCCCTTATTCCAAGTCTTCAGCCATGCCATCCTGTTACTATATATGGATTTATCCCAATAAACCACCTTGTTATCCGAATTTGATCGCCTCTTTATATTAATCGCTGCACATTGGGCTCATCCCTTCGCCCTCCCTACACCGAATGTGACATTTGGGTGGGAAACTGATGGCAATGCATTAGGTTTCCACTCGCACACTATGCATAGTACTGGTAAGCTAAAAACCTTTGTGGTTTTGTTTAGTGTGGGCATATAAAATACAAAGCGCAGGTGACAATTTGGTAAGTTTCTGTTGAGATGACAAAGGCCAGCACATCAGCATCTCATAAGCACGCAACTGGCAACTCACAAGGAGGGCAGAGGAGGACCAGATAACAGAAAAATGCCCGGGGACTAGATTTATGACAGTTCCCAAAGCTGGAGTCAACATATGTTGAGTTGTGCAACAACTCATTAAGAAATGAGAGATTATTGACCTATTTACTCAATAAAATCCTTAATCCTTAATGGAGCATTCGGGGATAGAGAACCTGTATGTAGTATAAAAAAGGATTGGAAGCCTCATGTACTTGGTGCTATACAGAAGAATTTCGGGTTCAAACAGAAAAAGAAACAACAACATTGTATACACAAAAGAGTAAAACATGGTCTGCATAATAACCTGCGTTTTAACCAATACTAACGTACATGAAATACACTGTAAAATCTACCTTCACACCAATGGGTTTCTTAAAAGTTTCCAACCAGTAAACGGTCATTGTACCGTATTTAAACGACATTCTAAGGGTGTGAAATTCAGAACTAAGTTCAGAACTATAATGTAAAATACCAAACTCAGAGCTCAGAACTCAGCTCAAACTCAGAACTCAGAACTCATTGAAAGCAGAGGCACAGTTGGAGGCTTGAAGGGAACAAGACAGAGGCTTGAAGCGAACACGACAGAGGCTTGAGGCTTGGAGGAAACCGGAAGCAGGATAGTCAAGGAGCAGGCTTCTTGCTGAGCAGTTTACATCAATGTTTGGCAATGCTGAAGTCCTGAGACCCAGGAGTGGCTTCCTTTTCTTTGCTCCCAATTAGGCTGCTGAGAACCACACCTGTGGATGGAACAAGCGGGGCAAACCAGGAGTGGAAACTGGGACGTAAGGACCAGGCCACTCCAAAACCTGGAGTGGAACTCACAGGTCATTACAGTAAAGCTGTTGCCATCTCAGGTGTGGGCACGGATCTGTCTGCGGTTTTCTGGTGATATTTAGAAACATAGAAAAATGTCGGCAGATAAGAACCTTTCGGCCCATCTAGTCTGCCCAATTACATGGATACTTTACCTGGATTTATCTTTTGTTTAGGATAGCCTTATGCCTATCCCATGCTTGCTTAAATTCAATTACTGTTTTGGGCTCTACCACTTCAACTGGAAGGCTGTTCCATGTATCCACCACCCTCTCAGTAAAATAATGCTTCCTGATGTTACTTTTAAACCTTTGCCCCTCTAATCTAAGACTATGTCCTCTTGTTTTGCTACTTTGTTTCCGTTTAAATATACTCCCTTTACGTATTTAAATGTTTCTATTTGACAGTGGTCGTGACAGAACAATGATTCATTGCACTAAGATCATTGTTGTGATGCACGGTTCTATGTCCAGAGCTATCATTTTCGATTATAAACTCAGAATGATGATTTAGGGCCAGCTCATACTGACTTAATAATGGAGAGCCGCAAATGGGAAAAAGCTGTGCGAGTCTTTTTGTATTTGCAGCCCATCATTACTGGCTCTATTCTGGCCAACCGGCTGTATCAGCAGCTTCAGAAGGAATATTTATCCATCCACTGACCCCAAACCTGCAGTGGCGCCATGCGTCAGAGAAGGTATTGGCCTCTGGAGTCCATTGAACTCCATGGAACACAACGCAACGCAACCCAGCATGAGCGCTGTGCAAGCTCACTTGGGTGGAGATGCACACTCAAGAGCCACAGAAGAACAATGGGAAAAAGTTGTTCCCAGTCTTCCTCTGCTCACGCCCTCTGCCGTGGGATCTCAGGTAAGTAAGGTACCTTTAGATTGAGGTGTAAACTGGTTTTGCAAAAACTCCAGAGGGAAAGAACTTGCTACATAGAAATAGTTAATGGTTCTCCTTATAGAGCAAGTAAACAGCTCCAATACAAAGTAGAGGAGTTATTAATTTACACAAAGCAGTCGCAACATTGGAGTCGCAATCAGACGGTTGTAATGTCAGCAGGGCCTATTATGTCAATCAGGCCCCCACTGTTAGTTGAGATCTAGCCCTCAATGTTCTAAAATCAGTGCGATGATGCCATAGTATACAGTAAAATCTGATGACGATTTGATAGTCTATTGTGCATTTTGATTCATATTCTAAAACTACATCTGGAGGATATATGTTGTTCCTATTCTCACTGGTAATGCAATTCAAGGTGTCTACCAAAACTGCAGCTAAAAAGGTGACGTTTCCATAGCTATAGGCATTGGTTGTAATGATTTTAGTATTCAACACTAGGATTTAATATTCTAATTTTAGCAATAAGAATAAACAGAATTCAGTACCAATACACGTTCAATACTAGATGTGTGAACCAGAGTGGGTTCAACCTGACCCAGCTAAAATCAATCTCTATGGTTAAATGTTGTAAACTCTGCACTGCATTTCAATGTCAAATGTAATGAGTATGGGTCAATGTCTTTCTATAGCAAACATTAGATTTCAATGCTCTTGAAAGTTCAACACTATTATTCAATATATGTGACCCTACCACGTGAATGTCAATCCAATAAAACAAGGACTCCAGATACTACCCAACTGCAGGACCTATTGAACATAAACGGGTCTATTCACTAAAAGGTGAAACTCATAAGAATTGGCAGGAGAAGAGAACAATCTAGATCAAATAGCCGATTTGGAAAGGGATATAAATGGGAGAATTTTTCTGGTTTGGCTATTTTGGCCTAGAATTTTCACTTCTCCAGTCATTTTCCTGAGTTTCACCTTCAGTGAATAGACCGGATAGTAATTTTGTATACATCTTCTTTAAGGCTAGGGTCAGACTAACACATTTTTCACGTTGTCCGTGAAAAAGTGCGTTCGAACGAATGGACTTATTTTTTCACGGAATACGCAATAGCGGTCATACGATGCGCAGTTTCATCCGTGATTTTGTACGGATCATCAATAAAACACTTTTTGGGTCTGGACGTTATGTTGGCCGGACATTAGCAGCGTCTGACGTCTCCTAATCACGCACACACGCCGCTAGCGGCCGCAGCGCACTCTGTACGTCAGTACTAGTGGTTTCACGTTCTCGAAAAAATGCGTTTGTTTGCCGCTTGCGTTGCGCGGCCGCACTTTTGTGCGACCGTACTTCGTATATTGGCCGTCATTGCCCGGCATCTGCTGCTAGCACGGCCGTGATTATGTGCGGCTGCACGCGCGTTCGCACTGCCTCAGTCTGACCCTAGCCTTAATGGTTCAAATCATAAAAGCATATGGTTAAAGCCTTAGAGCTATGAGCAAAGAGACCTTTTAGCTGGCATACAACTAGAAGAGTCAGATCTGAATTAATGACATATGCCCTACTGATCGACAAACGTAAAGTTCTAAGAACCACTAGATGGTGCCAATGGCATAGATCCAAATGGGCTTAACCCACCTATGTTAGAACCAAAACAAAAATAAAGCACCTGTGCATCCACAATGATGCTCACAGGAGTGAAGAGGAGTCTGGTTAATCAGCAGGTATTGTGAATTGTGACCTATACTATGGGGCCCTTAGACAGTTTGTTTTATCCTGATATTGTAGGGATACTGAGGATTAGTGATACTGGGCAGAGGATTCTGCAAGGAATATATTGGCAACTGATTGCTTACCCTCTTCAAAACATTGGCTTTATCCCTGGATGGCTGATATGGGATGGTAATGCCTTTTAACCCATTCCCTTAGGCAAATGCATTGCAACTGTTATGGGATATACAGACCCATGATGTTGGTTTGAACTCATCCAATTCATACACCCCACAGGTGTGGCATTGTTCTCTCTGCCATGAGGATATGAATCAGGTACTCTGACTACTCATTATTAGGTATGTGCATGGCTGAAAAATTTGTTTCGTTTAGTTTCGTTTTTAAATAATATCGTTTTCGGAATTTCTTAACTAATTTCGTTTCGTTTTCGATTTCGTATCAATTCGATAGTTCATTTCAAATTCAATAGTTGATATCAATTATTCAAATTTTTCTTTTATGATGATGACACAGTGTAAAACGAAATAAATTTGTTATATACAGCTTTGTTTCGAATTCGTATCGATTCGTTATTCGGAAGTACTTCCGAACTACGAATTATCAAATTTCGTTACAAATTCATAATTTTTCCAAAACAAATGCACATCTCTACTCATTATACATTATTTATGTGGTTTTAGTTGTCTACTTGCCAATTTGTATGCATTAATAAAGGTGTACAATTGTGTATGCACTGGGGATATAGATCCATCACTCCTGTGAGCATCAATGTGGATGCATAGGTGCTCTATTTGTTTTGGTTATGCCCTACTGATGCAACTTTTACACATCCATGGTCCAAGACGATCCATCCGTTACGGTGAGGTTTATAATGCCTAATGAAGGGCTGTCAAACTTCGGGCCCCCAGATGTTTCTGAACTATGACTCCCATAATTCCCACCCATCTATTGCATTCAAAGAATCCTTGGAATTGTAAGCATCAACATCTGGGGGGCCATGAGTTTGACAGCCCCAGCTTAATGGTTCGTTGAGCACACATGATGGGTATAGAAGGCAAGTTTTAGAATTATCACTAAAGAAAGAAACCTTGGGGGCTAAAGAAAAAGTATAGTGGGATATTTAGCCTCAAAAACGTAGCATCATGGTTTCACCTGGATCTGCAGCACATCTTAGTTGTTAGTCCATTTCTGACTAGAATACAGCTCCTCATGAGCCAAATTCCCCAAAGTAGTGCTGTCTGAAGGCCTGGCCTGATTGCTATCTCCAGCTGTTTCTAGTTTAGTCCTGCCTATTATTTCAGCCTCACTCCTCCTCCATGCCAGATCATTGTTCCATTTTCCCATCTGACCCTTGCCAGAGCTGGATCTGGCTCCTTCTCCCAGCTTACCTAGTGTTCCTGTGAACCATGGTCCTGTATCCTAAAGCCTGCATCCCATCGTGTATCTTGTTGTGTGCAGCCCATTTCATTAGGGTGTGCACCCAAGGAACAGTTATTCATTAAAAATTTAGGTTTAGACGATTTAGTATAATACACACCTTTTTTATTAGAAATAGCAAGCTGTAATCAGAGACAGTCAGTTTTTAGGTTATACGGCATAAATCAGATATGGGACATAGAACAAATGTAAATGTAGGAGGTGAAAAAGGACCTCTTCACCCAACATTAGGGGGTGCCTGGGCAAACCAGGCACACCCCCTTCGCACACATATGCCTGGAGCCTGCATCCAGCTTCTTTGTCCTGAAGCCTGCGTCCAGCTTCTTTGTCCTGAAGCCTGCGTCCAGCTTCTTTGTCCTGAAGCCTGCGTCCAGCTTCTTTGTCCTGAAGCCTGCGTCCAGCTTCTTTGTCCTGAAGCCGGCGTCCAGCTTCTTTGTCCTGAAGCCGGCGTCCAGCTTCTTTGTCCTGAAGCCTGCGTCCAGCTCTTTGTCCTGAAGCCTGTGTCCGGTTCTTTCTCCTGGAAACGGTGTCCAGTTCTGTGTTCTGAAGCCTGTAAACAGTCCTGTCTCCAATCTTGGATAGAGTATCTAGCCACCTGCATCCAGAGTACTCAGCCTTTTGTGTCCAGATTTCTATTGCCAGTCAATTGCCTTTAAAATGTTCCCAGATATGATCATCACCTAAGATACTAAACTACATTCTGTTGATAAGATTACAAATAGCTGGGGGAAAAAAAAACAATACATTGGTCAATAAGCGCCAGTGTTAGCCAAAGTTGCAAACAGAGGTGAAAATTTCTGTTGGTGCAATGGTGACAAACAGCGGCAGAAAAATCCAGACAGTACCAGGAGAAACTTCACTGTGAAGCTTTTCCTGCATTTTTTGTGAAATGTAGGTGTTTGTCAGCATTACAACAATGACGATTTCTGCTAGCATTGGCAAATTGACACTGGTGCTTATTGAATAACTTGATATTTTTCCCATCCATGTGTAATCCTATTGTTATCTGCGGTTTAATATTTCAGGCGAGATGAAGATTATATCTGGGAACTTTTCTAAAGCAATTCGATGGCAATAACCAGATTTGTCTTTTTGTGGGAGAAGCTTCTGAACTACTGGCGTTTACGGAATAACACACTAACTATTAATACATGTGGGTGTGGGTCTTTTTAGAATTCCGAGTCAAGTAGTGTTTTTTACCATATTTTGAGTATTAATAGAGGTGGGAAATTATTTTTACATCCAGCTGCATGACCAGAATCCAGTGCTTTTATTACACACATCACACATTTAATCGTTTAATTAGCATGTAAAGTCTAAGCATTTTGGATGCAGAATGGATTTAGACTTTTGCAAACTTTGGTCCGTTAATCTCATCAGCTAAACAATGTAAAACGAACTAGCTGCATTAGATCCCCAGGCAGTCTATTGATTCACATTTTGATGCCAACAGTGCTTGGCAAGAAAGAGCCAGAGTACGGTGGGCAGTGATAACTCTAAATCACTGTATAGAAATCAACAGACTATTATACAACCAAATTATCTGCTATAACACAGTAGGAGTAAAGCTGCATTTGTGAAATGGTAGGTCATGAAAACGACCGGCCAAATTATCAGCGAAATGGTTGAATCTGTTATGACGAAATCTCTCAAATGTGGTCAGTTGAGTGAAATTAGTTTGTTATTTTGCAGACCAAATGGTGATTCAGATGCTGATCTGGCTGTGCAAAGCACATTCACACTGGCAAAACTGAGCAATCAAAATAATCACATAGGGTTAATATAAAATTGTTAAATAGAAAAAAAAATCATGTAATAAAAATGCAAATGACATGAAAGAAAGTGATATATAGTAATAAGGCTCAGACAGAAAAGTAACAAATTTAAGAGGAAGAAATAGGCGTCAGGATTACATGATTATTTATTCTTTTGGTTACAAAGTGAAATGATCACAACAGTACTGATACGCATAAAGAAGAATTCCGTATTGATCTCACACAGTTCCTGTGGTGGTGCAGCGTTGTTCCTGCAATGTATTTTTTAGGGCTCCTCCACACAAATAAATAAGTGAAAATATCTCGGATATATCTTGACAGAAAGACGAGCATTCAGAAGAGGACCCTTCATTTCATGATATGTAGGACTGACGTTTCAGCAACCCGAAACGACTATCCTACAAATAAAAGTGATTAAACGGAAAAGACCTCTGAGAGCTTGTCTTTCCGTCAAGCTATTATGCTAAGTCGATGGAGCAAAGAGGCTGAAATTCAGCAGCAAGTTTGCGAGTGCATGAGAGTCTGAGCATATTAATATATATTGGAAAAATCAGGAGAGAAAGAGGAGACAGACACTGAGCACCTGATCAATAATCATGGGGGTCTACCACATCAAACAGGGCCCAAGATGAGGAGACAATTCAGCACATAGTGGCTGATTGCAAGATGATAGCTTGGACAGGGTACACTAAAGCCCGAGATACACTGAGCACGTAGCGACGCGCAGCGCCTGTAGACCGCACCGGCGGCGAGACGCGCTCAGTGTGTACAGATTTCTCCACCTCCCTCGCTCAGGCCACGTCACGATGCGGTACTGAGCGAAGGGAGTTGGAAAAATCCAACTTTCCCCTCAGAGGAGCGATGCGCTGAGGGGAGGGGCAGGATCTGCAGCACACGTTAGATCCCTCCCACCAGCCCTGCTCCGCACACATCGCTCTGTCTTCGGCTCTGCCCAGCGGCACTAGGAGAGCCGCCCCCCAGCAAGACCAGGTGCCAGGTGTTGCCGGGATTCCAATCCTGCCCAGTACACATCATCATTCCCCAATTTCTACCCAAAAAACATGCTCAAGTCCCCACGCAGCCCACATGCCACCCCCCTCTACCTTGATATATATAACAATGAAGATGGGGGGCACACTGGGTCTTCTAAAATATAGAGTTTATTTTAAAAAAAACATTAAAAGATGGATGGGCAGCACCTGGGCAAGAGTTATATTTTTCTATCTTTGGAATTTTTTGTTAGGACTGAGTGTTGTCCCACTTGCCTACAATATGTATATTCAGACTTCTCATAAATGTGAATGTATGTGTCTTGGGTGTGGGTACCTATATGTATGGGTTCTGTCTGGTACATTATATATATCTATTACAGGGAGCGCTATGTATATAATTTTATATTACAAAAGTGCTATATGATCAGGGTTAGCTTTTTTTCCAAAAAAATTCTATACTATTCCTATTAAATTGGTAGTAATTTCGATGTATTTTATTCAATAGAAACTTTTTTGCCTATATGACATGCGCTTTGGTGAAAATAAAAGGTTTTGGCGTGTACATTTTAATTTAGTTAGTGGATTCCTGTCCCGTGCGGAGAGAAGCAAACATAACGCAGTGTAGACTGTCTGCGAGGAGGAGCGGAGTGAAGTCAAGCCTGCAAAAGGTTTGCTTCACTTTGCATCGCTACGCTGTGCACCACTACGCGCTCAGTGTATCTCAGGCTAAAGAGGCACAACCAAGTCACTGGGATTGTGTCCTGAAACACCTGTAGAGAGTATGGGTTGCATTTGCATAGGTCCAGATGGGAGGTGACACAAAAGGTAGGAGAGAATGGTGGGGATAAGATCCTGTGAGAATTTCAGATCCAAATAGAGAAGCAAATGTTGGCCGACCAACCTGATATTGTGATGGAAGACTGCAATGGTGGAGAATGTGGCAATACCCATCAAGAAGAAGGGACATAAGAAGGTGGCTAAGAGAAGAGTTAGAAAGGATGTGGAAGTGAAGGCAGCAGTAGTACTTGTTGTGATAGGAGAACTCGGAGCTAAAAACCTGAAGATGTAAGATGCTTCAGCAGATTAAATGTGGGACATGGAGATCTCTGTCCAGGAGAGTGCGGTGCTAGGAGCAGCTAAAATACTGCACATAACCCGCAAACTGGTAGAGGACCCGATAATGAGGAATACACAAAAATATAATAAAATACCACCTAGAGAAGTGATTACATATTTTTTCCCCCTGAAAAAAAAAAAAATGTATGCTTGCATTTATATTGCTGTATTGGAGTTGGAGATGGATACAATCATGGAGATCAATTCCTCCACTCCAGTCTTCTCTGCAGATCATGGTTTTCAGGATATTTTGATGAAACATCTGTGATAAAGAGCAACTTTCTGGCATCTGCTCATCTTTCTACATGATCTACCACCTATCTGGTCATAATGGCCATTCGTAAAGCACTCATTATGAAGGCTTCCTGTGCAGTATTGAACAACCATAAAGTGATAGGCCCGAAACGCCAGTTATCTTTATCAAGCTAGAACTTGTTTTCATGTAATAAATCCCACAGTGAGAAGTTTCAGAGCCCCATGCTTGAAATAACAGTTACAAATAAAAAAATATATGTATTCTCTAAACCGTTAAATCGGGAAATAATCACAATATAAAACACAGATGCCTTGTAGTTGCTCAAGACTAGAATTATGAATCACAGTAGTAATTTGCTACCTGCTAATTAAACTGTAGAATTTTATCATACCTGATTAACTTTCAAAACGGCCTGCAAAGCCACAAATGGAGGGGATGGTGTTAACAGTTTTATGGCAATTATTAATTCTGAGAATTTAGTGCAATTGTGTAATTTTAGATTAAATAACCGGGCTTTTAATAGCTGCGCGGCGCTGTAAATTTGCTTACGGTGGCTATTTTCTGTAAGGGATGACAGTTTATAAGTCACCAAATTATTCATCCATGGAAAAAATAAATAATAAAAAAGGAGCAATGCTACGTAAACCATATCAAGGTTACATAAATCTGGCTCTCTTGGATATATTTAGCTTACAAGGTGCCTTGAAGAATATTTCAACAGACACAACAGTGTATGTAAAAGTATGCAATTCATCTTTGCAAATGTTATGTACAACACATTATCATTTTTAAGCAATTTTGATATTTATTTATGGTTTAAGAAATACATTATATATATAACGTATGAGAACGCAAAAGTAAATCGCTGCACTGACGTAGCAGCAGTTTCAATAACACAAAAATAAAACGTAGCAAAACCACATTAGTATAATCTGATCGCTTTGAAAAATTGGTTTACAAAGCTTTAACACAGTACCTGGATCGCCATAGATCTGTGTAACTTTAATGCCCCCTTCTGGTGGATTTTAGCAAAGCAAGCAGGACAGTAATCTTCTCCACACTCCAGGCATATCTGCACATGGACAGTAATATATGAAATGAGCAGAGATAAACCAAATCTTAAACACATATCATGATAACATAATAACCAAGTATTGCTTAATAACATAGCTGTACAGCTGTGTCATATCAAATGTCAGCGCCAATGCAGAAATCGGAAGAATTTTCAATGCATAACGGAAAGAAGAATAAAAAGAAGATCTCAATAGAAGCAGATGTAAATCGTAAAGTCATTTAAAAAAAAGAAAAGGATATTGTAACTAAACAGCATTAGGTTGGCTGCACATCTACAGGAGTTTAGGTATGAGAAATTTATCGTAACAAAAATTTGTCTTGATGGATATATACAGCAGCTGAGTATCCCTTACCCAAAATGATTGGGACAGAAGGGTTTTGAACCTCTCCATTTTTCAGATTTTGGAATATTTGCATACATTAAAGAGATATCTTGGGGATGGGACCCATGTCTGAACATACCATGAAGATCATTTTATACAATATTTATAATAATGTTCTCCCCAGTCACTTTTAGGGCACCATTACGAAGTAACCGCTAAAACGGGGACGCCAAGGTGGAAAACCTGCGCCTACAGGTTCCCTCTTATCGTCTGCTCCATAATATGGAGCTAAAACAGGGACGCTGATTCAGCAGCCAGCCCCGTAATGCAGTGCTAACGCGACGCTGCGAGTAACCCCTCCTGGAGTCCATAGGACTCCATGGAGGCTTCTACTGCCAGGTCAGCTGACCTGCAGGATCTCGCCTCTCGCGAGATCCTGCAGGTCTGCGTAGTGATCGCAGAGGGAGACTGGGGACTATTTGTCCCCAGTCTCACTCTGCTCCTGGCAGCCAGAAGAGGCAGACTGGGCTGCCGTTCTCGCCACGGGATGAGAGAGGAGTATTTGATTTTTTGGGGGGTTTACAGCTGCTGCTGCTGACTGATTCCAAAGAAGCAGGATCAGTTAGCACCAGCTTCTACCTGTGGTTAAGTTGTCAGTTAACTGCAGCAGTAATTTATTTATTTGCAAAGTATTTTACCAGGAAGGATACATTGAGATTTCTCTTGTTTTGTATGTCCTGGGTTCATGAGCATTGTATTTCTGTACCTACTGTAACAATTCAAAGTAATAAAATGCAAAATATAAAAACACAAAATGCAAATATACGGATTAACACAGAAAATAAATATGTAGGAAATATAGTCACTATGTTACATGTTTACAGGTGCATTCTGTATTGAGGTATGTGAATAGAGAGCTCTTGAGGGACTTAAGACTGGGGGAAGATTTGATAGCGTCTGGGAGGTTATTCCATAATTGCCGTGCTTTGTAGGAAAATGAGGATCGAGCCACTTTCGTTTTGTATTATGGTATTGCAAGTAAGGTGCTGGTCCTGAATCGGAGGTTATAGGATGAGGGAACTGCTAGGGGAAGCAGCCTATACAGGTAGGGTGGTAGCTTCCCAGAAAAGCTCTTAAACACCAGGTTGGAAAGGTGAAGGGTGCGTCTAGATTCCAGCGACGGCAAGTTTAGCTCTTTTCACATGTCACAATGGTGGGTCATGTAGTTACACTGTAGCACAAACTGGCAGAATGAGTTATACAATGCAGTAAGTTTCTGAAGGTGCGTTTGCGGGGCAGCTGCTTTAGTTTGTAATCCTAACGCTTTTGGAATTCTGAATATGGGATACTCAACCTGCACGTTATTCACAGCTGTGAAGAGAGAAATAAACTTTTAGGCAATAATAAGCATATTTGTATATTTTTTTCCCCAGCTTTTTTTGGTGTGAATTTGCATTTTCACTGTCAAATTTTCAGCATTTTTTAAAAAAATTATTGTGAACCACACACAGAATGAAGCATTTAGGCTGGTGTCAGACGAGCGTATTTGATGTTCCTTCCACTCGACGCCCGTCTGGCCACCTCACTGAGCGCACTTAGAGTGCAATATTATCGCTCAATGTCGTGTATATGAAAATAGCGCGGAAAAACGTGATTTTTGACGATTTTCATGTCGCTCAGTGTGAATAGGCCCTAACAGGCCAGGTTTGCCAGATATCTGAAGCACAGCACAGGTGATATGATTTGCTGCTCAGTGATTGCAGGATTCATTCTGCAATTCCTCATGGTGATCTGTAAAATCTGGCCTGTTAGGGGGTCCCAACGACAGGTTTGAGAAACACTGATCTAGCTTCCCGACACTATGGGCCACATTACAATCTTGACGCTAAAATCCTAGCGCAAAGTAAAAATCTTTGCGCTAAGCGTTAAAGTTTAGCGTGCGCAAATCACCGTTGGAATTACAATCTTCGCGCATCCGCCGATCAATAGCGCATGTGCACGGAACGCTAACAGGACGTGCCAGAATGCACGCGTAGTACCGCCTCGCGCAAAAATCTTTGCGCGCGCTGTTCCCCCCCCCCAATTCAGCCAAAATGAAAATGTTTTCTATTGATATAAACTGCAGGTTCCACAAATCGCTACGTGGATGCAATCAACAGCCCCCAGGACATAGGGGAAGCCTCCAAGTGCATAAAAGCACTGTTTCACTCTTTGGAATCCGTCGTGAGTGGTAGGGAATCCTATATAGTAGTTCCAGTTGCGCTTCAATGCTAGGAGGAAGTGATGGAGCATGATGGAGAAGGTGCACTGGCTGACACCGCCTAATTCAGCTAGAGCCTGCTGGAAGGTGCCAGTGGCAAGGAACCTCAGACAGCACAGCAACTTTGTCATTCCTGGGACAGATATCGGTGTCCCTGACCTGGACTCCAGATGGGCACAGATATATATAGGCTCTACCTACAGCTGCGGTCCCGGGTCAACCGGTAGCGGAGTCGACAATCAGCATCAGTCAGATGTTACAATGTTAAGCGTGTCCTTTGGACACGAGGTGCCTGTGGAACAGCACACTCCCTCTCCAACTCCTGCTGCCATCGGAGACGTGTTCTGTGTCTGTGACGCAAAATGGGCACATATGCTGCAGCAATAATACATGCACACACAACGTCATCCATTGTATTGGTTTGTCATGACTTGAATGGGCCACTGTGCTTTGGTGCGTTCCTTTTTATGGGCTTGTATATATGGGGTTAGCCAGGTTGTTCAGATTTGCCATTAGCACCAGCTTTTAGGAGTCGCTACGATTATCCGAATAACGTCCATGCGGTAATTACCGCAAATAGATTGTAATACCTTAATTATCCGAGCGCACATTTGCGTTTGCGCTCACAATGTTAAGTATAGGACGCTCAAAGTACAGTAGGTTTGCGCAGGTTCACACGCGATACACGATTCCGCGTGGTTGTAGCACTGAGTATGTAATTCGGAAGTCGTCGCAAATGGTTTTACCCCACGCGTTAAGAATTACTTATGCCGGCGCTAACGTTAGCGTCAAGATTGTAATGTGGCCCCATAGGTTTTACAACACAATACAGGGTAATTGATGAAGTATACAGTTTCCACGCACTATAAAACAAAAAAATTAAGATATTTTATGTTACCTGTAGCAGAATTGTAGGGAAAGGTTTCAAGTTTTTTTTGAGACAGACACAGATGTTCAATGTGTGCACCCTTAGTCACACGACACATCAAGCCGGTAATCCATTTCCGCACAAACGCAAGGTAAAATATCTGAATCAAGTGCAGTGATAGGGTCTGTGATATGCTGTTTCAGCTCCGCTAGATCAACAGGAAGGGGAGAGGCGAATACCTTGTCCTTTACGTACCGCCACAGGAAAAAGTCACAAGGTGTTAAGTCAGGACTTTTGGGTGGCCATTGGGTCAATGGCATGTTGTAGTCAGTGACTCATCCAATCCATCGGTAAGGAAGATGTTCATCGAGATAATCTCGCACCTCGCCTAACCAGTGCAGTGGAGCACCGATTGGAGAATAAAGTTGTCACTGTCGTCCTGCAAGTGTGGCATCAACCAAAGACTTAACATATATGCAGAAAAGAGCCTCCAGTGACAGTTTTATCGTAAAAAAATAAGGGTCCGAACACTTTCTTTTTGGACACAGTACAGAACACATTTACCTTAGGGGAATCTTGCACGTGTTGCACTGTAAATCTAGAACTCTCCGTTTCCCAAAAAATGAACATTGTGCTTGTTTACCTGACCGCTCGCGGGAAATGCAGCTTCAAATCGGTGAAAACTGAGTGATCGGCAAAATTGTCATTTTCAAAAAAGGTGCTACAATTCGGCACTAAATTCAAAGCGCCTTGTCCAGGTCAGTGAGATTTTGCAACATCTGCACTTTGTATGGCATCATTTTCAACTTCTTTCGCAAAATTCTCCAGATAGTGGGCTAGGAAATCTGCACTTCATGACTCACCCTCAGTGCTGATTTTCCCAGGCTTCATTGAATGGTCCGTAGTTTCACTTTTATGCCAATCGTAGATAGATTTTCTGATTGGAGGTTCTTTTCCGAATTGTGATCGAAAATGCCATTGCACAACAGTTACAGATTCCATTTTGCTCAGTTCAAGAACACAAAACGCCTTCTCCACTCCAGACGCTGCCATTTTGACTGACTAGTCACGTGACACATGCGCTATTGCCTACGTTTCTTCCCTCAGTAGCGGGACAGAAACTTTATGAGTACATCTACCTAACAGTTCGCAGTAGTGGTCTGTGTCTTCAACGGTCACGGTTTTACAGCATCTGGAAACTGTATACTCCTTTATGAAACACCCTGTATCACTGACGGCTGGGGTGCAATGAAAGATGAATATTAGAATTAACAGCTTCCCCATGTAACAACTGAATGCACAACTTTTGCAAATGTAGGTGTCACTCTAGAGAAGTGGTTCTCAACCCTGTCCTCAAGTTCCCCTAACAGGCCAAATTTTCAAGATCAAGTTGAGGAAATGCAGACTGAATCCTGCAATCACTGAGCAGCAAATCATATCACCTGTGCTGTGCTTCAGATATCTGGCAAACCTGACCTGTTAGGGATACTTGGGGACAGGGTTGAGAACCACTGCTCTAGAGCCATGGTTGACCAGTGCTTGGGAAGATAGTCAATGAAGGGGACTGATGTCAGTTAGTAATAGATGCACATACACCAAAGACCAGTGTTTCCCAAACCAGTCCTCGGGACCCACTGATACACCTGGTTTGCCAGATATCTGAAGCACAGCACAGGTGATATGATTTGCTTCTCATTGATTGCAGGATTCAGTCTGCTTTTCCCCAATGCGATCTGCAAAATCTGGTCTGGTTGAGGGTCTTGAGGACAGGTTTGGGAAACACTGCCATACACCGTAATCCCTACAAATCGATGTTGTTTAATCAAGTTTACTATGGATCGGTTAAAATAAAGATAACCTTGGCTTTAGGAGCAAAATACAGTTCCTGCTAATGAGTGTAGACCATGGGTCAGCAATCTTGGCCCTCCAGATGTTGTGTTGCTATATTTCCATCAACCTAACTACTGATGGAACTACATCTCCCATGATGCTCAAAAACATCTGGAGGACCAAAGTTGCTGCACCCTGGTATAAACATCAACAAAAATCGCCTGTAGTTTAATAAAACATACATTTTTATGGATTTAGAATTGGAGGTTTCACAAACCCAAAGGCCTAGCATCGGATGTAAGCACAAATGTCACAGGATGTAATTCCACTCGTGGATACATGTATGACTAAAAAGATCCTGTTTGTCCTTCCTCGATTGCTCAGCATAAACATATTTTCATTAACTACTGCACTAATCATAGAGCGGATATAAATCCCGTGTCAAAATCTCCGGCACAGCCTTGGCGATCAAGCAGAGAAACTATGTGAGAGTGACATTAAAAGATGTGAGAGGAGATTGAGGCAGCACAAACAATCCACTGAGATGTGTGTCTTCTGAACTACATCACAACCCTGCTCTGCCTAAAATAGCAAAAATCTGTCAGGCCAACTGATGTGCATTAAATTATATTAAAAAAAAGTGTGTGATGCCACCGCGGAAAGGACAGAATATATAAATAGTCATGAACTCAATTATAAGAAAGACCACGCTTTAAATAAATAAACTTCAGAAATCTGGAAGGTCACCAAATGTAAACACCGTCATTTCCAAACTCAAGGTCCCTCCGACCTAAACAGTTCATTAAATTCTTAAATGATTTTTCGAGTGTGACAGAAATAGAAGAGGATTTCTGTGACACCGAGGTAGGAAATCTAAATGCTTCCTAATTCTGGAAATTGGCGTCAGGGACCTGATACTCATTACAACGTTAACTGTGCAAAAGCAAACTAATTTCTTTCCTGGTATTTGTTACCTGGTTATTCTGCAGGTCACAACAATTAGATAGGGATTATTGTATATTTAACCTGTTTTTATCGTTAGTACCAAGTTCAAAACCCATTCGTTTTATGTGAATGGACTTTAATAAGTCAACGAGCAACTATGTATTCTCTGGAATTGACATTTTCTGATTTCCTCACCCCAACAAAAATGCCAATCAAATATGTATTGGGTGCAGTAAAAGGGAAAAAAGCCTCATCTCCAGTTGTTCTCTTACATGGAATGCTTGAAGCTTTTGTGCTCAACGCGCTATGGAAGAAATGCCCAGGCGTGCAGGCACTCGTACAGCATTTTTTGATTGATGTAAGAGCGAACATCAGCACACCTGATGCAATATAGGTGCAAGCCCCAGCTGGGATGTGAAGTATGTTTTATTTTTACTGCAACTGCTCTAATCATACGGAAAAAGGTTTGTTGCGATGAGATCCCCACATACAATGTATCTATGTGCACAGCACAAAAAATGAGTTTTGTCAGAATTGTTTCACATGAAAACATTTTCAGTTTGGGTGAACTGGATTCTCTTTGCCGTACTTTTCTTAAAGTTTGGTATGGATGAATTGGATCACAGAATGAAGTGCATTTACCCGCAGTCATCACTAACCTCCAGCAGGCAAAACTATTGTAACACAATGGAGTTTAAATTAGCGGTGGGTAACCAGCGGACCCTGTAAAAATGAATGAATACACACATACATAAATATGGAGTTGCAATAACCCCCATAGCTCCCTGACGTAGCATGGATAGGGGCATATCATCTAAGCAACAAGCAGTCATCGGTCGCTCACTGCTACCTACCTAGCACTGCTGGGATTAAATTTTAGCGACTAGACAACTACTGCTACCCAGTGACCAATATTCTGGGAGGTCGGTAAACATAGGGAGCATGGCAGCATCTCTCCCTGAATGAGTGGGAACAGGAAGATGGACACGTCCATTACACAAGTAGTTCAATAAGCCCCCTCCCACACAATATGGGTAAGAGCAAGGTGCAATGTAATGTATTTTCCCTGTTTTAATACAGCCAATATCCACTACACATCCTCAAACCCCACCCCAAAATTTGGCAACTGCGGGTTAGTAGCTGCTTAGACATTAGGGGCTAAATTACAAGGTTAATGCTAGAATGGGGATGCTAACAGGGAAAAGTGTTAGCAGTGTTAGTGTTAGATTTCGGGGCAGTCGCTGTCTCAGCACCTTACCCCAAAACACAGCGATAACCTCAGTGATACTTGTGGTAGCGCTTCCATAGGACTCCACAGAGTGTTGCGCTATTGGATGTGTGCCCTGCACGATCACGCGAGATCTTGCAGCGCCACGGAGTAATCACTATTTGTTCCCAGTCTCACTCTGCCCCTGGGGGCAAGAAGCGGCGGATAGGGCCACTGTTGCGCTGCGGGAAAGAGGCGAGTATTGGATTTATGAGGGGGGTAGGGGTGCTAAAAGGACTTCACAAAAGCGAAATCATTTAGCACCAGCTATTAGGAGTAGCTAAAATTTTGTTTATCCCAATCGCTGCGGTAATTAGCGCTAGGATTTTGTAATACTTTACTTATCCTAACATTATTACTGATTTTGCATCCTATACTTAACATTAGGAGTGCAAAGTACAGTAAGCTTGCGCAAACTGGCGCAATCACAGATTCGTTACTGTATTTCTCACAGGTTTAGCATCAGGAATGTAATCCTCTCTGGGTCACCTCTCCGCCGTCTTCTGTCCCTGTCCTCTCTTCTTCCTTCTTCTCCCGGGCCCTCCGTCTTCTCTGCTCTTCTCCCGGACCCTCCTCTGTCGAAGGCAGCTGCTCTCGAGACTGGAGGGGGCAGGGCCAAAGCAGCATGCTTGAGAGGCCCACGCACGCTGCTTAGCCCCACCCAGCCAGTCAGGAGGAGGGACACAGTACAACTCCGGATTCGGAGAGTCCGATACCGGAGTTGTAAAAGGGCACCGCCGCTGCCATCGGGGCCCAGGGCCCCTTAAGGCAGCATGGGGCGTAATGCCCTGATGGCGGCTCTGTCCCACCTATCACAACATCACACCAACAAATTATTGAATAACAAACCCAATTCGTTAGTAGCACATTTCAATCCAATGGCAATCCTTTGCTTCGGAATTCAGACAAATCACCACAAGTTCAGAAGAATCAAGATTTGGCAAAAAATTTATTTGCAAATCTAGTATACATTATGCTAAATGCAAAACTGATAAGACTGCGTTACAGTTTTTACCCAGCAAAATAAATATTTATTCATGCTTTGTAATTATTGGCTAGAAAATTCTGCAATATAGAACAAAGGGTATGCGAATAAAGTTTTGTTTAAATCACAAGAGCAAAGAAATACAGTAGATTCGTATCCATGTAACCTCTTGTCATATTCCAAGCCAAGAAATTGGAAAGGGGGAAGGTTAATTTGCACAAAAAGCCATTTGTTGTTTACAATCTTCAGCACCTAATAATTTCAAAACAGGCAGACGTTTGGGGCTTACTTTTAGCATGACCTACTCATTATTAAATTTCTATAACATTCTGTATAAAGGGGGTCACTGCAGGTGTTACAGTGAATTATATATAAGATGGTATCAATTAAAACCACATGAAAGGATGTCCAATGTGAGCATTATTATTGACCTTGCTCTCCATGGGTCCACAGTGAATTTATAAATGTATAACACAGATTGATCATGTCAGAGTTCTTCGTAACACCTATTCATATAATATCTAGAAGAATCCGAGTAGCAGAGCTGACTTAAGATCTTTAAGTGCTCTCCGTGAAACGCCTGCAGAGCCCAATGCTTATGTTGTTTATTTGACATTAAAATATGGCAAGAGAAATCCATACTTTTATTTATAGGAAAAAAAAACTAATCTATACATATAAACGCGAAAGTCCTGACTGATTGATTGACTGATCAACGCCCAGCTGAAACCGTTTAACCTAGGAACGTGAAATTTTGAAGGTGCATTGTTTTTATGATGTAGGCACCCACTAAGGAAGGATTTTTGGAAACTCCGCCCCTAAGAGGGTGAAAAAGGGGGTTGAATATTTTAAACAGGATACCTATATCTCATAAACAGAAGATGTTACAAACGTGAAAAATGGTATTTAGTTTAATCTTGAGAAATATAAAAACACGTGTTTTACCATTTTCCAAAAATCCAATTGTGGGGGGCAAAAAGGGGGGGGGGGGTTGAATACTTTTATCACTACACCTATATTTCAAAACCCAAAGATGTTACACGTGTGAAGTCGCGGGCAAAAGCTAGTAAAATTTTCTCACAGTCAGGTCCAGGCAGTCTTACAAATGTTCACCAAGAACCTTTACAGACGCGTTCACGGTTACAGCTGTACTCTCCAATAATGTTCTGTTCTACTGATTAGGGTTTCTCTATCTCTAGTGGAATTATATAACAGAAGGGATTAAAGTCCACCTGTCACACCCTAAATAAACTAGGCTCATTTGAAAGGGAATTGCTCCCTTTGTCGATGTCAGCATTTTTTTGGTGACATTAATATTTGAAAAAAGTTATTCCTTGTCAATGTTTTCCTTTCCCTTATGTGACCGCAGCATGGCGCACAGCTGTGAGTGGAGAGTCGCCCGCTAAATCAGTGGGAGCCATTGGCTGTCGGTGAACTGACTAATATGTCATTGTGCTGACAACACTGCTGAAGTCCAATCCCGCATCACTGCGTAACGGCCCCCCAGTTAGCTCCGTCCACTAAGGGTGAAACATAGCAGTGGCTGTCACTTGAGCGAGAGGAGTACAAAATGATATGATATCTTAGCAAGGAATGTGATATGGCATTGCTCTTTAAGGCTAATGTGATCTCCATCTCCTGAAGTGCACGATAAGATGGTATTCACTCAATGTCTCTGAGCTCTTGCTACATAAGGGGTTATTCAAAGAGCACCGAAATTGCGGCGCACTTTTATTCAGCGCATGTCAGTGTGATTCGGCGAGTTCAATTTGCCAATCCTGCGGTGAATTAAGCACTCACCGCAGGGTCTCCAAAGTGCGCCGAATGGATCAGTCGAACGCCAAAGTCAATGTTCTGATGAAAAAAAGTCGACCAGCAGTCATACAGGGGTAAAAACAAAAACAAAAAAAAAACCTGCAATTTGTAAAAGGCATTTTAAACAAAAATAATGCATAGAAATATATAAGGTCCTACGAATGAAAATAAAAAGGTCTGTTACATAATACAAAATAAAAAAAGAATCAAAAATGGCGCCGAAAAAAATCCAGAAAAATGCCTAAAAAAATTCTAAAAAATTAATTTAAAAGACTTGTTTGCTGCAAATGAAAAGAATAAACGGTTGAATAAAAACAAAAACAGGGATTATTGTTTACATTGAAAACTATGAGATTGGCCTGTTCAAACATATCGAACGTAAGTACCGAAAATCATTGCCGCCAAATTGCACTGTATTTCACTGGCAATTCGCCAATATTTGAATATCTGAATTGCCACGAAATTGCACCGTATGGTGAAATTCACCATTCAGTGCAATTCGGTGGCATATTTGGCAGTCTTTGGATAATCCCCATAGTGTCAGTTTGAAGAAGGTAGAGTGTAGATTATGACATGCCATTCCAGCTAGCATTCTCCATCCCAAAGCCTTGACTCATGATGGCAAAGTTGGAAATGTGTCAGAAGCATAGAACTACATTTCCATCTAAGAATTACATGTCCCTTGATGCTCCAAGGGATGCATTAGGCATCATTACCACTACAGCCGAATTAAGTGGATATGTTCCCAGGAACGTGTCTCCTTTGAGATACTTTTCAATTTTTTGTTCATACAGGGGTGCTAAGTGAAGACTGCATCTCCTCCCTGAAAACCTGTCAGTCAGAGAACTGGTAGACCTACTTCCTGGCTCTCTGATCAAAAATATTCATGTCGGTGCAGATTCTAACAAGTCCAGAATTGAGGGAAAAGGAGGGAGATATTGCCCAATTCTAACTCACTGCTCAGTGCATTTTAGGATTAAAATAAATCAGTTAAATGTGATAATATAATACAGTGTAATATATAGGCCATAAGCCGCCACTTGCTCTTTTGGTAGTTTGCATTTAAAACTATGGTAAAAATCAGATAAACAGAAATTTTACACACATACCAGTAAAGCACTTTTCATTTCACACTGTCCGCAAGCCTTTCCTTTTATTTTAGTTTTTTCAATTGGGATAACGGTATTAGCAGATTTGGTAACAGTTGACAGCTTCATTGGCTCTGGAAATAAAAGCACAATAATGCTGGAATCAGATATAAATCGACATCAGCACACACACAAAGCAAGTACATCATTATGCTTCTTTGGTTCTAGAAAAAAAAAGAGCAATAATACTGAAATCAGATATAATCAGCATCAGAACTTACAAGGCAAGCACATCACTAAGTTAAGTTGAAAACACCAAGTGGGCTTAAAGCTGCATAGAAGCACAGCGCTTACTGCAAGATCGCAAGATCAAAGATACCATCCAATTTATGTTTACGATTACTGAGATAAAGTTTGTTCCGCAACTCAATGGTCAACATATCCAGCGAAGCATTCATTTAATTTTACAGAGCTGATCACTGGAAAGTGGACAGGGCATACATGGCTTATGAGAATAAATGTGACCACTGGTAGCAGCAAGTTATATCTGTAACGGAAATATTCTGGCAATTTAATCAAAGGCCGGTGAAATTCATCCACATCACCTCCAGCTCCCTAGATCAAATCAACAGAGTTTTTCTGCTGCAATGAGACAATTATATTGGGTTTCAGTTAATAACCTCTTCACTACCAATATCGAGATGATGGTGCTTCTGAAGCAGCATCTGGTGCCCCGAAGATTGAGATATCTTGATCTGCTGATCTGCAGCCCAAAAGCAAATGAAAATCGTTTGCTGCAAACGAATTTCATTTGCTTTTGGGCTGCAGAAGATGCCCCCAAAGTTTTAGCCTTGTGGGCATATAGCCCAAAGAGCTAAAACTGTAAAATCAGCTGCTCAAAGCTCTGAAATATCGGGCTTTCAGCAGCCGATGCAGGATGAAAAAGAACAAAATAGACCAGCCGCTCAAACCTCTAACTCAATTTGGCAGCAGATGACGTCATCTACTGGCCAAAAATAGGTTATTTACAGTAAGACATAGAATGGGTATAAGCTCAAATATTTTTCTTACTTTATAATGAATTAAAAATGATTTTACAAAAAAACACTGGTTTCTGACAATGGCTTTTTGGAAAATCACTTTGTAGTGAAGGGGTTAAAGGGAAATATTCATAAAAAAAATGTATTAAACTGTTTCCCTACTACAAACCAAGTACTTTAATTCTGGAATTCTATTTATAAAAACACTGCTCCTATGCTTTCTTTCCCTCCTCTTGTTTCAATAACCATAAAGGGTAACTTACCTTCCCCTAGAACAGTGGTTCCCAACCACAGTCCTAAAGTGCCACAAACAGGCCAGGTTTTCCAGAAGCACAGCACAGATGATATGATTTGCTGCTCAGTGACTGCAGGATTCAGTCTGCATTTCCTCAAGGTAATCCTTAAAACCTGGCCTGTTCAGGGTACTTGAGGACCACGGTTGGGAACCACTGCCCTAGAAACTTGATGACATATGAAAAATGTACGGCTGTGAGCATTCAGAGACAGGATGATGTTATCATGCAGAGAGTGCCGACATTACCAGTGACCCATTTAGTGGCCTACAGGTGGGGTATTAATTTCCCATCTGCCTGATGACGCTTGTGTGGGTGGAGGAAACTCCTCTGCTTCACGCAAGTATATCGGGCGAACAGAATTGCAGGAAGGAGTGGGAAGAAGGGAGGCACTCCACACAGTCTGACCACTTTAAAAAGCTAAAGTGATAAAGGGACATCCTACACTCCTTGAAGGATTTTTCTGTAGTAAACCTACTATATAAAAATACAGGTAGTTATTCAATATATGATGAGGAAATGCACAAAGGGAAAATGCAAATATCTGATTCTGAAAATTATATTTAAATCCAGTATTCTTTCTGTTGAACTGTTTTAACACAACATTTTAATTCCCCCCCCCAATAATCAGTTTGCATGTAACCTGCTATAACCAGACCCTGTGCCTATCTACATGCATGAATGAATTTATTGTAAATATGCTTTAACCCCTAAAAGAAGCAATCATGTAACGGTTACGTCATAAATGCATAGACTTTAAAGACCCTTGTCCCTTAAGGGGTTAAAGATGGACATGCGATTACTTTTATTTAACTGATGGGAGACTGAGATGTTTTTTCACATATATTTTTGTATTTCACTGTGAATTGGGTGACATCACGGTACATTGATTTTGTGACATCAGACCGTAATAAATGAAGTGGCTGGACTCACTCTCGGAACACAGTCGGTCACCACACAGCAATTCAAGGTCAGTGATTGTAATAGCTGCATAGTGCTTCCAAGCACATAACGCATTGTTTCGGCAGATAGAGCAGAAGCACTTACTGCGAAAGACTCTCATGCAATAAATAATGTTGTTACTCTGTGCAGGTCGTAAATAGCATAGTGCGTGGTATGTTTTCAGATCAATTTATTGAAATAAATCAGTGACTTTATGCATGCACACCTCTCGTCATACTCCAGTCCTTTTAAGAAACGGTGTCTGGCCTTTGGGAAAATATTTCATAAAAAAAAAAAAAAAAGCAGATACAATCTTTAAATTGTTCCCACAGCTTGCAATCTGATTTTGTTGCATATTTTCACCAGGCACGAGCATCCTCAGCTCTGCAGCTTGTAAATGAATATTTTACACACCCACCTGGCAGTGGATTTTTGAGGACTTTGAATTTTATTCTCCCGGAGGAAATCTGGAATATAGAAACAAACATTCTCTCGGGTATATAATGCTTACAGATTTATTGGCATTACTAGGAATAGTTGCAAAGCTAAAATGTAGTCTAAAAATGAATGTGCTGGTATCCTGCTTACTTCCGTGTGTGAGCAGCTATAAGAAAAAATATAACAGTGACAAATCTATAAAAGATTGGCAGGCAAGTAGTTTAACAACTTGCAGCATAAAACCTTTCACTCTTTGGGACCCAGAATATTGTATTGAGCATCTTCTTTGGTCCTGTCTAGCAGATATATTGGGCTCTATTACATTCTTCACGTAAAAATGCACGCAGAACGCATGAATTTTTGCGCGCAGTGTTAAACGTTAACGCGCGTAAAACGGCGCTGGTATTACAATCCTCGCAGATTTTTTCATCCGTCAAAAAATAACGCCCGTAAAATGGACGCGCAAAAACGCGCGCGCAGACTGTTTTTTCACGCGATTCAGTCAATCAGAATTAAGAACCACAGTTGTCTCCCGTTTGACTTTGACAGGCGCAAAAACCTATCTGCGCAGATAATAAAAACACGCACAAGTTCTCAATTTTATTGTTTGGGTATGTGTAGAATGTGTAACAATACTGTGCTGTATTTTTTTTTCGGGCTGGTGTATTTGGGTTCGGCCAGGATGTTCAGATTTGCAGTTACCACCAGCTTTTCAAAGACGTTAAAATTATGTGTGCAAATGTTGCCTGTTAAAATTTGCGCATAGATTGTAATACCATCCGCATACCAGCGCACAAACGCATCTGCGCTCACAATGTTAAGTATAGGACGCACGCAGTACAGTGTGTTCACGCAGGTTCACCCGCAGTAGACGTTAACGCACATTTTTTGCGCACACATTGTAATACGACGTTCAGTGCAAAGGGTTTTACCCCACCCCTCGCATTAATGCGTTTTTGCGCACGCGTTAACTTTTGCACGAAGAATGTAATAGAGCCCATTGTATTTCCACTTTAGATTATCCTATGACCAAAGTCATACAGGGTTATTCAAAGAGATCCGAATTGCTTGAGAAAGGTAACCGAACGCTGAAAATCTGTGTTCGGTTACCTTTCCTAACCATTCGGCTATCCAGAGAGCAGACAATTCGCCAAATCCTGGCGAATTGCCTGAACATACGGTGCCTGTTCGGTGCCTGTTCGAGGGCAGTGAAATCCCCATGAAAAAGCACTGCTTCGGCTATTCAGAGAACACAAACCAGCAGTGAAAGGTTCCCGAAATGCCCTGCCATTCGGTGGTTTAATTCGGCAAATTTATTCAGGAGAATCCCATAGACTTCAATGTTAAAAATATTCCCGTTTTAATTCAATATCTAATAAACCGTTCATTAAAAAATTCTGCAGCAAAAAGTCTCTTTATTTATAGATTTTTTAGGATACTTCAAGCATTTTTCTGATTTTTTTTTTTTCTTTTTAAAAGTCCGATTTTTTTTTAGATTTTTTTTCAGCTTACTTATTTTTTTTGTAACAGCCCTCTTTATTATCATTCCCTGGACCTCCTGTGAAAATTTCAGACTTTTTCGCTCAGTAGTTTCTTTGCAAACAGCTTTTCATTTTCCCAGATTCATACAAATGGTTTTGCTAATTTATTCACTGCCTCCTCTACGTCACAGCTGCTTCGGCTTTGTGTGATTCGGCTCATGTTCGGCTCCTGTTCGGCTTTTTCGAAGGTTAATCCAGATGTTTTTGCTTGTTTTCAGCGTGCATTCGGTTGGTTGTCGTCAGGTTTTCGGCAGCCTTTCCCTGCAATTCGGGGACCCTGTGGTGTTTGCTGAATACACCGCAGGGTCACCGAAATGCAATCGGCAAAAGGAACCGAATTGAAGAGAACGAAAAGTCACCGAACGTGCGGTGACTTTTCGAATCTCTTTGGATAACCCTGATAGGTTAAGTTACTGCTAAATATGAACACTTACTAATTTTAAAATATGGGTCAATAAGTAGCAGAATATAAATAATAATTATATTATTACTCTATTTAAATATAGCCCATGACAAAAATTAGTAGTCTGGCCAAAACACCACTTAAATGCAAAATAAATCTCAAGAATTACAACCATGTGTCTTATTCTGTCATATTCAGTGAAATAACCTACAGTGACACTCTAGTAGGGATACACCAAAATGTTGGCCGCCGAAATGTATTGGCTGAAATTGGTGTTTTTGGCCGAAAGGCAAAAAGTCATGATACTATCCTTTACATCCTCAAAATAAAACAAACTCTGAATCCACCTCACATCATTTACAGAAAAAAATGCTAAAGAGACACTCTACACAGTGTGGTCAAAAAGTCTTATATAAGAGGTTACACAGCATGTCACATGACAGGCTGAGCAGGAAGCATGTAATATCCTGCAGAGATCAGAGGGAGACCAGCACTGAATTTTAACTAAAAAGTTAAAATGGGAGTGCGGGGGGGGGGGATGTTAATGTTTAACCCCAGCTTCCAACCCCTCATTCCTTTTTACATTTTGGCCCTACAGCATCTCTTTAATGAAAGAAATGCCACATTTTCTAATTTAATACTGTGTACTTTGCCTGTACACAGGAAGCCGGACATGCTTGACAGGTCGGTACACCTTTTTGTGTATACTGATATGTTCACAGACTATTTTCTTTAATAGGAAGACATGGTTAAAGTGGACATGTCATGAGATATTGCATTGACCTTCAAGACCAATGTGATATTCATTCCTGGATGGGGTATTACACCTCAGGTTGTCTGTACATGTGCACTTATAACATCATATTTCTAAAATATACCCGAAATTGCCATGGGGAACATCAAAAGCAAACAAAAAACATTTTCCCAGCTCTACTACACTAATATTCATTGGTATTAAAAAAGCGACCATACCTTCCCAATATTTTCTTTATCTGGAGTTTGGCTTGGATTTCCAACTTGACCAGACTTCCAGAAGAACCCATTTGATCTCCTGCAATAATATGATAGAATAAAAATGTAATAATAAGGACAAAAATATCAATGGGTTTTCTGCCCAAAATAGAAAAGTGCTGCTTATAATTCCAGAACATTAAATGATAATCGATACGGTTTGACGATACAGTTTATCGCACTGGGATGTGATAAAGTTTCTGGCTGCTGACTACAACTATAAAAAACTCTGAAGAAGGTTCCTTGTCTGGCAGTTAGTAGCCGGAATGTAAGGTTACAGCGAGGATGTGATCACTGACATTAGAGATTGACACATGTTTGAAAAAGACTCTCATTAGAACCTGTTTTTACTTTCTGACAGTCCGTGTATTGCTACTTTAAAGCTTCATTTGAATGCAATATCATACCTTATTGTTACTGACAAAGTGCACTCCTTTATGGTCACAGTCCATGACACAATCAGCAGGGTAATCTGTCACCTCACAAAGCATGTATGAACAAATGACAATTTTACAGATCTTGCAGTGAAGTCAGTTTAACTGAAGTCTGCGTAATCCTCAGATCTCACCCGCTCACTGTGAAATTTGGCCTTGTATTATTGGAGGTAGCCGAGCCTCTATATCTGGAGGTAGCAGATAGATGGAGAGACAGATGCAAGGAAGCGTATGAGATAAAGTGAAACTCGATGAAGAGCCCGTGGCACACTTTGAAGGAAAGGTTTGGTACTTGCCTGTTTGGACAACACCTTCCTCTGACGCTGAGCTA